>JAAGEH010000480.1:21566762-21577081 GCA_011751065.1 Lasiurus cinereus | reverse complement strand
GCGAGTTGCATTTGGCTCACAAATCGCAATTTGCCGACCACTGCCCTGGAAGAAAATCTCTTTGGAAACTTAAAATCTGGTTTTAATTAATTAGTTTGTATCAGATACAGTCATCTTCTCTTTAGAGTACCAATGTCCCAAACAATGTTGCACCTGTCTTGGGTTGCTAACTCTAGAGTCTGCGGGCACTGCTTATGTCATCTCCAAAACTCTGGCATTAAAAAGTAACTTGGAAACCAAAGGCACTGACAGTGATGGATTGCCAAGTGCAAAGAAGCTGGAGGAATTGAAGGCAAAAGAATTGGGTGACCAGAACTTCAGCAGCAAGGTAATGCAGAGGGGGCTAGAGTTCTTTGATGAAATGGGAACTTGATGTACAGAATTTGAACTGGATCTTGGCTTTTGGAGATGCTACATGAAACACAGTATATTTGTGGGCAAGTATACTTGAGCTGCCTGGATTTCTGTTATGGATTATCCACCTTGGAAGTGATGAGCCTGGAAATGGAAAGAGCTGCTTGGATTTCAACCTGGCCAGGGACAGTGAACTTCACAGGGCAGTTGTATATGGGGGCAGCATGAATAACTGGCTAGATATAGTCTAGCTTTTAGAACATGGCTCCTGGTCTGACTCATGTGGATATTCAGTACTCACCTTTCTTGCTTAGGTTCTCAAAACCAGCCTGTATTGCATATGTTAGGAGTTTGTAGTATATGCAATATGTGTTTTCCTACTGACATTGTTTACTTCTTGAATAATGAATACTAACAGTTCTGGAACTGCTTAGTTAATTGGTTGTTCTCATTATGTGCAAAATAAAGTGAAATGTAGCAATAAAAAAAAAGTAACTTGGAGGTTTCAGGAATTTTCTCCTCCAACTCCCTCATTCCTGGTCATAAACACAGCCCTGGGTTGGGAGAGTATCCCTATGCTTTGCTCCTGAAGTGGATAAATGGTTGGCAGAATTCCTTGACCCATCCCTACTACAGGAGTGGATGTACTGTGTGTAGCATCATTTTCTGGAAAAAGCACCCTGGTCACCATGAATTCGTTTTATACAACTCCTTTACCAGGAAATTGGAAGAACTGCTTTTCCCTCATGATCCTCCTTTTTCCTGCTGATGCTTTGCACAATTTGTTGACTAAAAGGAGCTTATCCTGAAAATAAGGCTCTAAACCACTTACTGGCACAGGAACACATTAAAGAGAAGTCCCTGTAAATTGTGGGCAAGTGAAGCCAATGCCTGCTCGATATTACATGGAGAAGACAGATTGACAAATTAAATGCTGAGTAGATATTGCAATGACAAATGCTCTAAGCTCTGAAGACATTGTCCCAATGCTTTCATAATTCTTGATGTTAGGAGCATTCTATTTGTTGTCACTACAAACTGGAGGGCAATAGGCACTGATTGATCAGTCTTCTCTTGGTAGAAAAATGGGGTTGCTGTCTTCCCAATAACAACTTTAAGGGGCAAGATCAAAATTTATGGCACATTTCAGTATAAATGCTTGCTTTTAAGAAATGTTTGAGCCACATAAGTTTGTAAAATTTAGCCTAATGGATAACTAATTTGGATAGTAAAATCTCTTTGTCCTTAGAATTTGCAAGATCAGATTTCTTGTTCCTGACATCTGTTAGCTTTCTCTGCCTCTGTATTTCTGTTTTTTTTTTTTAAATTTGTTTGTTTGTTTGTTTGTTGATTTTAGAGAGGAAGGGAGAGGGAGATAGAAACAATGATGTGAGAGAATTATTGACAGGCTGCCTCCTGCATGCCCCCTACTGTGGCATGAGCCCTGATTGGGAATTGAACTGTGACCTCCTAATTCATAAGTTGATGCTCAACCACTGAGCAACACTGGCCATGTGTTTTGTTTTTGTATATGTTTTGTTCTTATATGAAAAATTTCAGTATAGTTTTAATAGGATTTATTGTCTATCCTATATAATAAAAACCTAATATGCTAAGTGTCCAGTCATTTGGTCAGCTGTTCAACCAATCAAAGTGTAATATGCTAATGCTATGCTAAAGCCTCTGAACCCTTCACTATGACATGCACTGACCACCAGAGAGCAGACACTCTGATGGGTAAGTTAGCTTGCTGCTGGGGTCTGGCTGATCAGGACTGAGGGAGATGGACCAGATACATCCTGGAGCCCTCTCGTAGTCCCTCCCTGGCTGGCCAACTTTCCACATTTCTCACTGGCCCCAATTGTGCACTGGTGAGGTCCTTTGGCCTCTGGCAATCCAGGACCCCTTGGGGGATATCAGAGAGCCAGTTTCAGCCTAATCTCACAGGCCAGGCTGAAGGACCCCACTGGTACATGAATCTGTTCACTGGGCCTCTAGTTGAATACAAAAATCACTAGAGGCCCAGTGTGTGAAATTCATGCACTCAGGTTGGGATGCGGGGGAGGGTCCCTCATCCCAGCCTGTGCCCTCTTGCAGTCTGGGAGCCCTTGGAGGATGTCTGACTGATGGCTTAGGCTGGACATCTGTACTTAGGTTGGACATCCTTAGTGCTGCTGCAGAGGTGGGAGAGGCTTCTGTCACTGCTGCTGTTCTTACCAGCCATGAGCCTGGTTTCTGGCTGAATGGCACTTCCCCTGTGGGAGTGCACTGAGCACCAGGGGACAATTCCTGCATTGAGCATCTGCCCCCCAGGTGATCAGTGCATGTCATAGTGACCTGTCATTCTGCTGTTTGGTTAATTTGCATATTAGCCTTTTATTATATAGGATATTGCCTTTAACTTTGTTTTGGCATATGGATAGAACTCTCAGCCTGTTCCATCAAAGAACAAAGGTAATATTCAGAGGTGTATTAAGATGTGTTTTGCTCAATTTATGTTTTTCCTCCTCAATTTATATTTAAAAACTAATTTTTAAAAAATGCTTTTATCCTTATCTTATGTATCAGATTCCCATTTCTCTTTCTATTTAGAGATAGTTACTTATCTCATAATCTATAAGAATGTATCTGAGTCTGGCTGTAGCATTCAAGAGGTAGAGATGAGTCTAAGGCCCATCCCAGCAGATGCTCCAGTAGAGGCATGAGCCTGCACATCCTATCCCTGAGTTCCTGATCAACAGCCCCACACATGGGATCATCCAGAGCCTTGGAAACATGGTGACCCCAGGCATGCTTTCTTATCTGTTATGGTGAAAATGCTACAGAACTGAGGTTACTTGTGAAATTCCTTTTAAATGCAGAGGACTAAAGCACTCCAGCATGACACCAGCTTACATTTCTTACTGGCATTCACTAATAATTTTGTTTCAGTTCTCTAATTATCAGGAAGTTGGGCTCTTCTGCTCTTGGCAATAGTGTTCGTGATGTGAATTTGTAACCTAGACAAAAAAAATACCAACCCTGTAAGGGAAAATAAATAGGATTATTGGAATCTAATTCTGGAGGCAGCATGTAAAAGAGTTCTTATATTGCTGGATGACATGTGACTCCCCCACAGATCAAAGGGAACATAAAAAGCAGAGAAGATCATACTGGTAACCTGTGTTAGAAAGAGTAATCAGTGAGCAGACTGTGTTCCAATGCCACTCATAGCTCTTAGACTTCAAGTGCATGCTAATGAGGGAACTGGTACAACAACAGCATGGGGACCTGGAATAAGTTTTGAACCAGAAAAAATTACTTTACATCTCTCCCATTCTAATTGCCTTTGTGAGCACTTATGTAACAAGTTCATAGGCTATGAAGAAATGGACTTTCCTTTATAATGATGTTTTAGACATTTTAGTATGTGAGTCTATTAGTCCTAAAGTAAAATGCTCTCTTGAAATGTCATAATAATGCTCTACAAAATAATACCTAGTATATATGTCAATTTATGATGTTCAAAGTGCTTTCATATCCACTCACTCAGTTGATCCTTGTAGCTAACCTGCTTTATTTTAATATTCATTCAACAAGCACAGGCTGTGCACTTTCCTTGTGTAAAGTGAAGACCTCTAGGACAAACAATCCTATCTAATAAAGAAGGAATATGCTAATTAACTCTCACACCATTGCAAAGATGGTGGCACCCACAGCCAATGAGGAAGGAATATGCTAATTGACTGTCACACCCTCAAAGATGGCAGTGCCCACAGCCACAAGATGGCAGTGCCTAGTCCCCTCAGCCCTGCCAAGGTCCCCCAGTCCCCTCAGTCTCTCAGCTACCCAGGGCTGACCCAAGGCACAGGCAAGCTGCCTATCCACTCAGGGCCTCCTGAGGCCAGGTAACCAGGGCCAGTCAAAGCTTGTGCTGCTGGCAGTGGTAGCAGCAGAGGTGTGATGGGGCCATCACCTTTCCCTGATCATCGGGTTGCCTCTCACCCCTGAGGACTCCCAGACTGTGAGAGTGGGAAGGCTGGGCTGAGGGATGCCCCTTCTCCAGTGCATAAATTTTCATGCACCGGTCCTCTAGTATAAATATAATAATGAAGTAATTCTAGCCTGTGTAGAACTTTCAGCTTTATTGTCAAAATTTACCACCTAGTATAAGATAGGCAGAAATCTTAGAAGTCAGAAAATTGTAGTAGAGAAATTAAGTGAAATCTTTCAAGCTCAAACTTAATGTTACAACCCAAGTTAACACATGAACCTTGATTGTTTTTACTAACATCATGTAGTTTCAAAATCATGTGCCTTTTTAATGTAAAGTACATATTTTAAAGTGTATATTCTGATAAGTATAATGAAGAGCAAATGAGCATGTTTCTAATACTACTTAGTGATTTGGGATAAAGAACAAAAACCTTTGTCAAGGAAACTTTAGAAGCCAAAGCAAAGGCAAGGATGTAGGAGCAAGGGGGCTGCCTTTGCCTCTGGTTAGAAGGAGGCTGGGTGCTCACCAGTCACCTTTAATGATGGACAGCAGGAATGTAATGTTAGCTGAGAGATAGCAGAGAGTTCAGGGCCACATGCCTCTTTCTGCACCTGCCTTCCATGTCATAGTTAAAGCTCAAATTCTGGACTTGAGTGCTGGGGCAGCAGTTAGAGTTTGGAATATTAGGAAAGTTTCTTAAGCTCTTTAAGCTTTTTAAATTTATTGATTATTGATATCTCCACCAGAATCTGGAAAGTAACACAATCAAGTCAGTGACTCAATGTTGTCATGATTGAGAGTTTAATAAGGAATCTAGAAACTAGTACAACATGACAATATGTTGGAATCTCTTGCAAACATAACTGATTAGGAGAACAAAGTCAAATACCCAGTTATCCAAGGGTATAGATAACTATTGCCCTCTGATACTGCAATTCAATTTGATTGTCTTGAATAGCCAGCACATCTTATATATTGACATTAATTTTAAAAAAGGAGATTGTGAATTTAGCCAAGCATGTCCAAGAGTTACAATTCAAAGCTTAAAATGTTTTATTAGAGGTACCCATTGAAAGCTACTAATTTCTGCCACTTAAGCAGTATGTTACTAAGTCATTTATGGTTGGACAAAAATGTCTTTTGGATGGTGAATTGAGTCCAACCCCCAGTCAGACTGGCTTTTTGTTGTGCCTTATCTTTCTGCTTTTTATGTGGCCTCAGATTTGATAGAAGAAAAAAATAAATCTCCAAAAATACAGAAAGCTTAGTTGTTTCTTTAGCCTCCTGCAGAATTTCAAGGTTGACTTAATCGCAGTCTTTTGTACCACCCATCACTAATGTTTACAGTATGTTTAAAGCAGGTAGGCAATGTGGGCAAATGGTTCTGCAGCAAATAAATATATCAAGATTGTTTTACCTTGTTGTCTCTCTGTTAAAACTCCAAGTTGCATGACTAAATTAGTTACTGATGTCCTGAAGAGGAATCAGAGCTATTCACCAAACTGGGAACTTTCTTATGTAGATCCTCTGATTCTTCTTTCTGGTATCTGTTCTTTGGCCATTTATTTACTTGCAATATGGTTTTGAGAGAAAGTAGGAGAGTTTGAAATTTAAGTGAGTTTAGGTGGCAACCTGCTCATGTTTCTAGAAATCATTTTGATTATCTTAATATCTTTGTCTGTTATTATGATAGAAATTTTAGAAATGAAATCACCTGAAGAGTAAATTTAGTTCTATAAGTGGATATAAAGCTAGCTCTTAATATATTATCAGCACTTTGGGGAGAGTGACTATCTCTTGCTCTTGTCTTCTGTGGCTACCAGAAAACTTCTCTTCTGGAATAGGTGCTTAGTCATTTTTTTTTCACAGATTATGGCCCTTCAGAAAAGTTCCAAAGGAGCAAATTATACTTCTGTTGGTTTCCAGATTTCTGAGAATACCCATGTGTTGCATGACTATAAGAATTTTGTAGTAGAATCCAATGACACAGTATCTTTGTGTGTTACCTCTGCTAAATTTAGTAAGGAGGTTTTTATTATATTGAGTAGACTTACTGTTATATTAAACTATTCCAAAATCCCAGTGGATTAACATGGTAGATACTTATTTCTCCCTCATGTAACAGGACAATGTAAACAGTAAGCAAGCAGCCTTCCATGTAGTGACTCAGGGACCCAAGCACTTCTACCTGTGGTTTCTAGAGCCCTGGCACCCTCTGCCGACTGCCATATTGGCTGGTGGATGAGAAAAACAGAGCTGAGAGTCATTGTGAGAGCATTCTTTGGGTCAGTCTTGCTTACATTCTTGGCCAGAACTGTCACATGACTCAGCTGTCTTCAAGGCAGAATCAGACATGCAGACCAGTTTATTTAGCAGGAGAAGGAAATGATTTGTGAAGACATAAGAGTATTTGCCATGTCCATTGTGAGTCACTAACCATACTTATCAGTCTTCTGACCATCACAGAACACACTCAGATCTTCTCACTGTACTCAGCCCAAATCCCAAACAGTCACAATATCTGGGGCCCAATCCAGCACCTTGAAATGAATGCCAGGCTCCCTCCCACATCTAATACTCAGTGACACAGAAGGGATGGTATAATCTTGATACAAGTCTTTTCTAGGAAAGGAGAAATGAGATGCATAGTGCAGTCCTCATAGGTAACCATTCTGATATCTTCCTGGCAGGCATTGCAGAGCCCTAGTCCTGGGTGGGATCTACTGTTTCATGCCCGTCATCCCTTCTGCCCCCTGGCTGTACCTGCAGTGATGGTGGTGAGCATGTTCTCTCTGAACTTCACCCTTCACTGAGGCCCTTCACTTCCTGTTCTGGTGATTTGGGGGCCAAAACTTTTTGTAAGTATCAAAAGATAAAAAGGAGTAAAAACTGGGCTTATGGTTTCTCTGTCAATACCATTTCTCAAAATTCAAAAGGTTCCTCATGAATTTGCTTCTGGTGATGTCCCTAGGCCTTAGTAACCACACTCAGGGTTTGCTTTAAAACATAATCAGTAAGCCTAATTTATTTCAGGACTGCCTTGACCCCATGACTTTCAGAGTGATCAGAGTTTGGGGTTATTTGAAATAATGGACTTTGTGATACTCTTGATCTGACCATTGGTGCAATGCTGAAATTCTGTGTTTCACTGGAAGGATTTCTGGGCCACTGTGGCTGAGACCAGTGCAAGCCTTCACACTCTCTCTCCTAGCATGTGACATTTCCAGCCATGCACAGCTCCTAATCTAGTGGTTTCTTTCCTTTGATCTCTGCTGGAAAGACAGTCAATTACCCTCTAAGCTTGTTAGTTCTTGGATCCTTTTTAATGTCAGTCACTGGTAATCAGCACACCAGCAGTCTTTTGTCTACTTCCTCCATTGTAAGGATTCAGGAAGAATATGGACTTCCCTCCTAATTATTGCAGGGCTAAATTCACAGAACTGTCCAGTGGCCATCCCTGTGGTGTTTCAGAAAACAAGATTCTTTTCTCTATGTCTCTACCTCCCCAAGGGCTTCTGGGTGCTCTACTGAGGCCTCTGACCTGGAAGGATGGAGGTGGAGGATGATGTATGTGGGGGCATATGAGCCAAATATGGGTGTGGCCAGTGTGGTGACCACGTCTAACCCTTAGGAAGGTTGAGAGTGTCATGTAGCTGTGTGCCCAGGTAAAAGCTAAACAGGTTTTGGTGAACATGCAACAATCTCAGCTACAGGTGGCAAAGAAGTGGGTGAGTGGAGATGTATACTCATATTAGCAGTTCAAATGAATATCTGCAGTCTAAAAAGCAAGTAGAATAGGACAGTAGCTAAAGAGAGAGGAAGGGTAAGTTGTCAGTGGAGAAATCACGCAGTGATGCTTTTGAAACCCAGAAAGAACCGAAAGAAAGTTTGTGTGTCTCCCTCATTTTGACTCTTCCCCTGTTGATGGCTGAACAGGGCCGAATCCTTCCAGAGACTTGAATATACAGGTGGAGGAATGTCTTCTAAGGGGGTAGGGAAGCAGGGTGGGGTGACTTTGCTCAAAAGAACTCTGTGAACCATACATTAATCTACGTAGGTTTGTTCCTTTCCTGCAGGGCTGTGGGTGAGTCATCTTGGTTCATTATTCTTTAAAAATAACCCAGGAAGGGTGGGAACGACTGAAGGAAACCCACCTCTGGCATTTAAGAAATCTGCTGACATCAGCTCCCTGCGGTGAATGCTCCTAGGCGTGGGCGCACATCTTTGAACACAGATCTACTGCACAGGAGGTGAGCTCTGCCCTGACCAATCAGCAGCCTTCAGTGGGGTTCATATTGCTCTTTACCAAATCCTTTCATGGAAGGAATTATTTCCTAAATTTTTCAAGAGATATGGTACAAAAGTGTTAGCATCTTTATGTTCAAGTTCCTGAAAAAATCAACTCCTTGTCAATTTAGTTGTGGCAGAAAGGTAAGAGACAGGGAAGAATTCTTTATTCTGAATTTCAGAAGCTAAATTTATGCATATAGAATCATTCTAGTCTTACTGATTTTATCACTGTAAAATTCTTCTTTCCTCCCTCCTTCCCTTCCTTTCTTCCTTCTTTTCTTCTTTTTTATATTTATAAAATATTCAGATACTGTTCTGGGTGCAGGCATAAGTTAGTGAAGGAAAACATTTATCTTCCTAAAGAGGGAATAGTCTGGTGTGGGGTGTGCAACAGAAATCTATATGAGCCATATGTGTGCATTTAAATTCTCTAATAGCCACATTAACAAAAAAATTGGAATTTTAATAATATGTTTTATTAAGCCCTATCCATCCAAAAACATCACCCCTGAAATATTCTCTTTTTTATTATTATACTAGAGGCCCAGTGCATGAAATTAGTGCACTGGGGAGGGTGTCCCTCAGCCCAACCTGCACTCTCTCCAATCTGGGACCCCTGAGGGGATGTCCGACTGCAGGTTTAGGCCCGATCCCACAGGGTTTGGATGTCCTGCTGTGGGACATCCCTCTCACAATCCAGGACCACTGGCTCCTAATTGTTCACCTGTCTGCCTGATTGCCCCCTAACTGCTCCTCTGCCAGCCTGATTGTCCCCAACTACTCTCCCCTGCTGACCTGATCATCCCCAAGGCTTTTATTAATATAGATATGACTCTTCACAGAAAGTTTTATTAACCCTGCTTTACAAAAGGGCTTGACGATTGAATCATTGGGACCAGTCACCAAGATTTTCTTTCTTTGAATAGTGGAGGGAATAATTATCTTGTCTTTATTTTTATTATTTTTATTAATTTTTTATACATATCTCCCCATTGTCCCCCCTCCCTCCCAGGCATAACCCAACCCCTCAGTGTCTATGTTCATTGGTTATGCTTATATGCATGCATACAAGTCTTTGATTGATCTCTTATCTACCTCACCTAACTTTAATCTTCCTGCTGTAATTTCACAGTCTGTTTGAAGCTTTACTGCCTCTGTATCTATCCTTTTGTTCATCAGTTTATAATGTTCTTTATTATCCACAAATGAGTGAGATCATGTGATGCTTCTCCTTCATTGACTGGCTTATTTCACTAAGCATAAGGCTCTCCAGTTCCAACCAGGTTGCTGCAAATGGTAAGAATTCCTTCTTTTTAATGGCAGCATAGAATTCCATTGTGTAGATGTACCAGTTTTCTAATTATCTTGTCTTTAAGTTGCCCTGAAATTAAAATGAGATAATGACTTAGAAATGTATAAAAGCACCATATGAAGACAACTGTCTTTTTCATGTACTGAAAATACAATAAAGTGGTAAAATGAAAAACACTATTTTAATCTCCCCCTTCTTGACTTTGATGTTATACTACAGTCACGATGGTCACATTGGAGAGTTTGGGGGAGGGCACACAGGACCTCTCTGTAAATTCCTTTTAATTCTCACCTGAGGATGATTTTATTGATTTTAGAGAGAGGAAAGTGGAGAGAGGAAAAGAGAGAGAGAGAGAGAGAGAGAGAGAGAGAGAGAGAGAGAGAGAGA
>JAAGEH010000480.1:21530450-21566752 GCA_011751065.1 Lasiurus cinereus | reverse complement strand
AGAGAGAGAGAGAGAGAGAGAGAGAGAGAGAGAGAGAGAGAGAGAGAAACATGGATTGATTGTCTCCCATATGCACCCTGATCGGGGAAGGGAGGAGTTTTGAATTCCTAACCTGTGTTCCAACTGGGGATTGAACCCGTAACCTCTTAATGTATGGGATGAAGCTCCAACTAACTGAGCCACCCAACCAAGGCCCCCATACAATTCTTTGCAATCTCCTGTGGTGTATAAAACCACATCTAAAAAAAAAATGTTAAAAATGGCTTCTGCAGTTGTTATTGTTTGCTTTAAGGAAGATCTAGTAAAATATTTCAGTACTTTTTACATGAATGCAATAAAAGTTGCAGAGCATTTTGTGGCTATAATTGTTTTATTGTCCAATTTTGGTCATCACCCACACACACTCACACACACAACCCTATCCACATATAGGTGTATCTCCTTAAGCACAGGTCATTGACTCTCCATTCTATCCCAGATATCTATCTGCTGCAGTTTGAAGTATAAACCTCTCATCACCTTAATGAGTGTTTTTCTTAATGACAGAAAAATGTGTCAGTTTCAAACAAAAGGATTTCTAGTATATATATAAATAGTGCAATAATTAACAACAAAAAGCTTTAACCAAAGAAAGTGAGAAAAAATTAAAATGACATCAAGGTGGGACATTTGTTGAGTTGGTTATGTGTAAAAATATAGGAATATTTAGAATACATTTTGGAGAAATAAAATTATATGAATGAAATTAGATATAGTATTACTCTATCTTGACATGTTGACCTAAACTTGCCTTTTACTGAGTCAGAAAAGATTTAATGGAATTTTTCTTGGCTTGTATCTTCCTTCCCTAGTTGATTCCTTCTTTACAATGTTAAAACTTGAGCCAATATTGTGTCTTTTCCCTAGAATTGTTTTCCCTACTCCTCAGATAGGTCTTAGGCCATATGTTCTGTCTGTGCTCAGGAGGCTGTGTGCTTGCCTTCTACAGAACACAAGTCCAAGAGCAGGGCTGGTGCTTAAAATATTTCTTTCTTGGTGAATTTCCCATATGGAAAGTTCTGCCAATTGTATTGGTTTTCCTTTGTTCTGAAAAATTTCTAACAAATGCTTAAATTTATCACTTAAACCCATTTTCTAGGGATTTAACCTTTACATTGAATTTATATAGGGGTCCTTGTGCCCAGAACATAGAACTTAGAAGCCACTTTATAAAGATTTTGAAAATGGTTTTCAAAAGTGGATTCATTCAACTCACATTTTTTAGTGTATAATCCTTGTAATTTTTTTAATTTGCAGAATAATATTTTTAGATCCCCAGCATTTTGGTCACCTAAATCACATTCATTGTTATATTCCTGCTTTGGATAATAGTAGCAGCTTTCCTTTCATTCTAAACTAATTTCCCTACTTTCCTTCACCCACCATCTCTGTGTGTGTTAGCTGCTGCATGAAGAGTGACAGGAGAAATGCAAAAGGAGACTCGGAAGGCAATGGATGGTATTTGATCACTGCCCTGTTCTTTACTCCAACGCCTGAATAGAAAAGGCGGACAGGATCGAAGGCAGGCATTTATTCTGGGAAAACCTCAGAGGAGTAATTGTCCCTTCCATGAAACCTTTTGTTACTTTTGGCCTTTTCTTGTTACTAAAGGATATTTTTATGTGTCATTATCAAAAGTGGTCAAGTGCAGGACAATGATAGAAAATTCATTTTATAATTGTCCTTTGCTAAAATAGCTTTCTGCTCACTTAAGCTAAGAATGAACAGATATCATGAAGACTGAGCTTTTTGATGCCATGAAATTGGTCTCCTAGTATAATTGCCTTCTGAAATTTCTTGCTGGTGTCTAGCAGAAAGTTTAATGCTGTGTCTGTAACTATTTAACAATGGAATTGAAAAAAAGGACCCCCAGAATATGTTTATTAATATGCATAGGAAAGTTTAATTTCAATAGAAAATACTGCTTCTTAACCACACCTATTAGAATGGCTGTTATCAAAAAGACAAATGATAGTAAGCATTGGTGAGAATGGGGAGAGAAGGAAACCCTGTGCACTGTTGGTGGGAATGGAAATTTGTGCAGCCACTGTGGTAAACAGTATAGAGGGTCCTCAAAAAATTGAAAATAGAAATATCATTATGATACAGAAATCCCATTCCAACTGAAGGAAATGTAATCAAGATTCTGAGTAGATAGCCCATTTTTGTTGCAATATTCACAAAAGCCAAGGTATAGAAACAACCTGAGCATACGTTATAGTGATATCTATCTATCTATCTATCTATCTATCTATCTATCTATCTATCTTATCTTATCTGTCTATCATCTATCAATCATCTGGAATATTATTCAGCAATGAAAAATTAAGAAGATTCTGCCATTTGTGACAATGTGTATGAACCAAGAGGACACTCTAAGTAAAATAAGCCAGTTGTAGCAGGACAAATGCTGTATGATCTCATTTATATATGGAATCTATAAAAGTCAAATTTATAAAACCAGAAAGTAGAATGGTGGTGGTCTGGGGATGTGGGCTGAGAAAGTGAGGAGATGTTGGTCAATTAGTATACACTTTCAGTTATAATATGAATAAGTTCTAAAGATCTAATTAATGTTTATTGTAGTGATTATAATTAACAGTAGTGTGTTATATACTTGACATTTTCTGAGAGAATATCATAAATTGTCTTACCACAAAATGGTAATTATGTGAGGTGATGGATGTGTTAATTAGCTTGATTGTGAAGATCATTCCACAGTGTATCTGTATGCACCTTTAAAAAAAAACCACATCATGCTGTATAACCTAAAAACAATTACACTTTTATTTTTCAATCATAAAGCTTGGAAAAAAGTAATTAAAAAAAGACATGTAGTTTCATGACCTGACACTTAAGTTGACAACATTTCTCTAGGAATACAAGTAGAAATTTTTGTATTTACTTTAAGACTTTGGCTTTCTAATTTTAATTCATTAAGCAGATTTTTAAAATTGGGTTTTTACACTGTTGCAGGCATGTTTGTTCATGCTGGTGACACATCAGTAAAGAATAATGTCCCTGTATTCATCTAGTGTTACATCAGATAGCGGGTATAGAGCATTGGCTCCCGTGTCTCAATGGAAGGACCACCCAGAAACCAATGATAACCAGAGGAGGTTGTAGGGTGTTATGGGAGTATTTAGGTGAGAACTCTGCATGCAGAGGAGGTCCATGGACAGCAGAGGCTTTCTTAAGAAATGAAAAGTTGATGAGGTAAAGGATGAGAAGGTAGAGGAGGGGCATGTTAAACAAAAGACTTTCCTGTGTCTGGTGGACCAAGGCTTTCCAGTGGAATGCATGCTGACCCCCAGTGAGTGAGGTGAGGTTGGAGAGGCAGCAAGCTAGACCTGGGGGTTGGAAAACCTTATTGAGGGAGCCATGGATGTGTATGGCACACAAAGAACAGTTGTTTACTCTGGAGACTATGAAAGGGAGATATGAGCAGCTGCCAAGAAGATATGTGATGAGGACCTGCTCTGAGATGATGGTTAAGACCTCCATTTATACATGGCCCACCCATCCCTACAGACTCCTCCCAAAGTGTGACAGGGAGAAGCCTATCTCCTCTCTGCTATCCCTGTTAGAAACTGAATGTTTTGTCTCCCTAAAACTCCTGTTGAAGTCTCCTCCCTCAATGTGATGGCATTGGGAGAGGGGGCCTTTGGGAGGTAATTAGGGTTAGATGAGGGCTCATTTCCTTTCTTTCATGAACTCATGCATTCTAAAATCCAATATGATTTTTATCAACTCCACAGGCTCCCATAACAATATACTCTTTAGCCAATGGCTGCAACTATACATTTTTAAAGTAGACTCTTTGTGAAAGAACTACCTGACAGGGAGCCCTCTCAATTCTCAATCATATTTTTCTCTATTATAAAAACCCTCACAGGCAAAGAAATCCTTGACTACAAAAAATAATGATATCTCTCTATGCCCCACTGCACAGTAATGAGACTGGATATTCCTCTGCGGCCTATGAAACCCACTCTTATCCCTCAATAGGTCTAATAGAGCTATAGCATAGACACCCCCTTAAGTCGTCCTTTGTTCAGAAAGCAAATGAATGTAAGCCAGGTAAAAGTAGATTAGGGCAGAAATATTAATGATTTGAATATAAGTTCCTGAATATTCCAGGTCTGCCTTTGGGATAGAGCATTCCAAATATGAGAGGATTAAGCAACTGCTTTTGTTAATACCCGTTATACTTGAATTTAGAAAACTTTATTTTCTGTGTTTTCATTTGGGCAGGGATAATGTGCAGAGGTAAAGGGATCTCCCTAAGATTACACAGAAAACCAGGGGCAGAGCCATCATGGGGCCTGAGGACCTACCAGGTACACACAGTTCCCTGTGCTGAGAAGGGCCCCGTATTTGCATTGGCACACTTCTGTCACCTTCTTGAAATTTTTAATGACTTTTTTGTTAATCATCACCTGAGGATATTTTTTTTCCCTATTGCTTTTTAGAGAGAGTGGTAGGGAGGGAGGGAGGGGGAGAGAGAGGGAAACATCTATGTGAGAGACACATCAATTGGTTGCCTCCTGCAGATTGGGCCATATATTGAATCTGACACCAAGGTACATGCCCTTGACCAGAAATGGAATCATCAACCCTTTGGTGTGCAGGCGGATGCTCTGACCACTGAACATACCTGCCAGGGCAAAATTTTCAATGGTTTTTGAACAAGGAGTCATACACTTATTTTGCAGCAGGCCACACAAATTTTATAGCTGGTCCTGGTCAGAAGTTTTGAGTATTTTGCACTTACCATTTGAACCTCATAGCCAGAAATTGCAAATTATGCCAATGGCTAAATGTTAGTATGTGGCACAGTGAGAAAATAATGAAAGATTTTTCACTAGCAAGTCAAGCCCAAAGCAGTGATTCCAGGAACTTGTAAGAAGGTATGTGAATTTGTTCCTTGGTGATCAGGTAGTGCCTAAAAATAAATGAACGAGACAATGGTGCTATAAAAAGTTGCCTAGAGAGTATACAAAGGCTTCCTGATCCCTGGGGATAGTAACTGGAGATTTTTGCCCAAAGTTTGAAACTTTGGAATTCATTTAAAAGCATAAACTAGAAGCAGAATTTGCAATGTTTCTCTCTCTCTCTCTCTCTCTCTCTCTCTCTCTCTCTCTCTCTCTCTCTACTTTAGAGAACTGAAAGAGAAATTGGCTGTGAATTTAAGACTTTGAAATTTTAAGGACATTAAAATCATAAAACATGGGCAGGATCATATGAACTATGCTAATCCAATTTTCTTATAAATCCAAAGGGTATGAGCTTGAGTCTTTTTTTTCTTGAAACACCTGGACTATTGGTGAGGATAATGAGTCAGTAAGTGATGGTGCATTTAACTTCATTCTTTACTTAGCTCTGACATGGGTCAAAGGCACCAATTGCGTTACTGATCTACCCATGTAATGGCATTATTTATTCCAATCTTATCATTTGCTTTGATGAAGGCATTTATTTTTATTTTTATTTTTTAAATATACTTTATCGATTTTTTTTGTTTTTTTACAGAGAGGAAGGGAGAGGGATAGAAAGTTAGAAACATCAATAAGAGAGAGACATCGATCAGCTGCCTCTTGCACGCCCCCAACCGGGGATGTGATGTGTCCAAAACCACGGTATATGCCCTTGACTGCAATTGAAGCTGGGACCTTTCAGTCCACATACCGACGCTCTATCCACTGAGCCAAACCCATTTCGGCTTGATGGAGGCATTTTAAAGAGCAGAATAGCCCTAGCTGGCTTGGCTCAGTGGATAGAGCGTCAGCCTGCAGTCTGAAGGGTCCCAGGTTCGATTCTGGTCAAGGGCACATACCTGGGTTGTGGGCTTGATCCCCAGTAGGGATGTGCAGGAAGCAGCCGATCAATGATTCTTTCTCATCATTGATGGTTCTGTCTCTCTCTCCTTCTCTCTTCCTCTTTGAAATCAATAAAGAAATATACTTAAAAAAATAAAGAGCAGAATACATCTGTAATAACTTCCATTGCTTAGTGACCCTCTCCCTTTACCTATTTCTACACCATCTTTTCAGATTGTCGCTCAAGAAAATACCTTCCTTTTATATCTTATCTTTGTGTCCTGTAGATGAACCTTCCCCAGATCACACAAATGACTTCATTGCTAAGGGGTCTCCCTTCTATGGAGGAATGTCATGCTTGCAGAAATCCTTTTGGGAATGTTGTGTCAAATTTCATTAGCACAAAGTCTCCCCATAATTTTCAGTTGATTCATCATGGTCAGTCTTAGTTGGAATGGAGACGAAGGTTTTCTCTACAGCGAAAGAGATTCACCATGTCAGGTTCAATAATTTGGAAACCTTTCAGACAGTGTCCTCATTGCGGATTTGTCACCAGAGCAGATCACACTCAAATATGTCCTTTTCCATGCAGCAATTCAGATAACTGTGAAGTCAAAATCATGCCACTGGTGACACATATTTCACTTTCCAGGCTTATTCTGGAGTTTTAAAACAAAGATGAACACACAAAGACTCATTTCTTATTTTAAAGACAATATTTCTACCCAGTAACATATTTTCTGCAGTTTTATACTAAAATTTGCACTCACTAAAAAGAAACATTACAGTTAAAGCTCTATTTCACAGTAGTAAAACTTAAACATGAACTTAAATTGCCAGTGGTCGCATAGTATGACAAAGCTGAAGTTTCTCAGTCTTCACTGTCATTGTGCTATCATTTTTTGTTTTGTTTTGGTTTCATATATACCATTTAAATATATATATATATATATATATATATATATATATATATATATATACACTGAGTCTGAAGCAAGGCATGCAGCTCAGAGCTGGGGCTCCGTCCATATCACAGAATTACTGTAGGTCATAATGTTTATTAAGGAAAACTGATAAAAATATGTTGATTTGTACTTTATTAGAATTCACTAGTAACCACAGCAAATGTTTAGAATTTAGAACAACAAACTACACTTCTCTCCCCTGTGGAATATATTTTATCACTGACCTCATTTAGAATTGCCACGGCATGGTGATAATTAAAAGCAGACACATTTTATTTTATTTTAAAATATATTTTATTGATTTTTTTTACAGAGAGGAAGGTAGAGGGTTAGAGAGTTAGAAACATTGATGAGAAAGAAACATCGATCAGCTGCCTCCTGCACACCCCACACTGGGGATGTGCCCACAACCAAGGTACATGCCCTTGACCAGAATTGAACCTGGGATCCTTGAGTCCACAGGCCAATGTGCTATCCACTGAGCCAAACTGGTTAGGGCAAAAGCAGATATATTTTAGTCAGTTCAGTTACTCATTTTAAATTCTCTACAATGGATGCACTTCCCCCTTCCCACCTCAGTCCTCACCTGGGTAAGGTCATGCCCACTGCCCTACCCAGTATGCACCTGATAATGAAACGGCTCTATTAAGAATCCTAATGTCTCCTGTCATTATATCCAATAGCCTCAGACTGAAAAAATCCGTGTGCATGAATTTGTAGTTGAACACTAGGTTGTGTGATTGGTATGGACATGAAAGTATGCCTCAACTCACATGTGGAGACCCTACCTGAAATGTCAGAATGTTAAAAGGCGGGCCTTTGAGAGGTGATTTAGATTTAGATAAGGTCCTGAGGGTGGAGCCCTTGTGAATAGAATTAGTGCCTTTATGACAGTCAGGAGAGAGCTTGCTCTCTGGGCTCTGCCAGATGAGGGTACAGGGAAACAAGGCATCTACAATCCGGAAGAGGCTTCTCATCAGAACTCGACATGCTGCCCTGGACCTCAGACTTCCAACCCCCAGAAATCACTATAAGCAATAAATTCCTTGTATTTATAAGCTGCCCAGTCTATGGGATTTTGCTTTGACTCCCTGAAAGGAATAAGATAGCAGTATTTTGCTTTGTTTTTGACATAGAAGTAAGGCTCAACCTTACTCTTGTGGTGTGAGTGACCAGTAGAATCATGATGTTTGCTTTCTGACAGCGCGTTGGAAATTAGACTTATTGTGGCCTGAGAAACTAGGTTTCACCTTGTATTCCAGGCAGTATTAAAAGGCTCTAAAGTAATGGAGCTTATAAAAGCTTGTGGAAAATAATGAACACAATTGGGATTATGAAACTACATTTGGCTACCAGGGAATCATGCTTTTGCATCTTTCTCAGAAGCACTGTCTGTGCTAATGTCTAGTATTTTGCCAAAGGCCTTAATCATGGCTAAATGAAACCAGGGATGCTCCCTCACCACCTCATCAAAAGGAAATTTGGACATTTGCATATGCAAGTTTACAAATTCAGGCGCTGTGACACGCTAGTCATAAATGCCTCCCTCACTGGTTTCCTTCTTAGAGCCGCTGACTAAATCACAAACAGCCCTTTGATGCACTGCTGGGTGCTCGCACACCCCGACCCTGGTAGGACAGTGTTTTCTTTGCAGATGACTCTTAGCCAGCATGGAAACACCACCGGGCATCTGGAAACAGCAGTAATGTACCAGAGCAGACCGTCCCTGTTGCAGTTGGCAGATAAGAAAGACAAGTGGCAATCTCGGTCTACAATGACCACAAAGCTTCATCATTCACCTCTCTGCCAAACAGATGGCATTTCAGAGACTTTAACTGGTTGATCTTGCTTGAATGTTTGTCTGCTTTCAAGCTATTTAATCTTCCCCTCTTTCATTTTCCAAATATGAAGTGTAAGGAGAACCTTCTAAATATGCACTTATCTCTGCTGTAAGCAAACATGTCATTTGCTTTTCTCAGAGGTCCAAGTTGGCCTTACCTGGCTTGGAAGGAAAACAAACAAATAAAAACTCGGTGGTAGTTTATTGAGAAGCATTTCCCAAAATGTTCCAGAGTTAGATAGTTAGGTGAGATAGAACCCCACATTATCTGTCCCCCCCACCCGCTCCCTCCTGCCCAACCAAAGTCAAACCACTGCAGACTCATCATTGAAATTAGAGTTCTTTTCTTACTCCAAAGGCTGCACTTGACCTTAAGAATGTCTTAGAATTAGTGTGTCCTCTATGGTGGGAAATTTCCCCCCGCAGTCCTGATTTCTCTTTGCTTTAAGTGTTTCTGCTGCACTAATTAAATCGAAGTTAACCAGTTTAAGACCATGATATACAGCAGCTGCCCAGCCAGAAACACAAAGAGGTAAAGGGCACTCAAATTGTTACAGCAAATGATTCTCCATGTTAGAGAAAAAATGTTGACTACTTCTGTTTTTCCAGAGTGGAACTAATCAGGTGCTGTGGGGAATCAAGTCTGACATTTCTACCTCTTAGGGAATTACAGAGGAATTCATAACTGGGATTAGTATGCGGAAATTCATACAGACATTGTCCTATTCCCACCTCATGGTATATGAACCCTGGCATCAGTGGGGGCAAAATATGATTCTGGGGTGAAGCCATGTCACCAAGCCTGCAGTTCCTTACTATATCTGGTTACATTTTTCATTATTACTCATCTCTACATCAGTATCATCCTGAGAGTTTTTATAAGTAATGTTTTGTGAAGGCAAAATAAGCTTTACTTTATTAAGGGGAGATTGGGATCAGATATATGGAATTATTCACACAAACCTTTCACAGGACATAGACAGGAAATATTATCTCTACTCAATAAGGCATGAGCTCCGGTTGGTTTCTGCTTAACTCCACCACTTGCTGAGTATAAGACCTCAGGCACATTAAGCTACCACTGTGTGTGTCAGTCCTCATTTGTGAAATGAGGTCATTGAGAAGATTAAATGGGGTGGTATAGGCACAGTTGACCATAGTGCCTGGTACATGGTAGGCTTTCAATTTTAAATAATACTATAATGATCCCCAGGGAAAAATGAGAGATTGAAGAATGAAGAGTAGCTGACATTTTGAAGTCACTACATTGAGACTGTTAATTGGATGCAAGAGACTTTGTCATGTGGATGTAGGGCCATTTTGACTTTGATTAAGTACAAAGAGGATTTCAGCTTTTTAAATTTTATATTTTGTTTTGGTGAGAACACATAACATGAGATCAACCCTCAATTACAAGTGCACAGTGCAGCATTGTTGACCACAGACACAGCATCATATTACAGAGCTCCAAACCTACTAATTTTTCATAACAGAATCTTTATACCTGTTGAACAGCAATTCCTCATTTCCCCCTTCCCCAGGCCCCTGGAAACCACCATTCTACTCTTTCTGTTTGACTCTGTTAGATACCTCATGTAGAAGGTAATGTAGAAGACACATTCAGCCACACCTGACCTCAAATACCAACCACACTCCTGGGATTAGGGTTGGATCGAGAATGGCTAAGAATCAGAGGTGGACGGTAAGAGATGCAAGTGATGTATGTTGCTTGATATAAAAATTTTATCCTGTTATTTTAAAATCCTCACCTAAGGATATGTTTTTATGAATTTTAGAGAAAGAGGATGGGAGGAAAGAGAGAAACATCCATCAGTTCCCTCCCATACGTTCCCTGATAGGGATTGAACTCACAATTTAGGTATGTTCCCTGACCAGGAATTAAACCCACAACCTTTTGGTGTACTCGTGGACACTCCAACCAAATGGAGCCACACTGGCCAGGAATCTCCTGTATTTTGATGGGATCCTTTCACAGTAAAGTGGTAGCATCCATATATTCATGTTTTATGTCATGAAATAGTCCCAAGTCATTCTAGAGATAAATTCCCATGCTTATTTGAATTATCTAAAAGTTGCTACCTGACCTAACAGTGGGGAACCACCTCAAAGGGGCAGATACAAGTCCATTTTAGAAGCTTTGTCTCCTTAGGTCCCGTTTTTTCTCTGAAGCCCTATTCTGTGATCAAAAAACCTATTTAGTAAAGAGGGAATATGCTAATTAACCATCACACCCTCACAAAGATGGCAGTGCCCACAGCCAATAAGGAGAGAATATGCTAACTGATTGTCATGCCCTCAAAGATGGCAGTGCCCACAGCCACAAGATGGTGGCGCCCAGTTCCCTAAGCCCTGCCAGGGTGGCAGGCATGCAGCAAGGCCAGGCTTGCCCTCAGGTGTGTTCAGCCACTCTGTGTGTCTGCCTCCAGAGTCCTCCAGTCTCCTCAGTCCCCCAGCTGCCCAGGGCTTACACAAAGTGTAGGAAAGCCTCAGATGGCAGCTGCCCAGCCGCCCAGTGCTGGCCCAAGGCACAGGCAAGCCTCAGGTGGTGGCTTCCTAGCCCCCCAGGGCCGGCCTGAGGTGCAGGCAAGCCTCAGATGATGCTGCCCCACCTCCCAGGGCTGCCTGAGGCTCAGGTAACCAGAGCCAGCTGAGGCTTGCGCTGTCAGCAGTGGCAGCAGCAGAGGGTGATGGGGGTATTGCCTTCTCCTGATTGTCAAGTTGCCTCCTGGCCCTGAGGGCACCTGGACTGTGACAGGTGGCAGGCTAGGCTGAGGGACTGCCCTCTGCCTGTGCATGAATTTTTATGCTACTGTGCCTCTAGTATATTCCATAATCTGAAAGTAAGGTGCAAAGTCCATGAATATCCTTGCTGAGATATAATACTTCCTTAAGACACGCATACTTTCTTATGTCTAAATCCTTACTTTTGTCTCATCCCTGAACTTATCTATTCAAATCTTTTCTTTCTTTGAGGCCCATCTGAAATTCAGGCATGTGACTCAAGAGAAAACATTTTAATTGAGGAGTTTAGAGTAAATCTTGTAAGCCAACCTACATCAAACTGTATTCCTCTACCCACTAGTTAGTATGCTTAAGATAGCACTTTGTGTTCAGATAATGTTCAGGGAACACCAAGCCCTGTGCCTTCCTTTTAGGTCACTTCCTGTGCTCATTCTTGCTTTACAGATGCTAAAAGTCCATAACAAAGTAGACTATTTATGTCTGTCGTGTTGGTCTTCCAAAGTGCATGACCCACTCCTCTTTTACTTCACACTGACTATCTCTGAGCATGGTTTTCTATATCCAGAAAAGTTCTGAAAGCCCTTCTTCAGGACACAGGAAGCACCAACAGTGAAAGTGAGGGAGGAATCTCAGGGTTAGTATTCTAACTGAGACTTCAGGTAGGAAAGAGCTTTATCTCCACCTTCCACAGTTAAGAAACCATCGCCAAGCCAGAGAATCCTATATAATAAGAGCATAATATGCAAATAGATCAAACAGCAGAATGACTGGCCACTATGACACACACTGACCACCAGGGAGCAGATGCTCAACACAGGACCTGCCCCTGGTGGTCAGTGTGCTCCCACAGGGGGGACACCACTCAGCCAGAAGCCGTGCTCACAGTTGGCAAGTGCAAAGGCAAGCCTCTCCTGCCTCTATGGTAATGCTAAGGAGCAGTGAGCAGGCAGGTGGTAAGAAGTGAGGGATCCTGGACTGTGAGGGGAATGTCCCACTGCTGGCCTGTGCCTGGGAAGCGGGCCTAAGCAGGGAGTCAGACATCCCCCAAGGGGTCCCAGAATGTGAGAGGGCACAGGCCAGGCTGGGCTCCCCCTCCAGGCTGAGGCCCTCTCCTACCTGGACTGAGGTCCACTCCTCTTATCTCTGGTAGGTAATAAGGACCTGTTACAGGGCAGTGTCCATAGACATAGATAGATGAGAACAAACACAATGATATTGCAGTGGTGAGTGCCCCCAAGTGGATGGACTATTCCAGCGTAGACATGTGGAAGGTAGGCAATTTCTTGATTGAAGAGAGGCCAGTAGTATTGGCATGCTGAGTTTCAGAAGTTAAAGAAATACACACATTTAGCTGTATAGAGAGTAATCAGAAGTGCAGGGCAAGGTTTGGAAGAAATGTTTAATCTGGGAAAACATAGGTTGGGAAATTATATCATAAAATAATAATGAAAGCAAATTGTTGCCCATGATCACTGTGTTTGGGTTAAGGGGAAATGTCAAATTTCCCTTTTAAAAATTTTAACTGTTTTTTTTTTTTGTCTTTTGAAATTGATAGAAATTTTAGAACGTTTTGGTTTAATCATAATTCTAGCACAGTTCATTTATTCCCCCAAGTCATTTTTATCCCTGTTATTTTCCCATCTAGCTCTTTTTTCAGACTGACACTGCACAGGCTGCAGTGGTTCCGATAGGAAGATGATGGGTGAAATGCCAGTCCTAATTAGAGACTGATTGCTCTGCAATAAAAAGGCTTATGTTTGATTTGGACGGTTCCGGCCTGTCAGGTGGAATGAATCAAACAAGTCTGCACTTTCATTTCAAAATGTGAAAAATGTGGACATGCATTACTCCTATTGCATATCTGGCTGTAATTAACTATGTGTCTGTGGACACCCTGTCCCCAGAGACAATGGATTTTATGTTTAATCTGTATGTGCATTTGTCAAACTAACTTGTTCTCATTAAAATTTTTAAAGGTTTGTTTGAGCTAAACTCAGGAGGTCATTATGGGTATAAAACTCATGAAATACAAAGCAAAGTCTAGTTTGGCTTTTATTAGTAAGTGAGATATTCAGTGCCTGAAGCATTGTGCTAGATATGATTTTAGGGAATATGGTTTGGCTATAAAATAAAAAGAAGACAGACTTTCTTCCCAAAGAGTGCTTTTGTACTTGTTTGAAAGACTAGGGTATAAAACAAATGAATATAATGTAATCTGAACTTTCATTGTTGCTTAGTGAAAGAACATTATGTTTGGTCAATGAAATACTAAGCCTATGTGATGAGTTGAGCAATTTTTCTAGTTAACCTGTAGAGATTTGGAAGTTGTTTTTGCCTTTATTATTATTTTTTTGAAACTGCCTGACATTTCTTCCAGTTTTTACGTTCAATATTTGCTAGTTTTATTCCTTATCATTGGTAAATTGGTTCACTTTTGAGCAGACCCATAATTGGAATATAATATTGCAAATAATTTCCTTATCCCAAGTTCACTATAATTAAACCTATTCATTGTGGTAGGATATAATTGCAGCTAGTAAGGCAACATTTACCAAATACATTTTCCCTCATTTTTATTTATTCACATGATTATAAAGCACTACATTCTCCTTCTTGTGCTATCATTAATCAAGAGTTAAATGTGATGTTATAATATTAGTTCACAGATTATTAAAATTAATTTCACTTAATTTTTTATTAAAAACCTTTAATGTTGACATTATTGCAGATGTCCCCCATGGCTCCCCCCAAATTAATTTCATTAAAAATATTATTATTGACATTAACCTGAGAGTGTACAAAGAATACTTATGTCTGGCCCTGCTGATGTAGCTCAACAGTTGAAAATTTACCTATGAACCAAGAGGTCACAGTTGAATTCCAGGTCAGGGCACATGCCATGGTTGTAGGTTTCATTTCCAATGTGGGGTGTGCTGGAAGCAGCCAATCAATGATTCTCTCTCATCATTGATGTTTCTCTCTCTTCCTTCCTGAAATAAATAAAAAAAATTAAAAAAAGAATATTTATGTCTAAAATTAGTAGGTTGTCTTCTACAGCTTAGGAGTGTTCCATTTGCTGGTCAGGAATCTTTTGTTCATTTTTATCATGGTGATGGTAAAAGCCACTGATTCCTTTGTTTTATTTTATCTAATTTCAGAGATCACTACCCTCCACAAGATGAAGCAATTATTTCCCTCTTTATTTGGTATTTTCAGAGACCATTAAGCTTGTTTTGTCCACATTGGGAAACAGAGTAATTTTCTACTTAAGGCATTTCTGATTCTCAACAACTCATTTCTCATTAGTGTCCGTTATATTTTCCCAGAAGTTGGACTTTTTACCAGGTACAGCAATGGCTAGAACATGGTCAAGAATTTGGAAGTAAGAAAAAAAAGGGTCTCTTTATGATGGTTTGAACATCATAAAGCATGTACCATCACTCCTAATGGCGATATTGAATTCCTTTCAGGTTTAACGTTAAGGAAGGTAAAGGATTGGAAGCATGGAGGGGATTGCAATTTGAACTACATAATAGTAGCTGGAAGAGGCAGAACTGGTCACCCCATCTCCAGCAGCAAGCAGACTGGAACCCCAAAATTTACATTGATTATCCATGGAGTCTGGTTATAGAGAGGGCAGGAGAGCAGGGCGGGCACTCGGAAACACCACCAACAAAGGAGTAGGAACCTTCCACGAGCCTCCAAAGGATACTAAGGAGTAAACCCTGGGAAGGAGGAGACCAGGAGGAACCAGAGAACTAAGACCATTTCAGAAAGGCATCAGTATCAAATCCCACAGAGGAGCCCTGCAAGCTAAAAGTGTGCCTTTGATTTCATAATGGGGACATTAGTGCTAACGGCTGCTGGATTCAACCACAGTGCCGTGATAAGGGTGACAGCTATATCCAATGAGGAGAAGAGAGGCTTAGACCAGTGCGATTTAGAAACAGCTGATATGGTCCGTTCTTTCACAGAACTGGTTAGTTGGATTATGGGCTCTTGGCGTTTGCTAGGTGCTAAATAAGTGGAAATTATTAAAATAATGATATCAACAGTAGTATGTGGCTCTATTTATAGTAAGAATTAGACGGAGTTTTCTCTTATGTAACTTAGAAACATACTATGATATTAAAAGTCAGAAAAATTGTGATGGTGGTTGCAGTAACCTACTCAGATGCTAAAATTGAACAGCACTAAATATATACATACAGACCCTGAGGGCAGGTAAATCTGGGGAAGTCAGAATAAATTTGATAAATTATATCAATGTAAATATCTTGATTATGTTGTTCTACCATAGTGCTTTACAAAAATGTTGATATTGGGAGAAACACAGAATCTCTTTTGTACTATTTTTTAGAACAGCATGGAAAGGCACAATGATCTCAATAAAAATTTCAATGAAAAAACATTAGTTTCCTTCTCTTGACCTGAACATGAGAGAGGTTGTTTTGTTTGATTTCATTTAAAATTTGCGCATATTGTCACACACGTTAGCAATCCCCACCGCAGCTGTCTACCTTGTTTTGCTCCTCCTGGGGTGGAAAAGAGGCCTTACCACTTATAGTTACTGGATAAGGTCAATTCTCTCTGCTGTTGCAAAATGCAGAGATTTTAAATTATTTATAATTTTTAAAAATGTCTGTTTATCTCTGGATTCAAACCAGAACAGTATCCCTATTCTCTGCAGAAACAGTGTTTGAAATCATCTGTAAGCTAAGTTAAGGCTGCAGCCACTGCACAAAATAGCTGGATTTGACTTGGTAAGCCAGGCTTCCCATACTATTATTTCTCTCATGATAATGATGAGTGTGCCTGCTATCTCCCTTGTGTGATGCTGGCCATTAGTTCCTGAACTTTCTCACCCTTTTTAATGCTCTTGAAGATTTGATGTTGTCTATAACTGAGCATGGCCATAATTTCTTGATATGCCTATGTTTTATACATCAGCTTTTGTTGTCCTTGTGTAATGCCTTAGGTTTTCTAAATATCTTTGAAATTTCAGCAGGCTCTCAGGTGAATGTGTCACTTAATTCTTAGTAATCTTTATCACTTAGATATTTTTAACCCCCACTTCCAAGTATGGAAGCAGGAGTTCTGGATAGCTTCTAAGCGTGTGAGAGCCCATGACTTGAATTCCAAGTATTCTGATTCTAGACTGAGTGTCACTCCCCTGACAACCATGACTGCTAGAGTGGAACAATTACTACCTGGCTCATTTTACCTGGGTGGTTAGTGGAAGCAAGTTTCTTTGAGCTGCCCCCTGTGTTTCACACAAGTCCTTCATGAAAATAGTATAATCTAGGATGGCTAACGTATTGCATTAAAAAGCATGGGCTTGCCTGTCTGGCATGGCTCAGTGATCGAGTGTTGACCTATGAACCAGAAGGTCACAGTTTGATTTCTGGTCTGGGCCCGGGTTGCGGGTTGCAGGCTCTATCCCAAGTGTGTGGCTAGCAGGAGGCAGCAGATTAATGATTCTCTCTCATCACTGTTGTTTCTAACTCTCTCTCCTCCATTTCTCTCTAAAATAAAAACATATTTTTTTAAAAAGCATGGGCTTTTACTTTTGTATTGGGTTTTCAAAACCATTTACTCAAAAATATTTTAAGACCATACTTCCTGAGTTATTGAAAAATAGGGTTATTGTTTCTGAAAAAAAAAGTACTAACTCTTTTTTCAAGGTGTTCTAAACCCCATAGAGTGATAGGTAAATACATAATCATTGAATGGATGAATCAATGACTGAACATAGGAGGACTGTTATTTTGTGATGGAGAATGCGACATTCAGTGGCCATAAAGCAAATTGTTTAAAAGAAAGATGGAGAAAAGCAAATTATGCTAAGTGTTTTGAATATTGTGTATTCAAAGTTAATGACTTTGTTCATCTTTTAAAATGTTACATCTCTGTTTCTCAGTTGAAGATACATTTCTTTTCTTTCCAGGGCACTTGACACATCTCCACTGATAGTGCCATTCTAGAGAGGGAAGACGGATTGCATAGCTCTTTGTGGGTGTCCAAACAGGCTGCTAAAAGTTTCTTTCTGCTTTCCCTCAAATAATAGCATCTTGGTGTTAAACTGAAGCATGTCAGAAATTGAAAGAGTTTATATTTGAACAAAAGTCAATTTGAATTGAGCAGCCTTACAGATAGAAAGGCGCTCCAAAGAGCTCCAAGGAGCTTTAGAAAATGAAAGACTTTTAAAGGCAGATGGGGACAGGAAGGAGGAATTATATGGCAAGGAAACTGGTTGGTTATTGTAAAGTCACTTTCCTTCAGGGAATGGCAGGAGTGTATCAGACAGATGGCCTAGTTAGTGCTGATCAGGCAATTCCTGATTGACTGGTTGAAGAGTCCATTTCTAAGAAAGCAGAAACTGTAACTAAGTCTCAGTTCAGTGACATGGGTTTAGCATAAGTGACTCCATTTTGGTTCTGTTGTCTTGGTTTTAACCATTGAATAGGTTTAAATGAAAAGATCATGAAAAGTCTGAAGAAACATGGACCTAATGTGTTTTTACTCTTATTTTCAATACAAAGTGAACTATGTGCTGTGTGTAGTCACATCCTGAGGTATTCCTCAGACAGGGCTTCCAGAGAGAACTAATCTTAATTCTGGAGTACCTGAATGAGGGTTTCTGTTCCCATCCTGGTCACTGGGATGCATGCTCTAGAGTAGTGGTCTGAAAACTAATCAGTCAATAGAGCGGCATTCTTTTTTCAAATAGTATTTCTGTCAGAGGCACATGCAGTTTGCTGATCACTGCCCTAGAGAAATTGTAGAAATGAAAACAATAGAAATGATTCTCAGGGCTTTTTGGTACCTTCATTAAATAATTCTGGAGATATGAATGTTTAGTTCAAGTTTGATTTATAGTAAACATTTAAAGCTGTGGCTTCTTCTAGTATCTATTTACAATTTAAAAAGTTACACTATGCATAAAAAATAAATAACAACTATTTAACTAACATTCATATATTTACCCCCTTATTAAGAAAAAAATTACTTTGCCCTTATTCTCATCCTCCCTCCCTCCTTCCCTCCCTCCCTCTCTCTCTCCTTCCTTCCTTCCTTCCTTCCTTCCTTCCTTCCTTCCTTCCTTTCTCTTTTCTTCCTTATTTTTAGTATATGGAATCCCCCTCCTTCCCTTCCATATAGAGTTATCTATTTCCTGAATGTGGTATTTAGGAAGACCTTTCTTTTGTGAATATGTCACTGTAGAGGTAGTGAGACAACATAGTTTTAGTTTTATCGGTATTAAATTGTATAGAAATGAAATTATATTTCATGTGTGCTATACCATGCTTTTTGGTTCATAATTATACATTAGAAGATAATAATTGCAATGGAAAAATAGAAAAGCCATGGTGTGGTTAGGAGTATTGCCAGCATTGGGGGTGAGGATGATGCTAAAATCTCACATGGTGTTCTCAGAATGGCTCTCACTAAAATTACCAGGAAGCCCTTATGGCTGATTAAGTTGGTGTCAATATGGTATTAGTCTGAGATGGAAGAACTTGTCAAGTTTTACCCCACATTCTGTTGGGGATTTCTAGGGAACTGCTTTGGATCTCTACAAAACGTTGATTTGTTTTCATAAAGTGTTTATAAAGTCAACATTGTCATGATAATGTGTTTTGTATTCCATTTGTGGGGTAGAATTCTTTTTTTAAAAATATATTTTATTGATTTTTTACAGAGAGGAAGGCAGAGGGATAGAGAGTTAGAAACATCAATGAGAGAGAAATATCAATCAGCTGCCTCCTGCACGCCCCCTACTGGGGATGTCCCCGCAACCAAGATACATGCCCCTGCCCGGAATCAAACCTGGGACCTTTCAGTCTAAAGGCTGACGCTCTATCCACTGAGCCAAATCAGTCTCGGCATGTGTGGTAGAATACTTTTTTTTTTAAAATTAAATCTTTATTATTCAGATTATTACATTTGTTTCTCTTTTTTCCCCTCCATAGCTCCCCTCCACCCGGCTCACACTCCTCCCTCTAACCTTACCTCCCTCCCTTTGACCTAATCCATAGGTGTATGATTTTTGTCCAGTCTCTCCCTGTACATCCCTTACCCCTTCCCCTTGAGAATTATCAGTCCACTCCCTTTCTGTGCTCCTGATTCTATTATATTCACCAGTTTATTCTGTTGATCAAATTTTTAATTCACTTAATTTTTAGATTCACTTGTTGATAGATATGTATTTGTTGTTCATAATTTTTTGGCTTTTACCTTTTTCTTCTTCCTCTTCTAAAAGAGTACCTTTCAGCATTTCATATAATACTGGTTTGGAGTTGATGAACTCTTTTAGCTTTTTCTTCTCTGTGAAGCTCTTTATCTGCCCTTCAATTCTGAATGATAGCTTTGCTGGATAGATTATTCTTGGTTGTAGGTTCTTGCTATTCATCACGTTGAATATTTCTTGCAACTCCCATCTGGCCTGCATCATTTCTGTTGAGAAATCAGCTGACAGTCGTATGGGTGCTTTCTTGTAGGTAATGAACTGTTTTTCTCTTGCTGCTTTTAATATTCTCTCTTTGTCTTTTGCTCTTGGTATTTTAATTATGATGTGTCTTGGTGTAGTCCTCTTTGGATTCCTTTTATATGGGGTTCTGTGTGCTTCCTGGACTTGTAAGTCTATTTCTTTCACCAGATGTGGGAAGTTTTCAGTCATTATTTCTTTAAATAGGTTTTCAGTATCTTGCTCTCTCTCTTCTTCTGGCACCCCCATAATGCTGATGTTGGTACGCTTGAAGCTGTCGCAGAGGCTCCTTACATTATCTTCACATTTTTAGATTCTTTTTTCTTCTTGCTTTTCCAGTTGAGTGTTTTCTGATTCTTTATATTTCAAATTTTTGACTTGATTCTTGCCTTCTTCTAGTCTGCTGTTAGGACTCTGTATAATATTTTTTATTTCAGTCAGTGTATGTTTAATTTCTAGTTGGTCCTTTTCCATCTCTAGTTGGACCTTTTCCATCTCTAGTTGGTCCTTTTCCATCTCTAGTTGGTCCTTTTTCATCTCCTCTTGGGTCTCACTAACTTTATCCAACTTTTCTAGGATATTGTTGAAAAACCTATAAGTGTGGTTTTGAACTCTGTATCCAGTCGTTTGTTTTCCTCCATTTCTTTTGTTTGTGATCTCTTCCCTTGTCTCGGCATTTTCACTATGGCGGGAGAATTTCTGTGTTGGATTCAGCCTTATGATACTAGACTTGTAAAACCGCAAAAGCCTCTCTGTTGAGCTTGGGATGGGTGGAGTCTCAGGGCTTAAGGGACCACCTTAGATTTCAGTCGGCCTGCCCTCCATGGCCCCTGAGTCTCCCATGACTGGGTAATCGCTGAAGCAGTTCCTGTGTGTGTGAGCGCATGCTCTCTCCCAGTGCCTCTAGACTGCTGCCTTTCTGGCTCTTCTGCTCTCTGGGACCATATGAATTTGGGTCCCCAGGACTTTGCCCGAATCTGGGGTTTAGTGGAGTTAGAAGTGACGCAGTTGGGATGTTTTGTCTCCTGCCCTCTTGTGAAAGCCAGGGGCACAATCAGCAGTCAGTCTTCTGTGGGCAGTGCTGTGTGTTCCGCCCGACTTCTGCCCTCCTGCACTTATCCCTTTTCACAGTCCAAACTCCCCCCGTATGAATTTTGGCTGGACCTGGGGTTTAGTGTCGTAGGATAAGGGGTTCAATACCATTGGGAGTCTCTCGCCAGAGAAAGCCAGCCAGGTACTCAGGCACCTGCTCTCTCCACGCACTTGTCTCTGTACCCTGAGCTTTTTGCAGCTCCTCTGGGTCTCTGTGAGCCCCTCTCTTTCCTTCTAGTTGTAGAATTTCCACTCAGCCAGCTTTATTGTGGTTCTGGATGATGTCCGTTCTGTCTTTTTGTTGTAGTTTTGAAATTGTTGTGCGAGGCAGCAGTGTAGGTGTTTACCTATGCTGCCATCTTGGATTTTTTCCCCCTAGAATTCTTTTAATTTGTTGTTCCTTAATATATTCATCAAAGTTTTATAATTTTATCCACAAAATTCTTGCATATATATTTTAAGATAGATTTTTATGTAATTAATAATATTGATATAAATGATAATTAATATTTTTCTATTAAACATCCATTTATAATAAACATTTATAGAAAACTGGGAAAGAACTCTTTTCTTAATTCTTACGTACAGACTTTATTTAGTGATTTTGATTCCAATTTATAGTTTCATCCTTATTAATTCTAATAATCTATTTGTGGAAATAGTGACAATTTTCATTTTTTCCAAATATTTATATGTATGTATGTATATATATATATTTAAATATATTTTATTTATTTTTTACAGAGAGGAAGGCAGAGGGATAGAGTGTTAGAAACATCAATGAGAGAGAAACATCAATCAGCTGCCTCCTGCACACCCCCTACTGGGAATGTGCCCGTAACCCAGGTACATGCCCTCGACCAGAATCGAACCTGGGACCTTTCAGTCCGGAGGCCGACACTCTATCCACTGAGCCAAACCGGTCTTGGCAAATATTTATATATATTTTTCTTATCTCACTGCATTGATAAGGCCTTTCAGGAGAAGGTTGAATAGAATTTCTATTAGAGGATATTCTTAACTTGTTTCAGATCATAATTATTTAACCATTAAGCATAAAAATTGCTGTGTATTTTGTTAGAGGATTATCACCCAGAGTTCTTTCCCAGTTTTCTATAAATGTTTATTATGAATGGATGTTTCATTTTCTCAAATAAACTTTCTGTCTCTAATGAGATAATCATGGGGCTTACCTCTTTGACCATGTTCATGTGGCAAACTTCATTAACTGATTTGCCTATTAATTTTTCTATTAAAGCTTTCCTGCTATTTTATCCTTTTTATACATTGCTGGACTTGGGTGGTAATATGTTTTGTTTTCTATAAGTGTTCACAAGCAGGGTTGGCCTGTCATTCTTCCTTCTTGTACCGAGCCCTCTGCATCATATTACAAGCTTATACTGAATACATTTGTGCCATCCCTTTTGCTACACCCTAAAATAGTTTATTGCAAGATGCATTTGGTCTTTGAATATTTGACAGAACTTCTGTAAGTGGTCTGGGCCTGCTGCTTGCTTTGAGAAAAAGGTTTCCCTTCTGATAAAGATTCAATAGGGTTTGTGTAACTGTATGGGTCTCCTTGGTCCCTTACTTTTCAACCCTTTACTCTGTGCTGAGAGTCAAGACACACCATCTTTCTTGTAGTCTCCTCACATGGGGACTGTCCCCTTCAGGGCTTGGGTTTATTGACAGAGATGTCCCCCACCCACCCCTTAAGCAAACCATGGCTTGTCTTGTGACCCCACAACACACAGGCTGCCAAATCTAAAGTTTGAATGTGTCCAGTTCAGTAGATGTCTTCAAGGGAAAACTTGATTCTGTGCTGTGTCCAGTTCAGTAGATGTCTTCAAGGGAAAACTTGATTCTGTGCTGAGCCCACCTCTATGAAGGCATACTTTCACTTTGTTGTGGGGTTATGCCTGTTACTTGATTTCTTGAAGAAAGTTAAGGGCATTTAAATAGTTTTGAAATATTTTATCCAACACTGTTAGTTGTTTTTCAAAGGATGGTCAAGGAATCGAGGCTTCATTCTTTTTCAATTGTAAGATTTATTAAATTCTTAAGGTGTTTTTGGACTGCTTCCCTAATTTTTGTTTCCTCAATTTTTTCTTTTGTTCTGTACAATTCTCTAGTATTTTCTAACTTTGTCTCAACATGTTAACTGCTTCTATCCACGTGTTTGATGCATTTAGAGCAATGACATTAATCAAAGAAATACTAGTTGGCTTTTTTCTTCATGGTAGGCACTGTGATTGATTCTGGAGGTCATATGAAGAGCAAGAGGGGCCAGTAGTGTGGAATAAACTTGCAGGAGTGGGGTGGCTAACCTGGAGTAGAAGTGAGCTCAGTGAAGGAGGCTGCAGGCTGAGGTAGGGGACTCTCCAGACAGATTATTTCATATCTACAAAAATAAATGGAAAGAAATGATTTAACATGGAATGTTTAAATGAAGCCCTGTTAGCCTGGTCATTTGCCATTTAGTTCAGCCAATCAGATTCCATCTTTTTTATTTCAAGCCATTTCATTATTCTTATTTTAGAGGTTATCTTTAAGTGCATTCTTTAGCCATGCTTTCATTTCCAATCAGTTCCATCTAATGCCACAAGTATAGTCAGAAATAGTTTTAGGTATGTGGGCACTTAAAGAAGATGCTCTTATTTGACATTTGACTTTTGTTGCATACAGTTTGGTAACAAGCTGACTTGAAGGAGGCAACCGTGGTGGAGAGAAATTAGTGAGAAGCACTGGATGAGAAGACCTCAGGTTTGACGTTCTCTCTCTTTTTCACCAGCTGAATTTCTATGGACAAAATAGGAAGGACCCTCCCTTACCTCAGTTTCTTCTTGTATTGAATAGAGGCAATACTGAATTTCCTCCTCCAGTTTTGGCTAGAACAAAAATTATGAACATGCCATGCTAAATTGATGCTTATAAAAATTTAATTAATTTATTTCACAATCCTGCCTAAAATCCTTCTATATCTTATCATTTTACTTGGAATAAATTTTGATACCTTACTAATGACCAGAGACTGATGCATTCATGTGGCAGGGACAGAAAGACAAAAAAACACCCAAGTGCCTAACAGCATTGTTGCCCTAACTACTACCACCCAGTTCCAGGACCTTTGAAAATGTGGGATGACAATGTTGGATTCTGTTGTCCATAGACTCCCTCTAATGGCTCTCCTCTGGCTGGGTCCCCATTGAAATGTAAGTAAGCCCCTTGAGGGCAAGAATTTTTTCTTTCTTGACCACTTCTTTTGAATTTTAAATTCTATAGCAGCAACAAGGTATTCAATTAGTGTGTCTGGAATAAATGAGTAAGTACTAGATAGAATGCTTATTTAAAACTAGGAAGCATTATTCAAGTGCATGGCATTTTGACTACAATTTATGGTTTACTTCTTATGTAGCCCTAGATTATCAGAAAAGTCCAATTCGGAGGGATTTAGGGTGCGATGATCTAGGCTCACACCAGCTCGGGTGTCTGTGCAGGCTGTCCAGAGCGCTGCTAGAAATCCTGAATTCTAAAGTGCATTTTAGAAATGGATACGGAGACAATGTCTGGGTGATGGTGACCCCTCACATTCCAGTTCTGTTAGGTGCAGAGTTGGTGACTGCTAACGCATGTCTCATCAAATGGAAATCTCTTTTTTGTGGACTAATGTCAGCAGTAGCTGCTTTAATAACACCATGAAGTTCTGAAGTGCTTTTCCTCGACATCAGAAACATCCTGTGTACTGCCTGTGACTTTCCATGTCATCATTCTACTCAGATGCATTGCTGACTTTATAACAACATCATACTGCAAACACCACAGTGCACCTGACCATTGACAGATGTCTCAGATATGTGGCCTCTTTGGTTCTTGTGTCAGTGGTCAAGCATGTAATGTTATGGCTCCCCAAAGGTGTCAGGTGAGACATCAGTCTAAGCCAAACAAAAATCACATAGTGTGTCTTCTCAACCATGCAGAATGATCTTTCAACCAGAGTGTGATGCAATCCATCTTAGTGTAGTCAGGAAGCCACTCTACTGCTCAGCTCACCCAGACGTGCTGCCGTAGAATCCTGCCCTACTCCTCCGGGCACCATCTTGCTTCTAACATATGAATTGTTTCTTCGTTACAACTTCTGGGGAACAGTGATAAGAGATAATCAGACAGAACCCTACTTGTTTCTTTGTTTTCCTCCTTAAAGTGCCTATTTTAAGGTCCTGATTCTCAGTGGGAAGTTAACCTCTTTACCCTGGAAGGTTGTCTTCTGTGACCAAGCTTTCATTTAGAGGAGGGGACTGATGGATGCATGAGGGGAGGAGGGCATACCTGTCTATACAGGTGGATGGGTCTAACCTACTCAATGCTTACAGAACAAAGGTGTGTATCCACAGACATACCCAGTTCTGCCACATCTTCACTGATTTCACACTACAGTTCTCATTCTGGTGTGATTTGAGATTCTGCTTCTCCACGAAACCTTTCTGCAATAATCCATTTTCCAATGATATCTGGATTTATTATTAATACAAAGGCAATTATGTCCTTCAGTTAGGTTTTCTTACAGACTGGAGAACTTCTCTGTCCTCTGTCTGTCTGTTGGATTTTCTAGTCTCTGCATGGATATACCCACAACTGAAGACTTTATGTCATTCATTTTTATAGACTATTCCTTATGCTGTGCAATCATATGTTGCTCTGTATTGTTAGCATTTTTGAGGAGAGGTACAGAAGTTAATCATATGTGCTCTAGATATTGGCCTATTACTAGCTGGTGACCTTGGTTAAGCCACTTAATCTTTCTACTCAGCTTTTACATCTATAAGTGGGAATAAAATCACAATAATAATATATACCTCAGAGGTATTAGTAAACATGATAAGCTTAGGATATTGCCTACATATAGAAAAACGTGTTAACTATTACTATTATTATTACTATTATTATTATTATTATATGCATCTTTGATAGTCCCATAGGATTTAGCATATTGACATCCAACTAAAGTAAAAAAATTATCAATTTATGTAACTTACACTGTGAGATTTCAGAAACAAAGTCATAGTGTAAACATTAAGTGATATATATCCTGAGTTTCATTTGTTCAACTTTACCTTAGGCCATGTGCTCACCCCGGCTCAGTGCCAGACCATCTCAGCGCCACTTTCTGGGTATAGTCAATCATTGGAGTTCACTAGGCTTCGATAAAGTGTGGGGGCTTGACTAGTGCCCAAGGCTTCAGGAGAGTGCGGATGAAGCCCTGCATGATAGATGGATTGGCAACACAACACAGGGCATGCTCTCCTCAGCCCATGAGCTTGGAAACAATGTAGCAGATGCTGACTCTGCTCTTACAACCCCTGGCTGTGTGCTGGGCTGGGCTCTGGACTCTGGTCAGAATTGATTACTGGGTACTGTGGTGGGTCAGTTAGGGGCTTATCATTTTTTGGGTCACATTATCAGTGATCCTAAAGCAGGTGGTATCAGAATCAGGTCACTAGTTCCACAATATTGTTAAGCATGCATGTATCTTTCTGTTCTTCTGTCTCTACCACATGAACAGAACAGGCTCTCTGGTTCTAATAGGGACATCCATTCAGGATACTACCTGCAGACAGGATGGCATCTGATGAGAGAATTGTTTTCTTCTTTTTGATACTTACTGTGAATATAAAGAATTCCCTCTGTAGCCATCTTAGGTCCTTTCAGGGAGGATTGGACCACAGATTCTTGTTCTTCTTAGAAAAGGGGCAGATAGAGAAATCTGGCATATTCAGTCTGAGGTTGGAGAAGAATAAGCAGTGAGGGTCTATCTAACTCAGGAGTGTCAGGTGCTGTGTTTCTTTCTGGAAATATACTTAAGAATAAAACATAATGTGCTGTCATAGAACTTAAGGGCTAGGGAAAGGGACTTAAGTAGACAGGAAATTGCCTTCAGTGTGATGAATGAAACCAACAGTATAGACATAGGGAGCTACAGAAACATTTCAGAAGGGCACTGTGTCCCAGTCTGGGGGCATGACTGGAGAGTGGCTTTCAAGCCAAGGCCACTTAGGTTGAAGCCCAAGGAGCATATAGTTCTGGTCCAAATAGAGCAAAATAGAGGGGTAGAAATTTAACTGGAGAAAGTATTCACTTATAAATGGCCAGGCATGTGTAAAAGAGATCACTGCAATGATGTGTATAATTCCATTTGCCTAGAGATTGGGAATATGTGTTTGTGGGGGCGATCTGGAAGGCTCTTCCAGCATCACCTTCTTCTCCCCTGGATCACAGGATGGTCAATGGGCTGTTACACCCAACAGCAGTATTTGGCATGTGGTACAGAATTCCACTTTACCTTAAGTCAAAATGCACATGGGCATCATCTATGTGAGTGTGAATGGACTTCTACAAGTATTGTAATTTTTTCTAATTTTTTACTTAATAAATATTCACTAACACCTGCTATGTGCAAACAAGAGGAAGAGGTTAGAGAAAAACGTGCCATTCATGTGGGTTCCCACCTTGAGATGATCAGTTTCCTATCGAAAACAGGCACAAAACCCATGGAACCCAGTGTGAAAAATGTAAAAACCCAGGGAGCACAGAATCTCGCCATTTCAGTGTGAACATTGTAACTGACCTAGCCTCATGGTTTGGTAGATAACAGTATACATGTATCTTCTCCATTAAAATGCAAACATTCGACTTTATAAAGTTTCAGGTTCTATATAGTAAAGGTAGAAAATTCCCATAACACTGCAAATTCAATGAAAGAGGATTTTAAGAGATTTCAAACGGTTTAGTAGCCTTGTAATAAAGTCATTCTCTAAATCTGTTGACAAATTTATCAACTCTGATGATTAGTGATACTGCAAATATTTCAGAATCCTTTATAACAATGCTTTACCTCTGTATCTCTAATATCTCTAAGGGTAGAAATTGCCCGTGGTTTCAGGCATCTACACACATTTGATTGCCTTTCTTCAACTCTCAAGCTCTACTTCATTAATGTACGTGGATAATGTTCAGTTCCGTCACATCTTATTAAGAACTAATGAAGCTCATCTAGACTTAATTTTAGGACCCAGTGGCTGCCTAGATTTTCTTGTATCAGCATTTATTTTTGTCATCACAAGCCTTGGTAATTTCTCCTTCTCACAACAGTCGATTTTGTGATCATGATGACCCTAAAGTATCCCCCACCCCAGGATTCTGCCATGGACATCACAGAAATTCTGTTTTTGCAGAAATTCACTTCTGCAAAAGGCATTGAGGGGGGCATTGTTTCCCCCCTCAGGTACCTCAGGGTCCTAAGCACAACATGAAAATTTCACCTTCCACTCATCAGCATATAAACAAGGCAATGAGTGCTCACATTGTTACAAAACACATTTTCTCTCTTTGTTGTGTTTAAAATTTTTATTTTTTATTCTGTACAACGGCTGTCTTAAAACATGTTGTATCTCCTTTGGGGAATGAATTCACTATAATGAATATAATTAAGTACATTTTCAGAGTTCTAGGGTTTTAAATTCTGTCATAACATTGACTTGCTGTCTAATAAAATGAAGTAATGATGATAATAATAATAATAGCAGCACCACTCACAACAATAGTATCCACCACATTGCTGAGTGCAAAGTACTTGGGGAAAAATTACAAGCCTGTAATGAGTTAGTGGATTTCAGGTACTGAGCAATTTTTTATCTTCCTTTTCTTTTTCTAGAGACCCTAACTCTTCAGGACAACATAACCTGACAACTGTTTATGAAAAGTGATACCCTTCCCTTAGGGAAAAGGAGAGAAAGTGTTTTTGTAAAACATTCTAATTTCCATGAATCTTCTTGTAACTTTCCTTTTCATCTTAGCTTTTCCCTATCAAGATGCAGGAAAACCTTGCTATTCATTGACCTGCAAAAAGGTATATAATGTGGGAGAATTTATGTGCTTTATGAAAATGATCTGCAATCAACAGATCTTTAAAACAAGGAAAACTGAAGTCTTTGTTTTTCATGTTACTGAGTAAGTCATAGATTCACTCACCTCCAGATTTACATCCAGAAAGTCAACACCACTTCTATATGTTTGTTCATATCGAAGAGTTTGTCAGCCAAGAACTGAAAGTTGATCCTACTATGCTTCATGAATGTTCAAAAAATTCCTGTGTGATAATCAATTCTATTCATTTCTCCATGACAAGAGAAATTGCAACCTCATTCGTTCCTATGTGCATTTGTTACCATTGTTAAATGAACACCCCTGAGAAACTTTATGTCACCTGAACTATGTGGGGAGATGTTCATAAAGTATTCTGAAGTCTTAGTTCACAAACCTCCAAGGGTTCAATAGAAGCAATTAGTGTGAATCATAATTAAATACTGCAGAATGAGCCCTCTTCTACAACAGCCTACTGTAGTTATAAGAAAGGAAAGGAAGTTAGCTTGGATGTGTCTGGCCTGCATACTCTCACTCTTGAATGTAAACAAGTGGGATTGATATTAAATCTTTCAGAAAGCACTGTGCTTGTGGAAATGCCATGAAGATGGAGAGGAAATGATTCAGTTTCCAGATGTTCTTGCATATTCATGATAGATTTAGTGAAAGCTGTTTTGAGTTCCCTTAACAGGCACAAGTGTGCTTGTCTCATGGATTCAATTGAGAGAGAGAGAAAGATTCTTAACTGGTTGGGCAAAGTCACGTCAATCTGTGATATGTCCAGAGAGGATGGGGACTACCTCTAGAAATGGTGATGTATTTGGGGAGCAAGTGCATCCTTTTTTTGCAGACCTCTCAGGGTCTGTCACAGGAGACCACCCAGGTGGTCTGGTCAAGAGTCAGCCTCTACCTGGAGCACCACCCAGAGAACCAGTCATGTCAGTGAGCAACCTCCATGACCATGTTTCCTGAGTGATCCTGACATCAGGAGTCTTGTGAAGACTCAGACAGCATGGATTAGGAAAAAAACCTCTCTAGTTTTCTAGCCCACAAAGTCCAGAGCCAAATACAATAATTGTTGATTGCAACACTAAGTTAAAGGTTTATTACATGGCAATAGCTAACTAAGCAGCAAAGTGTATGTTGGTGTGCAGGTGATGGAAGACCCATAGGCCAGTACCAGATCCTCTCCCCACATCCCCATGTGGAGATGCCTTGGTTAGGGCAGGGTGGGCAGAGAAGATAGAGCCATTTTAGAAGAAACAGGTTTGATGAGGAATTTTGAGAATTGAGCTTAACTATAATTTCAGCAGTGACTGTAATGTATGAAAAACACTAAAGCCAGAAGATACTAGAATAACTTTAACATTTTAATCTGCTCTCCACCCAGATTGGAGTCATTGAGGAAGGTAAGAATGATTTTACAAAAGAGAGCGATATTTCTTGTACCAGTCTGTAGAGATTTGGGGTCTTTGAGAAGTAAAGCTGAATTTGAGTATGAATGCCATTGGCAATTTTCATGAAAACTGAGCATTTTTGTTCATTGAATTGTATTGACAATTAGTCATTTGTAGTGAGGGAGTTAAATCTGTGCCTGTGTGTCTTTTCGCATGAGATGATTTGTTTTCTAGGCGTTTCACTATCCAAAAGAAGAAGCACACTATTCATTTATCAGATTTATGGAGACTTTCTGAGGCTCATTTGCACCAACTATTAGTAACTCTAGTGGTGGAGTCACTGAGCCTCCACACTCACATCCTTTCATGTGTAAAATGAGCCAAGAGAAACTCCATGGAGCACAGATCTGCAAAGAAAATATGCTTTTGAGATAGCAGCATCCTGACATCTGGCCCATGGGGAGAAAGGCAGGAAAGTAAGTCACAAGAAAAATGAATAAGGCTATTATAAATGGTGGATAATTAGAGAATAAAACAGGATGTTTTCATTATATTTCTTCATTTTTGATTCTGATTAATGGTGAAAAATTTCAGCAAATATGTATATAATTTTATCAAATGTTTTCCCCAGTAAATACCTCATTGAGACCAGATGTAAAATTACTTAAAAATTAGTCAGTAGTGATCATCAAAGGCATGAATGATCAAATGTTACTGCTCAGAGATAATATATGAGTTCTCCCAGAAGTGCCCAATGATGAGTAAAATATTCATGTTGCTTTACCCATCTCACAAGGAGATGTAATTGGGTGAGGAAGAGGCATCTTATCACATGTGGTTTTTTGGTTGTCTGTGAGCCAGTATAGTTGCTCATGTCAAGAAGAAATGACAAATGTCACCAAGTTTCACCTTATATCAGACAGGTGGAATTAATAAAGGAGAGTCACAAAAACAAAAGATATTTTCAAGACAATGAAGTGTGTTGAGAGAAGTACATCAGGATATACAGATGCTGTGCACATTAAGTGTTGCTGTGCCGGAAGAATGGGCTTGTCTCAAGAACTTTGCCAAAACACTTTTATGCTTTTTCTAATAATTTACACACATTTTAATGCTCAGGAAAAACATGCTACGTTTTTTGTGCTAAGTCAATGAAGTTTAATAAGAAGGGAGAGAACGTTCTTCTACTCTATAAATTACTCAGTGTTTTTTTTCAAAATAGCAATAATGAAAATAATGATGCTACTTTACAATTACATTTTGATTTTATACTTACACAGATATTTAAAAAATTTATTTATAACAAAAATTGTGAGGGGAATAAAATAATCCTAAATCAGCCATCAGAATTTCAAAAGCAGATTGATGGCCTGTTTTGACTGCTCAGAGAGGAAAATCACAATGGAATATGAATTGGGTAAAAGGGCATTTGCATCCTATTTCTAATGCCTTAGTGACCTCCTTTTTTAATTTTTATTTTTGTTAATGTGTACATATCTTCCCATTGACCCTCCCCCCCATTCCCATGCATGCCCTAACCCCCTGTGTCTTGTGTCCATTGGTTGTGCTTATATGCATGCATACAAGTCCTTCTATTGATCTCTTATCTACCCCACCTCTCCCTAACCTTCTCACTGTAGTTTGACAGTCTGTTTGATGTTTAACTGCCTCTGTATCTATATTTTAGTTCATCAGTTTATAATGTTCTTTATTATCCAGAAATGACTGAGATCATGTGGCATTTTTCTTTCATTAACTGGTATATTTCACTTAGCATGATGCTCTCCAGTGCCACCCAGGTTGCTGCAAATGGTAAGAATTCCTTCTTTTTTATGACAGCATAGTATTCCATTGTGTAGACATACCATAGTTTTCTGATCCAGTCATCTGCTGATGGACATCTAGGCTGTTCCCAAATTGTAGCTATTGTAAATTGTGCTGCTATGAACATAGGGGTGCATATATCCTTTCTGATTGATGTTTCTAGCTTCTTGCAATATATTCCTAGGAGTGGGATTACTAGGTCAAATGGGAGTTCCATTTTTAGTTTTTTGAAGAAACTCCATACTGCTCTCCACAGTGGCGGCACCAGTCTGCATTCCCACCAGCAGTGCATAAGGGTTCCTTTTTCTCCACATCCTCGCCAACACTTGTCATTTATTGATTTGTTGATGATTGCCATTCTGACAATGTGAGATAGTATCACATTGTTGTTTTGATTTTCATCTCTCAGATAATTAATGACTTTGAGCATGTTTTCATGTGTTTCTTGGTCTTCCTTCTGTCGTCTTTCAAAAGATTCTATTTAGGTCCAGTTGCCCATTTTTTATTGGATCAATTATCTTCCTTTAATTAAATTGTGTAAATTGCCTGTAGATGTTGGAGATTAAACCTTTATGTGATAAAACTTGCAAATGTGTTCTCCTATATAGTGTGCTTTCTTGTTGTTTTGTTGACGGTTTCTTTTGCTGTGCAAAAGCTTTTTATTTTGATGTAGTCCCATTTGTTTATTTTTTCTTTAGCTTCCATTGCCCTTGGAGCAGTATCAGTGAGGAAGTTCTTTCAGCATATGTCTAAGATTGTGCTTCCTGTGGATTCCTGTAGTATTTTTATGGTTTCTCGACTTATATTTAACTCTTATATCCATTTTGAGTTTATTTTTGTGTATGGTATAAGTTGGTGGTCTAGTTTCATTTTTTTTGCATGTATCTGTCCAATTTTCCCAACACCATTTATTGAAGAGATTGTCTTGACTCCATTGTATGTTCATGCCTCCTTTGTCAAATATTAATTGATCATAGTGGTTTGGGTTGATATCTGGATTCTCTATTCTATTCCATTGGTTTATATGTCTGTTCTTGTGCCAGTATCAGGCTGTTTTGAGAACAGTGGCTTTGTAATACAGCTTGAAATCTGTTATTGAGATCCCACCTACTTTATTCTTCTTTCTCAGGATTGCTGTGGCTATTTGGGGTCTCTTTTTGTTCCAGATGAATCTTAGGAAAGTTCTTTCTAAGTCTGTGAAATATGCCATTGGTATTTCAATGGGGAGTGCATTGAATCTATAGATTACTTTGGGTAGAATAGACATTTGATGATGTTGATTCTCCCAATCCATGAGCGTGGTATGCTTTTCTATCTATTTACATCTTCCTCTATTTCTTTTTCCAGTGTCCTATAGTTTTCTGCATAAAGATCTTTTACCTACTTAGTTAAATTTATTCCTAGGTATCTTAATTTTTTGGTGCAATGGTAAATGGGATTGCTTTCTTAGTCTCTTTTTCTTTAAGTTCATTATTAGTGTATAAAATTGCCATAGATTTCTGGGCATTAATTTTGGATCCTGCTATATTGCCAAATTCATTTATTAAGTTTATTAGTTTTTTGATGGAGTCTTTCAGGTTTTTTTTTAAAAATATATTTTATTGATTTTTTACAGAGAAGAAGGAAGAGAGATAGAAAGTCAGAAACATCTATGAGAGAGAAACATCAATCAGCTGCTTCCTGCACACCCCACTGTGGAGATGTGCCCACAAGCAAGGTACATGCCCCCAGTTGGAATCGAACCTGGGACCTTTCAGTGCGCAAGCCGACGCTCTATCCACTGAGCCAAACCAGTCTTGGCTCTTTCAGGTATTTTAGGTACAGTATGATGTCATCTGTAGATAAGGACAGTTTTACTTCTTCTTTTCCAATTGGATGCCTTTTATTTCTTCTTCTTGTATAATTGCAATGACTAATACTTCCAGTACTATGTCAAACAGGAATGGTGAAAGTGTACATCCCTGTCCTGTTTCTGTTCTTAGGGGAAATGGTTTTAGTTTTTGCCCATTGAGTATGATGTTAGCTGTGGATTAATCATATATGGCTTTTATTATGTTGAGGTATGATCCTTCTATTCCCATTTTGTTGAGAGTTTTTATCAAGAAAGGATGTTGGATTTTGTCAAATGCTTTTTTTTTGCATCAATTGATATGACTATGTGATTTTTATCTCTCAATTTGTTTGTGATGTGTCACGTTTATTGATTTGCAGATACTGTACCACCCTTACATTCCTGGGATAAATCCTACTTGGTCATGGTGTATGATCTTTCTGATGTACTGCTGGATCTAATTTGTTAGAATTTTGTTGAGGATTTTGGCATCTATGTTCATGAGGGATATTGGCCTGTAATTCTCTTTCATTGTGTTGTCTTTATCTGATTTTGGTGTAAGAGTGATGCTGGCTTCATAGAAGGTGCTTGGAAGTGTTCTTCTTCTTGAATTTTTTGGAATAGTTTGAGGAGAATAGGATTTAAATTCTTCCTTGAATGTTGAATAAAACTCCACTGTGTAGCTGTCTGGCCCCGGGCTTTTGTTTGCTGGAAGCTTTTTGATGACCTCTTCAATTTCTTCCATAGTTATTGGTCTATTGAGATGTTCAGATTCTTTTGATTGAGTTTTGGAAGGTTATATTTTTCTAGGAATATGTTCATTTCCTGCAGGTTGTCCAGTTTGTTGGAATAGAGTTGTTCATAGTATTTTTTTAACAATCCTTTTTATTTTGGAGGAGTCTGTTGTTATTTCACCTCTTTCATTTCTGATTTTGTTTATTTGGATCCTCTCTCTTTGCTTCTTGGTGAGTCTAGCTGGAGGTTCATCAATTTTGTTTATCATTTCAAAGAACCAGCTCTGATCTTTTGTTGATCTTTTGTATTGTTTCTTTGGTCTCTATGTCATTTATCTCTGCTATGATCTTTAGTATTTCCTTCTTTCTGCTTACACTGGGATTTCTTGTTGCTCTCTTTCTAACTCTTTGAGTTGAAAAGTTAGGTAATTTATTACCATTGTTTCTTGTAGAGTTATGAACTTCCCTTTCAAGACTGCTTTCGCTATGTCCCATAGATTTTGGATTGTTGTTTTTCTCATTATCATTTGTTGCCCTGATGTTTTTTATTTCTTCTTTGATATCTCTGGTAACCCAGTCATTGTTCAATAGCATGCTGTTTAGTTTCCGTTTTTGACTTTTTTGTATTGTTTTTATGGTAGTTGATTTCCAGTTTTATGTCACTGTGATCTTTGAAGATGCTTGATATGATTTCTATCTTCTTGAATTCGAAGAGACTTTGCTTATGACCCAACATATGGTCTATCTTTGAAAATGACCCATGTGCACTTGAGAAGAAGGTATATTCTGTGGGTTTGGGGCGAAATGTTCTGTAGATGTCACTTAAATACACCTGGTCTATTGAGTCATTTAGAATTGATGTTTCTTTGCTGATTTTTTTAGAGGATTTGTATAATAGTGACAGTGGGATATTAAAGTCTCCTACTGTGATTTTATTGTTATCAATTTTCCCCTTGATATCCTCCAGGAATTTTTTATGTATTTGGGTGCTACTGCATTGAGTGCGTATATGTTTACCAGAGTTATTTGTTCTTGTTGGATTGATCCCTTTTGTATTATGAGGTGGCCTTCCTTATCTCTTGTTGTGTCCTTCACTTTGAGATCTAATTTGTCAGATATAAGTATTGTTGCTCCATTTTTTTTTCATTCTCATTTGCCTGAAAGATTGTTTTCCATCTCTTCACCCTCAGTCTTGTGCATCTTTTTTCTTAGGTGGGTTTCTTGTAGACAGCAGATACGTGGCTCATGTTTTCTTATCCTATACGTTACCCTATGTCTTTTGATTGGAGCATTCATACATTTACATTTAAAGTCAATATTTATAGATTACTTATTAGTTGCCATTTTTATTCTTTATCCTTGTGTTCCTTCTTTGCTTGCTTTTCCTTCCCTCCTTCTTTCCTTCCTTCCTTCTTTCCTTCCTTCCTTCTTTCCTTCCTTTCTTCTTTCCTTCCTTGCTTCCTTTCTTTCTTCCTTTCTTTCTTTCTCTCTCTCTCTCTCTCTCTCTCTCTCTCTCTCTCTCTCTCTCTCTCTCTTCCTTTCTTCCCCTTTCCTTTCCTTTCCTTTCCTTTCCTTTCCTTTCCTTTCCTTTCC
>JAAGEH010000480.1:21476207-21530350 GCA_011751065.1 Lasiurus cinereus | reverse complement strand
CAGACCCTTTAGCATTTCTTGCATTGCTGGTTTGGTGGTAATAAGTTCCCTTAGTCCCTTTTTGTCTGTAAAGCTCCTGATTTCAGCTTCTATTTTGATTGATAGCCTTGCTAGGTACAATATTCTTGGATTCAGACCCTTTCTTTGCATAACTTTGTATATTTCATTTCATTCCTTTCTGACCTGATGAATTTCTGTTGAGAAATCAGTTCCTTTGTAGGTAACTTTCTGTCTTTTTCTGACTGCTTTTAAGATTCTTACTTTGTTGTTGGTGTTTGCCAATTTAATTATAATGCGCCTTGGCTTTGGTACTTTGCGGTTCATTTTGTTTTCGATTCTGTGAGCTTCTTAGATTTATGTGGTTTTTTTCCTCCCTATATCTGGGAAGTTTTCTGTCATTATTTCTTCACACATGTTTTCTATTCTTTGCTCAGTTTCTACTCTTTCTGGAACCTCTATTATTCAGATGTTGTTTTTTCATGTTATCCCAAAGTTCCCTTAGGTTCTCCTACTTTTTAATTTTTTTTTTCTAGAAGCTGCTGTTCTTGGGTATTTTTTCCTACCTTGTCATCTAGCTCACTGATGTGGTACTCTGCTTTTTTGTCTACTTTTTATGCTTTCTGTTGAGTTCTTAACAGCAACGATGTTATTTCTTCTTGGTTCTTCTTTATTTCTTCTTGGTTCTTACACATATTGTCGAATTTGTCTTCATTTCTTTCCAGCCACCTATGATCATTTCTCTGAATTCTTCCTCTGGCAGGTTGCTTGTCTCCATTTTGCTTACTTTCTTTTCTGGTGATGCCTGCTTTTCTTTTCTGGTGATGCCTGTGGGCAGTTTCTTTGCCTGCCCATGATCTCTCTTCTCTTGGTGTCTGGTTATGTAGTTCTCTCTCTCCTGCGCTAATTTAAAGGGACAAAAACAATACAACAAGGTACAATGCACAAGGCACTGAACTGAAAGGTATTCACAATATTAATAACCACAAATAAAGGTGGCCACCAGAGAGAGACAAATTAGGGAATAGTAAAGAAAGAAGAAAGAAAAGAAGGAAAAAAAAGAAAAGGAAAGAAAAAAGTACCAAAATGAAATTGGGAGAAAGGAAAAAAAGAAAAAGACAAAAAAGTAAAAGAGAAAAGAAAGAGAGTAAGAAAGAGAAGGGGAACAAATCATATATATGGGGAGAAAACTACAATAGAATATTACTAATCTCAACAAATGTCAGCAACAAGTACCTGGAGATTAATGCAAACTACAAACAACTAATATCAAAGGAGTAAAAAACAAACAAAAACGCAAACAAAAAACAAAACCAAATAAGAATAAGCAAAACAATCTTACAAAAATGTATAAAAAATCAATATAATCAACATTCAAGCAAACAACAACAATAGGACAGAGAAAAAAACAATGTTTTGGATAGTGAAGACAGTGAAGAGAGAGGTTTCTATGGACTTGGAGCAGAGTATTGGAAATTAATTATATAGGTGAGATGAAATTTCAATGGCTAAAAAGAAAGAGTAGGAAAAATCTGAAGTAGGAAAAGGGTAAGAGAAATAGGACAGCAATGGGGAAAGTTAGGAAGAGAGTGAAGGCATAAAGGTAGACGAGATAGAGTAAAATGATGCTAAAAGAAAGATGCAATTAGAATGTAGAACTCTAATACAAAAGTAAAATAAGGAGGAAATAAAATGACACATTTTTTCCCCAAAAGGTAAAATAATAGTAGTAATAATACTGATTGAAAATAAAAATGTAATAATTAACTAGGTAAAATCAGGTGAGCAAAAAAGAAAAAAAATTAGTTTCTTAAGTAAAAGATGAAAAAATAAGAAATAAAAAATTAGAGTTTGTAGTTGTGAAGGTCATTCACTTCCTCTATTGATCTGTTTGGCTTGCCTGTTTCCCAGTCAGGACAATATTTCAGTTCCCTGTGTTCCAGTAGTTTATAAGCTGGCAGAGTGTCTTAATCTCTTTATTCTTTGGTGATTACACAAGAGTCAATTTATGAGTCACCCCTTGGGTGGCAGTGTTTTGGAATTGACCTCTGAGACTATAGTTCCTCTCTATCCTGTGCTGAGATCCTGCTTTCCCTTTGGCACTCAATATCGGTTTGTGAAATTGGGTTGCCCCAGAGCTGGTTCTTCGATGATTACTCCCTGCTCTGATCCCCAGGCTCCAGAAAAACACCTTTCCCCTGCAGTCTCCCAGGGTGTCCCCAACTGGGTGATCCTTTGTATTGGGCTTAGCAATCAGAAGCAAGGATCTGAAGAGGAAAGGATCTGCGCAGTCCCCTTTCCCCACTCCTGTCCAAGAGACTGGCACACTTTAATAACTCCCAGGATCTCCTTCTGTGTCAGATCAGAATGGGTTGCTTTCTAGAGATCCCGTCTATTAACATCTCTGTGGCCCCCTTCCACATTCAGAGATCATGCCCTCCCCAACATCCACAGATTTCTCTAGGTGCAGATTTCCCCTGGACCTCCAGCTTCCACAGTGCATGCCTTTCTGTTCTGTGGGACCAGTGACCTCACCTTATCCCAGGCAAAAATCTGACCTTTCCATGTGTCGTGTGGAGCTCCTGTGAATCTGAGTTTTTGTACCAATTGGGATCGGTGTTCTGGGACTTGGAACTGTTTGATGGTTGTTGCAGCTATAGATTTTCAGGCTTTTGTAAACATCCACTTTCCCCTTCAAGATGATGAGGTCTCCGTGTTTGAGCTGGTGGCTCAGGCAGGGAACCTGGCAGCAGTGGGGGCTGCCCTGTCAGAGGAGCTTCATCTAGCATTTTCCCACCTTGTCCTGGAGTATAGTATCCCTTAAATCACCAACAAACACTCCCTGTGTGACCCTCGGCTGCTCTCTCTGTCTGCTCAGGGAGAAAGCTCGGGACTTGTCCGTCTATTCCGCCACCATTTTTCTCTCTCCCTTAGTGACCTTCTTAATGTCTAGTCAGGTCATGGCATTGTGTTTGTGTCTTTTTTCCTTATACTAGAGTACATAGAAGTTGAATCATAAATTACTATCGATCTGTGTGACACTCTACTAACAGAGTTAACATACAAATACATATAACAGCTCACAAAATTAAAGAAATACGAATATAAGTTTTAACTGTAAAATGATGTGAATCAGTATCTGTGACATATGACTGAGTTAGCATTATATTTTTCTTAGGCCAGTAGATTTTGCTTGCTGATCTACAGCTCTGTAAAGTGAGGTAATAATAGTTCCATTTTATCATGAGGATGAAATGAATTGATCTACATAACGTAATTAAAACAGGGCTAGCAAAATGGTCATAACTATATAAAAGTTGATTGCTATTAAATCCTAGCAAGCATTTCATTAGCAGTTGACCCATCTTGGATTTTCATGAATAATTAATTCACTTTTACAAGCAATGAGCCTTCATTTTACTTCATCTTGTATATTTTGTTTTTTACATAATACATTTACTTGAGTTATATTTATACTCCTAGTCATAACTGAGATCAATTTTAAGAGTAATTCTGGCTGTTGATAATGAAGAGGAGTTCATCTTCCTGTGATATACTGCTATTTACATTTGTAATTTTGATGACATATATGAACTTGTTATTCTGATACATGTGATTTTAGTTTTGTGCCATTTCATTTGATTGTGTGAATCTCTCTTAAATTCTCTGAAAACATTTTTAAAGGTAGATGAGTGTTAATTCCTAGATGTCTAAGGTATTACCTGGCTTGCAGCAAGCCCACATGTTTTACCTTAAAACTGGATTCATTAATTATTCAACTACTTAAAATTTGTTAGGTAATTTCCTAGTGCTAAAAAGTATGTACAAATTTGACATACTGCTCTACCATATCTTTGTATTAATAGAAATAGTACATTAATTTCTATAACATGGAAATACATAGCACTATATATACCGAGTTTATAGGAAGCCCAATTTGGGAAGCAGACACAAATCTATTTTGATGTTCTAACATATTAAACATTAATTTGAATTCATGTATGTGTTTATGTGTATATATTTACTTGTACTTATGCCTATAATTGTGTGTATAATTAAATGAAAGGAATTTGAACATAGATTTTTGGAAACCATATATACAACCTAATATTTTAACAATTTTTTTCTTTTGTTTTATTATTCAGTTATTAATTAAAAGTTTTCTGTGCTTATGTTCTATAATATCTTCTTTATTTTAATAAAAATCTTAAGGCACTGATTTAGAATCAAATCCATTGAAGCCATATGGTTTGTGCAGTTTTTTTTCTTCCAAGTTCATTATTTGCTAACATCATCTGCCACACAAATTAGGTAGAGTAGAGAAGTTTGGATAAAGGCCAAATAGCATTACATTTCTCACATTCTTGTTGACTCATCTAGTTTATGGATTTCAAAACATTGTATGAGTTGCCAAGGAAATAATGTTTGATTTAAATATTGAACAAATGGTATAAAGTAAATAAGGATTTAGTAATTTGAAACTAATGAAGTATAGTAAAAAGAAAAAATTGAAATCTTGTAGCTATCATAAAAGAATTTACATATATGAAGATTCTATTGTATTTCACTAACTTTTAGAACTTGTCAATGACTTGTTGACAACTTATGTCTTTACTTATGGTTAACAAATTCCTTATTCTGTTCAATGCAGAAACATTTATGTTCAGATTATTTTAAATTAATTAAAAGGTATTTTGAATTGCTAAATTCCACAGGAAAAAATGAGTTTTGGATGTGTCAGTGAAGTAGGTTCATCATTCACATAAAATATTCAGCATTGTATTGCCCATGAAGCTTTTCAGTTTAAAGCATATGTTTTTTTTTATGAGAATTACTCCTTAAAACAATGATCCATAATCTTCAATAACATTTTCTTCCCTTGACATCTTTTAAATTGCTGACACTCCATGTATGTTTCTCATATTACTCGAAGAACAAATATGATAATGTTTCTGGCTGCTTTATACATCTTTATGATTGCTTTTAAAATATCTGTACTATTATAGTCTGATTTCTTCTCTAGGGATACATCACAAAAGTAAGATCAGATGATGAAAACTACCTAATTTAATGAAATGGGTAATGTAATTGGTACTTTTTCCAGCAGAGTAATTGTAAAATATGTTTAAAGGTGCATTTTATTTATACTTCATTGTTACACAACTTTTCTTTGTGTCTTTTAATTTCAAAAAATAATCTAATTTCAAAAAGTTTTTAAGACATTTCACTTGCATCAGAGAAGAACTTTCCAATATTTTTTATTTATGGTTGAAGAACTAAGGAAAAAAAATTATTACCTTGTTTATTTAATATTTACTCAATAAGTGTTTCCTGAGGACCCACCATATTTTTAGCACTGTGTAGGTGTAGGGTACAATTATGAGAAAAAAGGAAATAGACTCTGTTTCTCTGAAGGTTATTGTCAATTGGATGACCTCCCACCCCTCACTTAACTGCCCCAAATTTGTTTTTTATAGAAAGAAAGCAAAGCAATCTCTATCTGGCAAACTTAGGGCTTTTTATAATCCAACTAGAGACCAGGTGCACAAAATTCTGCACTCGGGGGAGGGGTCCCTGCAGCCTGGCCTGCATCCTTTTGCAGTTTGGGGGCCCTTTGGCGATGTCCGACTGATGTCTTAGGCCTACTCCCCTGTGTGGGGAGTAGACTTAAGCTGGTAGTCGACATCCTTAATGCCACCACAGAGGCAGGAGAGGCTCCCATCAATGCCCCTGTGCTCACCAGTGAGCCCCGCTTCTGGCTGAGTGGTGCTTCCCCTGTGGGAGCACACAGACCAGCAGGAGGTAACTCCTGCATTGAGCATCTGCCCCCTGGTAGTCAGTGTGCATTATAGTGATCTGGTCATTCTACCGTTTAGTCGATTTGCAAATTAGGGATTTATTATATAGGGTTGTCTATTTATGACAGTACAGCGAAAATATATTATGTCAAACATGTATAAGTTGATTTCTGTGACATTAATCCTCTAGAACCATGGTTAAGATTTACTTAGTCAACAAACACTTGCTGAGTAACAAACACTTATTTGGAGTATAAATACATGAAATGTTTTTAATTGTTATATACTTAATGATATACAGTTCCTAGCAATGCTCAGTAAACATGTTTGGAATTAATGAATGGATAAATATGTGTACATATCACTACCTTGAGACACAGTCTTAATTTCTGTCCTCAAGGTTACACCCTTGTGGGATAAACAGACAAATAAACAAATGATTATTGCTCTTTATAATCAGTGATAAACTAAAGAAAGGCCTGGAATGTCACAAGTGCTCATAATTGGAGCCTCACATGTGCCCTCCAAGGGTCAGGGAATCTTCCTGAATGTTGAGATAGCTTTACAGAATCTCTGGGAGTTAAGGAAGGAGAAGGAAGGTTTTGCCTCCTTATCCATGGAGCACACATTGGAATGTGGGTGAAGAATTGAGACAGGACTTTGTAAAAAAGTGCTATGATGAAGAAAATGGTTCAAATTTGATTTGTACTGTCCATGTAGTAGTCACCTGCCCCATGTTGCTTGTAAGAACTTAAAATATGGCTAGTGTGACCATGGACTGAATTTTTAATTAGTATTTAAAAAATTATACATGAGTAGTGGCGCTATATGGGACAGCATTGAATTGGAGGTTGGCAGGCCAAGCTGAGTCAGTAAGCTATCCATGGTGATGGAGACATGATTTTAGTCAGTATCAGTGGGGATACACATGAGCAGTTGTGCTAAAGAGATTTTCAGGGAGAGGAAAGGATCCAGGAGAACACTAGTTATTATGTGAATAGCCAAGTCTAGCATAGTTATTTAGTGACACAAGGGATGAGGAAGAAGAGCAGGTGTGGGTCAAAGGTGATTCAATATCCTTTAGATAAAGAAGAAAAGAAAGAGTAAGATGGAGAACTGGGTGCATGCTTTTGTTTGAGGAGCTGACATGGATAACATACCCCATTAAGGAGATTGTTATATCCATCACATAGAAGAATATCAGAAACTATGCCGTTACTAACCCTAAAGGAGTTTTCAAGAAAGGGTGAATGTTTAAAAGTTGTCAAAATCCCAGAGAGGCCAAGTAAAATAAAATATAGGAACTGTCTAGTGGGTTGGGATTTTTATGTCAGAATTAATTAGAAAAATAGTTTCATCACAGATTTAAAATCTCTGAGGGCTCAATGGTTGAGAAATAAGCCCTTAGTAAGGGTTGATAAATATAGGCTATATCTTTTTATTTAAACTTTTAGCTTTATATTAAAATAATTAAATAACCATAACGACCCAATTGCTGCTTTATACAAACCCTCTCACAGAAACTTATGCATTTACCTATTGGAATATACCAACTATTAATCAAAAATCTGACAGAACCACCAGGAGATAACTCACATAAATAATCTCTATTTTCCTTTGTCTGAAGGGGAAATTTCTGCTCTTTTGGAAAATGATTATTGTTCTGAAACTATCTATTGTCTTTCTTATGTATATATGCACACTTTCAGGGGGAAAAAAGCACTTCTTGTCTCAGGATCACAACCTGGCAGGGGCAGATTATCACTGGCATCCCAATGGTTTGGGTAGCATGGACAAAATCTTGCTAGAGAAGCAGCAAGTCAAACCCTGTGAAGTAGTTTTAAAGTTCTCTATTGGGCTGATTTGTCAATTATTCTATCATTATGTAGAGGTGGGTGAAGGGCAAGAAGAACATAATGGTAACTGGATATTGTGCTCTTACTCCTAAATTCTCACCCCCAGTCTTAGGATGACTGGAGAGGGTGCCCCTACTTCAGAGCACTGCTGGCGAAAATTATCTAAAAGCTACATTTCTGCTCTGGTGCCGCACAATGTTTTCCCTGGACCCTTTCAGTGGGGTCATGCTAGCAGAATTGCTAGTTCCCAACTGAGGAAAATGGCCAGTGTACTTTTGGAAGAGCTGTGAGATTGTCACAATCAATGGCAAAATAATAAAAAATGGCTAAGATCTCTAGAATAGCATCCATGAAGCAGGAACATGGGTCGGTCAAACATTTATCAACCCCCAGTGCCTGGTTGGGGTCTTTAACCATCATTTCACATTTATAGAGAGAAGTTCTGTGAGACATGACTCATGTAGGTCTAGTGTACAAAATGAACCCAGAACAACTTGTGACATCAGAAACCAAGGCACTATGAAACATCATCACGGTCCAGAGGAGCAGGGTTGTGTCAATTGGACTTGACCCTCAGTAAGGATTGTGCTTGCAATGGACTAAAGCACATCAAGAGTTTTTCTGTGTGAATTGCACCTGACGGCAAGCAAATGGTTGGCTGATGAACAAGAGTGCTTTTTTATGGAATTCTTCAATATAAATGAAAAAGGAATGTCAGAAGTAGAGTGTCATGTTTTGTACAAGCCTTAATGAAATAATGCATCCATTATTTGGATGTTGTCAATGGCTGCTAACCTTGTTAAAAGAAAAATAATCACTGAGGTGAGACTCTAACAATCAGTATTTATACAGTGTTATTGCCAAAAAAGTCAAATCTCAGTCTATTCTCATGTATCCAAAATATTGGAAATATAGAAAGGAGAGAAATATGTTAAATAAGACCACAGTAATATAAGCAGCAGAATTCCAGCTGGGTGAAATCTTATAGAACAAACAATCTGACTTCTTTAAGTAATAAATTGTGAGTAGAAACAAAATAAAACAAAACAAAACAAAGGGAACACTATAGGATGAAAAAAAAGAGACATCAGACAATGACTGTTAATTGGATCTTAACTTAAAAAAACTAAAAAATTATTTTTTTTGCACTTGAAAAAAATAAATACTGTATGAATATTTAAGGGTTGTATGGAGTTAGTTAATAATTTTAAGAGGACAATAATATTAAGTTATTTTTGAGTCCTTATTTTTTAGAAATGCAAATGTAATGTTTAAGGATGAAATGATATGTTGTCTGGCATTATGTTCAAGATAATCTAAGGGCAAGGCAGAGTAGATGGGGGTATATTTTGTTAGAAAGAAGAATTCTGCACCCTTACTCAGCCAGGGCTCTTAAAGTTCATACTTAGAGTAATTCTGTGGTTGGAGAAGGAGTCCAGGTTAATGTGGAGGAAAACAGTCTGTCTACACTTTCATGTGGACTATAAATCTTCCTTTCTGTTCCTATCCTAATATATAAAAACCCAAAGTCTATAACGTCCAAAATGATTGAGGGCTTGACTAACTGGAAGTCAGTCCTGCAGTCAGTGCTGGTTCCCATGGTGACCCAGCACTGATTGCCACTGCTGCGTGTACAGTGACCACGCACTGACTGCCAAGGGGGCTGTGGATCAGACCTGGAGAGATGCCTGGAGAGAGAAGCAGGGTCTGAGCCATAGTCTCCATGGCAGCTGTTGATCAGCCCTTCCCTCTCTCTTTCTTTCCGAGCCTGGCCAGCAGCTGCACCTCTCTTTCTCTCTGGTCCTCCTCAGGGGCTGCTGATCAGCCCTGCCTCTCTGATCATGCCCATAGATAGGCACGGAGACACTGACTGGCATAGAAACTGACCAATCAGAACCAAATCTGGTGAACTGTGAGGAACCAATTGCTGCCTAGGAGGTGGAGCTTTTGATGCTGACTGGCATAGAAACTGACCAATGAGAACCTAATCTGGGTGAACTGTGAAGGCAGAACCTAAAGTGGAAGCTGAGGAGGGGTTTTAAAGGAAACAGCTGTTTGGTGTAAGGTATAAGAAAGTGGTTTAATTTTTTTTCAATATATTTTTTTATTGATTTTTTGCAGAGAGGAAGAGAGAGGGATAGAGAGTTAGAAACATCGATGAGAGAGAAACACCAATCAGCTGCCTCCTGCACACCCCCTATTGGGGATGTGCCCACAACCAAGGTACATGCCCTTGACCAGAATTGAACCTGGTACCCTTCAGTCTGAAGGCTGACGCTCTATCCACTGAGCCAAACCAATTTCGGTGGTTTAATTTTTTAATGACCAATTTGGCAGTATAGTGCATATGGCTGGCTATCAGTCCAGATATAGGGATTATGTATTTTTGTCTGTGACTTCCTACTGGACAAAGCCATGGTTGTGGGATCCAAGGCAGAGGCAATTAGGGGTGATCAGGCCAGCAGGGGAGGGCAGTTGGGAGTGAGATCAAGCCAGGAGAGGAGGACAGTTAGGGGTGATAAGGCAGGCATAAGCAGTTGGGGCTGAGATCAGGCTGGCAGGGAAAGGCAGGTAGGGGCAATCAAGCAGACAGGCAGAGAGGTTAGGGGTGATCAGGTAGGCAGGCAGGTGAGCAGTTAGAAGCCATCAGACCTAGATTGTGAGAAGGATGTCCAACCCACAGGGATCAGGCCTAAACTGGCAGTAAGATATCCCCCAAGGGGTTCTCAAGTGGAGAGGATGCAGGCTGGGCTGAGAGAACCCCTCCATGCATGAATTTTGTGCACTGGGCCACTAATCCTATATAATAAAAGGATAATATGCAAATCAATCAAACATCAGAACAACTGGTCACTATGACATAGACTGACCACTAGGAGACAGACACTCAACTCAGAAGCTGCCCCCTGATGGTCATCAGAAGCTAGGCTCATGGCTGGTGAGTGCAATGGTGGTGGCGGAGCCTCTCCAACCTCTGCTGCAGGCAGGTGGTAAGGAGTGAGGGGTCCTAGACTGTGAGAGGGAGCAGGCTGGGCTGAGAGGACCCTGCCTCCCCTCTGTCCCCCAGAGCATGAATGTCATGCACCAGGCCTCTAGCCTATTTAATAAGAATTTCTTCCTGATGCTGTATTTTAATTTGGTCCCATGTGGTATTGAGAATTAGTATTTTCTCTTGTTTCAATATTTTCCTGCAACTTGAGCACTGATCTTTATTTTCATTCATGTCATTTCATCAGTAATGCAAACATGGTTTAATTTTTAATTTATTTTAATTTGTCAGATGTTCTGAGTTTTTGGGGGGCCAAATTTGTCCAATTCCAAATTTCCTTCTTGAACAGCAGGTCACAAACTCTTGCCTACTGCTACACTCCTTAATAATCAAAATCTTTCACACGGGGAACATTGGGTTTATTTTTACACTGACTGTGAGTGACTAAACTCAACTGATTCCTTCAAAACTGCCTGGCTTTTCTCCTATTTTCTTCTGGTTGGCTTGCTGTCCCAGTTTCTGGAATAGTCATTTCAACTGTTACAAACTCTATCCCAAATTCCATCCCTTCCTTCTTCACCTGGAATCTCAGCCGATGATTACTCTTGCTACTAAAGCATGAAAACAGAAATCATTATCTAGGAACCCCATCAACCTTCCTACATATACCAAGTAAATATGAATATTTGGTGCCCATCTATCCCCCAGCTCCAACTACTAATGGAAGCCAATAACTCCTCTATGAACTACTCCATTTATGCTTTTTAAGTAAACTTACCCAATGGAGTATCTTTATTGCATACTTTCAGCTTTTATATCTCTACTTGGTCTTTAAATCAGTATTGAAATATGGTTCAGTCTCTCCCATTTTGAAAATAAAAACAGAAACAACTCTTTCTGGATGTCATAAGATCACAATGTCTTCATATAATCAAAGCTAAAGTTTTTGAAAGAAATGGCTGTATTCATTAACTCATTTTCTTCACTTCCTATTCATTCTTCAATGCCATCTCTCCTGGTTCTTTCCCACTGCTCAACAGATTCTGCTCAGGACCCAATAGTACTGAATTCTATAAAGCCAGTAGATGATTTTCATTTATTTTTGACTCAGCTTTTCAGTAATCTTCCACCTAGTTGAAGGCCCCCTCCTCCTTCTGATACTCTTTTCCCTTGGCTACTATGATCCTGTTCTCTCTTCATTTCTCCCCTTTTCCCCCGCTAGCCAGTTCTACACATTCTCCAATATCAGGCTGTTCATTCATTAAGCATTAATGTCATGCCTTTATCTGATTTTACTCTATTCCCAGGCAATCTCATTATATACCTGTAACCTCAATTACTGGTATCTAGAGTATTTCCCTACTTTATTCTCCCACTGAGGGTTTATTTTGAGTCCTTTTGGGTCTCTATTTTCAATATATATGTAGTATTTCCCATGAGAGTCTTACAAGCATCTCAATCCCAGTATCCTGACACTGAACTCACACTGTCCCCCCAATATGCTTAAGACCCTCTAAAGATTTCCCTTTATTCATCAATTCATCATACTGTTTCAATTAATTAAAAATAGTTTTTCTCTGATTCATGCATATGTAGTAATTATTACATTTATATAAAAGTCCCAGAAAATGGCTATAAAAGTAGAAATTAATATTTTTCTGTTAAAGCAGAAACAAGATCTATTCTTTATATCTGGCCATCCTTATAGTTCACTGGAGGGCTGAGTGGTACACATTTCATCTTAATCCAATCAAATATGATTTATGTTATTCATGAAATAACACTTTGCACCCAGCTAATATTAATCATAGAAGACCATGTTCTTATCTTTAGAATTCATCAATAAGGTAAATCTTATTTTCAGAATTGATTTCTTCTATTAGTCACCTGATATAGGCAACAGTTACTTTAATTTCCTTCTTTCTCTCAGGACGATGCCAAAAAACAAACAAAAAAAGTGACAAAGGTGTCAGTTGAGGTTTTTTATATTTGTCATCTTAGAAAATCCCTGAAGGTCAAATTCTACTCCTTTGCCTCCAACTAATGGTGTTAGAAAAAAACAAATTCTTGTTTTTTTTTGCCAAAAATTTGAGATGTGCCACAACTCTTATACTGATAAGACTTCTAAAATGTTTGAATGTGGAGTATGAAAGGAAAGAGGGTGAAATTTGTGACACTATTTATTTCAAGATACAATGAAAATGAACATAAGTTTGCATTGAGGGAATCAAAATATATGAATTGGAATCCCAGCTCTTTCATTAAAACCAAGACTCAGCTAAATCACGCAACAACACTGGATCTCAACATTGTTCAACAAACATGATCCAATGTCCCACTAGCAATTCTATATTTTTAAAATATATTTATTGATTTTTCACAGAGAGGAAGGGAGAGGGATAGAAAGTTAGAAATATCAATGAGAGAGAAACATCAATCAGCCACCTCCTGCACGCCCCCTACTGAGGATATGCCTGCAACTGGAATCAAACCTTAGACCTTTCAGTTTGCAGGCCAAGGCTCTATCCACTGAGCCAAACCAGTTTGGGCCCCACTAGCAATTCTTGCATGAGAAAGTATTTTGAATTCCTATCTAATAAAAGAGTAATATGCAAATTAACTGTACATCCATTACATCACCAGCCATGCCTACCAGCCACGCCCACTAGCCAATCAGAGCGAGTATGCAAATTAACTAATTCAAGATGTCTATGGCCACAGAGAAAGCAGGAGGGAGGCTTGGGTTGCCCCTGGCGATGGAAGAAGCCATGCTTTCTGCACATCCTGGCTGGCCCAGGCCTCTGCTTAAGGCAACAAAGTTTCAATAGCTGCTGCCATGGAGCAAGCAGAAGGCTTGGCTCTGCTCCAGGCCACAAAGTTTCAATTGTAGAAGATAAATAAATCCCAGATACCAGCGCCTCTGCTTGGGTCTCCAGGGGGCATGCCAGCCTGCAAACCACCACAGTCCTCTCGCCCAGGCCACCCCACGGGAACACCCACCCTGATCCAGGACACCTTTCAGGGCAAACCAGCTGGCCCCTACCTGTGCAGCAGCCCTCTACCCTATCTAATAAAAGAATAATATGCAAATTGACCAGCACTCCAACACACCGATGACTGTCCCCCTGTGGTCAAAAGATTCTTCCCCCATGTGGACACAAGATGGCCACCACAAGATGGCCAGCAGGAAAGGAAAGTTGGGAGGGACCAGGCCTGCAGGGGAGGGCAGTTGCGGGCGATCAGGCCGGCAGAGGAGGGCAGTTGGGAGAGACCAGGCCTCAAGGGAGGGCAGTTGGGGGTGACCAGGCCTGCAGGGAAGGACAGTTGTGGGGGACCCAGGCTTGCAGGGGAGGGCAGTTAGGGGTGACCAAGCCCACAGGGGAGGGCAGTTAAGGGCAAACAGGCTGGCAGGGGAGCAGTTAAGCATCAATCAGGCCTGCAGGGGAATGGTTAGGGGGTGATCAGGCTGGCAAGCAGAAGCAGTTAGGGGCAATCAGGAAGGCAGACAGGTGAGCAGTTGGGAGCCAGCAGTCCTGGATTGTGAGTGGGATGTCCGACTGCCTATTTGGGATCGGGCCTAAATAGGCAGTCAGACATCCATCATGGGGTTCCATATTGGAAAGGGAGCAAGTGAGCTGAAGGACACCCTCCCTTGTGCATGAATTTCATTCACCAGGCCTCTAGTTCAGTTATAAAATTATAAGCTATTGCTCTCTTAAAAAATGTGTGTATTTCCATATTTTCAAAAAATTCAATTCAGCCTCACTCTTGCTTAACATTTGTAAAGCTTCCTGTTATGAGAGTACTTTCATACAGAGATCCTGTGGGAATCCAGAGGCAGATCCAAACCCCTCCTGGATTGCTTGTGCCACTCACATCAACCCAGGAAATCAAATAAACAGGCAAACAAAGTAAGCCTGAGCCTTTTATAAATGTCCTATGGGATGATGTCCTAAAATTTTATTCTAAGGCTCATGTTTATTTGGGTTCATATAATTTCACTTAAGACAACACTGTCAAACATCTGCTGTGAGATGCTTAGGAAAGAATGTGCTTTCCCCAGGTGAATATTTTCTACATATATAAAAATTCCATAGTACAAAGTTACTATTAATGAATTTAAATTTAAAGAAATGATGACAGCTTGCTTTAATCCCTACTTATATTCGAGACTGTTTATTTAGTATGTTCTAGTCTATCTCTCTAGTTCATTCCTTGACCTCTCCCCTCCTTTCTCCCTGCACCTCTTTTAAGGGGAAGATGATCTGGGTAGGTCTTGGCACCCCCTGGGATTCTCTGTGATGCTGTTTTTCCCATAACTGATGATGTAAGACCTTCCTCAGCTGGCCTGGTTCTCCAGTTATTCCCTGTGACATGGGCATCTCAGTTATTAGATCCAGCATGCCTTGCCCTTATTAAACGTTCCATAACATAGCTGATAATAATATTTTGCTCTCAATATGCCACTTTTACCCCACTGGTTAGGAATCCTGGAAGATACTACTGAGAATAATTAGGTTTCTCTAAATGTCAGCAGATATATCTAGATAGAACTATTATGAAGCTGGAATGATTCAATCTTTCAGCATCTCTTCTAGATTATTCTCTGTTTATTGGGCAATATTTCATTGACTTTCAACTATAAATCTGTCGAATGGGAAGAAGAATCATATTTTTCTCATATGCTTATATATTCTACTTTATTGAAATCAAAAACTTTAAAGTACTAAAAATGTAGAAAGTACCTTTTTGTGGCCAAAATTAAATATTTATATTTTAGCATCCCCTTATCATCAAATAAAAGCATAACCTCTTTATTCTCTTATTATTTGTTGGAAAATAGATAATCAATGTGTTACAGATATTTTACCTACTTTTAGAGAATATTCACCCAAATATATACTACAAGATTCTTTTGTTTAAATTTATTTATTTTCTCCAAACCTTTATCTCCTCCCCTCTTTCAGTGACCAGCTTGTTCTCTTTGTCAATAAGTCTTTTTCTGGTTTGTTTATTTATTCATTTATATATACTTGTGGTTCAAAAAAATAAGTGAGATCATATTGTATTTGTCTTTCTCTTTCTGACTTATTTCAGTTAGCTTTATATCCTCTAGTTCTATTCATGTTGTTGCAAATGGCAAGATTTCATTTTGTTTTATTGCTAAGTAATATTCCATTGTATATATGTACCACATCTTTTTTTCCCATTCATTGATTGATGGATATTTAGGTTACTTCTTTCTATATCTTGGCTATTACCAGTAATGCTGTAATGAATATAGGGGCACATATATCTTTTCAAATTAGTGTTTTTGTTTTTTTTAGATAAATACCCAGAAGTGGGATTGCTGGATTGTATGACGGCAGCATTTTTTATCTGTTGAAGAACCTTAATACTGCTTTACAAAGTGGCTGCACTAATTTACAATCCCACTAATACTGCACAAGGATTCCTCTTTCTCCACATCCTTGCTAGCAGTTGTTATTTGTTGATTTATTGATGATAGCCATTCTGAGAGGTGTGAGGTGATAAATATTGTAGTTTTGATTTGTATTTTCCTGATGATTAATGATGTTGAGCAAATATATACTTCATGATTCTTTTAAACACAGATGGCTAATACATATATACAGTTATTAAAATTTACCTTTGAAAAATAAAAAGTAAATATATGTTTTACCCACAAAATGGTGAAGATTAATAAGAATACTAGTAAAGTATTCTTATTAATACTTTAATAAGCACAAAGGATCTGGGGATATAGGGATCTCTTATACTCCTGTTAGACATCTAAATGATCACTCTGAAAGCATGAACTTTACATTAATATTCTAAAGACAATTTTTAAATATTTATGAAAAGCTTATGCCTCTTAACTCAGCAATTCTTTTAGGGAACTCTCAAAAAATAATTGAGGATATTCATACAACAAAGCAGCTGCAAAGAAAAAAATTGTAGTCTTGTTATGATAGATAAAAATGGGATGATATTTAGATGGTTAAAGAAATCATGGCACAGTTATTCAATATGTGCCTATTAAAAACTATGGAAGTAGTTTTCCCTGAGTGGGTAGACTTCCACTTCTTTCTCCTGCATGAATTCACTTTGTATATCTTTATTTTACTCTTTGAACAATAAACACATGATAGCTTTTTAAAAATAAAATGTTAGTTCAGTAAATGTTTTAAAATAATACATTTCTATGACCGCCTGAAGGAAAACCGCATCCTTCTCTTCTCTCTCTGGATGTCCCTGGCAAAAATGTTTAATGGGAGAAATTCAGGTCATTGTAGTTCATCTATTACTATTATTATCTTAAAATAATACAACCCATTGATTATCTAACTCTTTTAACACAGGCAGAAGTTGAGAAACAGAAAGGGGGAGATGAGAATGGACTATGATGTCAAATTAGGGAGAATGGGTTTTCCATTATAGTCACTGAGGACAGTATTAATGTGTCAAATACTTTTCAAAGTTGGATTTATATTAAGGATGCAAAAAAATGGCAGTCACTCAGTAATTTAATAAGAAAATCTTGTTAAGATTAACACCTAAGCAAGGTCATTGTGAATTTTTTTTTCTCAATAGCTCAAAATCTTGAAATAGGTGTTTGAGTAATAAAACTTTATCCTCTTACTGTATTTAAATTTCATTCAATTATATAAAGCCATTTAAAGACTTGGCACCAAACATGCTGAATAACCTTTTTTTTTTTTTTTTGGGGGGGAAGGAGGGTTAATTTGGTCAGTTTGTGAGGTTTTTCTTTAACTCATCCTGTTTTAGCAGCATTGTTGGAAGAGTTGTTTCAGTTTACTTTGTTTATACTTTATTCAGGTCCTTTCCTCCCAAATAAACAACTTAAGTACAAATAACATTTACCTTGACTTCTATGACCAGACGAAGCCTGTTGTCTTGCTTGGGTCCATGGAGAATTTCCAGAATGCTGAGAGAACCACAGTCTTGATAATCCATTATGTCCACTGAATTAATTTCCAACAATGACCACACATTTCTTTAATGGCTTTTCAGAACATTCCAACAAAGTCAAAATTTTTAAGATTGGAGACCTTTATTTGTGCAAAGTAAATTGCAAATAGAAAGAGTGGCTATTGTAGGTACAAAAACTAGAATCCTTATGTCTTTTCTTTAGCATGCATCTAAAAATGTCAGATTATTGATGCCAAGATTCCTTTGAATGGAATGTCATTTGCTCTTCATTGCAGATAGGTCAAAGCAGCTCAGAGTCCAAGGAAAATCAATTGATGATAAGCCCCTAGAGCAGTGGTCGGATAACTTATTAGCCAATAGAGCCAAATATCAACAGTACAACTATTGAAAATTCTTTTGAGAGCCAAATTTTTGAAACTTCTTCTAATGCCACTTCTTCAAAATAGACTTACTCAGGCTATGGTATTTTGTGGAAGAGCCATACTCAAGGGGCCAAAGAGCCACATGTAGCTCACGAGCCGCAGTTTGCAGACCTTGGCCCTAGAGGAAGCTAGTTTGTCATCTTTCTCCAAATCAAACCATCTTGTCCCAACAGTGTGGCTTAATTCTGTAGATTCAGAGTTCTTTGGATGGGCATAAATTCCTATTGACCTTAACTAGAAAAAATTACTCTCCCCAAATCTGTTATGAAATGTGGTCACACGGACCCTAAAGTACTATTTGAGCTTTTCAGCATCTTTCAGCTAATGATAAACCTGAATGCAAACTCTATGATTAAAGGATAGTAGATGAATTTGTCAACATCCCTGGGGAATTCAGTCATGAATCACTGAATGATTGTTTTATAAGCATATATTTTCTTTTGATGGTTTAAATTATTATAGTTTTGACAATGACTTATTTACTAATCAATCTAGTTGTATCTTAACATAGTTAACTTTTTTATTTAATAAATCTTTTCTGTTCAGATCATTACAATTGTTCCTCTTTTTCCCCCCTATAGCTCCCCTCCACCCAGCTCCCACCCTCCCTCTGCCCTTACTTCCCACCTCCCCCACCCCCGCCATTGTCTTCATCCATAGGTGTATGATTTTTGTCCACTCTCTCTGTGCATTCCCTTCACCCCTTTCCCCCTGAGAATTATTAGTCCACTCCCTTACTATGCCCCTGATTCTATTATATTCACCAGTTTATTCTGTTCATCAGATTTTCAATTCACTCGTTGATAGATATGTATTTGTTGTTCATAACTTTTATCTTTACCTTTTTCTTGTTCTTCCTTTCTTAAAGAGTATCTTTCAGCATTTCATATAATACTGGTTTGGTGTTGAACTCCTTTAGTTTTTTTTTCTTATTGGTGAAACTCTTTATCTGACCCTCAATTCTCAATGATAGCTTTGCTGGATAGAGTAATCTTGGTCATAGGTTCTTACTATTCATCACTTTGAATATTTCTTGCCACTCACGTCTGGCCGGCATCATTTCTGTTGAGAAATCAGCTGACAATCATATGGGTTCTCCCTTGTAGGTAAATAACTGTTTTTCTCTTGCTGCTTTTAATATTCTCTCTTTGTCTTTTGCTCTTGGTATTTTAATTATGATGTGTCTTGGTGTGGTCCTCTTTGGATTCCTTTTGTTTGGGGTTCTGTGTGCTTGCTGGACTTGTAAGTCTATTTCTTTCACCAGGTGGGGGAAGTTTTCAGTCATTATTTCTTCAAATAGGTTTTTAGTATCTTGCTCTCTCTCTCCTTCTGGCACCCCCTATAATTCTGATGTTGGTATGCTTGAAGTTGTCCCAGAGGCTCCTTACACTATCTTCAATTTTTTGGATTCTTTTTCCTTTTTGCTTTTCCAGTTGAATGTTTTCTGCTTTTTTGTATTTCAAATCTTTGACTTGATTCTTGTGTTCCTCTAGTCTGCTGTTAGGTCTCTGTATAATATTTTTTATTTCAGTCAGTGTATGTTTAATTTCTAGTTGATCCTTTTTCATCTCCTCTTGGGTCTCAGTAGATTTATCAACCTTTTCTAGGAAATTCTTGAAAAACCTTATAACCATGGTTTTGAATCTATATCCAGTCATTTGTTTCCCTTCATATCTTGTGATCTGTTCCTTTGTCTCCGCATTTTTGCTGCTTCCCTGAGTTGGTAGAGTAGCCTTGTGTGGTAGGTGCTCTATATGGCCTAGTAGCTCCACCTCCCCAGTTACTTGAGGTGCACTCTCTTTATTTACCCCTTTGTGGACTATGTATACAGCTTTGTTGTAGTTAAGTCTTGATTGTTGTTGGTATCACTGGGGGGAATTTACCTCTAAGCCAACTGGTTGTGAGGATCAGCTGTGTCTACTCCAGGAGAACTTCTGTGCTGGGGTCAGCCTTATGATACAAGACTTGCAAAAAAAGCCTCTGTGTTCAGCTTGGATGGGGCAGAGTCTCAGGGCTGAGCAGACAACCTTGGCTTTCTGTCAGCCCTGCCCTACGTGGCCCCTGGGTTCCAGTGTACCTTGGTAATCACTGCAGCCCTCTCTGTGCGAACTCGCACTTGTGCACTTCCAGACTTTGGCCTTTCCTGCACCCCTGAGTTTACCTGCACTCCGAGGACCCATAGGAGTCTGGATCCCTAGGATGTCACCTGAAACTGGGGTTTAGTGCATTTGGAACTGGATTTCAGCACAGTTGGGAGGTTCTGTCTTCCTCCAGCTAGACAAAGCCAGTGGCACAATCAGCAGTCAGTCCTCTCTGGGAGTAGTGATGTGTGCTCCTCCAGACCTTTGCCTTTCACAGTTCCCCTAAGTTTTGGTGCACTCCTCCCTTTACACAACAGTCCAGACTGCCCCCATATGAGTCTCGCCTGGAACTGGGGTTCATTGTAGTTGGGAGTTTCCCTCTCCCTCCCACAAGAGGAAGCCAGCCAGGCCCTCTGCCACCCATCCTCTCAACGCGCATGTCTTTGTATCTCAGTTTTTTGCAGCTTCTCTGAGTCTCTGTGAGCCCCTCTCTTTCCTTCTAGTTGTAGAATTTCCACTCAGCCAGCTTTCCTGTGGTTCTGGATGATGTATATTCTGTCTTTTAGTTGTAGTTTTGAAATTGTTGTGTGAGGCAGCAGGTTAGGCGTTCACCTATGCCACCATCTTGGTTTCTCCTCAACATAGTTAACTTTAATTAGCCTTAGATGAAAGACCTACCTTTTTGAAATGGTTTAGCAGGACTCTTGTCTTCAGAAAGACCAATAAATAAATACATGATCCAAGATCCCACTGACAGATCTGTTGTGAAACCAAAGTATTTATAAGCTTCTGTTACAAACTGTGCCATAGTTATGATGCTGGTTTAATCAATTCTACTAATAATTTATTTATTTGTTTAGTTCAATATATTGAGCTATACTTTGTAGTCCAATATAAAGTATCAAATATAGCTAATCACTCTGAATCTGCAGCACATAAGTGCATGCAAAAGCATCAGTTTCTATATAGTTGTAGTTTTTCTGCACACGTGGCATACATTTCATTCCTTGCTGCCCCGTTAGGTGGGGTTTTATACATTTTAATAAGCCAGGTTCACTGTTTCATTTGCTTTCCTCAGCGACAGTTTCACTGTAACTTTCCATTTGTAAAAAAGGGGCCTGATCTTGTAGAGCTAAGTGATCAAAACTCTGAAGTTCAACTTTAGGGCAGCTTTTTAAAAGACATACAATTAAATGATCACATTGTTTGCTACTGGACATCTGGACCTCCTGAGGACTGCATTGTTAATCTTGGCCATCTTGAGTTTCTCTAGTTCCTTGGTATAATTATGTTGGGGAAAGCAGCATCCATAGAGTTCAAGTGCTATTGACAATGTAAAATAGGATTAGGAGATCAGATTAGGGATCACTGCCTACCTCTGATTCCCAGATCTTTCACTTTCTAAATCTGAAAAGTTGGACAAACTTCTTAATATTCTGTATCAGTTTACTCAGCTATAAATTCACATGTTTATAAAGGGAAAAGGTTCAGCAGCTAACCCAACTCACAGGATTTTTTTTTGGTAAGGATTAAATGAATCCAGCCATACAGTACTCAATAAATGGTAGTTATTATTATTTATCAAGTATTATTAGGTGATTTCATATGATATATGACTTATTTCTCATAAGGATACTATAAGATGTTCATTTCATTTAGAAGTGAGGAAATTAAACATCAGATATGTAAATAATTCACCCTCAACTCATTCAAGTTAGGTCACAAGCTGAGATTCTTTGAGCCCTTGAACAGGTTGGATCTCTCCATAATATCATTCCCTAATACCCATAATATTTCAATGACACACTTAGTACACTTGTAATTATTTGTGAAGTGTTTATTGCCTAGTAGACTGTGTATTTCATGAGAAAGGATTCACATCTGTCTTATTCAATATTCCTAGAACATTTGGCCAAAAGCACAGAGGATCTAAGTAAAAATGTATTGAATAGATGAATGAGTATGTTGTTTCTGTGTTTTCAACACACACATTTTATCTATTTAGAACTACAACCAAGAGACAGTATAGTGTTGGCTTCACCATCTTCTTCTCTGACAAATAGATTTTCTGTATTATTTGTAGTATTCAAAATGATACTTTGAACATAATCTATAACATTCTTTTTAAATAGTACCTAGCAAAAATCTATCATGTCATGTAATAAAACCTCACTCTGTATTATGGGTTCTCATAGGTTTCTTTGTGCTTTTAATTTTCCTTCCTCAACCCTTAAAACCTACCATCTCTTTCAAGGTAGAGTTTAGTGGTCTAAAAGCATATATTCTAAACAACTTAGCCTGGTAGATGTTCCAGAATGGGAAATTTCCATGTTCTCTAAGCATGGAGGATGCTGTAAATTTGAACTACCTCCTGGGGATTCACAACACACATGGTCACATTAAAGGTGTTTTAAAACCCTACAGGGATCAACCTTTGTAACTTTGTTTATCCTAGAATCTCCAAAGTTTATTTGAAAATAGTCTTTTTTTTCCCCAAAGTTATAACTATTAATTCTTAAATCCCACTTTGGGAATGAATAGGCTATAAAGATCTTAATTAAAATCTTGGCTTCATTGGGTATAAACCTAATTAAGTAATCAACCTTAGTAAATCTCAGTTTTCTTATCTGTATAATGAAGATGACTCTATTTGCCTCATAAGACACTCATAAGAAATCAGTGGTATAACTTGTGATTATATGGAAAATACATATAAATGTCAGCTCTCTTCCCTTAGCAGGGTGATTGTGGATTGGATGGAGACTTCATTTGTAGATGAAAATGGAGAGGAATACAGCTAAATAATAGCAAAGCCAGACTCGACTAATTAAAAAACTTGCTGCTCTTGTCCTATAAATATCATTTGTTCCAATAAATCTGCACGTCTATATTTAATATATCCCTTTAATGTGAGGTTTTATAAAGCTTTTCTGACTATGCACTATGATTAAGACACTCACTCATCAACTCCTTGTTCATTCATAAATCAAAATTTTTTATTGAATTTTGCTAATAGATTACAAAATTCTTTTGTAATTTTGAGAAAAAACTAATTGATATGACTCCCCCTTTCATTCTATTTCTCTAACTTTCAAATGCTATTTTATTTTGGATATTAAAGAAAGAAATATATATATATTCGAGTTATTGGTTATTCTTCAGAAAAATAATATTGATGTGAACAAAATCCTAAGTAGATTTAGATAAGATTTGTTGTTGAAAATGGTTATTAGTTTTAAAGTTGAATTACATGTTCAAATGAAAAATAATAAGAGGCAGTATTTAGTGGAGATAAGAATCATGAGGGAGACTGGTGGTTTTGTAGTACGGAAGGTGCTAAAAAAATCTGGGATGAAGATGACTAATGCCAGAATCAGGCTGGGCCTTCATGGATAAAGAATAATAGAAGATCTTTGATCTTTAATAGAAAAATGTATTTTGTATATAGAGAAAATTCTAATCGCCTTGAGAAGGACGCCTTTTATGTAACACTAAATTCCATTGTAACTCTGAAATCTTAAATTCCAGGTAAAGTGAGTTGTTCCTAAGTCATTTTATCTGTAATTAAATGGCCTTTACCTTCTTTTATTAAAAATTAAAGATTCTTGCATAATAGCTAATATGCCAACCTACTAAATGTATCACTATATAGAATAAAGTGCAATTTAAACACTTAAGGGGAACAATATCAGCTAAGTGCTGATAACAGTTTAAAACATTTACCCATAAGAAATGTCAGCAGAAATAAAATGTCTTGACTGAGAGGACAAAAGCTGCAGTGAAGCAAGAAATACCCGTGATACTCATCTTACAGGGCTATGGGAATACAAAGCCAATGTGCAGTAGTCGAGGTGGTGGGAGCCTTTCCTGCTCTCATTTATCTACATGTACTAGTACCTGCTATTGTCCAAAGATTAAGAAACTTTCTATTTTTGGGAAATTCAAAGCATGACTCTAGCACAGTCTAGAGTTGTAAATTTTTAAATGTTGAACAATCCTAAGGTAAATCTTATTTTCATTAATTTTGTATTATGATACTGGCATTCATTTGCTAATATTTAATTGGGTGATTTTTTCATCTGAATTTCTATAGAATAATTAAAATATTTGCTCTTCTTTTAAACGTGTTACAGACTGAATGTTTGTACATCCCCAGAATTCATCAGTTCAAGACCCACCCTTAGTGTGGTTAGATTTTGAGTTGAGGCCTTTAAAGAAGTGATTGAAGTTAAAGGAGACTGGTGCCTTGCCAGACAATATTAGTGTCCTTATAAGAAGAGATACCAGAGTGCTCACTGCTCTTCTTATTTTCTCTCTCCCTGTCTCTCTCTTCTCACATACAACCAGAAAAGACTATGTGAGAACATAGTAGGAAAACTGTCTACAAGCCATAAAGAGCTTCCTCTCCAGAATCTAAAGTAGCTGGCACTTTGGTCTTAGACTTCCTAGTCTGTAATTGAGCAAATACATGTCTGTTGTTTAAGCCACTTAGTCTGTGGTAGTTGTCATGGCAGCATGAACAGACAAAACAATGCCTTTGGAATATTTTCGATAACATGAGAAATATTTCTTCCATAAAGATTTCTTAGACTTGATAGAAAAAAATGAGTATGTTATTTTCTATATTAAATATGTGTAGGTACTTGATTTGAGAGGGAGAGTAAAGAGAGAGACAGAGAAGAGAGAGAGAGAGAGAGAGAGAGAGAGAGAGAGAGAGAGAGAGAGAGAAAACCATCGACTGGTTGTCTCCATATGCACTTGAACCTGCAGCCTAGGAATGTGCCCTGACTAGGAATTGAACCCACAACCAACTGAGCAACCTAGCCAGGGTGCTTTTAAAATTTTTTAATAAAAGTTATTTTTTCTCTTACAAAAAACCTCTTTGCATCTTTATTTCTGGCTTCTGTTCACTATTCGAATGTTGTTTCTTACTTTCTCCCACATTCTCTAACCACAATTAAACAGTGTTTATTTTATTGGTTGTTTTAAAGACTAGTTTTGATTAACAAAGATATTTTTTAAAATTTCTATTACTTTAAATCATAGTGTTTTATAATTCCATTCTTCTTTATAATTAATTAGAGGCCCAGTACATAAAAATTCATGCACTGTCGGTTGGATTCCTCAGCCCGGCCTGCACCCTCTTGCAGTCTGGGATTCTTGGGGGATGTTCACCTGCTGGTTTAGGCCCACTCCCCAGAGGATCAGGCCTAAGCTGGCAGTCAGACATCCCTCTGGCAGCCTGGGAGCCCTCGAGAGATGTTTGACTGATGGGGAGTTGGCCTAAGTCACAATCAGACATCCTTAGTGTTGCAGGGGATGTGGGAGAGGCTTCCACCACTGCTACTCCACTTAGAGCCATCAGCCAGGCTTGTGGCTGAGAGGAGCTCCCCCTGTGGGAGCGGACTGACCACCAAGGGGCAGCTCCTACATAAAAAGGTCTGACCCCTGGTGGTCAGTGTGTGTCCCAGTCATTCCACTGTAAGGGTCTATTTGTATATATAGTACTAGAGGCCCAGTGCACTAGAGGCCCTGGGGGGGGTTGGGTGTCCTTCAGCCCAGCCTGCACCCTCTCCAATCTGGGACTCCTCAAGAAATGTCCAACTGCCCATTTAGGCCCTATCCAACTTACCAGGATCGGGCATAAACAGGCAGTCAGACAGCTCTTTCACAATCCAGGACTGCTGGTTCCCAACTACTCACCTGCCTGCCTTCCTGATTGCCCCTAATTGTTTCTGCCTGACAGCCTGATTACCCCCTAACCACGCCCTGCCAGCCTGATTGATGCCTAACTACTCCCTGCTAACCTGTTTGCTCCTAACTGCCCTTCCCTGCAGGCCTGGTCCCCCCTAACTGTTCTCTCCTACAGGTCTGAGTTTCCCCCAACTGCCCTTCCCTGGAGGCCCATTTGCCCCCAACTTCCTTCCTCTGACAGTCTGGTCACTTATGACTGCCCTCCCCTGCAGGACTGATCGCCCTCAACTACCCTTCCTTACAGACCTGGTCCCTTCCAACTGCCCTCCCCTGCTGGCCATCTTGTGGCAGCTGCCTTGTGTCCACATGGGGCATCCATCTTTGACCACATGAGGGCAGTCATCTTGTGTGTTGGAGTGATGGTCAATTTGCATATTACTTTTTTATTAGATAGGATAGAGGCCTGGTGCATGGGTAGATGCCAGCTGGTTTTCCCTGAAGGGTGTCTTGGATCAGGGTAGGGGTTCCCTGGGGGTGTGGGGCAGCCTGGGCGAGGGGCCTGTTGTGGTTTGCAGGCCAGCCACACCCCCTTGGCAACCCAAACAGAAGCCCTGGTATCTATGATTTATCTTCTATAATTGAAACTGTAGCCTTGAGCAGAGCCACGCCTCCTACTGACTCTGTGGCCTCAGCCATTTTTGTTGGGATTTATTTATCTTCTATAAATGCAACTTTGCAGCCTTAGTGGAAGCCTGTGCTGGCCAGCGTGTGGGGGAAGCTTGACTTCCTCCATTGCCAGGGAAATCTAAGCCTCCTGCTTGCTCCATGGCTGTAGCCATCTTGGTTGGGTTAATTTGCATATCCACTCCTGATTGGCTGGTGGGTATAGTGGAGGTACAGTCAATTTGCACATTTCTCTTTTATAAGATAGGATATTTGTGGTTCTCTTTATGAAGGAAATTCAGTACTGGATGACTAATGATTTTATTTTTAGTGTTTCTTATTTTCTAGCAAAAGTGCTTGAGGTTATGAATATTCTCCCCTGACTGCATAACATTGATTCTGTCATCACTGATATTTAACTTTTAACAGACTGAGATTTCCATGTTGATTTTTTAAAATCCAAGAATTATTTCAAAAGGTGTTAAAAGGCTTCTTCTCTGTCTATTGCACATAGTGATTGCAGATTATAAACTATGAATGTGTGATTGGTTCTGTTTTTATTGTGTGGAATTTAATTTTTTTTTCATGGCCTAATAAATGCTTTTTTGGTTTGCACATCATAAATATTTGAAAACTATGGGCACTTTTAATTTTGTGTGTAAAATTTTATGAATATATTTATGAAAACAAAGTTAAGTAGATTACTCAAGTCTTTGTTTTTCCTACTTGCTATGTTGATTTTTTGAGAAATCTTCATTAAAATTTTGCATTGTAACTATGCACATAATTATTTCTAACATTTTGTATGTGTATTTCAAAACCATGTTGTCACCAATGTGTGGGTGTTGTACTACTTTGTGCCCATTACCAATCAGATATGCCTGCTCTGTATTGTTGGAGACCTGGTCACCGGTCTATTAAATTCTTCTTGTTCAAATACGAAGAATTCTATTTTCCTGATTAGACCTTGACTAAAACAAGTCCCTTAACTAAATATGGATTTATGAATCAGGCATAAGAAGTTTAATGGAAGTCCAGTTTTTGGGGTGAGCACACTACCCTCCAAACAGAATCACATTTGAATTACTATGAAGAAGGGGAGATAAATAGTAGCAGTGTCTTCACAACTTTACAGTTTTGTTTTGGTTGTGGGTGTGTGCATGTATGTGCACTGATCAGTTTGGTAGTTCATCTTATATTAGAAAAGAATTTTGATACAAAATTACATTATGAGATTACATTTCCCATGTTTTTTTTTTTTTGTGTACTCACTCCATTTCCCCATTCACTGTATAGGAATGCCTTTGTAAGAAAAAATAACCAACTTGAAATTTTTTAATAAATAAGGATTTATTTTTCTCAAATGTTAGTGTCTTCTGGTAGTGGTTATGTGATAGTTCGATTATGTTAGATTGAACATCTGTATGGTTGTGCTGGCCTTTCCTTATGGTTGCAAGATGGATGCTGTGTATGTGTATCATTATGCCCACATTCTAGATAAGAAGAGAGTACCAACCATGTGAGTATTGTTTTTTTTCTTATCAGAATTTTTCCAAATCACTTTGAAAGAGACATTTTCTTACGTGTTCATAGACACCGTCAGCTATTAGAAAGAATGGGAAAGCAGGCATTCTGCCCATAATTAGGTAGCTTCATAAAAAAAAAAAATCAGTGATATATCTATGCACTTACTTCTCAGTCCCCCAGGGGCATTAAGAGAAAAAGAGGAAAGTGGATCCTTGGTAGATATTTAATCAAATGTATCATACTTCATATCTTTAGAAATTAAATCCTGTGTGGACATTTTGATTAGAATCATTGCAAGATTTTCAGTGATACTGTATTTTTATGTAAGTTTTTATCCTTTTTCCATTTTGTCAGGATTGGGCATGGTGGAATTTTTCTATGTTGAATTAGAAGCCTGTTTTTTAATTCTAATTTCAACTTTCAATCTATTTTGCACTCCATTTTCATTTTATAATTGGTCTTTATTATCTTAGTCAGAAATTCAGTGAAGCCAGTCTCTGTTTCAAAGGACTTTCCAGGAGAGGAAAAATAGTCCTTCAACCTCTCTATCTTTCAGTGTCCCCATCGCTTCTTGGGCTGGAGTCCTGCTTCTTGGGGAGTACCATGCTTTTCTCCAGTCTGGGCCTCTCCCCATGTTGGGTCCTTTGATTAGAACACATGTTCCTTCTTTCCTCTATGAAAAATTCCCATCCATTCTTCAAGAACCAACATTCTTCAAGATCTTTTCTTTTTGAATCCTTCTTCAGCTCCTCAGATGTCATGGTAGCTGCTCCTCAGCAATCATGTTACCCTACTGTCCTTGCTGGAGCTTATTTCTCAGTCCCCCAGGAGCATCTTGGGGATCAGAATGGTTTATTCATTTTATTATTCCTAAAACTTAGTATAGTGTCTGTAACATGGTAAGAATTCAAGTATTGGACTAGATGAGTAAATAAATTAAGTGAATAAAGTTACTTGAATGAGAAAAGTACTTTTTTCAAGGTTACTAAAGAATAATTTTTAAAAAAATACAACATAACTTAAAAAAATGAAAATAATATCTGAGAAGCCTTACTCTATCCAGCACTACCTATCCAAGAGCTAATCTCTGAGCATAGGTTTGGGATCAATTGTGAAAGTCTATCTAATCTCTCTTTCTCTCCCTCACATACATCACACACGTAAACACAGACAAACTCAGGCAAAAGCATGCCTAAATTACCTCATACCTATACATGTTAATTTTAAGTTTCTATTTTTACAATAGCTTACTTAATTATTTATTGTTATTAAAAAATAAAACATTATTTATAACTGGCATGGAATTAAAGAAATAATTAAGCCTTTAGTTGCTATATTTGTAAGATGTGTCTTCTTAAAAATGTTCTTAAAGATAAAAATACAAAGGAGTGTGTGGGCATTGACATGTTCGTGGGTGTAAACTGTAATGTGCCAGAGAGTTGAGAGGCTTATTAAAAATGTGAAGATTAGCCTGACTCCAAAATTCACTCTTAATTTTCTCTGCCTTTTTTTTTATTTGAAGATATTTTCTATTTAAAATGAAAGGGGCTTACTGCTTCCAAACTTCCAAGTCTAAAAAATATTGTATATAATATAGCCAAATTTCCCCTGGTGTTCCTCTCACTCATAATGACAGAATGGCCTATATGAATCCAATCTGATAATTTGACTCTTAGAGACTTGAACTTTATTTTGGGCAACACACCTGCCTGAAATGTCTGATTCTCAGGCTTCCTTTACGTGGGAGGAAGAATACTGATGTGAATGCATTAGCTAGTGACATGCTAATATGACATAAGAACTGAGTGGAACAGCATGTGCTTGAGAGCTGTCACTCCAAATGACAGCTTTCCCATTGGTGAGTCAAGGAGGAAAGAGTCCTGTCGGATGGTGCAGTATACAATGGAAAGACAGGGTACAGTGATGCTGCATAGTTTGTCTCAAGACATGCCCAAAACTTCAGGCTAAATATCAGGTGACTCTTTTCACAGTGTATCAAATCTTACTTTTCAATTGCTTTCATAGTGCAACAAAAATTAGAGTTTAAGCCTTTAACTGACCTTCATCACTCTTAGTTTTTTTTCTCCTTTCTTCCTGTCTTCAGACCAATTGACATCTTTGGAATTCCATCTTCAGTGATCCATCAGGTCAGAAAGCAGGTAGGCTTCCCCATCATTCCAGAGGTACTGCTGTCTGTTTCTAGCACAGATAGCAGGGACCACTCACAGCCTCAGAAGATTCCTAATCACATGTCTTTTCTGGGCCACACTTTACGTATCGTGTACATACCCCCACCTCCACACTTACCCCGTGTCCATCAGTGGTGACTTAGTCATATCTCCCCAGTGAAACCTCACATATGTAACTTCCCATAAATAAGGCACAATGGTATAGGCATATTATTTTATTTTAGTCCATCCCTTTCAATTGTGGTGGAGTTCTCAGCAGCCTCTCCTGGTGTTCTGGAAGATCATGGAATAAACAGGTCTAATGAATTATAAAGGCCCTCTAATCTATAAGAGAAATCAGTTCCTGCCCTGTGCCCATTCTCATCTTTCTTTTGCTGACATCTACCTCTTTCCAGATGTGATGCATTAAGGCTACACATTAATTTCTCTTCTTATCTGATTGGAGCCAAACTTATTGCCTGACCTAAAATGTTTGTCTCTTTTCACCATGCCTTTTTCCTCTTCTATGTCTCTCACTTTTTTCCTTCCTCTTTTAAAATATTCCTGGGCCCTCACTGTATGGTGTGAATTGCATGTTGGAACTGGGGCTACAGTGGGAAGCAAATCATATGTACTCCTGACAGTCTAATGGGAAAGAACAACACATTATCAGATGGAAAGAAGAAGGAAAATAAAGGAAGGATTGAACATAAGTAATTTATATCAGAGAGGACAACTGTGAGGAGGGAAACTTGACACAGACATAGGTGTGAGCCAGGTAAGAAGAAGGAAGAGAATCCCACACTGAAATATAAGGAGTGCAAAAGTTCTGAGGTGACAAATATAGTGGTACCTATGGAGAACTTAGTGGTATCTGTGGTCAAACAACAACAGTAAGAGCAGTGGCTATATTAAGGAGATGAGCCTGGGATGAAATACAGAATGCTGCAAGACAGGGAGGGGGTTTTGAATTTTATTCATGTTAGGAGACCACAGCTCCTTATTTTCCTGTGTAGCAGAGAAGCAAAGGAATCTGATTAGAATGAGGCAAGTCAGGAAGGTTATTCAAAAAGCTATCCATGAAACTATAGCTCACAGAGAATTGCAAATGGAATGAGCTGGTAGCTGTGGAAATGAATACAATGATGGGTAATGACATACTTTGGAATCCAAATGGATAATGCTTGATTTGGATGGAAAGAAAGGGAAATAAACAAATCATGGGCAACTAAGATTTTTGGTATTACCAACAGGGTTGATGGAATTAAATTTTAGAGATGTAGAAGACTGAGAGAGAAACACATTTGGTGGAAAATATCAAGGGCACATGTTTTATTTAAGACCCTCTGAGACATTGCAAAGGGAAATGTCAGATAAGTTACTAAATAAGTGTGTATGAAGTTCTCAAAGAAATATATGTCTTGGGAGTCCTCAGCATTTGGAAGGAAAATGCAGCTATTGGGGTTGATGGAATCCTAAGGATAAGAGCAGAATTCAGAAGTTTCCAGTTCCAAATTCTAAGGAACTTTAATATTTCAGAGGTTGTGCAATTGGTAATAAGGAAAGTATGGTTTCACAGAGGAAAGGCACATTTTGAGAAAGGAGAAGTAGTCAACAATGTTGGATGCTACTGAGATGTAAGAAAGGAATTGAGACATGTCTGTTGGATAGAACAAAATGGGCATCACTGAGTATGTCTCTATAGTTGCCTGAGTTCATTTTTCATTCTCTAATATGAGATGACCTCTCAAAGCTTTTCAACTACCTTAGATCAAATGGAGCTACCTCCATGCCCACTCTCAAGAGTCATTTTCTATACCTTCATCTCCTTTATCTGCCTCCGGCCTCAATCTGTTGTTTTCCCTGCCCCATGACAATGTCCCAGCACCCTTTTCTCAGAAGAAATAGAAGCAAGCAGCATTAATTCCCTTGGCTCTCTCCTCTCCATTCCCAAGCTTCTGTGTAGCTACAGGGGTCCTTCTCTCTTGTGCCTTTATTGATCTCATCTCTCCCTTTCTTCTCTGGGACATCATTTCAGCAATTACTGCACCAGAACTTTTTTGCTTTTTATTTGCTTCTCTGCCCAGAACTCTGCTGAAGCTTTTCCATCCCCAAATACTTCTTGAATCTACCTGCTTTTCAGAGTGTCATTCTAACTTGCTATCCTTGACTGATCTATGTATATATATTTCCTAATTCTCCCATATAAACAGCACTCTTCTTTGAGTTCTGCAACACTTGGACTCCACCATAATAGTGTCAGTATTCACTCAGTGTCTGTTTTCGCCTCTAAATTATGAGTTCCTTGAGGGAAGGTGGCCACATGTTATTTTACTGTGCTTGATATAGGAAAATAGCTCAACAAATACATGATGAATAATTATTACTAGTATAAGTTGGAAAATATGTTTATTAACATAAAATATTGACTTTAATAATGCACCAAAGCTTATACTTCTCCACCATGACCTAGTTTTCATTGGTAGACATACTTGACTGTTGATTATATAAGCTAAACCTACACGATCCCTTTGAGAAAATGCATACATAAACTTCTTCCAAACTAAGCCAATATATTAAAAGTACTAGAAGTCTTTTGCTGACCCTAAAATAATAGACTAGATTCTGCCCATAAAGCTTAATTTTTGCCAAGCAGAGAGGATTCTGCATTCCTTATCCACTGAAATATTTTAAAAACCAGCTGTTGCAATGACTATACTAACTTGAGAGTATTTGAAGTTCTTATATTTGCATAATTCTTCATGCATGGGTGCTCATTGGGTGTTTATTTTTCCACATTCATGTCATGTCTATCTTGAATACCATATTTCTGATGACATCCTTTTTCTCTTAAACCTAAAGATTCAGGCATATTCAGTGCTATCACTTTCTTACTAATGCTTGGAAGAGCAACAGAATTCTGTAGGAGAGAACACCTGGATCTATGGGTTACATCCAGTAGATTATTTAAAAGAAAGACTTTTATGGAGAATAAGCAACCTGGCTCATAAATTTGCTTTATCCTGATTTGAGTGCTAAGTATGAGAGCTACCAGAGTGTGATAGAAATAAGAGTGATAAATCTGGTTGCTGCATTTCTACCTGAAAATAAGTAATATTATTGGATTTACATGTGTGCTAATATAGTCTATTATTTAACAACATCATTAGGTGAAAACACACACACACACACACACACACACAATTTATAGAGAAAAAAGGGTATTTTTCTGGTTTAAAATAAGATTTTTTAAAATGATTAACTTTCAAAAAGGAAATTATATAAGGATAAATAAAAAAATGCCAAAAGTAAATTAATTTTATGTTACTTGTTTATCAGAAGTTATTACACTGATTTTTGAATGAATATATCTACAAAAAGACCCAACACATATTTGAACATATACATATATGTACAAAATGTTTTGAAAGGGTAATTTTTTCTTCTATTTCCAATATCAAACACATTTTTTTAAATTTTAATTAAATTAACTGGGGTGACATTGGTTAATAGAATTATGTGTTTCAATGTATAACTCCATGATACATCATCTGAATATTACATTGTGTTCCCACTACCCAAAGTCAAATCTCCTTTTGTGACTATACACCCAACTCCTTCTCCTCTTCATTATTCTCCCATCCCCTTCCCCTCTAGTAACCACCATACTGTTGTCTGTGCTCTGAGTTTTTGTTTGTTTGTCTTGTTTGTTCATTTTTTGCTTTCAGTTTTATATTCCAAATATGAGTGAAATTATATAATTTTTCTGCCTGACTTATTTCACTTACCACATCCACAAGATCCACACATGTTGTAAAATATGACAGCATTTCATTTTTTCTTATTGCTAAGTAGTATTCTGTTATATGTTGTTCTACATCTTTATCTACCCATCTATAGAAGGACATATATTTTTTAAAGTGCCACATAAGTTACTTTGGGCATTATATATTAGCATCAAAACATCATTTTTTCCTAAATGAAAAGTAACATGTTCTAAGGTAGCTTGGACGGCATACCCACCAGGGCTTAATAAATTATTTGGAATCTAATGACACATTTTTCCCCCCCACTTACAAGGAAATGCACCCAACATGTTATGTGGGCTCAGACTACCTATTCTGTGTAATGGCAAGAGTGCTGAACCAGGGACTGGGAGCTCATATTTGTGTTTGAGTCACACTTCTGCCACCAAATAGTTTGGGGCCAATGATTTATCTTTTTGAGTATCATTTTCTTTAGGTTTGAAATAAGAACATGGTCTAAAAAATGCAGTCTAAATACTATTCCTTAGTAAAGAGTTACTAATTGATGGGCCTGAAATTCTAGTCAAGTAAGGTGAGAAATCTCTGGAAACCTGCAGTGCCAGATTGTGCCTGGGGTTGATAGCAATTGCATACTTAATCATTGTTTAAGAGGGCAGTTCTTTATTTTTTCATATTGGCAAAGCCACATTTAATAATAGATTAGATGAGCATATAGCTCAAAAGTTATACGTATCAACACTTCATGATTCATGACAACTAAGTGTTGGCTGGCCTGAGAGGGTCAAAGTTTTGCCTGGACCTCACGAGCCTCTCTTGCTCTCCACAAGCTCTTCAGTTTGGATGGCATCAGTAATTAGCCCTGTATCTTCTCTGAATCCATGGTAATCTTACTTTTTTACAGGGCTCTATATAACATCTTCAACACTGACAACTCACTCAAACTTTACTTTTACATTTCTACTTAGATGTCACATGTCCTTTAGAATATATTCTCCAGAGTTGCATTTTAAAAATACAACTGGCCTGCTTCCACTTCTCTGGAGAAACTAAAGTCTGCTCTTTCCAGGCCTTTACACTTGTTCCTGGACTGCTTTGCTTTTCCTGCTTCTGTTGCCCTATGCTTGGTGATCCTAATCAGGGGTAAAGAAACAAAGACTATGCTTTCCCTGATCACCTTCCTGAAATCTCTTTTCATATTTGCTGTCCTCCTCGCTGAGATTTTTTTCCTCTTAGCACAAGACAGTCTAAAACTATCTTGATTTTTTAATATTTTGAATTCTATATACACACTTTTGTTCTCCCACCTTTGTAGTTGTGCCCTGCTTTCTCTTCAGGTGGGAGTCTCCATTGTCTGAGGGAGGATTACGGTTTTTCTATAACATAAATATGAGGAAAAGACAGAATCAGAAGTTTGCCTATTTCAGTGACAGCAGTTATGAAACACAAAGCCTTTGATTTAGAAAAGCTTCTAGGAAAAAATGGGGTTTTGAAAAGGGAAATGTGTTTTCCTAAAGTTCTGAAGGAGTTTCAGTTTATGCATGTATGACAGTTTTAATAAGAAAATGGAAAAAAATAAAGAACTGTGGAAAATGAGAGATAAGGAGTTTTAATTAATTTGACCTCTGCAGGATAGACTTAAGGGTGGGAGAGACTGAATGTCATTTCTCCTGCCTCTGATAGAGCCTTAGAGTCATACTCTCTAGGATTGACTTTTTATTTATTAGAGGCCCAGTGCACGAAATTCATGCAAAGGGGGGAGGTGTCCCTCAGCCCAGCCTATACCCTCCTCAATCTGGGACCCCTTGGTGAGATGGGGCCTAAACGGGCAGTTGGACATCCCTCTCCCAACTGCTCACCTGCCTGCCTTTCTGATTGTTCCTAACTGCCTCTGCCTGCCAGCGTGATCACCTCTGAACCACTCCCTTGCCAGCCTGATTGATGCCTAACGGCTCCCCTGCCAGCTTGTTTGCCCCTCACTGCCCTCCCCTGTGGGCCTGGTCATTCCTAACTGACTTCCTTTGCAGACCTGGTCACTCCTAACTGCCTTTCCCTTCAGGCCTAATCACACCCATCTTCCCTCCTTTGCCATCTTCCCTCCTAACTGCTCTCCCCTGCAGGCTTGATCATCTCCAACTGCCCTCCTTTGCAGACATGGTCCCTTCCAACTGCTCTCCTCTGCTGTGCATCTTTTGGTACCCATCTTGTGTCCACATGGGGGCAGAATCTTTGAGCACATAGGGGAAGTCATCTTGTGTGTTGGAGAGGTGGTCAATCTGCATATTAGTCTTTTATTAGATAGGATAGAGGCCTGGTGCATGAGTGGGGGACAGCTGGTTTGCCCTGAAGGGTGTCCTAGATCAGGGTGGGAGTTCCCTTGGAGTGTGGGGTGGCCTTGGCAAGGGCCTGTGGTGGTTTGAAGGCCAGCCACATCCCCTGGAGACTGAAGTGAAGACCCTGGGATCTAGGATTTATTTATCTTCTACAATTGAAACTTTGTAGCCTGGAACATAGCCAAGCTTCTTGCTCGCTCTGTGGTGGCAACCATTTCTGTTGGGATTTATTTATGTTCTATAATTGAAACTTTGTAGCCTTGAGTGGAGGCCTGGCCAGCCAGAGTGTGTGGAAAACTTGACTTCCTCCATCGCCAGGGAAACCCAAGCTTCCCTCCTGCTTGCTCCATGGCCGTAGCCATCTTGGTTGGGGTTAATTTGCATACTCACTCTTGATTGGCTGGTGGGCATGGCTGGTCGGTGTAGCAGAGTGATGGTTAATTTGCATATTATCCTTTTATTAGATAGACTTTCTTTATTTACTTCTTTATTTTGCCTTTTTTATGTCTTTATTAATTAAGATATCATGCCTTTATTAATTAAGGCATTAATTCTGTACAAAATACAACTTAATAAGAAAAGTGGAGGGTCATGTGTGGTGAGGATGAATTGAGGGAATGTCACTTTGATTTCTCTAGGTGCTACTTTCTATGGTGAGTTTAAGCTCCCATGGCCCAAGTTTCCTTCTATCTACTTCTGAAATGTCTTAAAGAGAAAAAGACAATGATATGGAAAGAACTCTTGAGATGGCATAAATAATGTATGTATAAAATGACCTCCATTGACCCTTTGACATGTCCTAGGCAAGTTCACATCCTAGGCAGGATGAGGTGATCAAAGACCAAGTGTGTGTCTGAATGGCTGATTGATTTCCTAATAAACAGACTAAAGGAAGGTGGGGCTGGAGAAGAAAGCACAGAGAAACTAGCAAGGAAACAGAAGTTATAATTGTGAATACATTTTAGCTTTAATATGTGTTTTGGCTTGAATAACACAGCTAGTTGGGGGACCTGCAGGTACACCAAGATGTGAAATGACTGCATGTCATGGTGAGGTCTGGGTATTTCACTAAATAGGGCTTTTCATGTTAGAAACTCGAGAATGTTTAATGTTAGACACCTGCTACAAATGTGACACAAGGGAGACTTCAGGGTTATTTATTGCATGGTTTCAATTAAATAGTTTAGGTGTGGGTTGTTGGGTAACCATAGTGAAGGGAGAAAGAACAACATCTGGGAGATTCATAGGGAAAAGTGCACCAGAATCCAGCTCTCTAAGCCAGTCATGACATCTGGCGAGGTGCCCTGGGGCACAGCAGAAGTTCATATGTCTCTATTTCAGTTTTTCCGACAGAGGCAAAGCTGGTTTAGCAAAATTCAGAAAAATACATAGAGTAATAGTGTTCCTGGTTTGGAGAAAACAAGCTCAAGATAATCTGAGTGAATAAGAAAAATTTTAACCACTATCTGACCTGGAACACTGTTTTCCTTTAGTGTAGTAATGTCATGGCTTGGGGTTTTCCATTTTCTTTTAATGGGTTAATGGAAGTAATCTGGCATCATATGACAATTACTGCAACATCTAGCCATGGTTGCATTGTAGAGATGGAGAGAGAGGGCTATTGTCAGTATGGAGACAATGCAGTTGTTTATTAGATGGCCCATCCAGTCCAACTTCAGATTTTTTTGTGTGTGATTTTCTTCATTCTCTAGTTAGTGGCCCACAGAGAAATTACTAACCCTCATGCCACTATAATTAAAGGTAGATTTCTTCTAACTCATATGCCCTTTTTTGGCACTAATATCTGGACTCTTTCCACCACTGCCTGTGTCCTGAGCTGATTGTAATATGCATTATTGATGCTATAAGGATGTTTCACAATATTTTTTCCCTACCCCAACTGATACAGGTTAATTTTAGCATCATGGAATACTGGCTTCTGAAATAGTGCTTCTCTTTTTGAATGAATGTTAATGACATGTACAAATTGTAGGCTGTTTCAAACCATCATAAGGCTTCTCTTGACCATAAATAAAATATGTTAGGTGAGAGCCAACTGCTTTACCAGACACATTCTATTGTGTCTGGAGAGAAAGCAATGTGACAAGAAGGCATTTTAAATTCTCTAGATTCTTGATTGTGGCCTCCTTTTAATACTTGGAATAATGGCTTGATATCAGGGATTTTTTTCCTCTTTCAGTAAATAGTGACAAAGCACTATAGCCATGGAACTGATGTTGACACAGTGATTGTCTCTGTACCACTGTGCTGGATGCAGATTATATTGTTATTACTGGGGATGGGGACAGGGGAGGGAGTCAGCACTGGCCTTACTATTGCAAACTTCAGAGCAAGCCCGGGAGTGATATGTGTGTAGCTCAGGATGCAGACAGTGAGCACAGAAGCACATACACATGAGTGATGGTGACTTAGACCTAGCTGTGACTTACATATAAAATTTATGTTAGAATATTTATAGTAACAAAATGTATTCTTTTTGCCATGGCACCCCATCCTTAAAGCATCATCTTTGTGAGTGGGCACTGATAGATATAAGAACTTTTCTTCTGAGCAAATACCTGCCACTTGTTAAAATGATATTCTTGGTAAGAGCAGATATTTTCATTATTTGTTAATCTGTACAAGTTCTCAAGGTAAAGCTTCTTATTGCAATAATGAAAGCAATGCAGTAATATATAAAGAATAATTTTAAAAATAGCAAATAAAGTATTGTTACTCCAAAAGAAATTTATGAAGTGTGCTACCCATTGTATATTTACAACTTAGGAAGAAGATAATTACAAATGAAAGCTAGAGGAATGTAGTGTTCCATAGTTAGCAAAAAGGTATGTTGGGCAATAATATTCCAACCTTTTGATTTCAAGTCAAATGAATTCCATAATAGATTCCAAAATTACATTTTAAAATCATAAATAATTCATCCCAAACATCTAGTTTTATATATATGTTATATTTTAGTAGGCCTATACATATACACATTTCAGAATATTTTCATAAACATGAACTAAATTTATCTTCTCAAAAATTTTGTGTGTTGATTATTATCATTAATCTCAACATAAAAATAAACAAATGAAGACTCAGTGATTTTGGCAAACTCATGCAACTTCATGCGAGATCATCTTCAGAAAGACATTCATACAGTAAAGCTGAAAAGTACAAACAGTAACCTTTTTGTATCATAATAGCTTCTTTTTTTCTAATTCTGTGTTGTTTCCATAGCTGTACAATTGGTCCTAAATTTAGTTTTTTAAAATGAGACTGATTGCCATAAATATATTTTTAACTTGGTAAGCTGTTCTCTGACATTGGCTTGGAACTATGATTTCAGAATACTGCCCAAAGCTGTCTCCAGTTTGGCAGAGATAGAGGCATCCAATGGACCAGAACTCTTAGATAGCACTCTAATGGTTCTCAGGGGACTTTCAAAAAATAAATATTGTCTTTAAAATCAATACCTGGTGTTTAAGTACTTTCTAATGTATGCAGAAAGGAAGTAATCATTTTCAAAACCTCTTCCAATGGGTTGCAGCCAGAGCTAACCATGACCTTGGATAATCTTAGTTGCTCTCATGTAGAGTAGCTCTTTACCATTTGAAAGTGTCTCATGATTATAAGGGTATCCTTAACCAATACTGTAAATACTCTTCACACAGGCTGGAGTCTTGGGCAAGATCAACCTGCTTCCGTATGGTGAGAGGTTCCTTGGGACACCTTGTTGTTGGGTTGTTTTTCCCATTAGTCACCCTGGTTAAGGTTCTATCAGAATACCCTTCTTCATTTTACCTTAAATATACTCTGTCCTACTTTTGTGACTTTCAGTACAAAAATGGCAATAGAAATATCTGTGTTGTTCCTAAAAACAGACATACTGTAAAGGGACCAATCCAGAGGTTTTTTAAGGAGAAAATTTCTCCGAGTGGGATCTTCCAATGTTTCATTCCAGAATTCCCTAAGAGCAGGTCAGGGATCTATTTTTAACAAGGTCACCTTGTTTACACAAGTGTTTGATAGTCATTGTTATAGGACAGTGTTCCTACACATTATTCATCGGATGTTCCTTTTGGTTATCCATGATGGTCATCTCCTGATATTTGCAACTGATGGGCATGTAGGGTTATAGTAATATGATTTAAAAGTCCATAAAGGGTAGTTGCAAGCATTTACCATTAAGATTCACAAAATTTTGTTAACGATGCTGAAAAAAATTGTAGGGGCTTGTCTTCATGCTCTGTGTGCTAATTGTGATGGTTCATAAGGCAATAGTATCTTATGGCATAATATCCAGGTGGGGCCTCATAGTTGCTAATAATAATAGATGTAAACTCATGTTTTCTTTCAGTGATAATGTTTTGGTAGAATGCCATATCTGTTAAAATCTAGATTGTCACCTAGTTTGACCTCACTGGGGAGTTGATGAAGATTCTGATGAAATAGCAGGTCAAGCTTGGCCTCGTCATAATACAACATTTCTAACCATCAATCAAACTGATGCTCAACTTTTTGGAGTGGATTTCAGACTGGCAAGAAGATTCTATACTCCCCAGTGAGGCAACAGTTCTGCCTGGGCTTCCACTTCTCCTTTTTTCTTTCATGGCTTCTTTTCAAGAATCTTCTAAAACTAAAACTTGTTTTGTAGGGATCAGTTTAGTTAAAATTGGGTCAGAAGACCTTCTAAATTCTCTTAAGTGGTTGCACCTAAACTGTAAACTTTAAGGCAGACAAACAAGGCAACTGAGTCATAGATAGCCCCTGACCAGTGATGCTCATTTTCTTTCTTTGGGAAACCTTGCACCTTGAGTGTTTGAGCTCAGCTGCTACTTAAACCCAGTGGATGTTCCATGTCCACCTGTGCTCCAGGTAGTAGTGAACTCCACTGTGTGTCTTATGTTTAAGATGAAATAATATAAAGATTATTTATCCTCCCTAAATTGTGTAGATAACCTCCGTAGTTTGGAGACAACATTGCCTTGAAGATAAGGAAACGGCATTGGTAAAATGAATTTCACTGTTTTGAAAGTAGCAAAAAAGGAATGTCAGAGACATAGAAAGAAAAGAAGGACTCACAGGAATATCTGAGAGAGCTAGAGAGATAAGAATTGAAACCACAGTCAGGGAGGAAAAAAAAAAAGCTGGGACTTTTCTTTTTTTCTACTCTCAGTCCTAAGAAATTCAGTATCATGTCTTTAGATTGCCAGAAGCAATGAAATGATGTGCATTTAAATAAAAAATCTGCAACATACTTATTAAGTGTCTTAAATGAGAATGATGCTACATTTTTAATAATTGTGTCTCAAATGTATTTTACATTAAAAAGGGACCTACTATTTTAAAAAGAACAAGATAGATGTTTTATTAGAGCTACAAAAAAGAGAAAGCTTTGTATATATACTTTGCTTCATTTCTACTTTGAAAGCTCTTTGTTTCCTAACTAGTGAACAGACCCTAAAGTAGAATATTCCCATAGTAAAATACAGTAAATTCTATTTAATTTTCCCTCTGATATCAAAGGCAACAAAAAATAATAAAAAGGAATAACTTAAAGATGAAATAATGATTATCTGATTGCTTATAAAGCATTTAGTGTACCTATGTTGGTGACTTAGTAGGGAAAATTAATATGCCTCCTTTGTAAATAATAATAATATGTAATATACAAATCAAATTTTGGAGAGATAAATTGTTTTAATGATGTAAATTGTGCAATATATATGCATGCCTTTCTGTGCTCAAATAGATGTTTAAATAGGCAACACATTTATCAACTTGTGCTACATTGAAATTATTGAAATTATTATTAAATGTATTTCAATTCATGGTAATTTTCATGCTAATTAGTATTTTTGCATTCCTGTCATATGCATAAATTAGCATACATATCTGGCTATATGTCTAAACTATATGTGAAAATGCTTTAAAAGCTAAGAATAACTTGCAGAGTTTATTGTGAAGTAAGGGCTGCTTAATATTTGTAAATATATCATTTCTGTAATAAGACCTTCTGATATAATTAATTTTTGTTTTGAGTTAAATAAATTGTTGACTGAGTTACTTGCAGATTGTATTAAACACTCTTGAGAAACTGATTAAAAATAAAACTAAAAAATATCTGTAATTTTGTTCCTTCTGTAAAATGATATGGTGCATGTCCCTCTATGATTCTGGTCCTTTATGTGGATAGAAAAACTATATAAAAATATAGACCTTCATGTTTACTTAATACTGGGAAGAAGATAAGACATGTCTAGATTTTAAAATGTGTGGGAGCTATTGGAGAGTACTTGGTTAGTACTTCTCAGGAGTGGGGAGCGTGCTGAGGCAGCATCTGTTCATTATTCCGACATGCCTGCACATGCTTCCTGGGCCTGGTGTATACCACAGACTCATTACTCAGAAAAGTTCTGCTTCTTCCAGGGACTGCCATGTTTTCCTAGGGAGCTGACCAAGGGGAGCTGAGATGTGGTAGGAGATAACTGTCAGAACACAAATGATAATCACAGACTGGTTTATGGCATGGTCTAGAACTTGTGCTATAGGTCATCCATCTTTTCCCACTCCTCTTGTGTGTTGAAAGAAGGACCAGATGGGTTTACCTGGTTCTTCAGGGTAGGACAGATTTGGGATACCACCTGAACTGTAGTCATGCCAGATGCTGCTGCTGAACTCCTACTAACCTTCAAAACTATTGTTCTAACACTAGAGGCCCGGTGCATGAAAATTCATGCACTGGGGGAGCGGGATCCCTTAGCCCAACCTGCACCCTCTTGCAGTCTGGTAGACCTCGGGGGATGTCCAACTGATAGCTTAGGCCTGCTTCCCATGATATCCTTGTGGGAGAGCACTGACCACCAGGGGACAGCTCTAGCCCCACCCCTCCATTGTCCCACCATCAGTTGCTGCCACCCCCCACATTGCCCCCCTCCCTCTGCCCATTGGCACCCAACTTGGCTGGCCTGGTGCCTTCCGCTTGCAGGCCATGCCCTCCACTCACTGGTCGTTCCACTGATTGGTCAATTTGCATATTAGGCTTTTATTATGTAGAATATTTACTATTTATAGGTTGTTGCTATAAATCAGCAATCTATTATATAGTCAGTTTTTATGTTTAGACAGTTTATATATATTATAGTTTCATTTGTTTTATATTTTACATATTTTATGTTGTGTGACAGATTCATTTTACATATTTTTCATGCATCTTCACCCTCTTTCCTCCACATTTTGAAGGGTATTAATGGGTTATGCAGAGAGAGTACCAGTATTTCCCTGACAAATAGCAGGACCAGGGAAAGTAACCACTGTGTGTATAATGCAGTGTTAGGCACATCCTGCATACTGCATCTTTAAATCTTACAGAGCTCTCTAAAGGAGGTACATGGATCTTCATTTTTACAAATGAGGAGACCGAGATATTAAGAAGCATAGTCAGTGGAAGCAAACTCCCAAAGCTAGTAAACGGTAATGCTGGAGTTTCAACTAACTATATTTTACTGCCAGGTCTGAGACGTTTCATTACACAAAGTTATCCCCTTTGACAGATGCACTTAGGAAGTATTTGATTCATTTTAAAGATTGTTTTATTTCATCCTCATCATTTTTTATAAGCTTGTTACTTGTAGCTATACATTTCTAAACTTTTAATTCCTGAGTTTTGAATCTGACACATTATAATCATGAATCACCTGTACATTACAGGGTGTTGTAGATGGTATGTGTGTCCTTATTCGTTTATTGATTTAATTTAAGATCACAAACAGTTATATGGATGTTTGAAGCATTTTATAAGCACATTGGCACTGCTATTGTTAACATATCATATTAGTTATTTACATCTAAGGAATCAACCATTCATACCTGACTTAAAACCACCATTTTGTTGGGCATGATTCTGAGTGGACATGAGGTGTTGTGGTTTAGCTGGGCATGCTTCCCACCCCATGTGGCAGTGGGCAGGCTGACTGGTACATTTGCAACCAATTAGGGTTGAGGGTCAGCTGGTCCTGAGGGGTCACTGCTGTCTGGGACCTGGTGTTGATGTCTGGTGCCGTGGTTCTCTCTCCCCACACAAGAACTTCCTCTGCACTTGGTGTCTAGTCCTCACTGAAATCAGCCTGGTTGTGTCTACAAAGTAGTAGGCCATGTCAGAGAGAGTGAGACCATAAACTAAAAGACTTTCTGAGGCCAAAGTTACACAGTGTCACCTCCACTACAGTCTTTTTTGGCAAAGCATGTCACAGGTTCAGCCCACTCTCAAGGAATGGGGGAATAAACCTTCCTGCTTCACAGATGGAAATAATTAGTTGTCATTTTTTAATCCACCATGAAATAGGAATTTAGAATGTAGTTGTCACAGTGAAGCTTTCAGTCACAAAAGAATCTAAATATTCTTTGTTTGAGATGAAAATGAAATCCATGTTTTCCCTTTCCAGATGCGATATGTACATCTTAACTTGTTTTAGTATTTATGTGTTCAGATAACCTCTCTCAACATAAACTGTCAACTATATGACTTATCTGATGTTGAGTGCACAGCTAGAGGCAGATCAGATCAAATTTTGACATTGACTGTTTAAAGCAGGATACTTTATTTCCTTCCATGTGTAAATGAGGAGATTGCTCTGGAATCATGGTACCTTTCCTGTTTAGCTTGTTACCTGATAAATAAGAGTAGGTTCATTGAGAAGGAATGTTATTTATTTATACTAACGGAGTGCATAAATCCTAGCAAGGTTTACTTTTTGTAAATCAGATAAAGGAATGAGGTCTAGCTTTAGATACAATGCTGTTGTGAACCTGGAGTAATTCAAGCAGACTTTGCTACACAGTCAGCACCTAATGTGATACTTGAAGTCTGCAGATGAGGACCTAGAAGAAGATGACATTGAGAAATCAATAGTCTTTTTGCAACACAGTCAGTCAAAAACAAAATATTGAATTAGGTGATAAAATGTTTCTGGGCTTTTTCTATATGTTTAATTTAAAGAAAAATCACCCTTATCATTTGCTAAGTCTCTCTACATTTTAATATTTTGTTTACTAATTAGTTGTACTGGGTTTTCAAGCCACGTATATAATTAACCAATGTTACTCTGACAACTTTAATTTTAAAAGAGAAGAAAGTACACTTTCAAAAAATAGTTATCTTTAAGAGGAGAAATTTGCTATAATAAACCACTAAATATTTTACCATTAACTAAATGATTGATCTCTGAGAAAGGTTGTAACTAGGTGGTATAGGCAGATAGGTTACATTTGGGTGAAAAAATCCATTAACCAGGTATCCAGTTCTTTAGCCCTATTACTTAACTAAAATCCTACAAACCAGAAAGAATTTCATAAATATGTATATGGACTTTCACTATTGTTTAGATAGTTTCAGATAGGTACACAGAGGAAAAATTGTCAGATTGAAGCAATAGTTGGTGAATTTAAAAATATTATTATAACTGGTGCTGACTTACTTTATTAATCATATCACTGTCCATTCAATAATGAAGCATGACTTTCCTTCAAGCAAAGAAAGTACTCCATTGATGTCATTATATTAGCTGCTTCTATCAGCAACTTCTCAGATATTGTCATGGTCTCCATGCATTGCCATTGTGTTCCATTATTCAGAGGACTGGACCTCGAGTTCACATTTCAACCTTGATTTGCTTTTGCACACTTTTTGATCACTTACTTTATTACATTTATTCTATTACTTCCAGAGTTCAATCGGGGTCATAACATTTTAAACATGGAGATGGACTCAGCTCTTTTCATATTTATTTTCTATTTAATTAACGTAAGGTATAAGAGTGCAGTAAAGTAATTTTAGTAGTTGGTTTAAAGGTACAATCCCAGTGCTCCTCAGGTCAAAAAGCCACTTAACATAGTACACAGAAATCCTTTTATTAATTAATCTTCTTCAGTGCTACAAAAGATGTGTTAGTGGCATCATTTATTTAAAAAAATATAGCCAAAACCGGTTTGGCTCGGTGGATGGAGCATCAGTCTGCAGACTGAAGGGTCCCAGGTTTGATTCCAGTCAAGGGCATGTACTTTGGTTGTGGGCACATCTCCAGTAGGGGGTGTGCAGGAGGCAGTTGATCAATGTCTCTCCATCATCGATGTTTCTAACTCTCTATCCCTCTCCCTTCCTCTCTGTAAAGACTCAATAAAACATATTAAAAAAATAAAAATAAAAAATAAAAAATACATATACTCCATAAAGAAATTGAAAGTCAAATATTTTTATGCAAAGAATAGTTATTTTTTAAAATTTGTTTGTTTTTATTTCCTAACCATCACTATAAAAGATACATAAAATAGACATGATTTTTTTAGGAAAAATACACATATTTACAAACATAGGTATATTAGTAAAAAGACAAGTGCTAAAGACAAGTGCATAAGCCATCATATTTTTATTTAGTGTAGGGGATTTTTATTCCTATATAGTCCCTACATGGTTTAAATACATAGAGTAGATTTTGCAATTCATTAAAAAATGTGCATACAAATTGTTCAAAATGTCTGAAAAAATGTTTTCAAAAGATTTATACCTATTTATAGTAAACTTTCTGTCTTAGAACAGTATTAGTTGTTGTAATTACTATAACTAATGATAGGGACAATGAATTTCATTTGGAAAAGTATCAAGGCAGAAACCGAACACTTGCTATTCTTGAGGATGCTGATAGCTCATCACATAGCCAGTTAACAAACATTCATGATGTAACTGGTGCATGCTGATATGCTGAAGTTGAATGTGACCTTCCTTTTATAGAAATAGAGTTGCTGTAGATGTAATTAGTTAAAATGAGGTCATGTTGAATGAAGGTGGGCCCCTGATTCAGCATGATTGGGGCATTATGAGGAGATGGCCTTATGAAGGCAGGGGCATGTAGGGAAACAATGTGACAAAAGATTAGAGTGATATCTCTACAAGTCACTGTTTGCCAAAGATTGCAGAGTCAGTGCATGGAAGGTGTGACCTAAGGTCACCGGTTGGCCTCAGCAGCCTTAACCCACCTCAGATCTTTAAAGTAAAATTGCCACTATTTCCCTTGCTGATCTTCACTCTCCACCATCCAAATCACTCCTATGAGCTAGGCAATGCCAGCAAGGTCTGCTCTCAGAGACAAATGTTTAAACGTGTGTTAGAGAGAAGTGCAGATAGAGGCAACAAAAGAATATAATTTTGTATAAAACAGTATAACATCCTAGTATTTCATCTTAGTGTTACATTGTATTTAGTACATAGTAGAGTATCTGAAATATACTAAGAGCTGAATAAGTATCTTTCTTTGAATAAAAACCAAAGAGGATCCTAAAGGTCTGGTTCTAAGACTACTAACTCCAAACACATCCTTAGCTCCATTATTAACAAGACCACATGTTGCAGGAGTAATGGCTCTGAAATCCAATTTAGATGCTGCTGAAAATTCAGTTAATTTCTGTTTCTGATTGATAGCTCTTCATTCATATATAAGTTCAAAGTCTAGAAAACAAAGTTCTCCTTTTAGACCCCACTTGCTATCACACTATTTTCTTTTTTTTTCTTCTTCTTTGAAATACATTCCTCTTTCAGCATTGCCTCTCAACTCTTTTCTCCCCATATTTTTATTAATGTATTACATGTGTACATATCTTCCCATTACCTCCGCTCTACTCCCAAGCATACCCTAACCCCCAGTGTCTTGTGTCCATTGGTTATATTTATATGCATGCGTACAAGTCCTTCGGTTGATCTCTTATCTACCCCACCTCTCCTGCCCTTCCCATTGTAATATGACAGTCTATTTGATGCTTTACTGCCTCTGTATATATCTTTTTGTTCATCAGTTTATAATGTTCCTTATTATCCATAAATGAGTAAGATCATGTGGTATTTTCATTTAATTGACTGGCTTATTTCACTTATCATAATGCTTTCTAGTTCCACCCAGATTGCTGCAAATGGTAAGGATTCCTTCTTTTTTATGGTAGCATAGTATTCCATTATGTAGATATACCATGGTTTTCTGATCCACTCAATTGCTGATGGGCACCTAGGCTGTTTCCAAAACTTAGCTAATGTAAATTGTGCTACTATGAATATAGGGGTGCATATATCCTTTCTGAGTTGTGTTTCTAATTTCTTATCATATATTCCTAGGAGTGGGATTGCTGGGTCAAATGGTAGTTCCATTTTTAGTTTTTTGAGGAAACTCCACACTGTTCTCCACAGTAGCTATACCAGTTTGCATTCCCACCAGCAGTGGTCCTTTTTTCTCTGTATCCTAGACAACACTGGTCATTTGCTGGTTTGTTGATGATTGCCATTCTGACAGGTGTGAGATGGTATCCCATTGTCATTTTGATTTGCATCTCTCAGATAATTAGTGACTTTAAACATGTTTTTATATGTCTCTTGGCCTTCTTTATGTCTTCTTTTGAAAATATTCAATTCTTTCTATTGCTTACTTTTTTATTGGATCATTTATCTTCCTTTTATTAAGTTGTATAAGTTGCCTGTAGATGTTGGAGCTTAAACCTTTATCAGTGATAACATTTGCAAATATATTTTCCCATACAGTGGACTTTCTTCTTGTTTTATTGATGGTTTCTTTTGCTGTGCAAAAGCTTTTTATTTTGATGTAGTCCCATTTGTTTATTTTCTCTTTAGCTTCCATTGCCCTTGGAGCAGTATCAGTGAAGAAGTACTTTTGGCATATGTCTGAGATTTTTTTTATTTTTTTATTAATTTTTATTAATTTTTTATACATATCTCCCCATTGCCCCCCCTCCCTCACAGGCATACACCAACCCCCCAGTGTCTGTGATCATTGGTTATGCTTATATGCATGCATACAAGTCCTTTGATTGATCACTTATCTACCTCACCTAACTTTAATCTTTCTGCTGTAATTTCACAGTCTGTTTGATGCTTTATGATTTTTGTCCCCCTGAGAATTATCAGTCTACTCCCTTTCTGTGCTCCTGATTCTATTATATTCACTGGTTTATTCTGTTGATCAAATTTTTAATTCACTTAATTTTTAGATTCACTTGTTGATAGATATGTATTTGTTGTTCATAATTTTTTGGCTTTTACCTTTTTCTTCTTCCTCTTCTAAAAGAGTACCTTTCAGCATTTCATATAATACTGGTTTGGAGTTGATGAACTCCTTTAGCTTTTTCTTCTCTGTGAAGCTCTTTATCTGCCCTTCAATTCTGAATGATAGCTTTGCTGGATAGATTATTCTTGGTTGTAGGTTCTTGCTGTTCATCACGTTGAATATTTCTTGCCACTCCTGTCTGGCCTGCATCGTTTCTGTTGAGAAATCAGCTGACAGTCGTATGGGTGCTCCCTTGTAGGTAATGAACTGTTTTTCTCTTGCTGCTTTTAATATTCTCTCTTTGTCTTTTGCTCTTGGTATTTTAATTATGATGTGTCTTGGTGTGGTCCTCTTTGGATTCCTTTTATTTGGGGTTCTGTGTGCTTCCTGGACTTGTAAGTCTATTTCTTTTACCAGATGTGGGAAGTTTTCAGTCATTATTTCTTTAAATAGGTTTTCAGTATCTTGCTCTCTCTCTTCTTCTGGCACCCCCATAATGCTGATGTTGGTACGCTTGAAGCTGTCCCAGAGGCTCCTTACATTATGTTCACATTTTTGGATTCTTATCTCTTCTTGCTTTTCCAGTTGAATGTTTTCTGCTTCTTTATATTTCAAATTTTTGACTTGATCCTTGCCTTTCTCTAGTCTGCTGTTAGGACTCTGTATAATAGTTTTTATTTCAGTCTGTGTATGTTTAATTTCTAGTTGGTCTTTTTTTCATATTTAGTTGGACCTTTTCCATCTCTAGTTGGTCCTTTTCCATCTCTAGTTGGTCCTATTTCATCTCCTCTTGGGTCTCACTAAATTTATCCAACTTTTCTAGCATATTCTTGAAAAACCTTATAAGCGTGGTTTTGAACTCTATATCCAGTCGTTTTTTTCCCCTCCATTTCTTTTGTTTGTAATCCCTTCCCTTGTCTCGGCATTTTCACTATGTCAGGGAAACTTCTGTGTTGAATTCAGCTTTATGATACCAGACGTGCAAAGCCACAGAAGCCTCTGTTGAGCTTGGGAGGGGTGGAGTCTCAGGGCTTAAGGGACCACCTTGCCTTCCAGTCAGCCCTGCCCTCCATGGACCCTGAGTCTCACGTGACTGGGTAATGGCTGGAGCGGTCCTTGTGTGCGCCCGCAGTGCCTCTAACCGCTGCCTTTCCTGCTTCCTTGCACACCAGGACCACACGAGTCTAGGTCTCTAGGGTTTTGTCCGAAACAGGGGCTTAGTGGAGTCACAAGTGGCACAGTTGGGAGGGTCTGTGTCCTGCCCACTCTCGAAAGCCAGTGGCACAATCAGCAGTCTGTCCTGCGCGCAGTGCCGTGCGCGCCACCAGGCCTTTGATCTTTTGCGACTCCCCTAAATTTCCGTGCACTTCTCCCTTTTCACAGTCCAAACTCCCCTCGTATGAGTTTCGGCTGGATCTGGGGTTTAGTGTTGTAAGATAAGGGGTTCAATGCCTTTGAGAGTCTCTGTTTCCCTCCCGCCAGAGAAAGCCAGCCAGGTACTCCTGCACCCGCTCTCTCCTCGTGCGCGTCTACGTACCTCAGCTTTTTGCAGCTCCTCTGGGTCTCCGTGAGCCCCTCTCTTTCCCTCTAGTTGTAGAACTTCCACTCAGCCAGCTTTCCTGTGGTTCTGGATGATGTCCGTTCTGTCTTTTAGTTGTAGTTTTGAAATTGTTGTGCAAGGCAGCAGTGTAGGTGTTACCTATGCCGCCATCTTGGATTCCCTCTGCATATGTCTGAGATTTTGCTGCCTGTGGATTCCTCTAGTATTTTTATGGTTTCCATCTTATGTTTAAGTTCTGTATTCATTTTGAGTTTATTTTTGTGTATGGTGTAAGTTGGTGGTCTAGTTTTATTTTTTTGCATGTATCTGTCCAATTTTACCAACACCATTTATTGAAAAGACTGTTTTGAATCCATTGTATGTTCATTCCTCCTTTGTCAAATATTAATCTGGGTCGATATCTGAATTCTCTATTCTATTCCATTGGTCTATATGTTGGTTCTTATGCCAGTACCAGGCTGTTTTGAGAACAGTGGCTTTGTAAAACAGTTTTAAATATGGTATTGATATCTCACCTACTTTATTCTTCTTTCTCAGGATTGCTGTGGCTATTCATGGTCTTTTTTATTTGTCTCAGGTGATTATTTGGAGAGTTCTTTCTAGGTCTGTGAAATACGCCATTGGTATTTTAATGGGGAGTGCATTGAATCTATAGAATGCTTCGGGTAGTATGGACATTTTAATGATGTTGATTCTCCCAATTCATGAGCATGGTATGCTCTTCCATATGTTTACATCTTCCTCTATCTCTTTTTTCAGTGTCCTATACTTTTTCACATAAACTCCTTAAGTTTATTCCTAAGTATCTTCATTTTTTTTTTTTTGGTGCAAATGGTAAATGGGATTGCTTTTTTAAGCTCTCTTTCTGTAAGTTCACTATTAGTGTATAGAAATGCCATAGATTTTTTTGGCATTAATTCTGTATCCTGATACATTGCCGAATTCATTTATTAAGTCTATTAGTTTTTTGATGGAATCTTTCTGGTTTTTTATGTACAGTATCATGTCATCTGCAAATAAGGACAGTTTTACTTCTTCTTTTCCAATTTGGATGTCTTTTATTTCTTCTTCTTGTCTAATTGCAATGGCTAATACTTCTAGTACTATGTCAAACAGGAGTGGTGAGAGTGGGTATCCCTGTCTTGTTCCTGTTCTTAGGGGAAATGGTTTTAGTTTTTGCCCATTGAGTATGATGTTAGCTGTGGGTTTATCACAGATGGCTTTTATAATGTTGAGGTATGATCCTTCTATTCCCACCTTGCTGAGAGTTTTTATCATGAATGTGTGTTGGATTTTCTGTATCAATTGATATGACTATGTGATTTTTATCTCTCAGTTTGTTTATGTGATGTATGATGTTGATTGATTTGTGGATATTGAACCATCCTTGCATTCCTGGGATAAATCCTACTCGGTCATGTTGTATGATCTTTCTGATGTACTGCTGAATCTGATTTGATAGAATTTTGTTGAAGATTTTGGCATCTATGTTCATGAGGGATATTGGCCTGTAATTCTCTTTCATTGTGTTGTCTTTATTTGTTTTTGGTATTAGGGTGATGCTAGCTTCATAGAAGGTGCTTGGAAGTGTTCCTTCTTCTTAAATTTTTGGGAATAATCTGAGCAGCATAGGTTTTAATTCTTCCTTGAATGTTTGGGAAAACTCTCCTATGTAGCCTTCTAGCCATGGGCTTTTGTTTTCTGGAAGCTTTTTGATGAGTGCTTCAATTTCTTCCATAGTTATTGGCCTATTGTGATGTTTAGATTCTTGCTGATTCAGTTTTGAAAGGTTATATTTTTCTGGAAATATGTCCATTTCCCCCAGGTTGTTAAATTTATTGGAATAGAGTTGTTCATAGTATTTTTTAACAATCTTTTGTATTTTGGTGGGGTATGTTTTTATTTCTCTGATTTCTGATTTTGTTTATTTGAATCCTTTCTCTTTGCTTTTTGGTGAGTCTGGCTAGAGATTTATCAATCTTGTTTATCCTTTCAAAGAACCAGCTCTTGGTTTTGTTGATTTTTTGAATTATTTCTTTGGTCTCTATGTCGTTTATCTTTGCTCTAATCTTTAGTATTTCCTTCCTTCTTCTTACACTGGGCTTTGCTTGTTTCTTTCTTTCTAACTCTTTGAGTTGTAGGGTTAGGTAATTTATTACTATTCTTATTGTTTTTTGCAGTAGGTTTGTAGAGCTATGAACGTCCCTCTCAAGACTGCTTTCACTGTGTCCCATAGATTTTGGATTTTTTTTTCTATATCATTTGTTTTCATGATGTTTTTTATTTCCTCTTTGATCTCTCTGGTAATTGCATCCTGTTTAGTTTCCTTGTATTTGATTTTCTTGTATTGTTTTTATGGTAGTTGATTTCCAGTTTTATACTACTGTGATCTGAAAAGATGCTTGATATGATTTCTATCTTCTTGAATTTGAAGAGACTTTGCCTAAGACCCAACATATGGTCTATCTGTGAAATAGACCCATATGTATTTTGTGGGTTTGGGGTGAAATGTTCTGTAGATATCAATTAATTCTGTCTGGTCCAGTGAGTCATTTAGGATTAATGTTTCTTTGCTGATTTTTGATTAGAGGATTAGTCTATTGGTGATAGTGGGGTATTAAAGTCTCATATTGCTCTCAATCTCTCCATTGTTATCCTCTAGGAGTTTTTTTTTTTAATGTATTTAGGTGCTCCTGTATTGGGTGCATATATGTTTACCAGAGTTATTTCTTCTTGTTGGATTATTCCATTTAGTATTATGAAATGGCCTTCCTTATCTCTTGTTATGGCCTTCACGTTGAGATATAATTATTCTGCTCTAGCTTTTTTTTTCATTTGCATTTGCCTGAAAAACCATCTTCCATCTCTTCACCTTCAGTCTCTGGGCATCTTTTTTTCTCTGAAGTGGGTTTCCTGTAGACAGCAGATATATGGGTCATGTTTTCTTATCTAATTTGTTACCATATGTCTTTTTATAGGAGCTTTTAATCCATTTACTTTTAAAGTTATTATTGATAGGTACTTATTTGTCAACATTTTTATTCTTTACCCCTGTGTTCCTTCTTTACTTCCTATTTCTTTTCTTCTTTCTTTCTTTCTTTCTTTCTTTCTTTCTTTCTTTCTTTCTTTCTTTCTTTCTTCTTTCTCTCTTTCTCTCTATCTCGTTCTTCTTTCTTTCTTTCTTTCTTTCTTTCTTTCTTTCTTTCTTTCTTTCTTTCTTTCTTTCTTTC
>JAAGEH010000480.1:21223202-21476197 GCA_011751065.1 Lasiurus cinereus | reverse complement strand
TTCTTTCTTTCTTTCTTTCTTTCTTTCTTTCTTTCTTTCTTTCTTTCACAGCAGACCCTTTAGTATTTTTTGCATTGCTGATTTGGTGGTAATATATTCTTTTAGTCCTTTTTTGTTCATGAAGTTCCTGATTTCACCTTCAATTTTGATTGAAAGCCTTGCTGGGTACAGTATCCTTGGATTCAGACCCTTCCTTTGCATGACTTTGTATATTTTATTCCCTTCCCTTCTGGCCTGATGAGTTTCTGTTGAGAAATCAGTCACTAATCTGATGGAGGTTCCTTTATAGATAACTTTCTGCCTCTTTCTGTCTGCTTTTAAGATTCTTACTTTGTCATTGGTGTTTGCCAATTTAATTATAATGAGCTTTGGTATTGGTCTTTTGGGACTTATTTTGCTTGGCACTCTGTGAACTTCTTGGATTTGTGTGGGTTTTTTCCTATTCTTTATCAGGGAAGTTTTCTGTCATTATTTCTTCAAACAGGTTTTCTATTCCTTTCTCAGTTTCCTCTCCTTCTGGGACCCTTATTATGCAGATATTGTTTTGGTTTGTGTTATCCCAAAGTTCTCTTAGGCTTTCTTTTTGATTTTAATTTTTTTTTCCAGAAGCTGCTCTACCTGAGTATTTTTTCCTACCTTGTCTTCTTGCTCACTGATGCAGTCCTCTCCTTCTTCTAGTCTACTTTTGATGCTTTCTACTGAGTTCTTTACAGCAGTGATATCATTTTTCATTTCTTCTTGGTTCTTCTCCATTTCCTCTTGGTTCTTACTCATATTGTCGAATTTGTCTTCCATTCTTTTTAGCCACCTTATGAGCATTTCTCTGAATTCTTTCTCTGGCACAATACTTGCTTCCATTTTGTTTACTTCCCTTTCTGGTGATGCCTGCTTTTCTTTCACATGTGGCTGTTTCTTTTTCTGTCCATGGTATCTCTTCTCCAAGTGTCTGGTTATGTAGTTCTCTCTTTCCTGTGTTGATTTAAAGGCATAAAATACAACACAACCAGGTATAATGTACAAGTCACTGAACAGAAAGGTATTCACAATATTAATAGCCACAAATAAAGGTGACCACCAGAGAGAGACAAAGTAGGGGATAGGAGAGAAAGAAGAAGAGAGAAACAAAGAAAAAAGAAAGGAAAGGAGTGCCATAATGAAATTGGGAGAAGGGAGAAAAAAAGCAACAAGAAAAAGAACAAAAAGTAAGAGAGAAAAGAAAGAGAATAAGAAAGAAAAGTGGAACAAATTATATATATGAGGAGAAAATAGAACAGATACTTTTCCCACCCTTCCAGCAACTAGTACCTGGAGATTAATACAAACTACAAACAACAACTTATATCAAGGGAGACGAGGGAAAACAGAGGTAAAAGACAAACAAAAACAAAACAAATGAAAGCAAAATAATACAGAAAGAATAAGGAAAACTGTCTTACAAAAAATTAAAAAAAAATCGATATAATCAACATTTAAGCAAACAACAACAAAAGGACAGAGAGAAAAACAATTTTTTGGATAGTGAAGACAGAGAAGAGAGATGTGTGTATGGACTTGGAGTAGGGGATTGGAAATTAGATATATAAGTGGGGTGAAATTTTAACAGGGGTAAAAAGAAAGAATACGGAAAATCTAATGTAGGAAAATCTAATAAACAGAACAACAAAATAGGAAGAGAGTGATGGCATAAAGGTAGAGTTGAGATAGAGTAAAAGGATGCTAAAGAAAGATAAAAATAGAATGTAGAACTCTAATCCTAAATTAAAATAAAGAGAAAAATAAAATGCCACTTTTTTTTTCAAAAAGGTAAAATAGTGTTAGTAATAATACTGATTGAAAATAAAAATGTAATAATTAAAAAGTTAAAATCAATTGAGAAAAAAAGAAAAAAAATAGTTTCTTAATTAAAAGATGAAAAGATAAAAAATTAAAAAATAAAAAGAATAGAATATGCAGTAGTGAAGGTCATTCACTTCGTCTATTGTTCTGTTTGACATGCCTGTTTTCCCATTGGGACAGTATTGCAGTTCCCTACATTCCACTGGTGCTCAGTGTTGTAAACTAGTCCTGGTTTTTAAACAGGTGGTGTGTCTTAATCTCTTTATTCTTTTTTGATTACACAAGACTCAATTTGTGAGTCAGCCTCTGGGTGGCAGTATTTCTGGATTGACCTCTAAGACTATAGGTCCTCTCTCTTGCTTGTGCTTATATCTGCTTTCCCTGTGGCACTCAATACCGGTTTGTGGGAGTGGGCTGCCCCAGAGCTGGTTCTCCAAATGTGTCACTCCTTGCTCCAATCCCCAGGTTCCAGAAAAACAACTTTCCCCTGCAGTCTCCCAGGGTGTTCCTAACTGGGTGATCCTATGTATTGGGCTTAGCAATCAGAAGCAAGTATCTGAAGAGGAAAGAGCTCAAGTCTATGCAGTCCCCCTTTCCCTCTCCTGTCCAAGCAGCTGGCACACTTTAATAACTCCCAGACTGTCCTTCTATATCAGATCAAAATGGGTTGCTTTCTAGAGATCCCCTCTGTTAGCAGCTCTGAAGACCCCCTTCCACATTCACGTATCATGTCCTGCCCATGGATTTCTCTAGGTGCAGATTTACCCTGGTCCTCCAGTCCTACAATGCACACCTTTCTGTTCTGTGGGACCAGAGACCTTACCTTATCCCAGGCGAAATCTGACCTTTTCGTGTAGCATGTGGAGCTCCTCTGAATCTGAGTGTTTGAAGTGATTGGGGACTGGTTTTCTGGGGCTCGTAGCTGTTTGGTGGGTTCCACAGCTGTAGATTTTTAGGCTTCTATAAACATTCACTTTCCCCTTCAGGATGGCGTGGTCTTCGTGTCTGAGCTGGTGGCTCTGGGAGAAAAAATCCTGTGGCAGTGGGGCTGCTTGGTCAGGGGAGTCCCGTCCAGCAGTCCCTCACCTTCTCCTGGAGGATAACTATCCCTTAACTCACCAACAAACACTCTCAGTGTGACCTTCAGTTGTTCTCTCTGCTCAAGGACAAGGCTTGGGTCCCATCCATCTATTTCACCACCATTTTTTTTCCCTCCGCTTCTCAACTCTTGAGTATTCATTTTATGACTTCGGGTGGGATGCTTTATGAACTCTTCGCACCTCCATTTTCCTCATCTATAAAATATATCAATACCTACCACATAGGATTGCTTTGAGGAACAAATTATTATGTATAGTAAAAGAATTCAGTAGTATCTGGTTACTTAGGGAAATGGTAGAGATGTGGCTATGTTTTATTTTCAAGTCTCTATTCATGCATCAACTATTTTCTGTTTTCTGTTTTCCTCCTCTTCTTTGTGCTCATGATTTTCTCTGCACAGGGCTTCCACTTTCTCATCACATTGCATGTTTATTGTCTCCTGTTTGCCATCCTTTAGGTCTGGGGCTGCAGCAATCATAATTTTTGGATGGATTTAAGATTATAAAGATTGTGAAGATCTTTAGGCAACAGGGAGATCTGGGTATCTATATAAGTGAAGAAAGCATGAATGTCTGGAGAGTCCATGTGGAAAAGAATGGGATTCTAAAAAAACAGTAAAGAAATTAAAACCAAAATTTGCCCTCTTGATGTTACCTGGAGCCAGCCCTCCTATTAAACATTTCTGTTGTCAGCCAAAGATTGTGTGACTGTTCCTTGGTTGTCTGTAGATTTTAGGTATTCGGGACACTTTAGCTTGCCATCTGGTTTTAGCATAGCAATAGCAGAATTTGCAATCTAACATCCCTTTAACCAGACTATCAGCATTTTTGAGTCATTCTGTTTAGTTTTCGCTTTGCTTTCATTCCTTTAGGCAATTAAACATGTTATGTGTCATACTCAGAAATATTCTCTAGATCAAAAAGACTTTTTGATGTTTCAGAATCTTATTTCTTTTGGGGATGACTTCATGATGGTTTATGTATAGTGTAGAGATTGAGGGTTGGTGGAAGGGGGAATGAGTAGAAAGGTCCCATCTCTAGGACACATCTGGTTCTGGTTCTGAGGAAGACATGCTTTAGGAATCTCCCAATCCTTTATAGGGATTCAAATCTTTAGGATACCAAAGAAGAAGGCTAAAATATTTTAGGAGAAATGTAGCTTAATTTCTCCAGTTCCAATTAAATTGAGAAATGATCAATTTCAAGAGTTATAATTTTGCATATCTTGATGGCTTAGGTTATGCCCATAACTGTTATGAAGAGCTCAATAATAATACAATTTAAAGGAATGCTATTTTATGGTTACTAATTTTCTCAGTTTCTTTTAAAACTTGCTATTTATACTCTGGACGAGTGGGAAATGAGAACACACTGAACAACAAAAATCCCATCATATCTGGTATCTTTGTATCCCATCTGAAATTCAGAACAATAGCTACCATGTGAAAAGCTTTATGAGGGAGAGTTAATGCCTTTTTGTTCTCAATTTATTTTCATCATGTGGAATGAGAATACTAAGTGACATCACATAAGGAAACAACATTCTCTACCATAGCCTGGTTATAAGCAATAACTGACTACAGAAGTTTGGTGAGTACCTTAAATCATGTGCTTATTATTTCATAATTGTTCCTCCAGAACCATTGTTCAGTCTTCTTCCACCTGCTCTATGGCCTGGAATGTTGTTTCTATTGTTTACATCAGCCAGATTCCCTTACCTTCTGGCTTCTTTCTAGTTGCATTTGGTCAATGGGAAGTAGGAGAAGAATTTGAGAAGGTGGAAGAGAAATAGGTCCGGGTATTCATCCTTCTCACCTCTTCCCTCCTGTGGCTCAGCACTTTTTGGATTATAGCTCCAATTATTTCTGGCTTCTGCAGAATAATGGCTTTCTACTATAGCTAGTCCCTGAATGCTTCATACTTTCTTCTCAGTTCCCTTAATCATTTACAACTCTTTAAGTAATCTCTTGCTTAAGTGATTGCCCCTCTGAGTTAGCCATTTGTTTTTCTTTTGGTCCATGAGTGTGGACTTTTCAATTTTAAGATGAGTGAGACCTGTGTGTACTCCCAGATAAGAGAGATAATTTCTTACTCTAATTTCCTAGTAGAAACTGAAATTTATTTACCTGTGTATTTGTACATCCATAGCAGAATCAGTGAAGGAGCATTTTTTTTTCCAGTAAGTTCTTGTTAAAAGTAAGCACTAATAATTTATCTGCAATGAGGTGGTGGTTATTTTCAATATCTCCCTACTGAGAAAGTTTATGCATTCATCTAATTGTCTTTCTTCCTGCAGACAATTCTTTCTAATACAGTTTATTTACCCTAAGATTTTCAATCATTCTCTGAGATTGAATAGGTCACAGCAACTTCCAAACTGTTAACCTTGATTTTTCACTTGTGTTTACTCTGTTAAGTATTTTAGATGAAATTGTATTTTTTCATGGTACGCTATTTCTAATAGATGTATGGCATTTGGAAATTATTGACAGGTGTCTCCTCTCCAGGTTACAAAACAATATGTACAGAAATGAGGAAGGAAGATAGAAAATCTTATAGGGAACCTTGGTCACAATTCCATTGTCTTCTGGACAATTGTCAAAAGTCTCTGGCTGACATTATGATCCCATGAGGATAAAGAATAGATTGTTTCACAGGCTATTTCTCTGGAGGTTAGTGTAGGAACTAAACATGAACACAACCCAACAAGGAAGGAGGGGGATTGAGAGTAACATGGGGTTGGGGAGATTCTGAAGAAATATCTCTTCCTCCTTCACTAGGAACTTGAGCAGGGTTAACCAGGCACAGGGCAGTTTAAGAGAACAGATAGGGGAAGGCCTCTGATGCCCAGGTGAATAAACCTGAGGGGCAGTGGGTGAGAGGCCTGAGTGACTGGGCCTGGTTGGGAATGAGGCTGGGTGGCTTTGGTCAGCAGGTCCTGCAGTCCCATGGGTTCATGGAAGGGATTCTATCATCTACTATCAGTAACCCAATAATAATCACATTTATTTTTTAGTTTTGTTATCTGATTTTTTTAAACAACAACAACAACAAATTATTCTGATTATTACAAAAGCCTGTGCTAATTTCCACTGCTGTCTATAGAGATGAGAATGCATGGGAAATATTTAATGATGAAATCAAAATAGCAGCAAGCCCATACTTTGTATTGGCTTCCTTCACTCATAGTATACTCTTCCCCCCACCCCTGAGACAAAAAAAAATGGACAATGTGGTGTGTGTTTTTTTTTTTCCCTAGGGGAAAATATTATAGCAAACATTCCACAATAATACTTTAGTACTGATTTTAATTATACTCTTTCTAGATTATTGATTAATCTCTTTTCTATTTTGGAGGACATTTTGTGGACCAACACATAGGAGAATATAATTTTGTGTTTTCATTGTTTTGCCACTTCTTTTTCTTGTGGTTATTTTCTAACTTTTTGCTGAATGTTGGGAAAGGAATAGAGTGTTGGGGAGCACATGAGACTTGGTTGGAAAATTTGTAAGGAGGACATTCTGAGAAAAGGGAAGTGTGTGGAAGGTGCTCTTAATTATTCCTTGACCTTCCCAAGCAAGTCTGTGCACATGCAGACCCTCAGTGCTTACTGGAATCTTTATGCCTAATCTTTGGGTGTCCTTGTCTTGAGGACAATGCAGACATACTAGTATGTGTCCTTCCAAGATTCTCTCCCTACTGATTGTATCTAAAGATAAAAAAACTGCAGTGAAAGCCTAATGAGGAATGCAATTGGGGCTGTTTGGTTGCTTTAGCCAGGTACTCCCTTAGCCCTCCTTTTTACAGCAAATGTTGTGTTGGAATAATCCATTCATCTATCACTCAGGTTCTGCTGGTCAGCCCCACCAATGGCAATACAGAAACCTTTTTCATAGTTACTTTTATTGGTGTACTCTGACAGTCACTAGATTTTCTATTTAAAAGTTGTTAGCTCAATGTAACATTCTTAATTTGCAGTCATTGGTGCTTGGAGGGCAGGGGAATTAACCAGAAGGTGTGAAAAATGTAGCTTCACTTTCTTACCATCATTCAAGGCTTTGTTTTGGTTACAGGGATTTTTAAGGTATGAATGCCATATGTATGTTAATCTATTCCTTTCACCAGCCATATGTATAAACAACAGGTACTTATGACTTAACTTGTCTATGTTTTTATCTTGTGATTCGAAAGTTTAACTTCCACCCCTTCCCTCTCCCCCATTCTCTCTCACCCTCTTCCTTTTTGTTTCTCCTTGCTCCCCCTTTTCATCATCTACTTATCCTGCTCTATCTCTTCTTTATTACCATGGGTATCACTGTTAGGTTTGAAAGCACCAAAACCTCCAGCTCTACTTTATCATCATCATAGCTGTAGTTAATTACATTAGTTTTAAATCAGGCTAGTAGTGAGAACTTTACCCACACTATATTGTTTAGTCTTCAAAATAATTCTGAGCAGTGTCTGTATCACAATTTCCCAGAGGAGCCATCCATGTTTCAGGATTCACAATATACTGCACTTCCAATCTCTAATGTGTGCAGCCAACCTGAAAATTGGGGATTAACATACATGAGTAGTGGTTGAAAAAATAAGAATGCATTGGAGAGCTTGAAATTCATGAGGTGCTTTTTAATTATATAGATGCACTTCTAACTCTCAATACCAATTGTATTTTGCCTTTGACAACATAGCTCTTTTTTAATATAAAATTCAAATATTGCTGAAAAAGTAGATTACTTAATGAGTAAATAATTGAATTTCAAGAAATTATTGTACAGAATATAACCTAAGGCTTTTCTTTTTAATTGAATTTATTGGGGTGAAATCCTAACTAATAAAAGAATAATATGCAAATTAACCATCACTCCACTACGCTCACAAGCCACACCCACCAGTCAATTAGGACAGTATGCAAATTAACCCAATCAAGATGGCTGCAGCCACAGAGTGAGCAGGAGGCTTGGGTTTCCCTGGCAATGGAAGAAGCAAGCACACCCTGGCAGGCCCAGGCCTCCACTCAAGGCTACAAAGTTTCAATTATAGAAGATAAATAAATCCCAACAAAAATGGCAGTAGCCACAGAGCTGGAGAGAGCAGGAGATTTGAGTTTCCCCCAACAATGGAGGAAGCCATGCTTCTGCAGCCCTGGCCTGCCTTGGCCTCTGCTTAAGGCTACAGTTTCAATTGTAGAAGATAAATAAATCCTAGATCCCAGGGCCTCTGCTTGGGTCACTGAGGGTGTGTGTGTGGCTGGCCTGCGAGCCATCTCAGGCCCCTCTCCCAGGCAACCCCACAACCCCACATCCCAAGGGAACCCCTACCTTGATCCAGGACACCCTTCAGGGCAAACCAGATGACTCATACCTGTGCACCAGGCCTCTATCCTATCTAATAAAAGAGTAATATGTAAATTGATCATCACTCTAACACACAAGATGGCTACCCCTATGTGATAAAAGATTCTGCCCCCATGTGGACACAAGGTGGCTGCCTCAAAATGACCAGCAGGGAAGGGCAATTGAGGGGGACCAGGCCTGCAGGTGAGGGCAGTTAGGGGTGACCAGGCATGCAGGGGTGACAGTTAGGGGGAATCAGGCTGGCAGGGGAGCAGTTAGGCATCAATTAGGCTGTCAGGGGAGTGGTTAGTAGGTGAACAGGTTGTGAGACAGAAGTGGTTAGGTGCAATCAGGAAGGCAGGCAGGCAAACAGTTGGGAGCCAGCAGTCCTGGATTGTGAGAGGAATATTCGACTGCCGGTTTAGGCCTGATCATAGCAGAATCAGGCCTAAACAGGTAGTTGAACATCCCTGGAGGAGTCCCATATTGAAGAAGGTGTAGGCTGAGCTGAGAGACACCCCTGCCCCTATCCATCCCGTGCACAAATTTTGTGCACTGGGCCTCTAGTTGGTTAAGAAAATGATATAGATTTCAAGTGTATAATTCTACAACATGTCACCTAGATATTCTATTGTGTGTTCCCAACCCGAAGTCAATCTCCTTCCATCACCATTTATCCTCTTCTACCTCCCAATGTCCTCTTTCCCTCTAACAATCACCATGCTATTGTTTATGCCTCTGAGCTTTTCTTTTCTTTTTTTTTTCTGAATCCCCTCACCTTTTTCACCCAGTCCCACAATCCTGAAATCTCCCTTTCTCTGACAGCTGTAAGTTTTTTTTTTCTTAAGCTGTAACTCCTTCTATTATGAGTCACAACTTGGTATAATGTAGTCATTGAAAAGTCAAAAGTCAATGCCACAGTCTGCATATTAGTACTTCACTCTATTTCAGTTCAAAAATAACTTCTGGAATATTTTGCATTAATGTTTTTTATTTTATACAAATGCACTAATTCCCATACGTTTGCTTTAACTCAGGCAGTTTATTTTCATTTAACTTTTAAAATTCACATCACTAAGTGATTTTTATTTTGGCATACTTTAGTCTGGGCATGCACACTTCTACTTCTTGTGCTTTCCTGTATTTCTTTACATCTATTTATGGACTTAGAAAATTTTATCAAGACATTTCTTTTATGACAGAAAGTGGGATTGAATTTTAAATGTGGAGAGATTTCAATAATGAGGCATCTGTGGCATAAAACCCTGAAGAGATTATTTTTAAAAATATGTCTGAAAAAATATTTTTGAAAAGTTTGCACTCAAAGATCATTAATTTTGCCTAAACTGGAGGGAATCTCAGAGATCATTTTACTTCCATCCTCTTGTTTTATAGCTAAGAAATGACTCTTGGAATTTAAATGAACTGCCAATTATATTTATGCCTATTCCTCATACTCCTAGAAGTTGATCATGAAACCCACTTTCACAAACTACAGAAAAAGTAAAGTACACATTCCTTTCATTTCCACTCTTCAATAAGATTTACTCACCATGAAAATATGGGAGATGAGAGAAGGTAAGATTTGAGCTTGATTCCTAAACTTTTGAACAGGTGGACTCTTTACCATGATGACAAGGGCTTAGATCGAAGTTGGTGAAGCTGTGAGCTAATTTGGGGGTAGAATGAAATGGAGGTGGTCTGCAAGGGATGGTGGTTTATACAGAACTTGGAAGTCAGGACATGAGCGTAATGATGATTTTTGCTAACAAGACACATCACACTTGGTGGTTGAAGAGGGAAGGCAGGTGAGTCTCCTGGCCTTGGCTGAAAGATTACCAGGACAGCAAAACTGAATGGACCATGGAAGAGAGGGGATTGAAAAAATGGCAAAGAGGTGGTGGTCTTGCTGAAGGCAAACAAGAGATGTAATGGGAGGATTAGTATTTTATGCATGAGGCAGCTTAATGGGGAACTAAAGTTTCCAGAAATGAAACTCTTGAGAGGTGGCTAAGAAACCTATGAGGCCATGGGAGCTTCCTGAGCCACAGCAGAGACCGGATTGAAATGATGTGCATGACTTAATACAATGAAGTGGCATTTTATATGGTGATCTGTCACCTTCCCTCTCCTGCATTCCCACTGCTACTTTTTCAGTTCATGCTGCTATTTTCCTTTTCTGGATTATCTATTAGTTTTCCAATTACTTTCCTTCCCCTCTGGTCGTCTCTGTTTCATTTCATCTATTATACTTTGGATACAGAGATTCCTCTAACTTTAAACTTTTAGTCTCACTCCATTACCTTCAGAATGGTTTTACCTCTTTAGCTAGACATTATCTATTTCATACATTCTATTACATATTTCACATTCCATCTACTTTTAGCCTCACATTTTTTAATATTCTCAAAACACCCTTTTTACTACAACCTTGCCACTCATTACAACTGTGCCCTGGCTAAGCCAGACCCCTCATTATCACCATGCCCTGGCTGAGCCACAGCCATCCCTAAGCCATGCCCTTTCAGCACAGCCATGCACCTGTTTGAACTGCATTTTTGGGCTCCTTTGCGCCTCTTTGTCATTGCTTAAGGTAATTTCTTTATCAATAATATCCTCATTCACACACCCATTTGCTCCATGCATCTCCCCTCTGGTATCACTTTTTCTTGCAAGCATGTCTAGCCTCCTGATGGTGTGTTAGGCCTCTCAATTCCAATATCACCCTGAAGATGTTATAACATGAAAATTCCATTTAATTAATATTCTACTTCTCTTTTTCATTCACAGAATAGAGATCCTTTAGAATAGGAACTGTGTATTTAAGTTTATTTTCTACTTTATAGGGTGCTAAACATCTAGGAGATAATAAATATTTGCTAACTTAACTAATGACCTCATCATAAAAAAGTACTGACCTTCTCATGTTCAGCATTCTTTTACAAACCACAGAACTTCCCAGCAAACTTTAAATATATATATGTTTTTATTGATTTCTGAGAGAGAGGAAGTGATAGGGAAATAGAGATAGAAACATTGATGAGAGAGAAACATTGATCGCCTGCCTCGTGCATGCCCCCCATCAGGGACTGAGCCCCAAATCTGGGCATGTGCCATGATTGGGTATTGAGCTAGTGACCTTTTGATGCATTGGACAATGCTCAATCCACTGATCTACACAGGCTGAGCCCCAGCAAACTATTAATCATTAGGAGTTTTTGCTTTACTCTGAGATTTAATTGTCCTGGGCTCCACATTATGAAATCCCCCAGGGAGAAGAAGAAGAAGCTGATACTTGTAAACATTTTCATTTGTTCCCCATTCTCTAGAACATAATGGCCTAAGGGGTCAAGGCTAAATCCATCTAATGACTTTGCTTTTCAATTTGGTGAAAGTGCTGCCCTCTCTATTCCTTTCAATATTTGCCCAATTTTCTCACTCATTTCCCCTTAAATTTCTCTCCACATGTTATTGTCACTCAAATTCTACATATGATACATTCTATTAATATTCTCTCCACTAAAACTTACAGAGTACATATCGCTTCAATAATCGACTTCAAGGAAATGTTGCTTGGAAATAGAGCTAAATTATCTCTGAAGTGAAACTGCATGATTAGGAATTTCACCTTTAGGAGGGCTAATTCCCATTTCATTTTACTTCATGGAAAAACTCAAAGTCCGAGTCTCTGAGAGTTGTGTATATGTAGTGTTTCTCTGTGTTTTGAAAATAATTCTTATAAGAAAATGCAGGGTATTCTTCAAGCAGTCAGAATGGCCAGGTGCAAGTTGGACCCAGTATTTTAGAAATATTTAGGAGAAATATTTATCTCTTGGCTGTGCATTCAAACACTTTTCCTAGTGTGTAAACTGGGGCCATCAGTTATTCTTCACACATATAAGCAACTTATTTGCTTGCCAGTTCCATTTCATATATCACATATCTACTATCCTATCCTGGAGTATAAAAAATTATAGACAACATGTACTCTGACTTTAAGTAAATGCAATTAGCATAAGTAGTGTTTACTTCAAGGGTTGAATTGTCTGTCTGAGTAGATTCATGCTGCCTCTTGTTTGCCCAGTTTCATAGTAAACCCTGGGTTTACAAAAATGACTACGGTAAACTCTATCTCATCTGTCCTAGTGTGATGTTCTTATCCATGTAACTCAGGTGGCTTGTCATTCTGCCTCTGTTCTGGTGAGCACGGAGAAAAAAGGACACCTGGAAGGCCACACTTCCAAGAATTTCTATACATCATTTTAGGTCATATCCAATTGAGCAGAACTTTATTATATGATCCCATTGACCTGCAAAGGAACCTAGAAAAGAGAGGGTTTATATTGAACCTTCTTATTGTGCCTTCTTATTTTGATCTTTTAAATATTGTCATCTATTTTATATATGCATTCCTTTTTTTTCATAACTGTCTAAATGATAAAAAACACACATGCAGGTATATTTCATTAAACTATGCCTTAGGATACATGAGGTTCAAAATTAAGGAGACATTATTGTGAATAAAACAACTGAAGCATAATTATGGTATCTTTTACAATTATTAAAATATTTAACCTAATATACTTACATAAATGCATGTAGCCATATTTCTAACTTACTGAAGTCACATTATTAATATACCTTATATTTTAAGTAATTATTCTCTCCTGTTTTTAGCTCAATTTTATTGAAAAATAGTGATGACAATTTTAATCTTATGATAAATACACATTCTGAGTCTGATTTGGGTGATGAGAGAAATTGACATGAGTGATGATGCTTTATGGCATTAATGAAGGGTGGTACAGGGAGTGCAGAACACATATTGTAATGTCTCCACCTGTTGGCTAATTTATTTGTTCCCTTTCTGCCTCTATAATGTTAGTAGGCCCTTTTCAGAGAAGAATGGTTGTTCCTACTCAAAACTCCTAATTTCATTCTAATGGAGTCAAATACATTTTCTGATCTCTATATTAGTAATGCGCAATTAGCAATGTCAAGATCAGAAAATAGAAGAAAAATTGGCAATTGTCACTCATAGTAAACTCATTTAATCTCATTTATCAATAGTTTTGCTAATCTACACTAAAATAGGGAATTTGGAAGTTACTATAGGTAAAAAGAAAAGTGAGCCAGGGACCCTCAGTTCCTAGACAACACAGAGTTTCTGAAGCAATGCATTCATTTACGGTTACATAAACTTCCTGCTGCCAATGACAGTGATTTGCCCCAGCTCCCAGAGCAGTGCCATATGCAAAGCCAGAAGTCAATACAAGTTCATTTAATGAATGCATTATAATATGAAACCCTGGATTCTCCATACAAAATGTACAGGTATTAACATTTTGTCATATTTTTTAAATTATCCATTCATCATTCATAGATACTTTTCTGTTGTGTGACAGATATTGCATAGGATGCTGAAAAATATCCTAAATTAATTTTATGAGTTTGATGCCTATTTGGATAAAATTATGATTTGGAATTACATCCTCAGCCAGGCATCTGAGCCAACATTATTATGACAAGCAAACATTACTCTCAATTGCTATCTGATGAGGAGTTGTACCGGGCCACAACCTTAAGAGAGTATGATAGACAAAGTGAAATCCCCGCTAGATAGAAAACTGTGGTATTGTAAATTGTGCTGCTATGAACATAGGGTACATACATTATTTCTGATTGATATTTAGGGTTTCTTAAGATATATTGTTAGAAATAGGATCAGTGGGTCTAATGGAGCATCAGTTTTAATTTTTTGTTTTCCGTATTCCTACTAGCAGTGCAAGAGAGTTCCCTTTCTCAACATCTTTGACAATACATAGTTTGTTGTTTATTGATGATAGCCATTTTGACAGGTGTGGGGTAATACCTCATTGTCATTGTAATTTACATCTCTCTGATGACTAGTGACTTTGGACAGTTTTTCATATGTCTCACGGGCTGAAACAGTCCAAGTACCCATCCGCAGATGAGTGGATAAAAATACTGTCGCCCATTTACACCTTGAAATACTACACCGCTGTAAAAAATAAGAAATTGTTACCATTTGCAACAGCATGGATAGACTTGGAGAGTATTATGCTAAGTAAAATAAGCCAGCCAGAGATAGATAAATATTACATGATCTCACTTATATGTGGAATCAAATGAACAAAGTAAATTGGTGAACAAAATAGATCCAGGGACATAGAAGCATGGAACAGACTGACAAATTTCAGAGGGAAGGCAGGAATGGGTGGATAGGTGGGGAGAGAATGACTGGTGAACTTATATGCACATACTAGAGGGTGGTGTCTCTCAACCCAGCCGGCGCCCTTTCGCAGTCTGGGAGCACTTGGAGGATGTTCTACTGCCAAGGAGGAAGGAGAGGCTTCTGCCACCACCACTGCCTCACCAACTCTCAGACTGCCTTCTGGCTGAGAGCACTGGCCACCAGGGGGCAGCTCCTGCATGGAGCGTCTACCCCATGGTGGGCAGTGTACATCATAGTGACCAGTTGTTCTGCAATTTCGTCTATTACCATTTTATAGGATTTACAACCCATGGACACAGACCATAGTATGGTGAAGGTCTGGGAGGGTTAGGTGTAAGATGGAGGGGGTCAGTGTGGGGGGGTGGGGAGAACCACCAAGGAGACATTTGTAATATTTTCAATAATAAAGATAAATAAAAAGAAAACCGTGGTTAATTTCACTATAATGCTGCATATCATATTTGAAAAATATTAGAGAATGGATAATGGAGGATAAATGTAATAATGTAGTTCAATTTTCAATTTAGGATGTTAGCTTTTAACAAATGCTCTAATTATTTAAACTATGATAAATTGTTATTAAATATTTTCTTTTAAACACAAGTATATTTAGAATATTTTAATAAGTTCTCCAAATCTTATCTCTCTTTGGATAATATTTTTTCAAATAATATAGTCTTATATAAATTCTTGAATTAAAAATAAAAATATTCTTGAAAAAAGTAAAAAAAAACACTCAAAGCTCACTGTACTATACTTGGGAATTCATACTTTGCTGTGATAAGCTGATTTAACTCTTTCAGGAGTAATATTAGAGTAAATGGGTTAGAATATACTGGAAAATGGGAACAAAGATAATACCATTTTACTTTAAAACAGTGAACAAAAATTCAACCTTGCTGTAATTTCCATTTACAGAAGATTAAATATCTCTGAACTTGATGCTCTGAATAAAAGGTGTGATTTCTAGAGGAAATTTACTAGTAGTTCCATTTCTTATAAAAAGGGATCTTTTTTTGCAACTTCTATGTTGACCCTTCCACCAGATAGGAATTATCCCTTATTTGAATGATTAAAAAATTATATTTCTTAGTAAGGAAATATTCATCTCTTTAGTAATTTTTTAAAATAAATAAATAAAATTTCTTATAGAAGAATAGCTAATTGGATGTAAGCCACAAATATTTTCCCATAAACATACTGTTAAATATATTCTGCCAAATACAACATGCGTTAGGGTTATCTTATAGTCCCCAATTATTTTTAAAGGGATTCCCAATTGGAATCCATAATTGTTTGCCTATAAACTGAAAAGTTGTATGTTACTAAAAGTTTACCTAATTAGTTACTTGAAAAGCTAAAGGAATAATTATCCAAGTATTAAATAACTTGTATAAACATCCGACTCTGGACACAAGAATGCACTAAGTGGCCTATCTTCTGTGGTTCTTCAGTCTAATTAGAATTGACAAAATGAAAACAGATTATGTATATTTTTATTTTACATTTATAGAACAAATTAATAAAATATAGTTCCATACCTAGTAATACATTTCTGACAAACCACTGGCACTTCAACATTTAATGTTAGTGAATTTGCTTAAATTCAAGTTGTCCTGAAAACTCAGTAAATTTATCTTTCCCCAGCTTTATTGAGGCATGAGTGACAAATAAAATTGTATATATTTACAGTATACAACATAATGTTTTGAAATAGGTCTGCATTGAAAAATAATTACCATAGTCAAATAATTAACATATGTATTACTTTACATAGTTGCCTTCCTCCTCCTCCTCTTCCTCCTTCTTTCTCCTTTTTTTTCTTCCCCTTTCCCTCCTCCTTCCCCTCCCTCTCCCCCTTCCCTCTCCCCTTCCCCGCTCCCCTCTCCCTTCCCCTCCCCCTCCTCTTCTCCCTCTTCCTCCTCCTAGAATTGAAATAAAGATACAAGGTTACTTCTCTGTATAATTTCAGACCCTTGTCCAGACCAAACCCTCAATACCTCTCTGGCTTAAAATAGGTTGATTTATTGCATAATAAAGTTATGCTAAGAAATCTGTTTGCTGTTTATATGCACACCTCAATAGTCGCCAAAAGACTAGAACAATTAGAAATTGTAAGGTCACCCAAGCTTGTCTTTCTCATATCTCACCTCTCCATCTGAGCTCCTATTTCTGCCTAAAGATTCAGTGATATTATGACTCCTTCCAGTGAGGACTGAAACATCTTCTGGGCTTCTCATTCACTAAGATGTGCACAACTTCCACAGTTACCAGTTGCATTTACTACTTGCATTTTCAAAGAGAATAAAGCTTTTGTAGCCAATATATGTTCTAATCATTAAAGGTAAATAATATTTAACAACAGACAAATATATTTTGGAATCATGAGGGCATTCCAGTCCTTACAAAAATAAAAATAAGTGGGACAATAATTTATATTATACCTATTTTCATTGAATAACTTTGTGGTAATAACAAAGACAAAATATAATTATTAGTAGTAGTATTCCTACATTGAAGATGACATAACTTACTAAGAAATATTATGTTATTGGCTTGTATTGCCCACATAGTAAATGGTGGAACACTGAATATAAACCTCAAATGTATGACTGCACTGCACTCATCTAAAACTAGCTTAAACTAGTAGTCTGTGCTCATACATGTGAATGCATAGCTAATTTGATATGAGGTTTTGCTTCAGTTGCCTTGTGATCATATAATCAAATGCTCTAAACTTTTATCATCCAGTGGACTATAAGTTTCTTCTCAGAGCTGCTAAATTAATTTTTGGAGGTCACTGAGTTTAGATTTGTCATGTAAAATTGAGAAAACCCAGTTAAATTTGAATTTCAGATACACATATAGAAATTTTTTAGTAGAACTGTGATCCAAATATTGCATGGGCTATCCTATTCAAAAATGTGTCTGAAGTGTGAATTAACTAGGTATCACATGCTTGTATTAGCTAAATCTGGCCACCCTAATAGGAGCACACCAAATGATGGTGCCATCTAGCTATCATTATCCTTTCTACATTGAAGCAAGGACTCTTACTTTTACAGTAAGAAGCAAAACAAGTGACAGGGGCAGGGCATAGCCAAATACAACTTTCTGTATAAACGTTTGGAATAGTGATGTGCCTGCTTTCTTTCATCATTTTATTTTGTCCAGGTATAGTGCCAAATTCAGTGACTCTTGTGACTTGTGGTAACCTGTGGTGACTTGGTATGTTTGCCATCCATTACTCTTGACACACTTGATTTAATATTTAGAAAATTGTTTTAAAACACTTGATTGAATATTTAATAAAAAAGACATTTGGTTGTACATATTTTTCATGAAGACCTGTAATGTTTTTCTCCCTATTGAAGCTGAGGGCAAATGGATATGTGATGGGTGATTTTCAACAACAGGCTAGCATCCCCGAGGGTCTGACTCATGGAGAGTCTGAATACATCAACATTCAAGAATATGTGTTTTGCTTTTCTTTTGGTATGAATAGTTTTACTTACTAACCCAGAAATAATAGCTATAAGCTAAGAAATTGACATCATGTTGTACATTTATTTTTCAGCTTATAATAGAATTTCATGCACATTTTGTTCAATTCATGGGAACAGTCTAGTGAATTAGATAAGCATTACTCCATTTACAGCTGAATTAATTTTAATCCTTAAGTCAAGAAGTTTATGCTCTTCTGGGTTTGCTCAAATTCTGTGATGATATTCATTTGGGAAGAGCAACCTTTGTTGAGCAAATAAGCAGATGTATTTTATGAAAAAAGCACCTGCAGTGTTAAACTTGTAGCATGCAGACCCTTTCTGATGTGTAGAGCACAGACTGACTTTTATTCTTTAGTATATTGAAATGATACTAATAATACTATTTCTTATCCTCACATGAGTACTTGTGCTGGGTTATATGAGATTAGTTGCAAAGTGTTAGACAGTAATGGGGCAGTATTATGTAAAGATTGAATTCTTTCAAGACTATTTTTTTTAGAATTGTTTTAGAGTTTACAGAAAAATTAAAAGAAAGGTACAGAGATTTCCCCTGTAACCCTGCCCAAACACATGAATAACCTCTCCTGTTATCATATCAGTCATCACAGTGGTACATTTGTTATGATTGATTTATTACAATTAAAGCTACATTGACACATCATATTCACCCAAAGCCCATAGTTTACATTAAGGTTAACTCTTAATGATGTGTATTCCTTGGATTTGGACAAATCTTATCTAATAAAAGAGAAACATGCAAATTGACTGTATCTCTGCTACGCCCAAAAGCCACACCCACCATCCAATTGGAGTGAGTATGCAAATTAATTTAACCAGATGGCAGTTAATTTGCATATCCAGGTGTAGAGTGAAGACTGAAGACACTGTAGAAGGAAAACAAGGGCTGCAGAAGGAAGCAAAGCTGCAAAGAAGCAAGCAGAGAGGTGGCAAAGGGAGGGAAGTAGGTGGAGCTGTGAAGAAGGAAGGGAAGCTGACAGAGAGGGAAGCAAGTGGGGCAGGAAGCAGGGGAGGTGGGAAGCAAACAGGGATTTGGAAAAGGGAGAGAAGCAGGTGGGGCTTCAGGAAGGGAGGGAAGCAGGCAGGGAGGTGGAGAAAACCCCAGGAAGCCCTATTCTTACAGGAATCTTCCTGCAACAGGCTTCTAGTACTATCTAATAAAAGAGTAATATGCAAATTAACCATCATTCTGCTATACCCACAAGCCACGCTCACCAACTAGTCAGGAGTGAGTATGCAAATTAACCCAACCAAGATGGCTTCAGCAACGGAGCAAGCAGTAGGGTTGGGTTTCTCTGGCGATGGAGGAAGCCAAGCTTTCTGCACACCCTAGCAGGCCCAGGCCTCCATTCAAGGCTACAAAGTTTCAATTATAAAAGATAAATAAATCACAGATCCCAGGGCCTCTGCTGGGGGGCATGGCCAGCCTGCCCGGGCCACCCCACACCCTAAGGGAACCCTCATCCTGATCTGGGATACCCTTTAGGGCAAACCAGCTGGCCTCCACACATGTACCAGGCCTCTATCCTATCTAATAAAAGAGTAATATGCAAATTGACCATCATTCCAACACACAATACGGTTGCTTCTATGTGGTAAAGATCCTACCCCCATGTGGACACAAGATGGCCTCCACAAGTTGGCCAGCAGGGGAAGGCAGTTGGAAGGGCCCATACCTGCAAGGGAGGGCAGTTGTGGGTGATCAGGCCCATAGAGGAGGGCAGTTAAGAGGGATCAGGTATTCAAGGAAGGGCAGTTGGGAGTAATCAAGCCTACAAGGGAGGGCAGTTAGGAGTGACCAGGCTGTCAAAGGAGGGAAGTTGGGGGCAACCAGGCCTGCAGGGAAGGGCAGTTGGAAGGGACCAGGCCTGCAGGGGAGGGCAGTTAGGGGTGACCAGGCTGTCAAATGAGGGAAGTTGGGGGCAACCAGGCCTGCAGGGAAGGGCAGTTGGAGGGGACCAGGCCTGCAGAAGAGGGCAGTTAAGGGTGACCAGGCCTGCAGGGGAAGGCAGGGGCAATCAGGCTGGCAGAGGAGCAGTTAGGCATCAATCAGGCTAGCAAGGGAGTGATTAGGGCATATTCAGGCTGTCAGGTAGAAGTGGTTAGGTGCAGTCAGGAAAGCAGGCAGGCAGGTGAGCAGTTGGGAGCCAGCAATTGTGGATTGTGAGAGGGATGTCCGACTGCCCATTTAGGTGCAATCTTACCTGGATCGGGCCTAAACAAGCAGTCGGACATCCCTCGAGGGATCCCATATTGGAGAGGGTGTAAGCTGGGCTGAGGGACACATCCTCTCGTGCATGAATTTTGTGCACTGGGCCTCTAATGAATAATGATAAGTGTCTATTCTTATAGTATCATACAGAGCATTTTTGACAGTCTAAAAATCCTTTGACTTCTGCTTATTCACCTACTGCTGCACCATGACCTCTGTCTACCACTGATTTTTTTCCCTTGCATCCATAGTTTAGCCATTTTCAGAATGTCATAGAATTGAAATCAAATAGTGTGTATTCTTTGCAGATGGGCTTCATTCACTTGGAAATAAAGCATTTTAGTTTTATCCATTTCTTTTCATGTATTGGTAGCACATACTATTTAGTGCTGACTAATATTCCATTGTCTGGATGGACCATAGTTTATTTATCCATCATCTACTAAGAGACATCTTGTTTGCTTATTTTGATCATGAATAAAGCTTCTGTGAACATTTATGTGCATGTTTTTATGTGAACATGAGTTTTCAACTCATTTAGATAATTAGAAAGGCACATGATTACTGGATCATATGGTAAGAGTATTTTTAGCTTTGTAAAAACCACCAAACTGTCTTCCAAAGTGGCTGTACCTTTTTTGTTCCCACCAGCAATGAATATGAATTTTTGTTGCTCCATATTCTTGCCAGCATTTGTTGTCAGTGTTGTAGATTTTGGCCATTCTAATAAGTGTGTAGTGGTATCCCATTGTTGATTTATTTTGCATTTTTCTTAGGACATATGATATCCTCTTTTCATATGCATATCTTTATCCGTGAAATGGTTCTTAAGGTTTGGACCATTTTTAATTGGATTGTTTTTATTTCATTATTGTTTTAGTTATTTTGTACATTTGTGATAATAGTTCTTTATCAGATCTGTCCTTGGCAAATATGTTCTCCCAGTCTGTGGCTTGTCTTTTTTTTCTCTTGATGTTGCCTTTACTAGTTAATAAGAGAGTTGTCTTCTTGATGTGACCTTGTATGACAGAAACAGCAAGGGAGCTCTTGGGTCATTTTAAAAGTATTTTTATTAATTTCAGAGAGGAAGGGATATAGATAGATAGATAGATAGATAGATATATTAATGATGAGAGAGAGTCATTGATTGTCTGCCCCCTGTATGCCCCAACACTAGAAATCAAACCCACACCTTAGGCATGTGCCCTGAATGGGAATTGAACTTTGACCTCTCTGTTCATAGGTCAGTTCTCAACTATTGAGCAACACCAGCCTGGGTCAGGTCACTTTTACAAAAGCACTGATCCCATTTATGCAGACCCTTCCTTTGTGACTTAATCAGCTCCCAAAGGTCCCGTTTATTAGTACTGTCACATTAGGATTTGATACAGACTGTAAAATAGCATGGGTATATTGTTGTCCTTCCTTGGAAGGTATTATGCCCCCTCTCTGTCATACTTCAGTGAAACTACCCACAGTTCTAATAGTTCTAATGTTTCATCTCATGTCTTCCCATAGTAATCGTGAATATCCCTCATTTTATGCTCAGTGTAATTGTGGCTCCTTGCCCATTCAGAAAAAAAATCAGGACCAGTGTTATAATGGGCTTACCCTGAGACTTTGAGATTTTGGGCCAGATTAGCCATGAAGTCTTCTCAAACAGAGAAAATTAGCAACAGACAGAAAATAATTTGGGCAGCAGTCTTTATACTTCCTTTGTGTACAAACTATAATTATCGCCCCAAATTTTCCTGACTAATAGTACATTCATCAAAGGACCATTTATTGATCTCTTTGCTCATCACTTTGCTCATTATGTTTCCTACTGATTCCCATCGTCATCGTCTCTCCACAAATTCCATTAATCAGTTTACAACACTCTCATACTGTCTCTTCCAGAAGGCATGTCTTTGTCACCTCCTATTCCACGATAATTATACTAAGAGAACTTGTTTGAATGAATTATACAGCGAAGTTTTGGTGAAGCCCTTTTGTAATCTCCTGCTGCATTACCTTGAGTACATCTGCTTTTGTTTGTATCAGGAATACATAGACTAGAGATGTGTCTACAACTATTCTTAAAGGTCATCTCACTGAGTTTAAAGAATGTATTTCAAAACTTTGAGAATTACATCACATTCATTTTACCACATTGACTTCTTCTTGAAAAGAAAATGGTATAAAACTCTTAGTCTTGCCACATGTCTGAAGAATGAGGTACATTTAGAACCATTATATGGATATAAGTAATATATCATTCTTAGCAAAATGGTGAAAATGATGACTGTTGGGGTTGTCATCCTGCAGCTAAATCAGTGTCCTATTTTGTAGTGCTGATGGCTGAAAAGAACATTTGTGAATCTGTCCCTCAGAGCTAGGACACTTTGTTAAAGGTGAGATTGCAAAATATGAAATGATGAGAAGTAGTAGAAGAGGACAAAATGTAAATTTCAACTCATCACTTGTCCAGTGCTTCTTTGGGATACAACATGGTTTCTCCCTCTTCTGATTGACACATGCTGTTGTCCTACAGGAAAGCTTCAATATCTTCTGTGTGAGGCTCACCCAGTATGCTTTAGGGTTTCCTTGAAATGCTTGTATGAGTAAGGACCAAGTGCCAGCAAACACTGTATTCTGGAGATCACTGTCTTTGGTTCTATTTGCTGTAATTTTTCACTGTCTTTGGTTCTATTTGCTGTAATTTTTCACTATTGACAAATGTTAGTAGACTTGTTATAAACACCTGTGCCTAGTTACCTGTGATATGGGCTATGCAGTGACTCATTTGTTAAATCACTACTTGATATCTGTAGCTGTTTAACTGCCAAAAGGAGAAAATAATAGAAACTCTTTTTCCATTTTATTTCATGAAGTTATTTTCAAGTGGAACATCAGCTAGGCTGTGGTAAAACAAGAGCTTTTGAAGTTTTCTTTTCTGTCTTCTGTATACACAGGTCACCATTTGAAATAAAAAAAAATACAGAGTGATATGTACAATACTCAAAGAATACTAAAGGGGAAAGGCACCAATATTTGATTTATTGGTTTCTCTAAATGCAGTTTACCTGCAGAAATCAGTATACTGCCATAGAAAGGTATGGGTGACCCTTCCATTCAAAACTAGAGCAGATGGGGAGGACACTGCAATCCTCCTTGTGCCTTTTCAAATTGCCTGTCCCTAAGATTCTTCTATCTGTGAGAAAACTCCTCACAGCTACTGCTATATATGAGGGGTATGATTTATATGTCAAGTATTTATTTTTGAGAACATTGACATCCTTTGTGAAGAATTTATGACTTCAATTAGGTTTCTCAAATTGCTCCTAATGGTGATGGGGTTTGGGTTTTAGGGAGCTTATATGAGAATCACCTGGACATTTCTTTAAACATTACAAATGTCCATCCTTAACTACAGACCTTTAAAGTCAGAATACCTGGAGGTGAGTCTGAGCATGTTTATTTTCAGAAAGAGCCAAGGATCATACTTCTCTTTAATATTATTTGATAAATGTTGAAAAGAACCATGAAACATATCTGTTAATGGGTTGAAAATATGATGAGCATCCACTTCAACTTGTGGTGAGCTAGGATACTAAGAAAAATGTTTTCATTAAGAACAACTATAAATATAGATAGAATATATTAACCTTCTCAGAAGTTTCTATTACCTGAGAATATAGGGAGGAGTTGCAGGGCCAAAAATGGTAAGGAAAATGAGAATCTATAGAGGTAAAATGAAATGCAAAGCAGGTAGCCTCAGGGCATTTGCCTATGAGTGGAATTTGGCAGAGTTTTGGGGCTGAAGGTGCTGAGTGACCCAAAGGGAAAGCTGATAACTACCAATCCTACTTTCATCTGATACTTCAAAGAGGCGTACATTTTGGGTAAGAGCAAATTAGAATTAAACTACCCACTTTCATAGTTTTGTGGGTTTTGTTGTTGCTTTTTGTTTGTTTGTTTGTTTTTGTTTTCTTTGTATTGTTTTGTGTGCCTTAGAAAGTCTGGAAAAGCTCAAATCCTGAAATGATTTAACATTTTACTGAAATAATATCAGGTAACCAATGGCAGCAAATTCAACTCATCCCCATAACAGCATACATTATTGTGAATCTCACATTATTTCTACAGTTCCTTTCCATGATTGTGTCTAACACAGAGTCAAACATAACTAGGCACATAAGCAATCTATTATCTTTGAATGAAAAATAACGACAACAACAAAAGAAAATATTAAAAATGAGTTTCAATATAAATGTAAAGTGAAAATTATGAAGAGAGACAATGAAGATTTGACATAGTAATGTCAAATAAAACTTTAAGAAATAATGTAAGACTCTAATTGAAAACTTGATATAGAGGTTTAAAAATATAGCAGACATGGCTGAAAGGAGAATTAGTGAAACATAGCCAGATCATGAGAAATTGTCCAAGGAGGAACAGAAGGAGACATAATAATGAAAATTATATAAAATAGAATGAGGGACATACAGGTTAAAGAAGATCTCATATTACTTTCATGAAAGTCTGGGGATGAATAAAAGAGAGAGGATGGGGAAAACTTACTCTGAGTACTGAAGAATACTGAATACTGAGAGTTTCAATTTGATAGTAGCTCTGAGCTGAAAAAAGTAAAAAAAAAAAAAGAAAGTGGCAAATAGGTAGATAGCTCTAAATTACTTTAATCACATAAAAGCATGCTCTGCAGTATTTAACAAGTATCTAATTAAAATACACACCACCAATGCCATGCAAGTAGGAAGAGAATGTGTTCTCAGTCTGTCCTGACCTGGGGGAGTGTGTAGGTGTTATTAATATTACATTTTGATTAATTTAAAAGATGTCTGTAATTTATATAACAGAAATAAGAGTAGATAAATTCAAATAAGAGAGTGAATAAGTATAATAATTTTTAAAATTATCTAAAGGAAGGCAAGGGAAGATAGAGAAAAGATACACAGGACAAGTCATATAAACTGTGTTAAAAATCCATGTATAAATTATTTATGAGACTTATATGAAACATACAGATACAAAGAATTTAAAGTAAAACAACTAAACAAGATACACACACACACAAAAAAGACTTAGTAAGAAAGTTAGGGTAGACTTATGACTATCTGACAAAATAGGCTTTAAAGCAAAAAGAATTGCTAGACATAAAAGCATCCTAATATATAAAAACCCTGGGTCTTTCACAACCAGAGGCTCAACCAACCAAAAGTCAGTCCTGCAGTCAGAGCTGGGTAACCGTGGCGACCTAGCACTGACTGCTGCAGTCGCAGGCATGGTGATCCAGCACTGACAGCTGAGGGGGCTGCAAATCAGGCCTGGAGAGAGGCCTGAAGAGGGAAGCAGGGTCTGATCCATACCCTGTGTGGCAGCTGTTGATCAGCACTTACCTCTCTCTTTCTCTCCAGGCTGGGCCAACAGCCATACCTTCATCTCTCTCCAGACTACCACCAGGGCTGCTGATCAGCCCTGCTTTTCTAATCAGGCCCCAGTGAAAGGCCAGAGACGATGACTGGCATAGAAATCGACCAATCAGAACCAAATTGGCTGGCAGAGGAGAGCAGTAAGGGGCAAGATTAGGCCAGCAGGGGTGGGCAGTTAGGGGCAACCAGGCTGGCAGGCAGGTGAGGGTTAGGAGCCAGTGGTCCCAGATTGCAAGAGGGATGTCCCACTGTCAATTTAGGCCCAATCCCAGGGATCGGGCCTAAACCAGCAGTTGGACATCCTCCAAGGAGTCCCCGAATGGAGAGGGTGCAGGCTGGGCTGAGGGACCCCCCTCTCTAAGCACAAATTTGGTGTACTGGACCACTAGTTACTACATAATGAGAAAAGATCCAACTTTACCAGGAATATAAAACAAATTGAATATTATATTCTCCTAATCAGATTGTCTCAAAATATATAAAGCAAAAGTTGATAGAATTACAAAAAAATAGACCATTTGACAATCACAGTAGACACAGAATCATAGTGAATACCCCTTTTTCAACAGAAAACCAGTAGAGAGAAGCATTCATTGGGAACAGAGATGTTTTAAACAGTAAAATGAGCAAACCTGGCCAACTGAACACAGATAGAAAACTACCACAACTGCAGAATGGGCATAGTTTTCTAACGTCCATGAAATATTTATAAATAGTAATCCTACATAAAGTCCTGAAAGGCAGCATGGCAATGGTTAACCATCACAAGCCCGCATCCTAGGTAATAGAGGATCAAAGAATAAGTATTTGCTCTGTTAAGCTTTGGTGGTGATAATGTCAGAAATGGGTAGTTTAATATCAACTCATTTGTTGTGAGTTGGACGTGATTATACCTTCATCCACTTACTCAATCAACTATATTCTTCAGTCAGTATGAACTGTACCTAAAATACACTTAGGCACAATGTTGCTGGAGATAATCTTATGATTACTCCTAAAATCATGGACTATATTCAATATATAAATACTGAGTGGTCAGATTATTATGATCACCTGACATTTGTAGGTAAATTAGCCGTACACTGCATCATATGGGATATGGAAGCTGAAGGCCTGTTTGAACATCTTTGCTGTCTGTAGTTACCAAGATAGAACGTCTCCAATTCACACAGGAACATAAGAATTGGACAGTCGAGCATTGGAAAAAAGTCATGTGGTCCTATGTATCATGTTTCCAGTTGCATCATTCATATGGCAGAGTGAGAATTTTGTGAAAACAGCATGAAAGCATGCACCCATGTGTGAGTACAACCCTTCAAGTTGTGGGAGCAGTGTCATGGTTTGGGGCATGTTTTCCTGGTATGATTTGGGCCCTTTAATTTGTGTGGAACAACATCTGAATAGCACAGCATACCTAAATATCATTGCTGATCAGGTTCATCCTATCCTATTGATGGCGTATCCTAGTGGAGATGGCTTCTTCCAACAAGACACTGTGCCAAGCCACAGTTTTAGTATTGTGCAGGAGTGGTTTCAAAAACATGAGGGAGACTTTACCTTGCTTAGGTGGCCCCCACAATCACCAGATCTCAATACAATTGAGCATTTGTGGGATGAAGTTAAAAGAGCTATCAGGCAACTGGTTCCACAACCATCAAATCTCACAGAACTGGACAGTGCTATACATCAGGCATGGTATCAGATTCCTCTCATCACCTTTCAATATCTTGTGGAGTCAATGCCAAGAAGAGTTGCCACAGTATTGAAGGCAAAAGGTGGCCCAACAAAGTACCGATGTGGTGCTCATAATAATCTGGCCACTCAGTTTATATTTCCTTATTAATATGATAATGTTTTCTTCTGATCTCAGATAACTATAAGAGCAAAGTTTTCCACTGTTTTTCTTTTTAACAAAGTTTTAATAATTCTAACATTTTATTACCCTCTCAGGTAATCATCTCTTACTTCCTTATCCACAATCTCAGTTCAGAATCCATATAAAGAATGATTTTGCTGGACAACAGAGCTCTTTGCAAAAAGCCTGCTAAAGAGGCTAGGATGTGACTCACACTGACAGATGGCTGGGGGAACATTTTCAATTACAGAAAGTGAGGAACTAATGAATAGCGAAAACAAACATAGAAGTTTACTGGAACTAAGTATGTCTTATTCAGAAATTGTTGCATCTAATAATGGTGGGAATACACTTACGAATAAGAATAGCATAAAGGTAATGAAAAAATAATAAAAGGCAAATGTCTTTATTTCCTTGAAGAATACTTTTTAAATGTCCTTTGACATTTTCTATAGGAAATTTCTGAGAGTTTGAATTATTTTCCTTCTCAAAGATTTTTTCTTTCTTTAGAAGTTATCATGTTTTTTTCATTCTAAGAAATGCTGGTAGTTTCCATTTTGAGTTAAATTTATTTCAGCCCTTTGTTCCTTCCTTCCTTTCCCTTCCTTCTTTCCTTCCTTCATGCACATATCACATATACATTTTAACTTTTTATTTTATCCTGGAAATATTCATTTTATTTCAAAGAAATGTATCTAATAAAAAGAAAGGAAAAACTGAAAGAAAGAAAAATAATTGCCTAAGGAGTAAAGTGAGCAAATAATTCAAGAATGAGAGAGAGAAAGAGAGAGAGGGAGAGAGAGAGAGAGAGAGAGAGAGAGAGAGAGAGAGAGAAGAGAAAGAGAGACAGATTCTGAAATTTAAAGATATCCAAGAATGCATAAATTGATCAAATGAAAGCATCAACATTCCATCTCTAGAAACAGCACTGTTTTTGCTGTGCATTAAAAATGTTTACTTTCCTGTTAGAGATGAATGAACTGTTTTAGGCTTCTATTTTTTCAACTCTAAATAACTGTGTGAAACAGGAAAACTGGGCCATGACATCCAACTGAAAGGACAGACTGAAATCTGTTATTAAGTATTGAACAGCTAATTCTGTTCTGGGACAACACAGTAACCAAGGAGACAGTTTTTGGTCAAGCATCATTACATTTGATGTACTTGATGACAGCAATATTTTCTTAGATATGCAGATGCTTTTGTAATCATTGACCAAAGTAATCCCCAAATCTGCCTTTGCTTTTCAAACTAAACTTCTATTTTCCCATTGTTCTTAAAGATATATTTCAGCATTGTGGGAGTGAGATTTGTAGATATTTTTAAAAAGATGACCATGGCAATCAACCCTATTTTAAAGAATCACAGCCAAAATGCAAAAAAACTAGTTTTTATGTACACACTGTTTTTCAGTTAGCATTGCAGTTTCGTAAGTCCCTCTGGGAACAAGAATCCTCTAGCCGCTCAATGTAGCTTCGTGTTATCCAAACCTTTCCAAATTTCTGCAAGCTTCTCTTAAAGGAAATCAGCAACACACAAGTGCAGTCAGCCCTCCTTTTTCAGATTCTGTATTTGACAAATAGTCTCCTTGAGAAAGTTTATTCATAGCCCCAAATCAATACTCACAGTCGAAGCTTTCATGGCCTTTATTGGGCATAAGTAGTCAACTGACTCACACCTTCACTGCTGTGGGTTCTCAAGGCTCACCTGATTTGTTTCAGTTCTTACCCTGTAAATTTGTGTCCAATTCTTGGTCTAGTTAGCTCCATGATTTTCTAATGTCTGGGTCCTTTGTATGTTTATGATTTTGCATTTACAATGGCACCCAGTGGAGGGCTGTCTATTGGTCCTAAGCTCCAAAGGCTGGGATGTCCTGAGATATATGTGATATAGTGCACTGGTTACAGTGTTGTTGGCAGGGAGTTCAACGTGAATAAACCACCACTGTCTATTAAATGAGAGGTCTCTAAGCAGAACACATGTTAAACAAGTTAATGTATTGATCTGTTGATGAAAATGAGACCAGAAGCTTGCAGGGCACTAACTCCATTTTTCTTTTAGGAGCAATGATTTAGTGTCCTCTAATCCAATGGTCACCAGCGACTGAAATGAGAATTGACAATGTATAATATAGAAATTTATCTCACATCTTAAATTAACCTAAATGTAATTGAATGGCTTATTGGTGTTCTTTTTATTTATTTATTTATTTATTTTTTATACATATCTCCCCATTGCCCCCCCTCCCTCCCAGGCATACCGCAACCCCCCAGTGTCTATGTTCATTGGTTATGATTATACGCATAGATACAAGTCCTTTGATCTCTTATCTACCTCACCTAACTTTAATCTTCCTGCTGTAATTTCACAGTCTGTTTGAAGCTTTACTGTCTCTGTATCTATCCTTTTGTTCATCAGTATATAATGTTCTTTATTATCCCCCAATGAGTGCGATCATGTGATGCTTCTCCTTCATTGACTGGCTTATTTCACTAAGCATAAGGCTCTCCAGTTCCAACCAAGTTGCTGCAAATGGTAAGAATTCCTTCTTTTTAATGGTAGCATAGAATTCCATTGTGTAGATGTACCACAGTTTTCTGATCCACTCATCTGCTGACGGGCACCTAGGCTGTTTCCAAATTGTGGCTATTGTAAATTGTGCTGCTATGAACATAGGGGTGCATAAATCCTATCTGATTGGTGTTTGTAATTTCTTAGGATAAATTCCTAAGAGTGGGATTACAGGGTCAAATGGGAGATCCATTTTTAGTTTTTTGAGGAAACTCCATACTGTTCTCCACAGTGGCTGCACCAGTCTGCATTCCCACCAACAGTGCACAAGGGTTCCTTTTTCTCCGCATCCTCGCCAACACTTGTCGTTTGTTGATTTGTTGATGATTGCCATTCTGACAGGTGTAAGATGGTATCACATTGTCGTTTTGATTTGCATCTCTCGGATGATTAACGACTTTGAACATGTTTTCATGTGTCTCTTGGCCTTCCTTCTGTCGTCTTTTGAAAAGGTTCTATTTAGGTCCGTTGCCCATTTTTTTATTGGATCCTTGATATTCCTTTTATTAAGTTGTATAAGTTGGTTGTAGATTTTGGAGATTAAACCTTTATCAGTGATAGCATTTGCAAATATGTTCTCCCATGCATTGATCTTTCTTGTTGTTTTGTTGATGGTTTCTTTTGCTGTGCAAAAGCTTTTTATTTTGATGTAGTCCCATTTGTTTATTTTTTCTTTAGCTTTCATTGCCTTTGGAGCAGTATCAGTGAAGAAGTTCTTTCGGCATATATCTGAGATTGTGCTGCCTGTGGATTCCTCTAGTATTTTTATGGTTTCCCTTCTAATGTTTAAGTCCTGTATCCATTTTGAGTTTATTTTTGTATTTGGTGTAAGTTGGTGGTCCAGTTTCAATTTTTTGCATGTATCTGTCCAATTTTCCCAACACCATTTATTGAAGAGGCTATCTTGGTTCCATTGAATGTTCATGCCTCCTTTGTCAAATATTAATTGAGCATAGTGGTTTGGGTGGATATCTGGGTTCTCTATTCTATTCCATTGATCTATATGTCTGTTCTTGTGCCAGTACTAGGCTGTTTTGAGAACAGTTGCTTTGTAGTATAGCTTGAAGTCTCGTATTGAGATCCCACCTACTTTATTCTTTTTTCTCAGAATTGCTGTAGCTATCCGTGGTCTTTTTTTGTTCCAGATGAATCTATGAAGAATTCTTTCTAGGTCTGTGAAATATGTCGTTGGTATTTTAATGGGTAGTGCGTTGAATCTGTAGATTGCTTTGGGTAGTATGGACATTTTAATGATGTTGATTCTCCCAATCCATGAGCATGGTATGCTCTTCCATCTGTTAACATCTTCCTCTATCTCTTTTTTCAGTGTCCTGTAGTTTTCTGCATAAAGGTCTTTTACCTATTTAGTTAGGTTTATTCCTAGGTATCTTAATTTTTTTGGTGCGATGGTAAATGGGATTGCTTTTTTAGTTTCTCTTTCTATAATTTCACTGTTAGTGTATAGAAATGCCACAGACTTCTTATCATTAATTTTGTATCCTGCTACATTGCCGAATTCATTAATTAAGTCAATTAGTTTTGGAATGGAGTCCTTTGGGTTTTTTATGTACAATATCATGTCATCTGCAAATAAGGACAGCTTTACTTCCTCTTTTCCAATTTGGATGCCTTTTATTTCTTCTTGTTGTCTAATTGCAATGGCTAATACTTCCAGTACTATGTCGAACAGGAGAGGTGAGAGTGGGCATCCCTGTCTTGTTCCTGTTCTTAGGGGAAATGGTTTTAGTTTTTGCCCATTGAGTATGATGTTAGCTGTGGGTTTATCATATATGGCTTTTATGATGTTGAGGTATGATCCTTCTATTCCCACCTTGCTGAGAGTTTTTATCAAGAAAGGATGTTGGATTTTGTCAAATGCTTTTTCTTCATCAATTGATATGACTATGTGATTTTTATCTCTCAATTTGTTTATGTGATGTATCACATTTATTGATTTGCGGATATTGAACCTTCCCTACATTCCTGGGATGAATCCTGCTTGATCATGGTGTATGATCTTTCTGATGTACTGCTGGATCTGGTTTGCTAGAATTTTGTTGAGGATTTTGGCCTCTATGTTCATGAGAGATATTGGCCTATAATTCTCTTTCATTGTGTTGTCTTTATCTGGTTTTGGTATTAGGGTGATGCTGGCTTCATAGAAGGTGTTTGGAAGTGTTCCTTCTTCTTGAATGTTTTTGAATAGTCTGAGGAGGATAGGTTTTAATTCTTCCTTGAATGTTTGGTAAAACTCTCCTGTGTAGCCATCTGGACCTGGGCTTTTATTTGCTGGAAGCTTTTTAATTACTGCTTCAATTTCTTCCATAGTTATTGGACTATTGAGATGTTTGGTTTCCTCCTCATTGAGTTTTGGGAGGTTATATTTTTCTAGGAAAATGTCCATTTCTTACAGGTTGTCCAATTTGTTGGAATAGAGTTGTTCATAGTATTTTTTAACAATCCTTTGTATTTCCACAGGGTCTGTTGTTATTTCTCCTCTTTAATTTCTGATTTTGGTAATTTGGGTCTTCTCTCTTTGCTTCTTGGTGAGCCTGGCTAGGGGTCCATCAGTCTTGTTTATCCTTTCAAAGAACCAGCTCTTTGTTTTGTTGATCTTTTTAATTGTTTCTTTGGTCTCCAAGTTGTTTATCTCAGCTCTGATCTTCACTATTTCCTTCCTTCTGAGTACACTGGTCTTTTCTTGTTGCTCACGGTCTAGCTCTTTGAGTTTTAGGTTTAGGTGATTTATTACCATTGTTTCCTGTTTTTTGCAGTAGGCTTGTAGGGCTATGAACTTCCCTCTCAAGACTGCTTTCACTGTGTCCCATAAATTTTGTAATGTTGTGTTGTCATTGTCATTTGTTGCCATGATGTTTTTTATTTCTTCCTTGATCTCTCTGGTTACCCAGTCATTGTTTAAAAGCATGCTGTTTAGTCTCCATGTGTTTGATTTCTTTCTATTGTTTTTATTATAGTTGATTTCCAGTTTTATGCCACTGTGGTTTGAGAAAATGCTTGATATGATTTCTATCTTCTTGAATTTGAAGAGACTTTTCTTATGACCCAACATATGATCTATCTTTGAAAATGACCCATGTGCACTGGAGAAGAATGTATATTCTGTGGCTTTGGGGTGAAATGTTCTGAAGATGTCAATTAATTTCATCTGGTCTAGTGATTCATTTAGGATTGATGTTTCCTTGCTGATTTTTTGTTTAGAGGATTTGTCCAATGGTGACAGTGGGGTATTAAAGTCTCCTACTATGATTGTATTGCTGTCAATCTCTCCCTTAATATCCTCCAAGAGTTTTTTTATGTATTTAGGTGCTCCTATATTGGGTGCATATATGTTTACCAGAGTTATTTCTTCTTGTTGGATTGTTCCCTTTAGTATTATGAAGTGGCCTTCTTTATCTCTTGTTATGTCCTTCACTTTGAGATCTAATTTGTCAGATATAAGTATTGCAACCCCAGCTTTTTTTTCATTTCCATTTGCCTGAAATACCATGTTCCATCCCTTCACCCTCAATCTGTGTGCATCTCTTTTCCTAAGGTGGGTTTCTTGCAGACAGCAGATATATGGATCATGTTTTCTTATCCAGTCGGTTACCCTATGTCTTTTGATTGGAGCATTTAATCCGTTTACATTTAAAGTTATTATTGATAAGTACTTATCTGTTGCCATTTTTATTCCTTACCCCCCGAGTTCCTTCTTTGCTTCCTCTTTCTTTTTATTACAGCAGACCTTTTAACATTTCTTGCATTGCTGGTTTGGTGGTAATATATTCCCTTAGTCCTTTTTTGTCTGTGAAGCTTTTGATTTCACCTTCAATTTTGATTGAGAGTCTTGCAGGGTACAGTATTCTTGGATTCAGACCCTCCCTTTGCATGACTTTGTATATTTCATTCCATTCTCTTCTGGCCTGAAGAGTTTCTGTTGAGAAGTCAGTAGCTAGTCTTATGGGGGTTCCTTTTTAGGTAACTTTCTGTTTCTCTCTGGCTGCTTTTAAAATTCTTACTTTGTCGTCAGTGTTTGCCAATTTAATTATAATGTGCCTTGGTGTCGGTTTGTTGGGGTTCATTTTGCTTGGTACTCTGTGAGCTTCTTGGATTTGTGTGGGTTTTTTCTTTTCTATATTGGGGGAATTTTCTGTCATTATTTCTTCAAACACGTTCTCTAATCCTTGTTCAGTTTCCACTCTTTCTGGAACCCCAATTATGCGGATGTTATTTTGTTTCATGTTATCCCAAAGTTCCCTTAGACTCTCCTCTTGCTTTTTAACTTTTTTTTCTAGAAGCTGCTGTACTTGGGTATTTTTTCCTACCGTGTCTTCTAGCTCACTGATGTGGTCCTCTGCTTCTTCTAGTCTACTTTTGATGCTTTCTATTGTGTTCTTTATAGCAGTGATGTCATTATTCATTTCTTCTTGTTTATTCTGCACCTCCTCTAGTTTCTTCTGCGTTTCTTCTTCATGCTTCTTCACCTCCTCTAGGCTCTTACTCATATTGTCAAATTTGTCTTCCATTCTTTTCAACCACATTATGATAATTTCTCTGAACTCTTTCTCTGGTAGGCTTATTTGTGGTTCTATTTCGTTTACTTCCTTTTCTGGTGAAACCTGCCTTTCTGTCTTTTGTGGGCTGTTTCTTTTTCTGCCCATGGTCTTTCTTCTCTGGGTGTCTGGTTATGTAGTGCTCTCTCCTACGTTGATTGAAAGGCACAAACTACAACACGACCAGGTACAGCACACAAGGCACTGAGTAGAGATGTATTCAAGATGTTAATAATCACAAATAAGGTGACCACCAATGAAGGACAAATTAGGGGTAAATAGAAAAAGAAGAAGAGGAAAATGAGGAAGAAAGAAAAGAAATAAGTGCCAAAATCAAATTGGGAGAGTGAGAAAAAAAAAGATAAATAAAGGAACAATAAAATAAAATAAAATAAGAAAATACAAAGGAGAAAAAGGAGAACGAAAGAGGAAGAGAAAAAAGTCAGAGAGAAAAGAAAGTGTATAAGAGAGAAAAGAGGAACAAAATATAGATGTCAGGAGACAACTCCAATAGAACAGTCACTAATCCCAATAAAGGCCAGCAACCAGTACCTAGAGATTAATGCAAATTGCAAATAGCAACTTGTATCGAGGGAGATGAGGGAAAAGAGAGGTAGAAAACAAAGCAAGCAAAAAGCAAAATAAAACAAGTAGAATAAACTAAAACAGTCTCTCAAAAATTTTTTTTAAAAAATTGATATAATCACTCTTCAGGCAAATAGCAACAAAAGGACATAGAGAAAAAACAACTTTTTGGCTAGTGAAGACAAGAGGGGAGAGTTTTGTGTGGACTTGTAGGAGGGGATTTGAAATTAGATATATAAATGGGGTGAAATTTTAACCAGGTAAAGAGAAAAATAGGGAGAATCAAAAGTTGGAAAAGGGAAAGAGAAACATGACAGCAAAATGGGGAAAGTTAGGAGGAAAGTGTTGGCATAAAGGTGGAGTTGAGTTGGAGTAAAATTATGCTAAAGGGAAGATGAAATTAGAATGTAGAACTCTAATCCCGAAATAAAATAAAGAGAAAACAAAATGACACTTTTTTTTCCCAAAAACAGTAAAGTACTAGTAGTAATTAATAATACTAGTTTAAAACAAAAATGTAATAATTATAAAGGTAAAATCAATTGAGGCAGAAAGAAAAAAAATATTCTTTTAATTAAAATATGTGAAAATGAAAAATAAAGAATTAAAAATTAAAAAAAAGAAAAAAGGGAAAATAAAAAAAAATAAAAAAGAAGAAAAATAGAATGGTCCTTCACTTCCACTATTATTCTGCTTGGCACTCCTGTTTCCCAGTAGGGGAGGTATTGCAGTTCCCTGTGTTCCCCTCTTGGAGTTTTAATCTCTTTATTCTCTTGTGGTTATGTGAGAGTCAATTTGTGTGTCATCCATTGGGTGGCAGTGTTTTGGAATTGATCTCTGAGACAAAGCACAGGACCTCTCTAGGCTGTGCTCAGATCCTGCTACTCTGTGGTTCCCAAAACCAGTTTGTGGGAGTTTTGCAGCCTGGACACTGCAATAACTCCCAGGTTGTCCCTCTGCCCCAGAGAAAAAGAAAAAAAAAAAAGTCGTTTTCTGGAGCTCTCCTCTGTCAACAGCTCAGAGGGTCTGCCTTCACACTCAGGGATCACGCCCTGACCACCTCTGCGGACCTCTCCAGAGGCAGCTTTCCCGCAGCCCGGCTCCCACAGTGTGCGCGTCTCTGCCCTGCGGGGGTAGGAGACCGCACCCTGGCCCAGGCTAAGTCTGACCCTTCCTCGCGCGCCCTGTGGATCTCTGAATCCTCCGCCTGCGCGTCTGTGCCACCTGGGAAGCCGCGCTCTGGGTCCTGGCTGCTCTGTGGGTGCCTCCATCAGCGGCAGCTTTCAGACCCCGGCAGACATCCACCTCCCCCTTAAGTCAGGCACAATCTGACCTTTCCGTGTGCTCTGTGGATCTCTGATTCCGCCGCGTGTCTGCGCCGATTGGAGAGCGGAGTTCGGGGTCCCCGGGCCCCTGGCTGCTCGATGGGTGCCCAGCCGAAGGCTTCAGAGCGCCGCAGACATCCACCTCCCACTGCAAGATGGCTTGGGCTCCGCGTTCGTGCTGATGGCTCCGGCGGACAAAAACCCCGGGGCAGTGGGGCTGCCTGGCCGGGAGAGCCCCTTCCAGCAGTTCCCCGTCTTCCCCTGGAGGACAACTGACTGCTAGCTTGCCAACAAACACTCCCAATGCAACTCTCAGCCGCTCTCTCTCCCTCTGCCCAGGGACAAAGCTCCAGACGCGTCCGTCTACTCCGCCGCCATTTTCTCCTCCCCTGTTCTTAAAGACTTTACAATTTAAAAAACAACACAGTCCACTGAGACATTTATATTAAACTATATTCTTGCTAGCTGGCATAGCTCAGTGGTTGAGCATTGACCACTAGGAGGTTATGGTTTGATTCCTGGTCTGGGCACATGCCTGGATTGAAGGCTCAATCCCCAGTATGGGGATTGAGGAGGCAGCCAATCAATAATTTTCTCTCATCATTGATGTTTCTATTGATGCTTGATCAAAAACTGTCTCCTTGGTTACTGTGTTGTCCCAGAACAGAATTAGCTGTTCAATAATGTTTCTCTCTCTTTCTTCTTCCTCTCTCTCAAATCAATAAACATATTCTCTGGTGAGGATTAAAAAAACTATATTATACATTTGAATAAATATGTATTTAATTCTATAATAATTGTACATACATTACTTTAAATCCTACTTATTTATGTAATAAGAGTATTTTATTTGTATAAGTAGGGTGATAGTAATCACTATAAATAAATGGTAATAATATTTGCTGAAAAATTGCTAGGTGTGCAGGCCAGTGTATAACAGTACACACAAACTCTTCCACTTAATATTTGCAATAGCTGGGGACACTGTTATTGATCCCATTGTGCAGGTGAGCACATTAAGGCACAGAGAGATGTTGAGAGTTGTCCCAGGCAAACTGCTAGTGAAAGATAGAACTAGAATACATGAAAATTTATGAATATACAGAAATACTAAGTAGGTTAAACCCATATTGGAATAATTACTTGTTTGTTTCCTATCACCTAAGTAGAATAAAATTCCAATGAAATAAGATCTCCTTTTTTCCTTATTTTGGCTTCCTCAGGGTCTTGTGTAAAGCCAGGTAGATGAACACCCAGAATAGAAATCAACACAAAATTGGATGTGTGCTGCCTGGAAAGCAGAGTTTGAGCCCACAATTTAAGTGATCAATGTTACAGCTCACTGTCACAAAATAAACAAATCCTAGGGCTACTCTGTGATGAGAAGAATATTAGTCCTCCCTCTGGTGGTACATAGCACTATCAATGCTGGAAAGTCATGGAACAATCTCAGTCACATATTTTGATCTTTAGAACTGGAGGCTGTTATCTGTCTTTTACCTTTCCTGTATCTTACTTCTGTTCCAGGGCAGTTATGAATATCAAAATACATACTGGCTGTGAGACAGTTTCAAATAATTGGGGCATGGATCATCATCATCATCCAGTAATTTCTGTCATTGCTTTATTTAACATTTTGAATTTTAATTTAATTTAAATTTAAATATGATTCTTAATATGTCAGGTTTTTCTACTGGTCTTGCCAGAATTTATATGAGTTGAATCATTTGTAAAACATATAATTAACATAAAAAGGATCTTAAACAATTTGTATTTTTGGTTTTCTTTGAGTTAATTTTAGACTATTTTCTCATATCATTTTTTTATTATTTACCACTCAAAGCACATCTAAATTTGATACTAATTATCTCTTTGATCAACTACCTCAAGCAGAGATTAAGATTTTTCTAATGGAGGACCTCCTTGCATCAAAATGAAATACATTAGCAAAGAAAAGCAGTGATATTTTATTGTTTTGTAAGTAGCAGTCAATGGAATACATTTTTTAAGGTTTAAAAATTTCTTTACAAAGACAAGTTGATTTCATTAGATGACACTTAAAATTCTGGCATCATCCTTTTCTAAAGCAGAGAGTTTAGCTTTTCAAATGGCTGGTAAGAAAATTTAAGAGCTAGATTTCAGATTAGAACAATTTATTTAATTTTTATGATGCAATATATTTTAATGCTTGAGAAGCTCAATGAGGGACAAGTTCTGTGAAGCATTTACTCAATAAATATTGATGGGGGTTGATTCACAACACTATTCTGTCAGCACTTTATGTTTAAAGGTGACACATTTAACATGGTAACTGCTAAAGAATTTTACTTCTCAGAGTATGCTTGTCTTAGTCCATAGCCTGGGTGGCATATAAACATCAGAAATTTATTTTTCAGAATTCTGGAGGTTGGAAATCTAAGATCAAGGAGCAAGCAGATCTGGTTTCTGGTGAGGGCCCACTTCTTGTTTCATAGACAGCCTTCTTCCCACTTTGACCTTACATGTTAGAAGAGGTGAGGGAGCTCTCTAAGATTTCTTTTTGTAAGGGCACCGATCCCATTCATAAAGTCTCTGTGTTGTTATTTTTTTTTTTACCTAATCATCTTCCAAAGGCCCCACCTTCTAATACCATCCCATTGGGCATTAGGATTTGATATAGGAACTTGGGGGGAACACAAACATTTAGTCTGTAGTAATGCTGGGTTTAGTGCTGGAAAACCAAGGTAATCTTATTTTATCTATGTTCTCTGTGAAATAAGTAAGGACCTCCACTGAGAAGAGGAGAGATGTGAAGCTGTAAGATGAACATCTCAGTGAGTAGAGATATTAGTTGACTGTAAATTGTCCCATACCTACTAGAACAAGCCATGGAATCACATGAATGGTGTGTCTATAATTTTAAAATGGGAAACGTCAGCATGAGTTTGTGTTTTTTCCTAACTGCACTCAGTCTTATGGTATTGGCTCTGGGTAGGCAAAGGAATGAACAAGCCAGATTATTAAATAATGGTATGTTAAGTAGTTCAAAATAGGGATGACTCTTCACCATAGCAAAATTATAATTTATTCTAGGGAAGCACACGCACACATTTTTTGTTGCTGTTGTTGCTTTTATTGTGATGGATGATTCTATTTTCCCTTTGAGTCAATCATTATTATTTTATGCTTCCATGTATTTTCAAACACTATTCCCTCCGATGTTCATAATCTTATATCTTTCTCCACCTACATAATTCCTACTCATGTTGAGAGATCTCACTCAAATGTTCTCCCCTCTTTAAATTATCCCTCTTTAAATTATTTCCTAATTCAGTGGATGTTACATAGATCACTCCTCATAAAACTTTGTTCATACACCTCATACAAAACTTTACAGATATACTAATCAATTTAATTATATGTTTCCTCTCTTAGACTCTGATTCATCCAATACACTGAGCATCTGGTTGCCCTTTTATTTAGGCGTCCTTTTTAGGTTAGCCATACAATTCCCCATCACTTCTCTTATGTAGTAACAATGCTGTACCTGACTCGCTTTAGTGTTTTCTTTGTTTAAAATATATTTTTATTGATTTCTGAGAGAAGGGAAGAGGTAAATAGAGATAGAAACATCAAGAAAGAGCCCCCAACCCAGGTATGTGCCCTTGACTGGAATAATCAAACCTGGGACTCTTCAGTCCGCAGGCTGACACTCTAGCTACTAAGCCAAGCTGGCTAGGCTCACTTTAGTGTTTTCGAACAGCACACAGATGTCACTCCATCTAGCCTTCTAGAATTCAGTGTTTATAGATTTAAATAAACTTTGGTTGATTTAATTCATTCATTCTATAAATCAATGCTTCTCTATAGCGATGGGTTAAAAAAATATAGCCTATGCCTTCCTGGAATTCAAGCTCTGCCCATTTCCTGAATCTCCTTACCACACACAATGCTAGTAACATATTGAACTGAAATATAGGATCTTGAACTACAACCTCATTTTTCTCATCCTCCTGCTGACTTTTAGTTCTTTCTTTCTAAAGTCATTGCCATATTAGAAACCAAAATCGCCCTCTTTCTCTTAGTCCCTTTTTTATTATGGGCAATTAGGGAGAATATGAAGTCCTAAATGTGGAAATGGAGAAGAAATGTTCATTTCTGTAGGAAATAGCAGTGCCTGACAAAACCAATCTGCTCAGAGAAGGGGTATGCAAAAGAGGTTCTTTCTGTGGGAACATGGCCAAGACTGCATACTCACTTCTCCCAGATCTACTGCTTCTAGGTATGCTTCTGTTCTGCCTCAACTATGTTACTAGCTAGCTGGCATTTATTAAAGGGCTCATCATGAGCCTGGTAGTTACCTTAGAACTTGTGTGTATAATTACTTTTAAACTAGAATCTTAGTTATAAAAGTGTGTTCTCCATCCCAACCAGCAGTATCAGTATTGCATGGAAACTTGTTAGAAATAAAAATCCTGTGTTGGAATCCAGTTTTCAGATGAAAAAAATCAGAGAATAAGGCCAAAATTCTATGTGTTGTCATAATCCAGGTAATTCAGATACACATAAGGAACGTTGAGAAGTACTCAATTAAAAGATCATTAATTTCTACTTTAATTCTGAGAAACTTTGGTTCATGACAAATAGATGTCAATGCCAAAGGTCTTAATATTTTATTGGAAAATTTTTATGATTTCTCTATCATTCTCTTCAATTTCTCTGGAATAGCTCTTAATTACATCATGGTATATGCAACCCCAGTAAACGCCAAGAAATAGCTTTATTTTGCTGTTAGAGCTTTTAGAACCATTTCACCTGCTTGTATTTTATTTCCAGGTATCTGAGATATCAGAAATGCTCATGGTGCTGACCTTTAGTTGCACAATAAGGCCAGTATACATTTTATTTTAAACCCTAATATGATCTCATAAATTTCTATCAAGGTCATAGTTCTGGGCTGGCAGTTTTAAGTAGCCAAAAGAATTACTTAAATGTTTAATTAGGTTTTTAAACATAGCACCAAGTGAAGAAAATCCAAAAGGAAAATCAACTTTAAGTAAATTTTAGAATACTCAAACTAAATTTTTGAAAAATAATTTTTTAAAGTAGCGAAATTCAATAGTGAAGAGCTTATTAAAATAATAAAAATAAAATGTCTTCCTAATTTAAGAAAAATTTATCCCAAAGTCCTTTTAAAAACCAATTTTCCAAGCAGACTTTTACATAAGGAAATGAGTTGGTAAAAAAAGTAAAACTATTTATTGTTGGATGTTTAAAAATTTCAATTAAGTTTTGTTAGACTCATATTTCTGCCTTTGATCATGCTTGGTACCAAGTGAGGTGCAATAAAATCAGAAAAGCTATTTTTCCCCAAATCTTTGTCCTAGAATTTACTGGGAAATGTCAAAAACAGGAGAGACTATTTGCTGAACAAAATGCCAGAGCCAACAGTAATCAGTAAAAATGGAGCTGCTTGTGGTTACTGCTGTCCTCATTAGAAATGAAATAACTTCATCTCTAATAATAAAAGAGCAATATGCTAATTAGACCAGACCACCGACTGGATGAAGCCAGGGCTGTGAGGGAAGCCTAGGTCCCAGGTGCCAGAAGCAAGCCGGTGTCAGCACCAGGGGAAGGAAGGCTTACTCTTTTTTTTTAAAAAAAAATATTTATTGATTAAGGTATTACATATGTGTTCTTATCTCCTTATTACCCCATGCCCCCCACGCATGCCCTCACCTCCCTGTTGTCTGTGTCCATTGGTCAGGCTTATATGCATCCATACAAGTCCTTTGGTTGATCTCTCTCTCTTACCTCCACCCTTCCTTACTTTCCCTCTAAAGTTTGACAGTAGTGTGAACAATGTTTCTCTGTCTCTGGACTTGTTTTTATTCATCAGTTTATGTTGTTCATTATATTCCATAAATGAGTGAGATAATGTGATATTTATCTTTCTTTGACTGGCTTATTTCATAGCATAATGCTCTCCAGTTCCATCCATGCTGTTGCAAATGGTAAGAACTTAGGAAGGTCTACTCTTACACGAATTTTGTGCATCAGGGCTCTAGTCTTTAATAATTAGGAATCTGGTGAAGAAAGCAAATCTAGTGTTTTACTAAAATTAATTTCAAATTAAATGCATTAATTAACTACCATTAATGACAATTAATAATCTAATCAGCCTGGCTGGCATAGCTCAGTGGTTGAGCATTGACCTATGAACCAGGAGATCACGGATCAATTCCTGGTCAGGGCACATGCCCAGTTTTCAGTGGGGGGCAGCCTACCAATGATTCTCTCTCATCATTGATGTTACTATCTCTCTCTTCCTCTCCCTTTCTTTCTGAAATCAATAAAAAATATATCTTTAAAAAAACTTAATACCTCATAGTTATATTGGCAGATATCTAAAGAAATAAATTTGCATGTATTATGTCTTATAAAATTATTAAGATAAAGACTGACAATAGTCATATAGAGTATATTCTCACTTGTATTTTCCAAGAGGATTTTAAAAATTAGAAAAGAAATATTACAAAGCTTAGATGTACAAATGAAGCCACATGTAACTTCATAATAAACTCTTGGGGTTTCATGTGGAGCTGTAAGTGGCTGTGATCAATGTGAAATCTGATTAGAGCCTTGGCAATGACATTTATCTGCTCTTCCACCAACCCTTATACATTTGGACTTCCGGACTTCCACACTCCAGAAGATTTTTTCAGTTTTGAGTGCAATTTTCATATGCTACTTACCAGGTGCAAACACTTTGTCTCACTAAGGGGTAAATTGAGACCCTCAGACCCAATGATCTCATCTTGCCAAGGATTATAATGTGGGAAAAGTCCAAGAAATTTCCATTGTCAAGAGGGAACAACACAAGACTTGAAGATAAGCCTTTCCCCCTTAAGTCCTCAGCCGCTTTCATAAATAGTTCACTGTCCATACAAATAGGTCTGGGATTTCCCACTCTGTTACCTGGAAAGGGAAAAGATGTTCTTCAATCTGTTACCTGGCAGGAAAGCCTCACTCACTCATGAGACAGATTGGCCCAGGTGGCTTACCTCAGACTGCAGCCTCATGTCCTAATAAGGACCTGTTTCTGAAGGCCTCTTTGTCACAGAGCTTCACCCTGAGATTGAGAAGAAGACACATTGGCTCACATAGACTATTGGATCAGACCTTTGAGCCTTTTGGTAGCTTTAATTTCTCTGTGGAGATTTTCCATTTCTTTATTTGCTACAAGAGAATTCTTAACTGTTTGTTGAAGGATTTTAATGAAGACTGCTTTAGAATCCTTGCCACATGCTCAGACATCAAATTTTTTCTGATGTTGGCATTAGATGGGTGTCTTTTCTCATTCATGTTGGGCTGTTCCTGATTCTGTGGATGAAGTTCCCTTTTCAGTTGTGTTCTGGATATTGTAGATGTGATTCAAGGAGAGTTTCAACTTAAACCTTCTATTTTAGCAGCCAGGCACTTCAATTAGGTTTAGCTTGGTGTACTTTTAAGACCTTCATGTCCAGTATCAAGTTAGTTTCTCAGAGTGCTTGCAATACTTGTTGCTCTGTTTAATTGTTCCAGTGCCCAGGAGTCTCCAATTTCTGTGTCTGCAGGTGCATATTAGTAGAAGGTTCCAGAAATGCTGATGCTGGTTTGCCTACTGGTGCTACATGCAGGTCAAGGAGAAGCTGGTCCTGATGCACTTTCTGTATTGGGAGGAAGGCCTGGGGACATACAGCCAGATGGTGCTGCAGATACTAGTAGATGGGGAACCCATGTCACCAATTGTGGGGCTGGTGGGGTGGTGGTGCCAATCCAGGTTCTGCTGATATTGACACTGCTGACAGATCCCACCACCACTGCCCTGGATAGGGAAGACACCTACTAACTGCTGCTGTGGTTGGTGGACCTACCTGGACCTCCCATCAGGTCTCTGCTATTATGCTCAATTTCTGGAACTTTGTGTGGAAAAAAAGCCAGGCATATGCATATGGAGCTCTAGAATAATAAATATAATCTCCAGTAATAGAAATCAAAACATAGTTGTCCAGAGGTGGGGTGTGGTGATGCTGGCTGCTGAGATATGCATTGTTTGGAAAGAGACATAAAGGAACTTTCTGGAATGATGAAATACTCTATCTCTTCACTGGGATGATGGTTATGTGGGTGCATCATTTGTCAGGACTTGCAGAAATGCCTGTAAAGTGTATGAATTTTATGAGTAAATTATATCACAATTAAAAGGTGATCAAAGCTTATATAAAAGTGGTCTGAATGATTGACAAAAGTTAGACCTTGGATGGCTTAATAAATGGATGAATAAAGCAGACTGTTTAGATTTTATCCTTGTGGTGATGGAGACACACTGGAGTGTTTGAAACTGAGTCATGTAACAGTAAATGATGCATTTCAGGAAAGAAATGTGGAGAGCAATGATCCAGTTCTAAGCAAAGCCCTCAGGAGAAATGGTAAGGACCCAGGGAAGAAATGGTATGTGGGTTGTCAGGGACAAATATTCATATGATGATTGAGGGGCTTAATGACTGCATAAATGGTGACAGAAGGAGACTTGACTTGGGGTGGTGAACATACAGTAATCAGATGATGCGTTGTGAAATTGTGCACCTGAAACCTGTGTAATTTTGTTGACCAGTGTCATCACCAATAAATTCAATGAAAAGGAACTAAAATAAAATAAAATGGAGAAAAGGTTGGCATTTGGATTGCCAAGTTGCCTGCTTGGGTAAACTGGTGAAATGTGCTCTAGTTGAGTGATGAGATGTAGAAAATAGGGTGGGAAATAGGGTGAGACGAATGGGGCACACCATTTCAAAGGGCATAGAAAGCTCAGTGTCAGGATAAAGGCAGGAGCAAAATGAGGCACATTTCAGAGTGAAGATCATGGATTTAGTCTGGACATCTTGATTTCCAAATGGGATTAGGCACAATGGCACAGAGAAGTTTGGCTTTGAACTTTTGAGCAGTGTTTAAATTTTTCAGATAGCACAGAAGTGGGGCAGGATATAGGGAATCCTAGAGCTGTTGGCTTTAACATTATGAGCTAACAGTATATCCAAAATTTTTCTGAAGAGGTTTTCATTACAATCTCAGTGTGGTCCATAGCTTAAGAGGGTAAGAATTACTAGAGCATGTCACTTTGGAGCCAAGAGAAGGTAGAAGAAATTGCTTGTAAAGAGATTTTTTTTTTTGGTAAAATTAGAAGCAAGGTTGTTTGAAAGTGAACAAATGGAAATGCATTAGGGAGGCAGAAGAAAGTGGAAAGGCTTTGGAACAGCTGCTATGGAGAATTAGAGAGAGAGGCAACTCAGGATAATTAAAGAGATTGGTGAGTATCATTGAGAGCTCAGCTGAGTAGTTCCAAAGCAAAAGGTTTTAGAAAAAGGTTTTCTGTAGAAGCATCATGATTAAATAAGTATGTATCTTCTCTATGTGACCTCTTTTGAGGTAAACAGACTCAATTCTACATGTAAGCTGATTTGTTTCCTAAAATCCCAGATATATAATTTTATAGCCCTGACTTATGTTATAATGATAAGCCTAAATAAAGACTTTCTATTAGAGTATACTTTAGTATCCTGGCAAGTGTTGACATTAAAACTTTAAGGACTTTGATGAAGTAAAAAAAATTGATGAAGCAATTTATTTTAACTAAATATTTCACCAGTTCTACAAATGTTACTGATCCAAGCCTGCAGTATTAGGGGTTTAACCTGCAAGTAAGTAGCACAGTGAAGTAAAGCACCATGAAAACATAATCCTCTTAACATATGAAATTCTGTTGCTTTGTCAGAGGTGAGAGGTACAGCTCTGCTAGGAAGTTGATAAAGGCATCAGAAAGCAGGTAACAAAGGACAAATGAGAGTACACTAATAAAAGGGAAACATGCTAATTGACTTCAGTCTGCTATGCCCAAGAGCCAATCAGGAACAAGTATGCAAATTAACCCAACAAATAAAAATGGCAGTGGCCATGGAGCTGGACGAACAGGTTTGGGTTGTCCCCAGTGATGGAGAAAGCCAAGCTTCCTGCCCATCCTGGCTGGCCCTGGCCTCTGCTCAAGGCTACAAAGTTTCACTTATAGAAGATAAATAAATCCCAAATGACCTCCCTGTGAATGGAAAACATATGTTTCTAATATTTTACAAATATTTACTGAGCACCTGGTATTTTCCAGCTTAGAGTTGGTACCAAAATGCATTTATGTGGAGACAACAGGATGATGCTATGATTAGGCAGAAGCATTCCTTTTGTAATAAGAAATAAAACAGGGAAGATAAGATCACAATAGTTTTGTGCTGAGTCAAAAGTGAGAGGAAATACTGGAAAGGGTATATATATAATTGTGTTTAAAATATTTCTCCATTTTCTCAACCCCTTAGTTCTTGGCAATCACTATTTTTAAAGACAACTTCAATCACAATTCCTTGCATAAAGCCATCTTTTTAATTCCTTCAGTGCATCTTGACTCTTTCCTATATATAATTCTGTGTTATGTAACTTTCTCTTCAATTTATAGCATTGATAACATTCTGCATTGGAAGACCCATGCAGGAGTAAGAATCTGGAAATATAATTCCAGCTTAATCAAGTTGACAATAGAACTATCCAACATAGCCTGTCCTTATAAGCCTCAGGGATCCCATTGGTAAAACACAGGCATGTGGGGAAGCTTAAGTGAAATAGTTTAGTGCTTAATTTAATGGTTGCCTTGGAGTTAAATGTTTAATAAATGTAGTTTTTCTTACTAATATTAATACAAAATAATCTATGTCCCAGTTTTAAGGGCAATAGCCTCAGGGATATTGAGTACTGACATATGTTTATTCTAATGTTAATATGAAGAGAGAAATTAACTTCATAAACTTATACAAGTATAAAACACAGTAAATTCTCCCAAAAGTAAAACAAAAAGATCAAATGAATAAGATGTATTCAATGCAAGAGCTGCTGAAATAATTTTTCTGTTCAGTAACCTGGGCATACTGCCATATCTCTGTGTGGTGACTGGATTCTGGCCTTTGTGTCTCCATGAAATTCTGAGAAACAGGCGCCAGCCCACCATGCCGTGACATTATTTGACTTTCATTTGGCTTACATTAATCTTATAATCTTCTCCTTACAAGATGATCCAAAGAATTCATAAGCACAAATGGAATCAAGGACAATAATAATATATGATAAAATTTAAATGAAGATTAGTCATCCAAATTGTCTAAATTGGTATATTCATTGCCCTTATTCGACAATCTGCCTTTTCACTAATCAACACATTCTTGAGATACAGTACATTCTCTATTTTAAAATTAATTCAGTGAATATCTTTGTATATGTTTAAGAACTGGCTATACAACATTCCAACTTACCTCCAGGCTCACCTCTCAGATTCTCTCTACCTCTCTTGTATTTGTCTCTTAGTATCCATCTCTTCCATCTCTACCAGCTCACTCCCTGTGTGCACATTTAGGCATGCACACACGAATTGTTAGGTCACTGTTTTATGAAATAAAAATTATATTACATGTACTACTTTGTACTTTTTTCTTCTTTGTGTTGTTTCTATTTCTAATTATGGCATAAAACACATGACATAAAATTTACTATCTTAACTATTTTTAACATATACTTCAATAGTGTTAAGTATATTCATATTGTTATGTAAGATCTCCAGGTAAAACTAAAACGTAGTACTCATTGAACACGTCTTAATTTCCTCCTCCTCCCAGTCCCTGGCAATCACCATTCCACTTTCTGATTCTGTGCCTACATTTTCTTTCAAGTATAATATCAGTGTTGTATAACTTTGATTAAATTTTTGCCAAACTCCATTTAAGAAAAATAGTAGGTTCATTTTTTAGATTATTTTATTTTATTTATTTATTGTCTGAAGTTTTGCATATGTCTCCTTTTTCCCCAATTGACCTGCCTGTACCCCCACCAGCCATTCCCACCCTGAGCAAGCCCCCACTGCCCAGTGTCTGTGTCCATTGGTTATGCTAATATGCATGCATAGAAGTCCTTTGATTGCTCTCAAACCCTCCCTCCCCTACCATTTATCTCTAGATCAATCTATTCTTGTTCATCAAATTATGTTGATCATTATATCCCACATATGAGTGAGATCATGTGATATTTATCTTTCTCCAACTGGCTTATTTCACTTAGCATAATGTTCTCCAGTTCCATCCATGTTGTTGCAAATGTTAAAAGTTCCTTCTTTTTTTATAGTGACTTAGTATTCCATTGTGTAAATGTACCACAGTTTTTTAATTCACTCAGCACTTAGGCTGTTTCCAAATATTAGCTAAATTGTACTGCTATGAACATAGGGGTGCATATATCATTTCTGATTGATGTTTCTGGTTTCTGAGGATATAGTTTTAGGAGTAGGATTACTGAGTCAAATGGGAAATTCCATTTTTAACTTTTTGAGGAAACTCCATATTGTCTTCCACAGTGGCTGCACCAATCTGCATTTCCCCCAACAGTGCAGGGTTCCTTTTAATCCACATTCTTGCCAGCATTTGTTGTTTGTTGATTTGTTGATAATAGCTATTCTGACAATGTGAGATGGTGATAATTTTATTTTTAAAATTTTTGTTTTTCAATTACATTTTACATTTAATGTTATTTTGTATTAGTTTCAGATGTACAGTGTAGTGGTTAGACAATCATATGCTTTACAAAGTGGTCTCCCTGTTATTTTCAGTACCCACCTGGTGTCATATATAGTTATTGCAGTATTAATGACTATATTCCCTTTGCTGTACTTTACATCCCCTTGACTAATTTGTAACTATCAATCTGTAGTTCTTAATTCCTTCAACTTTTTTCCAAATCCCCTAGGCTCCTCCTCTGTGGCAACCATCAGTCTAATCTCTGTATTTATGAGATCAGACTATTTCCATTTTGTTTTACTCTTTATTTTGCTCTTAAGATTCCACACATAAGTGAAATCATATGATATTTGTCTTTCTTCCTCTGACTTATTTCACTTAACATAATATCCTCTGGGTCATCTATGCTCTTGCAAATGGTAAGATTTCATTACTTTTAATGGCCAAGTTTTTATATCAAAAGATCTTATTTTATTACTACCTCTATTTTAATATTACTCTGAGATAAAGAAAAAGCTGTTTCTAGTTCTAATATTTTTTATGTTTTTCACTTTGACTAAGCATTTGTTGCTTTTTCTAATGTATAGATTTGTCCTAATTATATCTGCCATATTTAAAAAATCATATTGATAACCATATGAGCTTATAAAAGCTACTTAAGCCATCAACTTTTTTTTAGGATGCATCTTTGTTCAAAAAGCTTGAGATGAGCTATGCAAGGGAAATACTGAGGATTATCAATATCATGTGTGTTCATAGTAATGATCCCCATATCTTTCAGGAGCTGCATTAGGAATGATATTTGATCATGTGACAACAATTAGGGCGATGTGGGGGAGTAAGAGAGAGGTGAAAGAAGGAAGGGAAGAAGGAAGGAAAGAAGGATTAATTTTTTTAAATTTAATAAATCTTTATTGTTAAGATTATTACAATTGTTCCTCTTTTTTCCTCTCATAGCTCCCCTCCACCTACCTCTAAACCCTCCCTCTGCCTTTGCTTCTCCCCTCATTGTCTTCATCCATAGTTGTACGATTTTTGTCCAGTCTCTCCTTGCACCTCCCTCACCCCTTTCCCCCTCAGAATTGTCAGTCCACTCCCTTACTATGCCCCTGATTCTATTATATTCACCAGTTTATTCTGTTTATCTGATTTTTAATTCACTTGATTTTTAGATTCATTCATAGATAGATATGTATTTGTTGTTCATAATTTTTATCTTCACCTTTTTCTTCTTCCTCTTTTTAAAGAGTATTTTTCAGCATTTCATATAATACTGCTTTAGTGTTGATGAACTCCTTTAGTTTTTTCTTATCGGTGAAGCTCTTTATCTGACCTTTAATTCTGAAGGATACTTTGCTGGGTAGAGTAATCTTGGTTGTAGGTTCTTGCTAGTCAGCACTTTGAATATATCTTGCCACTCCTTTCTGGCCTGCAAAGTTTCTGTTGAGATATCAGCTGACAATTGTATGGATGCTCCCTTGTAGGTAATTAACTGTTTTTCTCTTGCTGTTTTTAATATTCTCTCTTTTTCTTTTGCTCTTGGTATTTTAATGATGATGTGTCTTGGTGTGGTCCTCTTTGGATTCCTTTTGTTTGGAGTTCTGTGTGCTTACTGGACTTGTAAGTCAATTTCTTTCACCAGGTGTGATGGGAGAAGTTTTCTGCCATTATTTCTTCAAATAGGTTTTCAGTATCTTGCTCTCTCTTTTCTTCTGGCACCCCCATAATTCTGATGTTGGTATGCTTGAAGTTGTCCCAGAAGCTCCTTAAACTATCTTCAAATTTTTGGATTATTTTTTTCTTTTTTGTTTTCTAGTTGAGTGTTTTCTGCTTCTTTGTATTTCAAATCTTTGACTTGATTCTTGCATTCCTTTAGTCTGCCGTTAGGTCTCTGTATAATATTTTTTATTTCAGTCAGTGTATGTTTAATTTCTAGTTGGTCTTTTTTCCCATCTCCTCTTGAGTTTCCTAAATTTATCCATCCTTTCTAGGAAATTCTTGAAAAACCTTGTAATCATGGTTTTCAACTCTATATCCAGTTGTTTATTTTCCTCCATTTCTTTCGTTTGTGATCTGTTCCTTTGTTGTCACATTTTTGCCGCTTCCTTGAGTTGGTATAGTAGCTTTATGTGCTATATGGCACAGTAGCTCCACCTTCCCAGTTATCTAAGGTGGACAGCCTTGTTATAGTTAAGTCTTTTTTTTGTAATTTTTAAATTTTTTCCCCTTTTATTTATTTTTATTTTCATTTTTTATTATATTACATGTATACATATCTTCCCATTGCCACCCCCCCCAGGCATACCCCCCAACCCCCCAGTGTCTTGTGTTCATTGGTTGTGCTTATTTGCATGCATACAAGTCCTTTGGTTGATCTCTTATTAACCCCACCTCTTATTAATAGTCCTGCTGTAATTTGACAGTCTGTTTGATGCTTTACTGCCTCTGTATCTATCCTTTTGTTCATCAGTTTATAATATTTTTTATTATCCACAAATGAGTGAGATCACGTGGTGTTTCTCCTTCATTGACTGGCTAATTTCACTTAGCATAACGTTCTCCAGTTCTATCCAGGTTGCTGCAAATGGTAAGAATTCCTTCTTTTTAATGGCAGCATAGAATTCCATTGTGTAGATGTACCATAGTTTTCTGATCCACTCATCTGCTGATGGGCACCTAGGCTGTTTCCAAATTGTAGCTATTTTAAATTGTGCTGCTATGAACATAAATCTTTTCTGATTGGTATATTCCTAAGAGGGGGATTGCTGAGTCAAATGATTGCCATTCTGACAGGTATGAGATGGTATTGCATTGTCTTTTTGATTTGCATCTCTTGGATAATTAGTGTTTTCATGTGTCTCATGGCCTTCCTTCTGTCTTCTTTCAAAAAGGTTCTATTTAGGTCTGTTGCCCATTTTTTAATTGGATCATTTATCTTCCTTTTATTAAGTTGTATAAGTTGACTGTAGATGTTGGATATTAAACCTTTATCAGTGATAACATTTGCAAGTATGTTCTCCCATACAGTGGGCTTTCTTGTTGTTTTGTTGATCATTTCTTTTGCTGTGCAAAAGCTTTTTATTTTGATGTAGTCCCATTTGTTTATTTTTTCTTTAGTTCCATTGCCCTTGGAGCAGTATCAGTGAAGAAGTTCTTTCGGCATATGTCTGAGATTGTGCTGCCTGTCGATTCCTCTAGTATTTTTATGGTTTCCCATCTCACGTTTAAGTCCTGTATCCATTTTGAGTTTATTTTTGTATCTGGTGTAAGTTGGTGGTCCAGTTTCATTTGTTTGCATGTATCTGTTCAATTTTCCCAACACCATTCATTGAAGAGACTGTCTTGACTCCATTGTATGTTCATGCCTCCTTTGTCAAATATTAATTGAGCATAGTGGCTTGGGTGGATATCTGGATTCTCTATTCTATTCCATTGGTCTATATGTCTGTTCTCGTGCCAGTACCAGGCTGTTTTGAGAACAGTTACTTTGTAATATAACTTGAAATCTGGTATTGAGATTCCACCAACTTTATTCTTCTTTCTCAGGATTACTGTGTCTATTTGTTGTCTTTTTTTGTTCCAGATGAATCTTTGAAGAGTTCTTTCTAGGTCTGTGAAATATGCTGTTGGTATTTTAATGGGGAGTGCATTGACTCTATAGATTGCTTTGGGTAGTATGGACATTTTAATGATGTTGATTCTCCCAATCAATGAACACCGTATGTTCTTCCATCTGTTTATATCTTCCTCTATCTCTTCTTTCAGTATCCTGTAGTTTTCTGCATATAGGTCTTTTATCTCCTTAGTTAGGTTTATTCCTAGGTATCTTAATTTTTTTGGTGCGATGGTAAATGGGATTGCTTTTTTAGTCTCTCTTTCTGTAATTTCACTATTAATGTATAGAAATGCCACAGATTTCTTGGCAATAATTTTGTATCTTGATACATTGCCGAATTCATTTATTAAGTCAATTAGTTTTTGGATGGAGTCTTTTGAGTTTTTTTTTATGTACAGTATCATGTCATCTGCAAATAAGGACAGCTTTTTTCTTGCATTTTATTTCTTCTTCTTGTCTATTTGCAATGTCTAATACTTCCAGTACTATGTCGAACAGGAGAGGTGAGAGTGGGTATCCCTGTCTTGTTCCTGTTCTTATGGGAAATGGTTTTAGTTTTTGCCCATTGAGTATGATGTTAGCTGTGGGTTTATCATATATGGCTTTTATGATGTTTAGGTATGATTCTTTTATTCCCACCTTGCTGAGAGTTTTTGTCAAGAAAGGGTGTTGGATTTTGTCAAATGCATCAGTTGATATTACTATGTGATTTTTATCTCTCAATTTGTTTATGTGATGTATCACATTTATTGATTTGTGGATATTGTACCATCCTTGCATTCCTGGTATCAATCCTACTTGGTCATGGTGTATGATCTTTCTGATGTACTGCTGGATCCGATTTGCTAGAATTTTGTTGAGGATTTTGGCATCTATGTTCATTAGGGATATTGGCCTGTAATTCTCTTTCCTTTTGTTGTCTTTATCTGGTTTTGGTATTAGGTTGATGCTGGTTTCATAGAAGGTGTTTGGAAGTGTTCCTTCTTCTTGAATATCTTTGAATAGTCTGAGGAGGATAGGTTTTAATTCTTCCTTGAATATTTGGTAAAACTCTCCTGTGTGGCTCTCTGATCCCGGGCTTTTCTTTGCTGGAAGCTTTTTGATGAGTGCTTAAATTTTTTCCATAGTTATTGAACTATTGAGCTGTTTAGGTTCTTCCTGATTGAATTTTGGAAGGTTATATTTTTCTAGGAATATGTCCATTTATTGCAGGTTGTCCAGTGTGTTGGAATAGAGTTGTTCATAGTATATTTTTAACAATCCTTTGTATTTTGGTGGGGTCTGTTGTTATTTCTCTCTTTCATTTCTGATTTTGTTTATTTGGGTTTTCTCTCTTTGCTTCTTGGTGAGCCTGGTTAGAGGTCTATCAATCTTTTTTATCCTTTCAAAAAACCAGCTCTTGGTTTTGTTGATCTTTTGAATTGTTTCTTTCGTCTCCGTGCTGTTTATCTCTGCTATGATCTTTACTATTTCCTTCCTTCTGCGTACATTCGCTTTTCTTGTTGCTCTCTCTCTAGTTCTTTGAATTGTAGGGTTAGGAAATTAATTACCATTGTTTCCTGTTTTTTGCAGTAGGCTTATAGAACTATGAACTTCCCTTTCAAGACTGCTTTCACTGTGCTATAAATTTTGTATTGTTGTGTTGTCATTGTTATTTGTTGCCATGATGTTTTTTATATCTTCCTTGATCTCTCTGGTTACCCTGTCATTGTTTAATAGCATGCTGTTTCGTCTCTATGTGTTTGATTTCTCTGTATTGTTTTTATTATAGTTGATTTCCAGTTTTATGTCACTGTGATCTGAGCAAATGCTTGATATGATTTCTATCTTCTTGAATTTGAAGAGACTCTTCCTATGACCCAACATATGCTCTATCTTTGAAAATGACCCATGTGCACTAGAGGTGAATGTATATTCTCTGGCTTTGGGGTGAAATGTTCTGAAGATGTCAATTAATTCCTTCTGGTCTAGTGAGTCATTTAGGATTGGTTTCTTGGCTCATTTTTTGTTTAGAGGATATGTCCAGTGGTGACAGTGTGGTATTAACGTCTCCTACTATGATTGTATTGCTGCCAATCTCTCCCTTAATATCCTCCAGGAGGTTTTTTTTTTATGTGTTTAGGTGCTCCTGGTTGTGTTTTTATCAAGGAAGTGTGTTGGATTTTGTCAAATGCTTTTTCTGCATCATTTAATATGACTATATGATTTTTATTTCTCTATTTATGTGATGTATCACGTTTATTGATTTGCAGATATTGTATGATCCTTGCATCCCTGTTATCAATCCTACTTGGTCTTGGTGTATGATCTTTCTGAGGTACTGCTGGATCTGATTTGCTAGTATTTTGTTGAGGATTTTGTCATTTATATTCATGAGGGATATTGGTCTGTAATTCTCTTTCATTGTGTTGTCTTTATCTAGTTTTGATATTAGGTTGATGTTGGCTTCATAGAAGGTTTTGGAAGTATTCCTTCCACTTGAATTTTTTGGAATAGTGTTAGAAGGATAGGTTTTATTTCTTCCTTGAATATATAGTATAACTCTCTTGTGAAGCTATCTGAGTCTGGGATTTGTTTGCTGGAAGCTTTTTGATGATTGCTTTAATTTCTTCCATAGTTTTTGGTCTATTGAGATTTTTAGAATCTTCTTGATTAAGTTTTGGAAGATTATATTTTTCTAGGAATATGTCCATGTCTTGCAGGTTGTCCAGTTTGTTGGAATAGAGTTGTTTATAGTGTTTTTTTTTAACAATCTTTTGTATTTCAGAGGGGTCTGTTGTTATTTCGCCTCTATCATTTCTGATTTTGTTTATTTGAGTCCTCCCTCTTTGCTTTTTCGTAAGCCTGGCTAGAGGTTCATCAATCTTGTTTATCCTTTCACAGAACCAGCTTTTGATTTTGTTGATCTTTTGTATTGCTTTTTTTTTTTGTTTCTATGTCATTTATTTCTGCTCTAATCTTTATTATCTCCTTCCTTCTGCTCACTCTGGGCTTTTCTCCTTTTTCTCTTTCTAATTCTTTGAGTTTTAGCATTAGATGATTTACCACCATTTTTTTTAAGGTCGGCCTCTAGAGCTATAAACTTCCCTCTCAAGATTGCTTTCATTGTGTCCCATAGGTTTTAGATTGTTGTGTTTTTTTGTCATTAGTTTCCAGAATGTTTTTAATTTCTTCTTTGATCTCATTGGTAACCCAATTAATATTTAATAACATGCTATTAGGCTTCTAAGTGTTTGAGTGTTTTGGATTGTTTTTATTGTAATTTATTTATAATATTATGCTATTGCAGTCTGAAAAGATGCTTCATATTATTTCAATCTTCTTGAATTTGGGTAGACTTTTCTTGTGACCCAGTATGTGTTCTATTTTTGAAAATATCCCATGTGCACTTGAGAAGAACCTATATTCTGCAGTTTGGAATTAAATGTTTTGAAGATGTCAATTAAGTCCATCTGATCTAGTGAATCATTTAGGATTGTTATTTCTTTGCTGATTTTTTGTCTCAAAGATTTATCCAGTGATTTCAGTGGTATATCAAAGTCCCTTAGTATGATTGTATTGTTGTCTATCTCTCTCTTGATATCTTCCAGGATATTTTTTATGTATTTGGGTGCTCCTGCATTGGGTGCGTATATGTGTACCAGGGTTATACCCTCTTGTTGTATTGATCCCTTTAGTATTATGAAGTGGCCTTTCTTATCTCTTGTTATGGCCTTTACTTTGAGGTCTATTTTGTCATATATAAGTATTGCTACCCCAGCTTTTTTGTCATTTCCATTTGCCTGAAAGATATTTTTCTATCCCTCCACTTTCAGTCTGTGTGAGTCCCTTGTTCTGAGGTGGGTCTCTTGTAGACAACACATATATAGGTCATGTTTTTTCATTCATTCAGCCACTCGATGTCTTTTGACTGGAGCATTTAGTCTATTTACATTTAAAGTTATTATTGAAAGATATTTGTTTGTAGTCATTTTTATTTCTTGTGTTCCTTCTTACCTTTTTGTTTCTTCTTTTTACAGCATTCCCTTTAGCATTTCTTGCATTGTTGGTTTGGTAGTGATAAACTCCCTTAGTCTTTTTTTTGTCTGTGAAGCTCCTGATTTCCCCTTCAATTTTGATTGATAGTCTTGCAGTATAAAGTATTCTTGGATTGAATCCCTTGCTTTGCATCACTTTGTATATTTCCTTCCATTCCCTTCTAGCTTGATGTGTTTCTGTTGAGAAATCATTTTATAATCTGATGGGAGAGCCTTTGTAGGTAACTCTCTGTCTCTCTCTTGTAGCTTTTAGTATTCTCTTTGTTGATAACATTTGTCATTTTAATTATGGCATGTCTTGGTGTGGTTCTTTTTGGATTCATCTTGCTTGGGACACTGTACTTGAGTAAGTTTTTTCTTACCCATATCAAAAAAGTTTTCTGGCATTATTTCTTCAAATAAATTTTCTAATCCTTGCTGCTCTTCTTATTCTTCTAGCAGCCCTATTATACATATGTTATTTCATTTTGCATTGTCCCAAAGCTCCCTTAGGCTCTCCTCCTGCTTTTTAATTATTTCCTCTAGTTGCTGTTCAGATTGGGTTTGTTTCTGTACCTTATCTTCTAACTCACTGTTTTGGTCCCCTGCTTCTTCTAGTCTACCGTTGAAGCCTTCCCATGGTGTTTTTTATTGTAGCTATCTCGTTTTTCATTTCTTCCTGATTTTTGTGTAGATTGTTGATATTCTCATCCATCCAATGTATGAACTGTATGACCATTATTCTGAATTCTTTTTCTGTCATGTTGCATGCTTCCCTTTCGCTTACTTCCTTACTTGTCAATTCCTCCTTTTCTTCCCTCTGGGGATTGCTTCATTGTCTCCCCATTCTGACTATTACCAGAAGGTTCAGATGTCTAGTTGCAGGACCCTGGACCATGCACAGTGGAAGTTTTGCACCCCACAAGTGTCACTGAAAAGTTCTGATACCAAGACGTGCAGTTGCTGTGGGTTGTTGGGAACCACGCTCGCCCTGGGTCAGAGTCACCAGTGCTTAGTGCGGCCTTATGTATGCACCTAGAATCAGGGAAGCTGCCTGCACCACGTTGAAACAGAATCCACTGGCGTGTGCCAAAAATCAAAGTCCCCTATTGTGTGTCAGGAGTCAGAGGCTCCATGTGTCCTTGCCAAGAACTGAGTATCAGAGTCTCTGTTTCTTGATGCTACTTTACACTGAGAATCAGGTCCCTCTGTGCATATGTGCCAAGATTTGGAGTCACTGGCTCTTAGTATGAAGATACTGAGAATCAGGGATCTAAGGTACATATAATGAGGTGATCATTGGTGATCAATGCTGCCTCTTGTGTGGAGATTCAGGGTCCCCAATCTGCCCGGGAGACCTGGTTGCTCAGCCACACTGTGTTGACAGAAGGTCCTCTTCTGCCTTGTGGTAAACAGCCTTCTGTGTGCACTTGCCCTGATTCAAAATCAGGTAGCACTGACCCTTAGTGTGGGTGTGGGCCGCACATGTGTGCACTGTGGAAAACAAACTCCCTGTGTCCATGTACCTAGGCTCAAATTCAGCACTGTTTTCCTGTGTGGGCACAGGGTCTGGTCGTGGGGAACAAACTCCCGAGACCATACATCCAGGTTCAAATTCACTGCAGCCTCTCTGCTAAGGTGCAGGGTCTGCTTATGGGAAACTAACTCCCCGAGTTTGCATCCCCAATCTCAAATTCAGTGCTGTATCCCTTCATGGGTATAAGATGTGGTCACAGAAAATAATCTTCCCAAGGTCGTGCAGCTATGCTCACATTCCAGAATTGCCTCCCTGCCTGGGCATGGAGGCGAGTCGTAGGAAACAAATTCCCTGAGTTCACAACACTGGGCTCAAGTTCAGCGCTGTCTCCCTACCCTGAATGGGCATGGGATCTGGTCACAGAAGACCAGCTCCCTAGAGATGAGCAGCTAGGCTGGAATTCAGCTCAGTCTCCCTGTTTGGGCATGGAGACTATTCATGGGAAACAAACTTCCCATGTTTGACACCAAAGCTCAAATTCAAGCAGAGTCACCACTGCTCTGTGTATGCAGAAAGCCTTATTGTGCAGCTGGGGTCTGGTAATTTCTATGTTGCTGCTGCACAAGTGGCAGGGGAGGAGGATTAACTTTGTTATTCACAGAAATCTGCGGCTGGGTGCCTGGAGTCCTGGTATCTCTGGGTCTGCAGCTGTGGTGGCAGGTCTTCTATCAGAGTGTGGCTGTAGGGTTCTGGTTTGCTTCTGAGACCAGACTGGGTGGTGGCAAGGGTAGGATCCTAGTCTCAAGCAGTTCTGTTCTTCAAGATGGTGTGGTCTCTATGCTGCTGGTGTCCTCCCCGGAATGTTTGCAGTGGCCGTGGGGTTTTGACATTTAAGACTGCATGGATTGGCAGCCCCCTGGAAGAACTGCAGGGTATAATTGTCCCTATTTCACTCACACACCCACACACGTCCTCACACACCTCTATTGCTCCCTCACTCTCTCACATACTCTCCTTCCCTACCTCCCTGCCAGTCACCATCTTGCCTCCTCCCCCTGGCCCCCATTTTAATCTGTAGTTAAGTCTTGATTTTTGTTGGTATCATTGGGGAGAATTGACCTGAAAGCCAATTGGTTGTGAGGATCAGCTATATCTACTCTGGGAGAATGCCTGTGCTGGAGTTAGCCTTATGATACAAGACTTGCAAAATTTCAAAGTCTCTGTGCTCAGCTTGGATGGGACAGAGTCTCATGGCTGAGCAGACAGCCTTGGCTTCTATTCAGCCCTTCCTTACGTGGCCCCTGGGTCTCAGCGTCCCTCAATAATTGCTGCAGCCCTCTCAGTGTGCACTTGCGCGCGAGCCTCCAGCCCTCTGTCTTTCATGGCTCCCCTGAGTTTCCATGCGCTCTGGCTCCCCAGGATCTCACTGGAAACTGGGGTTCAGTGCAGTTGGAAGTGGAGTTCAGCACATTTGGGAGGTTCAGTCTTCCTTCCGCTAGTGGAATCCAATCAGGTATTCCACTGCCCGTCCACCCCACATGCGTGTCTCTGTACCTCAGCTTTTTGAAGCTCCTCTGCATCTCTGTGAGCCCCTCTCTTTCCTTCTAGTTGTAGAATTTCCACTCAGCCATCTTTTCTGTGGTTCTGGATGATGTCTGTTTTATCTTCTAGCTGTAGTTTTGAAATTATTGTGCGAGGCAGCAATTTAGGTGTTCACTATGTCACCATATTGGTTTCTCTCCTCAAGGATTTATTCTTTTACGAGCATAGACTTCAGAAGTTATTATTCAGAAAGAATGGCTATCTTTTTCCTAGTACACTACTATTATCTTAATCTTAGCAGCTAAAACATTCTCGAAGAAAATATGAAGGAAAAACAAAACAAGTATGAGCTTAATATGAGTAAATGCTAAGATGAAATCTTTGGCCTTCTAGTGTACCAGTAGAGATCTAGGGAATGGTCTGTGGGGGAAGTGGTGGCAGTTGCTGTTTTAGGAGATTATATCCATACCAGATTTGGAAAAGCTCCAACTACACTATGTGTATCTATAATACTAACTCCTCATGAGAAAGTAAACATTTGGCTCTAGGGAAAATGTTTTAGACACACTTGAGGCCATATCATGGATGATTGGATGATTATTTGAACATCTATGGGTGAGTAACTAACTGCACAGGGATTTAAAAATCCTAAGAAGTAAATACTTACCTTCTGAGAGCTCTTTATGAGTGAGCTATAATATCTCGTTTGGAAGGCCTCTGAGTCTCCTGTCCGTTCTGTAGAGGATTGCTGTGGCAACCTGAGATGTCTGAACAAAACATATTGTAAAAGCAACATTGTCTTCAGAATGACAGAGCAGGTTACACAGGTGACTCATATGGAGGCTAGTGGGAATGGTTGGGAGGAGAGGAAGTTAACTTTTCAGAATGATGCCCTCCTGTTGTTGAATGTCCTTGGAAATGTGGGTTCATGTCCACTCAGAATTAGAAGAGCTACTGGAAAATTCTTGTGAGGCTATGTATTGTGATATTTTCCTAAGTTTACAACCTTTGTTGATTTTCTTTTCTCCAAATAAACATTTATTTGGGCGAATTATAGCTAACAAGGGAAATAAAACCAACTTTTTAGACTCTAGTCAAATCAACCAAATGTTATCCAATGTCAAACGAGAGCTGGGCACAATGAACACTGCAGAAACAAGACACCCCCAGAAGGGCTTGGTGACTTGTCCAACTTTGGCTTGAGGTGCACACCTTGTAAACATTTGTTGATACCAAATCTCTTCAAATTCTCTGTAATTTTATGCTCTAGTTTTGCCTGAGCTATGGGAACATTTGAAAAACTAACCATTCTTTTTTTTTAAATATATTTTTATTGACTTTAGAGAGTGATAGAAATATCAACGATGAGAGAGAATCATTGATTGGCTGCCTCCTGCACACCCCAAATTGGGGATCAAGCCAACATTCTGTGTATGTACCCTGACTGGCAATCGAACTGCAACCTCCTGGTTCATAGGTAGACAGACACTCAATTACTGAGCTACATCAGATGGGTTGAAAAACTAACCATTCTATCCTCAACTTAGAGCAAAAAAGGAAATGCTACAAAATTCTTCTTAGTTAACATAGACACTAATAATATTTAAATTTTATTCAGTGCTGCTAGTTACGCCTTTTCCTTGCTATTACTGTATTCAGTGTCAGGTGGAGTTTAACAGATTTTTAGTTTATCTTCACACTTTTAATGATTCTAGGAAAACTGAGCACGTGACTTTCTTTTCTTATTTTCTACCCGCCGAGATGCAGCAAGAAGCACCTATTGCAGTTGCCCTGAGTTAGTGCTGCAATTTCAAGGACTCACACTGGTTTGGTAAAACATATGTTTCAACAGATTTGTATTATGACCTTAAAATCCTTGATTCTATATCCAACTAGTCTATGATACAACCTGTTTGCCTTTGCCTTTGTTTGAGTCTCACAGCATATGTATGTTGCTAATGTGAAAAATAGTTCTTGTTTTCTGTTACATGAATAGAAATATCCTTGCCAATCTGCTGTTCAATGTAGCCTGATTTTAAGAGTAAAGTCATCTTGTTTAATATCTATGGTATGTTTGTCTTTCTGTTCATGTGTAGGGACTTTAATTCCATATCTCTGAGGTGATGACTATCTCCAAGTGTTGGCATGTAAATTGTAAATCAGTATTCATCTTTCACTCCATCACTGTTAAAGTGCAAGAGAAAACACTATCTTAAAATTATTTGGTGTTCCTGCTAGCTTCTTTTACTTTTTATATATTGCTCTTTTATACAAGTAGATATATTTTCATTGAAAAAAATTCAGTGATTGAGATGTTCTCAATTATCTCCTCTAATCTCAATCTTCTTCTTGGAAAGATTCACTATTATCATGTTGAAGAACATCTATACATCTATACATCAATATAAAATAGACATATTACATTTATGTATGCAAATATATACATAACAGATATTACTGTATCTATTAATCATTTATCTACCTATGTAATCTGTCAGGTTTTAATTCTTAAATATAAATAGTATTTTGTCCTGCTTATTGTCACTTAACAAATACCATGTTGTAGAGAACTTTTGCATTTCTATGTATAAAATCATATAGTATTTTTAATATGTCTATCACTCTCTTGGTAGAAATTCAGGTAATTCACAGTTGTTCTGCTTCAAACAATTATGCAATATACATAATTAAAACATATTTTATACCTGTGCAAGCATTTTTTCCAAGCTGATGCAAAATTTTGCAATTTTGAATCTTTGAGTGATATATCAATTATATTTTGTTTTGGGATACTTTTCATAGTAGGCAAAACTTTCCACAATAAGATACATAACATTTTAAAATTTTATCAGTATTTACCACGTCTTCACAACAAATTTTCTTTAAGCGTCTTAATTTTTCTAGTGTGGCAGTTGAAAGAAATTTTATTGCATTTTTACTTTGAATTTTACTGATAATTACTGAGGTTAAGCATCTAGTTATTTTAGTGATATATTAATGAATCAATTATTCATCTCCTTTGCCTATTTCTTTCACGGCATTATTTTTGCATAAAGATATACAAAGTTTTTAAAAGTGTTCTGTGTATGAATCATTTGATATTTATGTGTAAATAATTTATCTTGACTTGTCACTTGAGTTTAAAATATATTTATTATATATTGTATAGTGATTTTAAAATTTGAAGGAATATATTGTATTAGTCTTTTTCTTTATGGATTTTAGTTTTGTGCTTTGTTTTAGAATATGTGGTTAACCTAAACTTATAAAAATGTCAATTTTTTTTGCCATACTTTTATATTTTTGTCTTGTGATTCTTTAAGTACATCTAGAATGTGTTTTAATGAAGTGATGAGTGCCTCTAACCTTATAGTTTTATCTGAATAGATATTAGTATAAATACCATCCATTTTACTTAGAATGCATTCTTCATTGATCTGAATGCCAAACTTTACCAAGTTTGTCAGAGGGTTGGCCACATAAAAGCCAACTACAACTTCCTACCCACTTTGCTTTGTTCTATAGATGATGGGAAGCTTATACGTTCCCTGACCTACATTCCTTTGCCACTAGGGGGATTGTGTGATTCAGCCAGCCAAGGTGATGTTTGCAAAAGTTACTAGATGGGATTTCCACAAAAAGTCAAACTGGTCACCCCCTAACAACTCTCCTGCCCTCCTGATTGATACCTGACTGCTCCCCTGCCAGCCTGATTTCCCCTAATTGCCCTTCTCTTAAGGTCTGGTCACCCCTAACTGTTTTCCCCTGTAGGCCTGATCACCCCTAACTGTGCCCCCTGCAGGCTTGGTCCCCCAACTGCTCTCCCCTGCAGGCCTGGGTCCCCCCCCCCAACTGCCCTTCCCTGAAGGCCCGGTCGCCCCAACTTCCCTCCTCTGCTGGCCTGGTTATCTCTAACTGCCCTCCCCTTCAGGCTTGATCACCCCCAATTGCCCTCTCCTGCAGTCCTAGTTCCTCCGAACTGCCCTCCCCTGATGGCCTGATCACCCACAACTGCCTTCCCCTGCTGGCCATCTTGTGGTGGTAATCTTGTGTCCATATGAGGGCAACCATCTTTGAACACATGGGGGCAGCCATCTTTGACCACATGAGGGCAGCCATCTTTGTGTGTTGGAGTGATGGTCAATTTGCATATTACTCTTTTATTAGATAGGATGACCTACTGAATACTAATTTTTATACATACCACACACATCCTATTTAATAAAAAGAAAATATGCTAATTGACTTCACACCATCATAAAGGTGGCAGCACCCATAAGGAGAGAATATGCTAATTGACTGCCCCACCCTCAAAGAAGGTGGCACCCATAGCCAATAAGGAGGAAATATTCTAATTGACTGCCACACTCTCAAATATGGTACCCTCAGCCAATAAGGAGGGAATATGCTAGTTGACTGCCACTCCTTCAAAGATGGTTGTGCCCACAGCCACAAGATGGTGGCACCCAGGTCCCCCATCCCCCCAAACCTCCAGAGCTGGCCCAAGGCACAGGCAAGACTCATATGGCAGCTGCCCAGACACCTAAGGCTCAGGTAACCAGTGCCGGCTGAGGCTTGTCCTCCTGGCAGTGGCAGCAGCAGAGGTGTGATGGGGGCATCGCTTTCCCCTGATCGCTGGTTTGCCTCCCACCCCTGAGGGATCCAGGACTATGAGAGGGGACAGGCTGGGCTGAGGGAACCCCCTCCAATGCATGAATTTTCATGCACTGGACCTCTAGTTTGTAATAAGTGTGATAGGCAACATATAGATAGCAGCAGTCAATGGAATCATAAATTTGCTCTCAAAATCGACTTGTTTAAAAATTTAAAAAATAGTAAAGATTGCAATAATGTTTTTTTTTCTTTAAAAGAAAGCAATAGCTTCTTATACCAGAAACATTTTAGAAATTTAAAGTTAAATATTCCTTTTCTTTTTAGTCCATTATTAAGGTTTATTGTTTCCTCTGTTTTCTTATTAAAATTTAGGACTAACTTCACAGTGCTTGAAAAAAGAAGACACAGAAAAATCAAGTCTCTCTATCTGTACTTTGCAGGCATCATCATCTTCTTTTATTAATAGAGGTCCAGTGAACGAATTTGTGCACAGGCGGGGTCCCTCTTGGTGGCCTGTAGAGATGGGGCCAAAACCCGCAGTCCAATGCCACCTGCAGCTCCTGCCTGCCACTCCTGCTCACTCCAGCCCCACTGTGCTTGCTGCAGGCTCGTGACCAATCAGTCACAATCAGGAGAAGCTTGTGCTGCCACAGCAGCACTCACCAGCCATGAGCCCTGTATCTGGCACTCTTTTAAGGGGAATGGCCTGTGGGATCAGGCTGAAACTGTCTCTCCGACAAAGGGGTCCTGGATTGCAAGAAGGCACAGGCCAGGCTCAGGGACCAGATAAGTGCATGATCAGACCAGGGAGGGGCTGCAGAAGGGTTCCAGGGCATGTCCAGCCCACCTCACTCATTCCCAATCAGCCAGACACCCATAGCAAGCTAACCTACCAGAGTATCTGTCTCCTGGTGGCCAGTGCATATCATAATGGCTGGTCAACCAGTTGGCTGTCTGGCCTCTGGTGGTCAGTGAATGTTATAATGAGCGGTTGAGCAGCCTGAGCATATCATTAGCATATTATGCTCTGATTGGTTGTTTGGTTGTTCTGTTTGGTCTATTTGCATATTACCCTTTCACTATATTGGATGTGGTTACTGAATTATTTAAGTATAAATAATTGAAAGTTAAGAAAATAAGAAAATTCTAAATTAATCTTACAATATTGATTTAAAATAGCCACTTTTAAATTGAGTAGAAAATGTCAAATCTATGATCTTTTACTGATAGTTTATCATGCTTTACATTGTACAAATTTATCTCACTTGAATTCACAATATTCTTCTTTCAGACTTATTTTAAAATGGGAAAACATGAACTCAGAGCGTCTAATGACTATTTAAATAATATATCTGAGTATTCTAAATTAAAGCCTTCTGATTTTAAAATCAGATTTCTTAACTAATAAATCTACTAAGATTCTCAGAAAGATTCATGAAGTTAATGTCACTGAACTTGGGCAAAAATGAAGTGGGCACACCCCATTTGAGGGAAGCACTATTTTCTTCAAGAAAACTTGGCTACATGGGACTCTGAAAAATTAAGGATGTTGCCCAGCCAGTGTGGCTCAATGGTTGAGCATCAACCTATGAACCAGGAGATCAGGGTTCAATTCTCAGTCAGGGAACATGCCTGGATTGTGGGCTCTATCCTCAGTGTGGGTGACTGAGAAGGCAGCCAATCAATTATTCCCTCTCTTCATTGATTTTTCTATCTCTCTTTCCCTCTCCCTTCCTCTCTGAAATCAATAAAAATATATTTTAAAAAATTAAGAATGTTGTTTAAATGACTTTCAAGGTTTAGTCGTAAATATTAAAAGAAATGTACAGTTAAATATTTTTTCCTTTTCAGTTCATCAAAGTTTTTTTTTGTCTCTGCATTGTTTTGTTTTTAAACCAGGACTAAATACATAGTGCCTAAAAAAAACTGAATGAGAGGCAGACACAGAGACATAGAGAGACAGAGGGAGGGAGGACCATGACAACCACTCACTGAAAAAGACACAAAGACACCAAAAGAGATAAATGAAATTTTCATTAGCCCCATATCTAAGCCTGCAATCACATCTTATCTGAGCCTGCCATCAGGTCTTGGTGAAATCAGGCTGTGTGGTTTGACAAGAACAACTGTATTTTTTGAAATAACAGTTAAATGTGTAAGAGTTTAGCTCCCTCCTCCACATCAAGAAAACAACAGTGAATTTCTTTGCAATTTTGCTATATGGGTTTTTTAAAAGTTATTTTGACTCCTAATCACGTTTTTTCATCTGTGAGTTTTCTTTTCTTTGCTCTCCTTCCCCCCCCCCTTTTTTTTACTGAGGTTTTAGTGGTTTTGATTTATTCCAGCCACAAATGCCATTAAATTCTTATTATCTTCCCAATGTTATGTGAGGTTTTGCTTTATGCTCTTCAGGAGCAGATGCTGAGATCAGTTAGTTGTGCAAGCAGTTTGTTGGTTTGTTGAGGATTAGGGCAGATACCTGTGAGAAGTACAGTGGGAATAGACAGTAGTCATTAGAACTTGCCAATGATACTGCTGACAAGGGGTTAATATCAAAATTTATAAACAACTTATACTACTCAACACCAAAACAAACGAACAAACAAAAAACAAACAAACAAACAAAAAAACACCACAAACAAGCCAGTTAAAAAAAAAATGGGCAGATGACCTGAACAGACATTTCTCCAAAGATGACAAACAGATGGCTAATAGATATATGAAAAGTTGCTAAATATCACTAATCATGAGACGCTCATTAAAACCACAATGAGATACCACCTCACACTTGTCAGAATAGCTATACTCAAATCAATAAACAAGTGTTGATAAGGATGCCAAGAAAAGGGAACCCTAGTGCACTGTTGTTAGAAATGCGATTGGTGCAGCCACTGTAAATAGCAATATGGAGTTTCCTCAAAAAATAAAAAATGGAACTGTCTTATGACCCAGTGTTTCCATTTCTGGAGATTCATCTGAAGATGCCCAAAACACTAATTTGAAAAGAACACATGCATCTGTATGTTCATCGTGGTGTTATTTAAGATGGCCAAGATGTGAAAATAACCCAAGTGCACATCATAGATGAGTAGATAAAAAAAGTTTTGGTATATTTACAGAATGGAATATTATTCAGTCATAACAAAGAATGAAGGCTTACCATTTGCAAAAACATGGATGGATCTATAGGGTATTTTGCTAAGTGAAATAAGTTAGTCAGAAAACGACAAATACCATATGATTTCACTTACATGTAGAATCTAAAGAACCAAATAAACAAAATTGAAAAAGAGATAGTGAGAGGACTTGTGGTTGCCAAAGCAGACTTGTGATTGTCAGGTGCCTCCCTGGCAGATGATTAGATTTAGTTATTAATATTTATATAGTATCATTTTGACAAATGTGCAGAGTTGTAAAGTTGGTACTATATTTAATGATTTAGTATTAGACAGGTTCATTTTAGTCCTGGCCAGTTTTGTCCAGTGGTTAGGGTGTTGGTCCGCAGACCAGACTGAAAGGTCATGGATTAAATTCCAGACCAAAGTACCTTAGTTGCAGCTTCAGTCCCTGACCCCAGTTAGAGCACATGTGTGAGACAACCAGTCAGAGTTTCTTTCATGTGGATGTCTTTCTCTCTCCTTCTCCACCTTGTCACCTCCTCCCTCCTTTCATTGTCTCTAAACAAACAAAAAAAATCAGTGGAAAAAATACCCTCAGTGAGGATTAAAAAAATAAAAATAGGTTCACTTCAAATTCTGATAATGTTAGCTATTGTTTTTAAGACTGTACTGTTTCTATAGTTACAGCATGAAGCTCAAAAATTTTCTCTTTCCTTTGTAATATACAAAAGGACAATTTATAGTATTCTAGTAGAGTATAATGTTTATTGAATCATGTAAATGTAGGGTATCCCCCCAAAAATGTATTTACACTCATTTCTTTAGATGCTTTTAAATTTTGAAAATGAACTGTATATTAGTAAACACTGACTATAGAATCTTTCCAAGTGTATACATCTTTGGGACACCCTATATAGTTTGTGTTTTACCCTCAGAACCACTCTAGCAAATATGCAATTATGAGCAGGAATTTTTGTTATTAGACATGAATAGTAATGCTTACCTTTTTAAAGTTCTTATCAAAATAAACTAGAGAAACAGGAGAGAAATTAAATTGTTTTAGCTTAGTTGATTTTGTCATATTATTCTAATTATTTGACTTCATTTTCATTCATGGTACTCTAAGACACCATGTGGGTTTTTTCCCTTTTATATATATTTTATTGACTTCAGAGAGGAATGGAGAGAGAGAGAAACATGTATCTCTATATAAGCCTAAGTGACCATCACAATCAAATGGATGACTGAACAAGCTCATGGGGCAACCAGACTGCAGGGGGATTAGTGAGGGGCGACTAAACAACTGACCAATAGGCTGCGTGGGGCAACCAGGCCAGCAGGGGTGACAACCAGGCAGTTGGGGGCAACCAGGCCAGTAGGAGGGCTGTTGGGGGGTGATCAGGCCGGCAGGCAGAGGCAGTGAGACAAGACCAGCAGGGGAGGCAGTGAAAGGTGATCAGATCAGTAGGCAGAGGTGCTTAGGCGCAGTCAGGCAGGTAGGCAGGTAAGTAGTTAGCAGCCAGCATTCCAGGATTGTGAGAGGGATGTCCGACTGCCAGTTTAGGCCCAATCAGATATCCTCCTAAGGGTCCTGGATTGGAGTAGGTGCACCCTGGGCTGAGGGACCCTCCCCCCCTCCCCATGCACAAATTTTGTGCACCTTGCCTCTAGTCAATAATAAGAGAGTATCATTGATTGGCTGCTTCCAGCACGCTCCACACTGGGCTGCCTCCTGTATGCCCCACACTGGAGATAGAGCCTGCAACCAGGGCCTGTGCCCTGATGGGTATTGAACCATGATCTCCTGGTTCATAGGTCAAAGTTCAATCACTGAGCCATGGTGGGTGGGTGGCACCATTTCTTTATCCAAAACAAGTCTTGAAGGTTAGAATATGTAAACATCTATTGTTGCACTTTTGTAGTGTCTCACTTCGAAGTTCTTTTCAAACATGTTCTTTAAGATAAAGCCCAATTAAGGTCTGACATTTCATACAGAAAGTGAGAAGGAGTCTTCTAAGTACTGATCACCCCTAACCACTCACCTGCCTGCCTGATCTCCCCTAAGCAGTCTGCCTGCCTAATTGCCCCTATGCATTCTGCCTGCCTACTTGATTGGCCCTAACCACTCACCTGCCTGCCTGATCGCTCCTAACTATATCTGCCTGTTGATCACTCCTAACCTCTCTGCCTGCCTGCCTGATTGCCCCTAACTACTCTGCCTGCCTGCCTTATCATCCCTAACTGCCTCTGCCTACCTGATCTTCCCTAAGCACTCTGACTTCCTGATTGGTCCTAACTGCCACTGCCTGCCTCTCTGATTGCCCCTAACTGTTCGCTGGGGGGTGGCTGGCCAGGGGGAGGAATAGTGGTCATTCTGGTTTTTGGTTGTTTTGGTCATTCCGCTGTATTGACTTTTAGTATATATATACTAAATTTTCAGGCAACTTGAATTTAACTAAATTCACTAACATTAGATGTTGGGATGATAGCAATTCGTCAGAAATGTATTATTAGGTGTGAAGCCACATTTTGTTAATTTGTTTGATAAAATATGAAATATACACAATCTGCTGACATCTTGTCTGAAGGAAGCCGAATGTAGCAGCCTGTTGTTTTTATTTTTTGGTCCCATTTTTGCATTGCTCTGTTTTGCCTGATGTCAACAGTCACAAATGTTGAACTATTATGCTTGCTGATGTTTTGACAATACTGTACACCCATCATCTACTATGTTAGGTGATAAAATTAACACAATCAACCCTATTGTAGTCACTTTAAAGTAAAAAGTGCCTTTTTAGGGATAATAATAGCTTCTTGCCAAGACGCTGCTATTCTCCTACTTCTGCAGTTGCTGTTGGTAATTGGTATGTGTCAATCTCTCCCACCTGATGTACCTATGCATTTATTTTTGTTAAGTGACATTTTGATGATATGTATGAATCATGTGATGCTAATAACAACTTTTCATTTCCAATTCATTTTTGCCTTTATAAACTTATATAAGCAGAAAATTATTATAGTTGTATAAAAAACAGTTCTACACATTATCTGTGAATTTAGAGAATTTCCATTTCAATTTGACACTAAAGAATGTCACCATTTGATCATTCCTGCCATCCTATCAATCATATTCTGAGACATCATTTCAGAGTAAAAGAGAAAAATGGTATTCTCAAAAAAATCCACACAAAACAAAACACCATTCATACCTCAATAAAAGCATGATGCAGGTCACAGGTATCAGGGCTATCTAATTACAGAGAAGGCATGCCATTCATTCTGATGAGAAAACACATCATGTCAAGAACACTATTGTGGAAAATACTGAAATGATTTATAACATTCTGGCCTCTGCAGTATATCTCCAATAAATGTTTCTTGATGGAGTAATGGGTGTCAACTTTAATGCCCAGGCACATTTTCAGAATTATATTCCAAGAAATCTAAATATATGAAAATGATACAAAAACATCTCTGTAATCTTGATGCTATGGTAAAATATTTTATGTTCATCAACTTTTTAAATACTTTGCAACTGAGCATGGAATTTGAAATGGAATTTTAAGTTAGCTTTGGGATTTTACATTTCTAAAAATAAAATAACTTTTTAAAAGTAACTCCATTTTGTGAAGTAGCACCTTTAAAATATATATATAAAACAAGATTGACATGGTAAATTAACTAGACATTTAATATCTATATATTCTACCATGAGCTTACCCATACTCAGGGCTTTGTAAACCAGAAAAAAAATGGAGATCCTGATCTCTGTATTCAAGGATCTTGCACTCAAACAATATAGTAATATTTTAAAAGAAAACAGATTAAATATAAAATGTGTAAGGCAGTAATTTTTGAACTACTTAAAGAGATACCATTATTATTTTTAAGGTCCATTAGTGTTGTTTGAGAAGTACTTATGGAGGAACTAGAGGCCTGGTGCACAAAATTTGTGCATAAGGGAGAGAGGAGTCCCTCAATCTGGCCTACACCCTCTCGCAATCTGGGATCACTGGTTCCTAACTGCTCCCCGCCTGCCTGCCTGATTGCCCCTAACCACTCTGTCGGTCTGCCTGATCACCCCTAACTGCTTACCTGCCTTGCCTAATCACCCCTAACCACTCTGCCTACCTGCCTGGTTGCTCCTAACTGCTCACCTGCCTGCCTGAATGCCCCTAACTGCGTCTGCCTCAGCCCCATGACTGCGGCTTTGTCCAGAAGGACATCTGGAATTACGTCCAGAAGGTTGTTCGGCTCTCTGGTATAAGTAGCATATTATGCATTATTATTATAGATTGGTGTTTAATATGGAATTTGAAGAAGTGATAAGATATGGATAAAAGTTTATAAACTTTTGAAAAAAATTAGCCACAAGTGATGATTAGAGACAAATAGTTATTTAGAGCATCTAATAACTTAAAAATCATAAAATATCATAGCCTGCCTATTATAAATAAAATTATAGTTATAAAAGGTCTCTACATGTATAAGCAAAGAAAAATTAATTTGGTTTTGACTGTGTTTAATTCCAACTAAAGTAAACTTATGTAATGCTCAATAGTATAGCTACCACTAAAATAAACTGTCTGGGAATAATTATTTAGGTTATTTTGTCTATTAGTCAAAAATTTTCATTCATAAAATAAAATAAGCACAAATTATTTTATGCCATTCAATCTGTCTATACAAAAATATTCTTTGCCACATTTGCATGTTTTGATTTCTTGTTATATTAACTGATTTTGCCAATTTCCTTTTTTGAGACTAGAAATATTTGGGGAGCAAAGATTTTAGTTGTCCTATGTACCTGTTGTTATATAATCACATATTACAATAGGAGATACAGCAAAGTAGACAGTGATGTTGACTATAGTGGATCCCCTCACTTTGACTGACACTAGCTGGCTTTACATAATTGACAAATAAAAACTATGGGAGATCAAATTGTAGCAGATATAACCATTTCTAATATGGGGATGAATTATTAACATAACAAAAGGGTTTAAGAGGAAAACATCATCAATAATGAATGAAACCACTCCTAAAAAAGAGCTGTGATAATACTGAAAGCTAGGAAACCAATGTGTATCTAGTCTCTCAGTGTGTATTTATATGTTACTCACTGAAAATGTAAATTGGCAGTTTCCGCTGAGATGAGAAGAAAACACAACTCTGGTGACTCCCCATTAACACAGCCCTGGGGAGGCTGTGAAAGGAAACAGTCGAATGGATTCCAAAAATGGACCTCTGAACCACAAGAAAGCATTGAGGGAGGATGGCTGAGTCATGGCGTAGGAGGGTGGATGCCTTTGCTTGTGCTGCAAAAGCAAAGTGCCACAAACAAGTTGGCTTGAGTAACAAAAGTTTGTGTTTACAGTTCTGGAGGCCAGAAGTCCAAAATCAAGGTGTCGACAGGTTGATTCCTTTTGTGTTGTAAGTATCTGTCAGGATTCTCTCCTGGCTTCTGGAGGTTTGCTGCCCATCTTTGGCATTCCTTGGCTTATAGATATGTCACCCCAATCTCTACCTTCATGTTCACATTGAGTTCTCCTATGTATCTATGTCCAAATTTCCCCTTTTTGTGTATGGACACCTCTCACAGTAGAATGAGAATCCAGCCTACTCTAATATTACCTCATTTTAACAACTAATTATGTCTGCTAGAACTATATTGTCTTAAAAATTTACTTCTAAATGCATATTCAATCATATCCTTCTACTCAAAATATTTAATTAATTTATTATCCCTTTCTCAAAAAATGAAATCATTCACATTTTGTGGCCTTCAGTTACCTGATATAAGACAAACTACATCTCATCTCTTTCTCCCTTATTTCCTAAAATCCATCTATCTATCCTGCATTTTTGAAGCTCCCCAATGTTCCACCTACTTTCTCTGTTTACCATAGGCCAACCTTCCCCACAGAACTCCTTTCACTGAAAAATAAACTCAAAACCTAGCTCAAATGTTTCCATTTTGGATATTTATCCATGACCTCTTACCACCCTTATTCTTATGTGTCTTTCCTGCGTGTCCATGCCAACCACTATTCAAGTGAACTGCAGCACATGCACTTGCACTTCTATATGTTTTTCTTTCTATTGTACTGTCAGCTTCTAAGAGAAAGAACAATTTCAATATATTTTTAGCGATAGAAGAAAATGTAGCTCCATTGTGTTTTTTTGAAAGAGTAAGAGAATTAATAAAATAGTTCCTTCTCTCTGAGGCAGTCTTAAGTGCTCTGTTTATTTGGTATCCTCTTCAGAAAAGAAGGTTGAGTCACGACTTGCTCAAGAAAATTAGCTATGATTTGAACTTATTTTTATCAAAATTTAAATTATTCTGTACTTTCAAGATTTTCAAAAGGAATATCAGTACAGACACATATACAGACACACATAGATATGAAGTTAAATATCTAGTATCGTATAGAACATGATGTTAGGGTAAGGGTTTCTAAAGCTGTCATGATATTGGAAGTAGAGCTAAAGAATAGTTCTTTTTTGGTAAATCTACACCATCGTGGATCATGCCTCTGTTAGTTTCATTGATAAAAGTATTTTCTATATCAATGGGTTGGTTCATAAACAATGATGTTATTCCTATTAACCTTATTTTATCTTAGCCAAGAATGTCCAAATATTGCTAAGGTAGAGCACAGATGTGCTTTAAAGTTTGCATTTTCTTAGGAAAGAGAAACCGTGCCAGAGCCACAATATGCTATTAGTGAGAACCCGGAAATGAGATTTTCTGTAAGGCTCCAAGGAGCTCATAAAATATTTAGAGGGTCCTATGCTAATATCACATCAAGGGATGTGCTGCACTTAGCTTTATGGGTTGTAGTAATAAAATAGATGAAATAAAAAATACCTTTTTCATTTAGTTGTAGTATTTTTTGTCCTTTCATTGTGAAAATGTTAGTTATCAAATAGCCCTTTCACCTTTATCATCATAGCCAATAAAAATCAAGTGCTGGCCATGCTCCATTTTTTGGACATGTGACTCTAAACAGAATTCTCAGAGTGATGGTGATTCTCTGGCCACCATATGCAATGTAACTTGGGTAGACTGTTAGATCTGTCAATAAATGGTCATGTCCCTGTCTGAGGAAAGTATTGTTATTGGAACAAGTAAGCCCTTTTTCTTTTTCATTTTTTCCCCAATACAAGCCCCTCTATGCTCACTCTCACCACAGGATGGAATTAAAGGGGTTCAGAATTTGCCACCCTCAAATATGCCAATCTGGCACAAGGATGACTTGGAGCTGAGGCAATTGGAAATAACAACAACAACAACAACTAAAACAGACCCAAGGTGAACTTCCTGCCATTGCACAACTGCCTGGAAGCAGACTATAAATCCCCATTGTGCCAGGGAAGAGACACCAACCTTGCCATCTGAGACTGCAAGGCACTCAGACGTCTACAACAAACCTTGCTAGGGCCTCCTTATCTTTTATTAGTTTCTTTCACAGATGTATCTTTTCACAGTTTACCACCCCTAAAGCCTACATCCCTTTTCTTGTCACTTATCTATAAATTCATTGTTCTTGTTAAGCTGCCATAAAAGTCCCAAGTTTTAACCACCCTTTTGAATTACTAATAAGTGGGTTTCTCCTGTACATATTGGCACTGCACGTGATAATAAATTCTGTCTTCTTCTTGTTCATCTGTCCGTTGTCAGTTTAATTTTCAGGACCCCAGCTGAGAACCTAAGAGAGTAGTTGATAAAGATTTATGTATGTATGTATGTATGTATGTATGTATGTATTTATTTCCACCCTACTGATGTAACGGGGAAATTGAGAAATATAATTAAGGTATTTTCTTGGACTGATGAATAGGAGAGCATATGAATAAGATACATTTTAAAGGAAGATGTATTTTTTTGTCTCTGTTAATAAGGAAACTAACATGATGTTGAACCACTAAGTAATAGGACAAAATGGATAAGCCATGGAAAATGTTAAGAATTCTCTGTGACTGGTATTAGAAACTATCAAAATCCAATGCTCTTTATTCTTCTTAGGGAGCACTATATTTTCAGTGCTACATATTATATAAATTACTTAATAAATAAACTATATGCAAAACTAGTGATGTGATAATGGTATTTTTTTTTTTACTATTCATAGCTTTTTATCCATTAATCTAAAATAAAAAGCGGGCCTTTCCAAATTTAATTCATTTACATAATTTAATAATCTATTTCTTTTTGTAAATTTAAATTCTTTATTGTTGAATGTATTACAGATGTTTCCTTTTCCCTCCATTGCCCTTTCCCTACTCACTCCCGCCACCCATCATATGCCCTCACTCCCCTACTGTATGTGTCCTTTGGTTATGCTTCTGTGCATGTATACAAAACCTTTGGTTAATCTCTTACCCTCACCTCTACCCTCCCCTGTTTTCCCTCTGAGGTTTGTTGGTCTGTTCAATGCTTCTGTATCTCTGTATCTATTTTTGTTCATCAGTTTATGTTCATTGTATTCCACAGATGAGTGAGATCATGCTATATTTATCTTTCTCTGGCTTATTCACTTAGCATATGCTCTACAGGTCCATCCATGTTATTGCAAAAGGTAAGAGTTCTTTCTTTTTCACAACAGCCTCGTATTCTATTGTGTAGATGTACCACAGTTTTGTTTTTTTTAATATATTTTATTGATTTTTTACAGAGAGGAAAGGAGAGAGATAGAAAGTCAGAAACATCGATGAGAGAGAGACATCGATCATCCGCCTCCTGCACGCCCCACAGTGGAGATGTGCCCGAAAGCAAGGTACATGCCCTTGACCAGAATCGAACCTGGGACCTTTCAGGCCACAAGCCGATGCTCTATCCACTGAGCCAAACCGGTCTTGGCATACCACAGTTTTTTAATCATTCACCTGCTGATGGGCACTTAGGCTGTTTCCAAATCTTAGCTATTGTGAATTGTGCTGGTATGAACATAGAGGTGTATATATTCTTTCTGATTGGTGTTTTTGCTTCCTTGGGGTACATCCTAGAAGTGGGATTACAGGGTCAAATGGGAGTTTCATTTTTTATTTTTGGAGTAAACTCCATACTGTTTTCCACAGTGGCTGCACCAGTCTGCATTCCCACAAGCAGTATATGCAGGTTCCTTTTTCTCCACTTCCTCGACAGAACTTGTAGTTTGTTGATTTCCCAGAAATTGACCCAAGCCATTATGTTGGATTAATATTTGACAAAGGAGGCAAAAGCATACAATGGAGTCAGGACAATCTCTTCAATAAATGGTGTGGCAAAATTGAACAGATACATGCAAAAAATGAAACTAGACCACCAACTTACACCATACACAAAAACAAACTCAAAATGGATAAAAGACTTAAACATAAGACTGGAAACCATAAAATCTTAGAAGAATCCATAGGCAACAAAATATCAGACATATCTTGTAATAATATCTTTACCGATACAGCTCATAAGGCAATGGAAACTAAGGAGAAAATAAACAAATGAGGCTACATCAAAATAAAAAGCTCCAAACTGCAAAAGAAACCATCAACAAAACAACAAGAAAGCCCACTGCATGGGAAAGAATATTTGGCAATGTTATATCCAATAAGGGTTTAATCTCCAAGATTTATAGTATAGGGAACTCATACTACTTAACAAAAGGAAGATAAACAATCCAGTCAAAAAATGGACAAAGAAAAAAAAATGGACAAAGAACTTCTAAAAAGTGGAGATACAGAAGGCAAAGAGTCATATGAAAAAATGGAAGTCACTAATCATCTGAGAGTTGCAATTCAAAATGACAATGAGGTGTCACCTCACACCTGTCAGAATGGCTATCATCAATAGTCTACTTTTTAAAATAAAACCATATAAGTGATCAAATAAAAACCTTACCTGCTCTGACATGGGCATGGCCCACTTAAAAATAACAATATAACAGAATTATTCATAGCACTCCTTATTTTTAAATTATTCTCACATATAATATGCTTTTAGTATTCACTGCAAAGTTATGGAAGGTAATGGAGCCAGGAAGGTACATATACATCTCACATCTTAGTTCTGTGGCTGATAATCCTACACAATTCCGTGATGTAAAGGTCCAGTAATCCATGGATTAAAGTGGGTTTTTTAAGTTCAAGCATTTTAAAGTGACCTTTATGATACAGTTTTGATCTCCATCTATAAAGATGTGCAGAATGAAAAGTTTTAAATAGCTTCTGTAATCTTTGGTAAGCAAGTTGAATCACATCCACCTCACACTGACTTTTAGCTTATCCATAGTGACACATGTTGACCTTGGGCATGGTTAGTCATGAGGAACTGAAGATATTACATTTTTTTCATGTGATGAGTGACCTTGTTGATCATTACACAGATACACAAATTCATGTTTTACTTTCTTCTATTAAGCATTTACCTGTTTGAAGAATGTTACATGCTTTTCTGGGGAAATAGTGACATGAACTCAGGTTTGTTTGATGGAATACCAGGTGAAGTGATGTCTTTGCTGAATACTCTTTTTCTGTATTTGGGGTCTATTTGAGCATCTAGTTGTCTACCTTCAGCCTCACACCAGTCAAAATATGTTTACTGTTCTAATATGAACAAAATTAACTGACATGATGTTAATCCCCCTTTTTTCTCTCATCACACATAATGGTATTTGCTGTGAATGAAGGTTCAGTGTCCCCTCCATATTGAGCATCATCCTAAAGTTGGCACTGACTGCCTTGACTTGTTTGCTTTTTGAATAAAATCAAGAAGTCAGTAGTTCCACACTTAATTTGTGAGGATAAATTTAGGACCTCCAGATCAAAGACATTCTTTTTTTTTAATATATTTTATTGACTTTTTACAGAGAGGAAGGGAGAGAGATAGAAAGTCAGAAACATCCATGAGAGAGAGACATCAATCAGCCACCTCCTGCACACCCCACAGTGGAGATGTGTCTGCAAGCAAGGTACATGCCCCCAACCGGAATCGAACCCGGGACCTTTCAGTCCGCAAGCAGACACTCTATCCACTGAGCCAAACCGGTCTCAGTGACATTCTTAATTATGTAATACAATATTGTATATGGATTCATGGATCAGAAGAACATTAAAAACTCCTTTAACTTATTCACAATTTTTGAAAAACTATTACACATGAGAACTAATTATTAACATACTAGTGGTCTGATGCATGGATTTATCCACATTGAAAAAAAAATTAATTAAAAGAAAGACTTGTGGCAACTCAAAAATGGCGGTGGAGTAGACAGATGTGTCCCAAGCCTTATCTCTGAGTAGACAGAGAGAACAGCTGAAGGTCACTCTGGGAGTGTTTGTTGGCAATTTAAGGGATACTATACTCCAGGAAAAGGTGGGAGACTACTGGACAGGGCTCCCCTGATTGGGCTGCCACCACTGCTGCTGGGTTCGCGGCCTGAGCCACCAGCTCAGATGCAGAGACCGTGCCATATTGAAGGGGAAAGTGGATGTTTATGGAAGCCTGAAAATCTACAGCTGCACCACCCACCGAATAGCTGTGAACTCCGGAATACCAGTCCCCAAATGACGCAAACATTAGGATTCAGAGGAGCTCCACACGCCACATGGAAAGGTCAGATTTCGCCTGGGATAAGGTGAGGTCTCTGGTCCCACAGAACAGAAAGGCATGCACTGTGGGAGCTGGAGATCCTGGGGAAATCTATACCTAGAGAAATCCTTGGCTGTTGGGCCTTGTGTAATCCATGAATGTGGAAGGGGGACCTCAGAGCTGTTAACAGAGGGGATCTCTAGAAAGTGACCCATTTTGATTTGATGCAAGAGGACAGCCTGGGAGTTATTAAAGAGTGCCGGCTGCTTGGACAGGAGTGGGGAAAGAGGACTGTGCAGACTTGAACTCTTTCCTCTTCAGATCCTTGATTCTGATTGCTAAGCCCAATACAAAGGATCACCCAGTTGGGGACACCCTGGGAGATTGCAGGGGAAAGTTGTTTTTCTGGAACCTGGGGATCAGAGTGGGGAGTGACCATCAGAGAACCAGCTCTGGGGAGCCCACTCCTACAAACCAGTATTGAGTGTCATAGGGAAAGCAGGATCTCAGCACAGGATAGAGAGGACCTATAGTCTTGGAGGTCAATCCTAAAACACTTCCACCCAGGGACTGACTCACAAATTGACTCTTGTGTAATCACCAAAGAATAAAGAGATTAAGACACACCACTGGCTTAAAAACTAGTAGAACATAGGGAACTGCAGTATTGTCCCAACTGGGAAACAGGTGTGCCAAACAGATCAATAGAGGAAGGGAATGACCTTCACTACTGCACATTCTATTTATTTATTTATTTTTATTTTTTATTTTTTCATCTTTTACTTAAGAACTACACCAACACCAAGGCAAACAATTATTAAATAGGCAAACACCAATGACAAAGTAAGAATCTTAAAAGAGGCCAGAAAGAGACAGAAACTTACCTACAAATCAATCCCCATCAGACTAGTGACTGATTTCTCAACAGAAACTCATCAGGCCAGAATGGAATAGAATGAAATATATAGTCATGCAAAGGAAGGGTATGAATCCAAGAATACTGTACCCAGCAACCAGCAAGGCTATCAATCAAAATTGAAGGTGAAATCAGGAGCTTCACAGACAAAAAAGGACTAAGGGAATTTATTACCACCAAACCAGCAATGCAAGAAATGCTAAAGGGTCTACTGTAAATAAAAGAAATAGGAAGCAAAGAAGGAACTCAGGGATAAAGAATAAAAATGGCAACCAATAAGTACCTATTAATAATAACTTTCAATGTAAACAGATTAAATGCTCCAATTAAAAGAGGGTAATGAATTGGATAAGAAACATGACCCATATATCTGCTGTCTAAAAGAAACTCACCTCAGAATAAAAGACACACACAGACTGAGGGTGAAGGGATGGGGAAAAGGTTTTTTTAGGCAAATGGAAATGGAAAAAGAGCTGGGATAGCAATACTTATATCTGACAAATTAGATCTCAAAGTGAAGGACATAACAAGATATAAGGAAGGCCATTTCATAATACTAAAAGGAGAAATCCAACAAGGAGAAATAACTCTGGTAAACATACATGCACCCAATACAGCAGCACCCAAATACATAAAAAAACCCTCCTGGAACATATTAAGGGAGAGATTGACAGCAACACAATCGTAATAGGAGACTTTAAAACCCCATTATCACCATTGAACAAATCCTCTAAATAAAAAATCAGCAAAGAAACATCAATCCTAAATGACTCAGTAGACCAGATGGAATTAATTGACATCTTCAGAACATTTCACCCCAAAGCCACAGAATATACAATCTTCTCAAGTGCATATGAGTCATTTCAAAGATAGACCATATGCTGGGTCATAGGAATTCTCTTCAAATTAAGAAGATAGAAATCACATCAAGTATCTTTTCAGATCACAGTGGCATAAAAGTGGAAATCAACTACCAGAAAAACAACCCAAAAATATCAAACACATGGAGACTGAAGATCATGCTATTGAAAAATGACTGAGTTACCAGAGAGATCAAGGAAGAAATAAAAAAAAAACCATCATGGCAACAAATGACAATGAAAGCACAACAATCCAATATCTATGGGACACAGGGAAAGCAGACTTGAGAGGGAAGTTCATAGCTATACCAGCCTACTGCCAAAAAACAAGAAACAATGGTAATAAATTACCTAACCCTACAACTCAAAGAGTTAGAAAGAGAGCAACAAGAAAAGCCCAGTGTAAGCAGAAGGAAGGAAATACTAAAGATCAAAGTGGAGATAAACGACATAGAGACCAAAGAAACAATACAAAAGATCAACAAAACCAAGAGCTGGGTCTTTGAAAGGATAAATAAGATTGATGAACCTCTAGCCAGGTTCACTAAAAAGCAAAGAGAGAGGATACAAATAAACAAAATCAGAAATGCAGAGGTGAAATAACAACAGACCCCACCGTAATAGAAAGGATTGTTAAAAAATACTATGAACAACTATATTCCAACAAACTGGACAACCTAGAGGAAATGGACACATTCCTAGAAAAATGTAACCTTCCAAAACTCAATTAAGAAGAAATTAAACTTCTCAATGGGCCAATAACTCTGGAAATAATTGAAGCAGTCATCAAAAAGTTTCCAGCCAAGAAAAGCCTGGTGCCAGCCAGCTACACAGGTGAGTTTTATCAAACATTCAAGGAAGAATTAAAACCTATCCTTCTCAGACTATTCCAAAAAATTCAAGAAGAAGAGATACTTCCAAGCACCTTCTATGAAGCCAGCATCACCCTTACACCAAAAACAGATAAAGACAACATAATAAAAGAGAATTACAGGCCAATATCCCTCATAAACATAGATGCCAAAATCCTCAACAAAATTCTAGCAAATTGGATCCAACAGTACATCAGAAAGATCATACACCATGACCAAGTAGGATTTATCCCAGGAATGCAAGAATGGTACAATATCCATAAATCAATAAATGTGATACATCACATAAAGAAATTGAGAGATAAAAATCATATAGTCATAACAATTGATGCAGAAAAAGCATGTATTAAAATCCAACACCCTTTCTTGTTTAGAAACTCTCAGCAAGGTGGGAATAGAAGGATCATACCTCAAAATCATAAAAGCCATATATGATAAACCCACAGCTAACATCATATTCAATGGGCAAAAACTAAAGCCATTTCCCCTAAGAATAGGAATAAGACAGGGATGCCCATTCTCACCACTCCTGTTTGACATAGTACTGGAAGTATTAGCCATTGCAATTGGAGAAGAAGAAGAAATAAAATGCATCCAAATTGGAAAAGAAGAAGTAAAGCTGTCCTTATTTGCAGATGACATGATACTCTACATACAAAACCAGAAAGACTCATCAAAAAACTAATAGACTTAATAAATAAGTTTGGCAATGTAGCAGGATACAAAATTAATGCCAAGAAATTTATGGCATTTCTGTACACTAATAGTGAACTTACAGAAAGAGAGACTAAAAAAGCAATTCCATAAAATACCTAGAAATAAACTTAACTAAGTAGGTAAAAGACATATACACAGAAAACTACAGAACACTGAAAAAATAGATAGGGGAAGACTTCAACAGATGGAAGAGCATACCATGCTCATAGATTGGGAGAATCAACATCATCAAAATGTCTATACTACCCAAAGCAATCTATAGATTCAATGCACTCCCCATTAAAATACCAATGACATATTTCACAGACTTAGAAAGAACTTGCCAAAAATCCATCTGGAACAACAACAACAAAAAAGACCCCAAATAGGCACAGCAATCTTGAGAAAGAAGAATAAAGTAGGTGGGATCTCAATACCAGATTTCAAGCTGTATTACAAAGCAACTGTTCTCAAAACAGCCTGGTACTGGCAGAAGAACAGACATATAGACCAATGGAATAGAATAGGGAATCCATATATCCACCCAAAACACTATGTTCAATTAATATTTGACAAAGGAGGCATGAACATTCAATGGAGTCAAGACAATCTCTTCAATGAATGGTTTTGGGAAAATTGGACAGATACGTGCAAAAAAAATGAAGCTAATTCACTAACTTACACGATACACAAAAATAAACTCAAAATGGATATTGGACTTAAACCTAAGATGGGAAACCATAAAAATTCTAGAGGAATCCACAGGCAGCAATATCTCAGACATATGCCAAAGGAAATTCTTCACTGATACTGCTCCAAGGGCAATGAAAGCTAAAGAGAAAATAAACAAATGGGACAACATCAAAATAAAAATCTTTTTTCACAGGAAAAGAAACCATCAACTAAACAAGAAATCCCACTGTATGGGAGAACATATTTGCAAATGTTATCAATGATAAAGATTTAATCTCCAACATCTATAGACAACTTATGCAACTGAATAAAAGGAAGATAAATGATCCAATAAATAAATGGGCAAGAGACTTAAATAGAATCTTTTTGAAAGAAGACAGAAGAAAGTCCAAGAGACATATGAAAACATGCTCAAAGTCATTAATTGTCCAAGAGATGCAAATCAAAACAACAATGCGATACCATTTCACACCTGTAAGAATTTCAATCATAAACAAATCAAAAAATGACAAATATTGGCGAGGATATGGAGAAAAAGGAACCCTTGTGCACTGCTGGTGGGAATGCAGACTGGTGCAGCCACTGTGGAGAAAAATACGGAGTTTCCTCAAAAAACTAAAAATGGAACTTCCATTTGACCCAGTAATCCCACTCCTAGGAACATATCCTACGAAACTAGAAATACCGATCAGAAAGGATATATGCTCCCCTATGTTCATAGCAGCACAACTTACAATAACTAACATTTGGAAACAGCCTACATGCCCTTATGCAGATGACTGGATCAGAAAACCATGATACTATGCACAATGGCTATGCTGTCATAAAAAAGAAGGAATTCTTACCATTTGCAGCAACCTGGATGGAACTGGAGAGCATTATGCGAAGTGAAATAAGCCAGTCAATGAAATAAAAATACCACACGATCTCATTCATTTATGGATAGGAAAGAACATTATAAACTGATGAACAAAAAGATAGATACAGAAGGAGTAAAGCATAAAACAAACTGCCAAACTACAGTGGGAACTTTAGGGAGAGGTGAGTAAATAAGAGATCAACTGAAGTATCTTTATGCATGCATATAAGCATAACCAATAGACACAAGACACTGGGGAGTTGGGGCATGCATCAGAATTGGGGGGGGCAATGGGAAGATATATACACAAATAATACATTAATAAAAATAAAACAATAAAGATTTGTGCAATCATTACATTACTGCAAAAAATCACATGTCAAAATAGTATATATATAATATCCTATGTAATAAGAGAAACATGCAAATTGACCATACCTCCACTATGCCCACAAGCCAATCAGGAATGAGTATGCAAATTAACCAACTTAAGATGGTGGTTAATTTGCATATCCTTGTTCAGAGTGAAGACTGAAGAGAGCATAGAAGGAAGCCAAGCATTGCAGAAGTGAGGGAAGCTGTGGAGAAGCAAGCAAGTGGGTGTGGATAAGGGAGGGAAGCAGATGGGGCAGGAAGCAGGCAGGGCAGCAGAGAGCACTGCAGAAAGCCCTATTCTTGTAGGAATGTTCCTGCAATGGTCCTGTAGTAGTAGTATAAAATTAAAACCTGCATGTGATTGGCACCAATTAGAGCTTTATATGTATAGTGCATGTACAAGTCAATGTTCATTTTTAAATTGCCAATGCGCATCATATGTACTGTCCAGTCAGTCACACAGTCATTCACATATATATAACACATTTTTTCACTTCATTTGAAATAGTATTTTTTCTTGCATGCTCTTAATGTCAAAGTTCCCTTTCTTAGCACACTTAGATATTTGGCAAGGGAGAGAGAGGGTTACATGATCAGCTTTGACCCTGCCACCACTTTCCAAGGCTGTGTGACAAGCCCCATGTTTTCCTGACAGTTAACTATACTTTTTTTTTTTCTTTAAGCACTTATGTGTGACTAAACTGTCAGGCTCTTGAACTGAAGTCAAATATAATTTCTTTTTTTTTTCTGTCCTGGAAAATGAGAAACTGCCATAAAATTAAAACCAGAAACCATAAAAATAAATAAGTATTGGGTGTTTTCTGTGCCATAAAAGAATAAGAAAAGAAAAAAGAAATAGTTTGAATGACTCAGTATAATGACAGCAACAATAATACCAACAGAGCTTTTTGTTTTTTTTATATTATCTCATTCATTTTTGTACAAAAACCTAATGGTATAGCTTCTATTTTAAGCTCCATTTTAAAAGTGAGAAAACTAGGGTGTGGAAAATTTTCACATATGACTTTGGATCATGTGCCCAGGAAGGCATGTAGCACTACACAGAAGTGAGAATCAGGTTGGTCCCAGTACTAAATAGCTGTATGACATTGAGAAGTAATTTGCCTACATGGGTCTTGATTCACTTGCTTGCAGAGAGGAAGTGGGATGCTAGAGCTAAAATAGTCTGGACTTCATTGCTGGTTCAATTCCACATTCAGTATGCCAACTTGATATTTGGGTAGGTTTTTACAGCTACAGTGACCCTCAATAGTTTTATTTCACAGAGAATGGAAGTAATACTTATGGATATTTGAAAAGTTAACATGTTTCATATACCTTACAGAGTTCCTGATACATTGACAATAATGATGAGTTCCTATTCTTTCCCTGTATCAAATAATAGATAGATGACATCCCAGAAGCCTTAAAATTCTAAAACAATGATTTTTCACATATGTCCATTATTTGGAGAATGATTTTTCACATATGTCCATTATTTGGAGAACTGAGAAAAAAATATATAAGGACATTAAAATGTAATTAATTCCACAGTTATTGTGCAATATTTTAAGAAAAGATAATAGAATTACATTTGATTCAGAGTATTTGTTATATTGTCCCTGTGATTTTTATTGCACAATAGGCTGCAAAAACCACCATTGCCAGTTCCAATTTTTGACATACTATTATCTATATTATAGCTGAAATTTCATAGTATGGTTTTAAGAAATGCTTTACATTCAAAGGAGGTAGGAAACTTGAACCAGAAAGCTTTAGGAATTTTCAAGGAGTTGAAAGAACAGAGTTGGTGTTGAAGGCTGCATTGCCATTTAAAGAGGCAGAATCCTATCTAATAAAAGAGTAATATGCAAATTAACCATCACTCCACTACACTTGAAAGCCATGCCCACCAGCCATGCCCACCAGCCAACCAGGAGTGAGTATGCAAATTAAGCCCAACCAAGATGGCTGTGGCCATGGAGTGAGCAGGAGAGAAGCTTTTGTTTCCCTAACAATGGAGGAAGCCAAGCTTTCCACACACCCTGGTGGACTCAGGCCTCCACTCAAAGCTACAAAGTTTCAATTATAGAAGATAAATAAATCCCAACAAAAATGCCAGCAGCCATGGAGCTGGAGAGAGCACAAGATAGGGTTTCCCCCAGTGATAGAAGAAGCCAAGCTTTCTGCACACCCTGGATGGCCCAGGCCTCAGCTTAAGGTTACAAAATTTCAATTATAGAAGATAAATAAATCCTAACAGAAATGGATGCTGTCATGGAGCGAGCAGGAAGCTTGGCTCCACTACAGGCTACAAAGTTTCAATTGTAGAAGATAAATAAGTCCCAGATACCAGAGCCTCTGCTTGGGTCTCTGTGGGGCATGGCCAGCCTGCAAACCACACAGGCCCCTCACCCAGGGGCCCCAGGCCCCAAGGGAACCCTCACCCAGATCCAGGACACCCTTCAGGGCAAATCATCTGGCCCCCACCCATGCACCAAACCTGTATCCTATCTAATAAAAGAATAATATGCAAATTGACCATCACTCCAACACACAAAACGGCTGCCCCCATGTGGTCAAAGATCCTGCCCCCATGTAGACACAAGATGGCCACCACACGATGGCCAGCAGGGGAGAGCAGTTGGAGGAACCAGGTCTGCAAGGGAGGGAAGTTGGGGGTGATCAAGACTGCAGGGGAGAGCAGTTAGGGGTGACCAGGCCAGCAGGGGAGGGCAGTTATGGGTGACCAGGCCTGCAGAGGAGGGAAGTTAGGGGCAAACATCTGGCAGGGGAGCGGTTTGGCATCAATAAGGCTGGCAGGGGAGTGATTAGGGAGTGATCAGGCTAGCAGGCAGAAGCGGTTAGGGGCAATCTGGAAGGCAGGCAGGCGAGCAGTTGGGAGCCAACAATCCTGGATTGTCAGAGGGATGTTTGATTGTCCAACTGACCAGGAATGGGCCTAAATGGGCAATCCGACCTCCCTTGAGGTGTCCCAGATTGAAGAGGCTGCAGGTTGGGCTGTCCCCCCACCCCCCGAATCCTGCTATGCACAAATTTCGTGCACTGGGACTCTAGTAAATAAGTAAGTAAAGAAGTAAGGAAGGAAATAAATAAATAAATAAATAAATAAATAAATAAATAAATAGCAAGCTCACCATCCCCAAAGAGGAAGCCAGAGAGCACAAGACTTTAAGAGATCCATGTATCCAAGTTTCATAGGAGCAGAAAGTTAATGATGCAGTCAGGGAAAGGGAGATGGAACAGAAAATTTGCAATAAAAGTTGGAATGACTGTACAAGTCTAGGGAATTTGCCCTTGATCCTGGTGGTAAAGGGAATGAATTAGTTTATTGCATTTTTTCACCTCTTCACCCCTGATTCCTGCAGTATTCAAAACAGAATCATTCTCTCCTTTCTGACTCCCAGACTCCTTGTTAGGTGCACCTTCCCTGAACGCTCTTATGCTCCCGCTGCCCTTTGTCTCAGAAGTTCTCACATTTTTAATAATACATTGTTAAAGAAGCTTCTGTGTGCTATTAATTTTAAATCTCTTGAGGTAGCAATTCTATTATAATGGTGTTTCTGATACTCCAAGACTTTAGTAATATTCAGTTTGCATTCCAAAAGTTACAGATTCTTTACCTACTCTAGAAAATGCCATTTACTAGGATTGATCCTGGAATCTGGCTTTTTAAGTGTGATATCTACATTTGTGAGCTGTTTGGCTTTTAAGATTTATGTTAGAAAGAAATTGATCCTTCAGTAGTGATGTCATGCAGAAAATGAGATGTAAATAGGTGCTTACTCAATATAGCATTACTCAGTTCCCAGAGTAAATATGAAGGCTGAGACAACTTCATATTTCTCATTTAAATAGATGTACCTGATTGAGATAATCATTGTTTCCCTCGTTTGAAATAAAAATAACTGTTAGGCAGCAAACTACTTCAAACCTAAAGGCAGTAGAAAATTTTCCCCTTTTACCTTACTTATGAAATGGAGCAACATGTAATTTGTCCAGGATAATATGAATAATTGCAGAGAATATTAAAACTCATCAGCTTCCTCATGTATTGTTCTGAGAAATATCAATAATTACTGTGTCTCTAAGAGAAAACTCAATTCATATACACGCACACTCTTTGAAATTCATCAGTCACGACTTTACAAATGATTTCATACTCTTGCAATGTTTCAATAAAATATTACTTTATTGAGAGTAACAACTGCTGAGATTTAAGCTTCACTACTAATTTTCTTGGTCAGATATCTTCCACATACCTATGAACTCAAACGGAAGAAGCAAGGCCATTAAATTGTCATAGACTGTGTAATGAATTACTAACATGGTTGATTTATTTGTGGGTGGAAAAATTGTGATGAGTCTCACCTAGGTCTTCTCAGTGGTATTATTTTATGGCAAAAAATCTGTAAAAAATGACTAACATTTAAAAAATACATTTTTAGGGATGATTACAATTTTATACAGCTAAAGCACTGCATAGACTGAATATGCAGATATGTCAAGGCATTGCTGTGTATATATTTCTTCTGACTCTTTACACTTAAAATGTTTCAATGTCTAGGACATAGCTCACCTGCTCTAGCTACAATAGTGGTAATCAGCAAATGGACTGAGCAATAGAATATAGTGTTCCAATGCCTGAACTCTGGAGTTAGAATCCCATTAATAAGTGTGACCTTAATCTAGTTACTTACCTTTACTGTATTCCATTTTCTCTATTATTATAGAGGAAAATGATAGTATCTATTGCATAGGGTTGTTGAGAGGATTCAATGAGTTAATAAATGTAAAACATTTTGAAGAGTGATTGGCCCACAGTGTTTTATAATTGCCAACTACTGTTATCTCGTTTAACTTTATCAAAACCCTACTAAGAGTTAGTAATTTCACTTTTGTATTTGTGTGTGTGTGTGTGTGTGTGTGTGTGTGTGTGTGTGTGTGTGTTTTAGGTAAAAATCTGAGATTTAGCCATTTCAATGAGTTTGTCCAAGGTTATACATCTTGTAAATTTTGCAGTCTGGATTATAACCCAGACTGTATGATTAAAGTCTGTGAGTTTTATTTCCATGTTATCATTTCTGTACCTATATGCATTTTTCCTGATACCTCCTCTGTAATTATCCTCATATTTCTCCTAAATTGACCAGCCCTATGTAGTGTATTATAAACATGATTGTCCATATGGTTTAGTTCTCTTTGTCCAGGTAGGTTGGAATCTAATCAAAAGCATGGGTTGTTCCTTAAATAATACATTTCCTCCAGAGTCTGTACATTGTCCTGCATGACTAATGTTTGCTTAATACATTTTATTTTATTGAAACAATATGACTTAAATATACACATATTCAATGGCAAATTTCTGTAGAAATTTTCTGAAATGTTGGCAAATATATTTGGAACAATAATGTTTTTCCTTCATGATCAGTCATTTGACCATTTATAAAAGGTCTTGATACATAGATTAAAGATTGACTAGAGAATTTTCGCACAACTCGAATAAGAGGAAAAAGCACACAGGGTCAAAAGAAAAACTGTATGGCTAATTCCACCTGGCCAAAGGCATGCATGATAATGCAACTGTATCCCTGGCATGGAAGATCTCTGTTCCTTTTGTTGCTAAGTCTGAACTGGCTTCACAAAATTAGAGCTACATGGAGTGATTCTGAATTATTAAGTGGCAGTCTACAAAGAACATCTGTGGTGTAATCTCTGGTATAATAAATGTGGAATGTATTTACTCAGGGTAATCTAGAATAAAAGATGCTTCCCAGAGTTAGTGAGCTCTGACCTTGCATATAAAGGGGGCAGGCATTGACCTTGTCTCGGGCAGCTACATGCTTTTATATCATATTTTGCATTACAGAAGCAATAAATCAAAGGCTACCATGGGACTAAACACATACTAGTATGTGTAAGAAGTTTTGTAGCAGTAACCTATAACTTGATTCATTTCTTAAACTTTGGGGAAGTGTCTGTGACCAGCAGCAGTTATAGAGGACTGTAATGAGCACCAGAGTATACTCACAGTAAGAGAAAATGAAGATGTAATGTGAGCACAGACATTTCTAACTCTAAATCTTATTTATGAAAAGCATCTTAATAAGACCATGAAGAAACAGCACTGTGATAAAATCCTATCACTCTTGGACTTGGTTCTGCAGCATTCATTTAGATACTTAACATGATTTGTTTCCCAAAATTCCCTAAGATACATATGATGCTAACAGTTGAAGCAAACAATGTCATTTGTGTTTCAACTTGAAAATAAAGGACATTTTAAAATGTATGACTTGAATGATAGTGTCTTAACTTACTGCAATCTCTAATTGGTAAAGTAACTTTTCTCTATCAACAAGAAAGTTCAATGTTATAAAATTAAGAATATTTAGGGCATGTGCTGGGGGATGGGAATGGATGGGGAGAGGTCATAGGGGGGGAAGGAGACATATGTAATAATTTAAACAATAAAGAATTAAGATAAGAATAAAAAGAATATTTCTAAAATTAAGCTCTTATTTAAGGAACAGTAAATCTTCCTAAACAATTTTTATAAGACTAAATTTGGCCATTTGCCGTGTTTTTATGGGCTAGTAAAATGTCTAAATGGACTCCAATAGCCAAACATAATCTACAGAGACATTCTTTTCTTATCTAAATCTTCTGGGACTTGTCTCTTGAAATGAATATCATATATTACATAATCATCTTTTAATAGCACAATATTCCATGACCCTGCCATTTATTTATACTATTATATGCAATTTTCTTCTCAAAATTTGGAGAACATTATATTTATTTAAAAGGTGAAAGATTTATATGGTCTGAAGAGAAACCAGAGTATGTATTTAAAATAATTTAGTGACTCAATGTGACAGCACACATTTGCTTGACTAGATCAAGGTTTAACTTAAAATTTTAAATACATGTGAATTATAATCTTACTGAAAATTACTCATGCATTTATTGGTATCTTGAATATTTTTTAAAAAGATGTTAAGAATGCAAACAAGAAAGAAAAAGAACAAAAATAAATACAAAAGAAGTTTTGCAAAATTTTTTACTATTGGAAAATTTTTTACTAAGGTCAACATGATGTTTGGCCAGAGGTGACAAAAATATCCAATGCAATGCTAACCATTTTTTCAGTGAAAATTTTTACAAGTTTACTATGTATGAACTTTCCTATCCTCACCTAGCATGTGTTTTTATGTCCTTCATGCCACACATAGATCATAAAGTCTTTTGTGTTCAAGATGTGTGGTGACCATCACTGCAGGTCTCTAGGAACAGTCCTGTCCTCATCATCCTCTCCAGAATGATGCTTTGGCTCCCATTCTGGCCCTAAATTTTTATTCGTTCAAGTTTCTCTTTTGTCTACATCTGCTTAAGATCCCTGATAATTCCTGTGTCTTGTACCTCGGCTTTCATCTGAAAACATCCCTTTCATGTCTGGAGGTCTCCTCACATTAACCAACATATTGCCAAAGCTCTAATCTGTCCCATTACCTTTCCTACCTCTTTTCCTAAAACAAAGCCCTGCTTGGGTCCAGTTAGATGCCTTTTATGTGAATTTAAAATTAAAACATAAAAGCAAAGTAAAAAGAAAGTTTAAGAGATTGTGATGTAATAGCCCAATGAGATAAGAGAAAAAAAATCTTGGCCTAAATATCAGAATACATTAAAAACAAAACAAAAACCTTTCGTGAAGTGGTAATAAAGGGCCCTGAGCTCAGGGTGGCCATGCATATCCAGCAAATGTCTTGCTCATTTATTTTTCAAGGACCTGGGTTGATGGGATAAATGATGTTCAGAGCTGGAAACAATAGCATGGTGGGGATTTAAAATTCCTGCCTATCACCATAATCCTAACTCCTCACTTGTTTCATTTTATTTAATAAAGAGGAATAAAAATCTGAATATATCTCCCCATGATAAAGTAAGACATTAAAATTTTCAGTCCCTTCCATCACATTCTTCCTTCTGTATTATGTTTGAGGAAGGTGCATGTGTCTCAGAATTGCCACTTCAGAGCTGTTCAGTCATAGGGTTTTACTTAAAATGGAATTTGGATCCATCTGCTAATGCAGAAGTAAAAGATGGCCCCTTCAGTTGAGAGGGGAAAACTCATTGATCATATGCTTTTATCATGCTGGAGAGTTGAATGCTTTCCATCTTTATCAAATAGGAGCACGATGAGCAGCAGGAGCAGGGCACAGCTTCTGGTCATGAACCACAGGATTTGGCAGGTGCAGCCCCTTGTGATTTTGGAGCACTTATGTGCTCTCTCTGTCCTTTTGGATAACTGTCAATGGAAAATGATCTACCATTGGCACACCACATACCCATGAAATGGTATTCCAAGTGTGATCACTGCCTTATCCTCTAGCAGCTGTCTTAATTTGACTTCTAGCCACAGAGCAACTTGTCACTTGGGTCACCTGAGTGAATTGTCAAAGTTTTCCCCTACCCTAGTATTTACATAATTAGAGATACCACAGAGGAAATTGAAAGGACTAAAGAAAACATCATCATCCTCATCTCAGTGTTACTCTGTAGGAGGGCAATTTGTTCTGCTTTGAAAAATAATGGTCCACTTTGCAAATGAAATTTTTGTGATGACAGATGGTCCAATAGGAACCAGTGTGGTTCTAATTTAATTTTCCTAATAAGTAGAAAAAGATTTTACTTGATGAATATATTAGAAGACTGGTGGAGAAAAGATATCTGATGGAGGAATTAAGAAAATACACAGTGTGCTTTGCTTTTTTTTTTTTCTAAGTGTATTCATTACTAGATAGGTCACAGCCATTTTATTTCCTAGTTTTCCCAGAATGAAGTTAAATTCTCTCCTGGGTCTTAAGATAGCACTGGTATCAGATTTTGTTGATAACCCTCAGTGATAAGATACTTTGTGATAGGTTTAGTTTTTTCTCATTGATATAAAACATGAAAAATTCAGAATATAGTCCATATACCTATGTCACACAGCCTTCTGGTAATGTACATCTTAGTATGTAAAAGAGAATAAGGGTTAATAGACTCTCAAAGCACTGGCTCTGAACAAGGAAGACAGACAGAACAGCAATCTTAAGCTTATCTGTAGCAGATGTGAAAATGTGTCTACCTGATGCATAGCTGTGATGGCCAGATGCACCTAGTTCTCTGCATCCCTTTGCCAGGCCCTAGCAGCTAGTTCAATTGTTATATTTTCACATCCCCCTGCAGTTCTCTTTTTCACCTTATTTCTGTGATGCAGGTTCCCCTAGCCCTCTTTGTACCTTTCTTACCCTCTCGTCCATCCATTTCACCTCATCCTTATCTTCTGCCTACTCCACAGATGCTGATGTTCAAGGTAGAGGCTAGCCTCACTTTGGATCCTTGCCTTTCAGCATCCGTCTTTCCACTGCAGGGAACCTTGAGCACTCCTCATATCCAACTTGTTGAAAATGGAACTCACTCTGCCTCCATCCCTCCCCAGCCAACCCATACTTCTCCTTGGTGGTCTTCCTTAGGATGTATTGAGGCTCCTTCACACAGCCAATAGTCTACATTGAAAACCTTGAGATCATTGTAGATTCTTCCTTAGCACTTGCCTTGCTTGAATCTACCATTATGAAGTTCTGCTACTCCTGTGTTCTACATATTTCTGAGGTCCAGGACTTCCTCTCCAGCTTCACTGGCCAAGACCAGATCCTCTCCTGTTAAGCTTTTCCACCTGTTATCCTTGCCTTCAATATTGCATATCTATACCCAGTAACATTTAAGTGACTTTTGTTAAGTACACATTTACTCATGCAGCCACTCTTTCTGAAATCTTTATTATATCCCATTGCTTTCGAGTTAAATTCCTGTGTGTCAGCTATATATGGGCTGAATGATTAATTATATGGAAACAACTTTAAGAAAAGACTCAGACATTTTATTTCTTAGTAGTTTAGTCATATAAAAAGCACTTCACATTTCATAGATTTATAATTTCCTAAAAAGAAATTTTTTACATCTTTCAGTGGGATATTATGAGCTACATTAAATGTAAGATTTAATACTTACCTAAAACTTGAAAGAAATTCCACGGTATTATTACTGTCCTAAAAAATAACTTTTACCAAATTTCTTTTTGCTACATTTATACCTGACAGTAATAATTTATTGGGTTTACTTGTGCTTCAACAACTTATAATTAATACAATTGTAATTATCTGCTCTGTTGAAGTGGTAAAGCCTCAATACTCTATATATTCACCTTTGGAAAACATATCTAGTGTTCAGCATATTTTCTTCTGTTTGTTCTATGAAAACTGGACCAAGAACCTCAGAAATTTAAAAATTGTTGGCTCTTACTCTTTTAATAGTCTCTGAGAGATCCTGTACACTATATGTATTTTTTTGGTCAAATGTTATGGTTGCTTCATATTTTTATTATAACCTGTGTTTGAGTGAGACTTGTATATAATACAAAGACTCCATAGTACAGGTCAAAATCAGACTTTGGGCCTTGAAATCATCTACACCATTAAAACAACAAGAAACTAACTGAAAAGTTCACTGTACATATTTTCTTTGTCAAGATTTTATGAATGAGGTATAAATATAAGAAAACCAGAAAATATCTTCCACTCAATTTTAAATTCATGATCATTACATGTAGACACAGTTAGTATTTGCATAATGATCATGTAACTGTGCTGCACCTGCACAGCCAAGGGTGAACCTGAGTGGGGACGACTGAAAGGCTTAGAAAAGACAGACAAAAGAGTGAAAGCTGGGTCTTGGTGTGACACTGCTTCCTGAGAAACAGCGCCAATACCCACAAGCCGTGTCTTTATTTTATAGCAAATGCCACGAGGTAAAGTAAGGGTGTGGTCAAGATGTTTACAACATTCTTGTGAGTTTTGAATCTACTCAATTACATGCACCTGAACTCTATCAAGTCCACATAACTCAGGCACATGGGGCCATGTGTTTGTATCATAGGTTCAAGCTTACAACTACAGCTATTGACTATAATTATGCTGGGAGGGCTCTGCCCTCTAAGCTGGGACTTCCATGTGTCCATGAGAAGACTGTGCTCTCTCATCAGTCCAAGGTTTGAACCTGTCCAAAACACTGTAGCGTGCACCTCACAGTAACTAACAGTTTTGTAGGTTGTTGATTTATATCTAAATCATATTTAAATTTCAGTTTTATATCAGACCAAACATACTGCTTTCTTAAACACTGAGTGGCCAGATTATTATGATTTGTGAATGCATAATAATCTGGCCACTCAGTGTATATCCTATATAATAAAAGGCTAATATGCAAAATGTCCCCTCCACCAGGAGTTTGACCAATAGGAAGGCTGGCCAACCACCCATGTCCCCTCCCCCTGGCCAGCATGGCCAGACCCCACCCACACCTGGATTTATGCACCAGGCCTCATAAATAATATATAAATATATAAAAGTATATAAATATGTGTGGTGTGTACGCACACACACACACACACACACACATATACACACACATACCCTGAGTCATTTTTATGCATTCGGAGATCATGATAATCTGTCCACACAGTGTATATTCCAATATGCTAGGAAATATATGTGGAAAATAAGAGCTTATTTAAAAATATTTATTATAATTATAATGTAAAAATACTGATTGTCTAAATAATTCATTTTTCTTCCAAGTTAATTATTTCTAATTCTAGATTCTGAGACCTATCTGTAAAGATTCTGCTTCTTTTTTAACATTAAAACATATTTTGAAAAGGATAATTTATTAAAAGGAAAAAGTTAATAATAGAAAAATTGTTATTTAGTTAGCAGTTGTTAAACACAAAAATGAGCAAGAGAAATCATAATTTGTTATAAGGGTAATGTATTTTGACTTAAAATGACATAAAATGAGTGGATTACTAAAAGGCTAAAGAATAAAAAACTTGGAAACGATAGCAAGAACTAAAGAGACTCATATATTCTTGCTATACAGTATTTCTAATCATTCTTCCAATGAAATTGGAACTCAACTGGCAGAGTATTCTTCTCAATCTTGTCGTATCTGTGAATGAAAATACATTTATCTCTGGTAGAACATATAAAACATGTGAATTACACAATTCCGAATAAAATCACAACTTAATCAAATGGATAATATTTTCTGCTCCCACACACAGCTCCAGTCTGTGAAGGAGCTCAGTCTCCATAGCAACTATCATAGGATAACAGTCTGTTTTTCTCAGACCGTTTTTTGTTTGTTTGTTTTGTTTTAGATTAAGAAGAATTCCCTAGGCTTGTTGTTAATATTTTGTACTAGCAAACTACTGAACCAAGGAAAGACTCTTGCTAGCAACTGTGTTTGAGATTAACTTCTGAAAAGTTAATTTGCTAAAGACAAGAGGGAAAGCTTAAATGTTTGCAATAAATATAACACAATCAACCTTATAAAATTATAGCAATTTAAAAGGTCAAATTCAGAATTACCAGCTGTGAATATAATTGAAAAAAAAACACAACATTGATTTTATTTTTTATAGTTTCTGAGCAACTGGATATGTAAAAATATATATGAGACAGGAAAACCAACTGGTGTTAATCCATTACAGCTACTCAATATATCTACAGAATAGTAATGTATGTGGATAGGAATCTTTGATCCAAAATCAATGTTAATACTTTTATTTATTTATTTATTTATTTATTTATTTATTTATTTATTTATTGAAGCTTAGATTGCCCTAAGGAGAAAAATATCATGATTGAAAAGTAAATCTTTTGAGACTATACAGGGTAACTGTGAAATTTAATCATTTATATTTCACCAAAGATAGAGTTGAGATGGAATGTTTCCAAATATGACAGTATTGATAATGTTGATTCTTTTCATCATTTTGAAAGGGGCTTTAGCCTTGCCAATATGGCTCAGTGGTTGAGCATCCAACCATGAACCAGGAGTTCTTGGGTTTGATTTCCGGTCAGGATACATGTCCGAGTTGTGGACTCGATTCCCAGTAGGAAGCATATAGGTAGCAGCTTATAGATGATTCTCTCTCATCATTGATGTTTTTATCTCTCCCTCTCCCTTCTTCTCTGAAATCAATAAAAATTTATCTAAAAAAAATAATATTTATTGAAAAAAATAAAAGGACCCACAAAATGTCAAGAAACACTATGTAATGAATCAGAAATAAATGTATTTCTCTCCTCATGTATTTCCTTTTAAAAAATTTTTTTTTTTACTGATCTTTCACAGAGAGGAAAGGAAAGGGATAGAAAGTCAGAAACATCGATGAGAGAGAGACATTGATCAGCCGTCTCCTGCACGCCCCACACTGGAGATGTGCCCGCAAGCAAGGTACATGTCCCCGACCGGAATTGAACCCAGGACCTTTCAGTCCGCAGGCCTATGCTCTATCCATTGAGCCAAACCGGTCTCGGCTCATGTATTTCCTTTTACGTGTCACATAAATATCTCAGACCAATTGTTCTCAAACTAGCCTAAGTGTGAGTCACAGAAGGGCTCAGAAAATAAGATTGCAGTCTCTTCTCCCTCTTACAGAACTTTTTTTTCTCAGGTCAGATATGAGGCTTGATAACATGCTGTCCAACAAGTTCCCAGGAGGCTGATGCTGATGGTGTAGTCCACCCTTTGACAACACTGCCTTAGAATATAGTATCTCCTGCCTTGTGTAACTATTAGAATTGAATACACCTCTACTTTTCTAATCATTTGTTTCTATATTTATCCCTGGTTTCTTCCTTTTCTACATCTTACTAATAAAAAGCCTATGTGGTCATACCATCACGCCGTGATGCCCTCACACTATCACAAGATGGTTGCACACATAGTGGAGGCCGGGCCTGGTGGCCACTTCACACAGCTTCCGCCAGGGTTCTCATGGCCCTGTGCATGCTGCAGAGGTGGGACCTCGGCCGGCCTACCTCTTTGGGGTCACCAATAGCAGGGTTCCCACACTGTGAGAGAGCACAGGCCAGGCTGGGAGACCACCCCCTTCCTGAGTGCACAAATTTCATGCAATGGGCCTCTAATATTAAAATATTTCTCTGGAATTTATTTTGTTTTAGTATTTTATTTTTGCAGTTTAAATTTTCACATTTGGAGGGATTAGGCTCAAAATTCTCTAGATTAGATTTTTTCAAAATCCCATCACACATGTCACTTATATTTCCATTGTTACTATGATCTAATCTTGTTTAGGCTATTTCCCACAAATCTAACTGCTATAAAACACTTGTTTTGTACCTGACACACAAACATTTCTACCCTCTGTATTCTCATAAGAAAATCTGACATTTCTGATTTTAAGATATATGTTTTGTAAATATATTCTCCTTAAAATTGGCTTATATATTCCAGATATTCTTGAAATAAATTCAACATAGAATAGAAAAATGCCTATTGGTTCTTTAATTAATACTCAAGGAATCCAATTTTTTTTATCACAATGTGTTAGTTTAAACTGTGTAGTATATATTATTTCAGAAATAATCATTTAAAATTTTGCTATCATATTATAAATCAGCTTAAATATGTCAATGATTGTTTTGATTCTCTGAGTTAGCTATGTAGTTTTCCCTAACATTTTTTACTAAAATTGACTCATGAATATCCCATATCACAATTTGAAATATTCTGTTCAACACTATAGAATTATAGCTAGAATGTATCTCTGAATTCTAATCCAATGTCTTCATTTTATGATTTATTAAACTGATGTCTCTATAATTAAGTGGCTTGATATAGATTTATGGGTACAGAAAGTGAGGAATGGGATCCATTTACTCTCATTTCCATATGAATGGTTTTTGCAGTATGATACATATTTTTAAATAGCTATACATGTAATATAAATACAGGTTCAATGTAATATAAAATATATATAAATTACTGAAAATGTCTGTATATGTTAATATTTTTATCTAAAACTAATTTCATAGCAGTAAACTCTTTTTTTCCCATTGGTTTCTAGATAGAGTGAAAGGAAGAAAGGAGTGTGAGAGAAAGAGAAAATCATCAATGTGAGAGAGACATGTCAATTGGTTGCCTCTAAACTGTCAGGCACCGATCTCCAGAACCCATGGCTATGTTACTTGTAACTGGCCAAAGGAATTGACACTGCTATCAGCTGGCCTTAAGGAGATCATCCTGGTGTATCATCCAGGTGGAGCTAAATCACAGGAGTCTTAATGGGAGAGCTGGGGGCTTCCCTCATAGCAGTGGTTCTCAACCTTTTTAATGTTGTGATCTTTTAATACAGTTCCTCATGTTGTGGTGACCCCCAATCTTAAAATTATTTGCTACTTCATAACTATAATTTTGCTACTGATAATGAATCATAATGTAAATATCTGTTTTCCGATGGTTTTAGGCGATCTTGCTAGCAGTTTTCAACCTGTGGGTCGCGACCCACAAGTTGAGAACCGCTGTTGTAGAGCCTAAGACCATCAGAAAACACAGATATTTACATTATGATTCATAACAGTAGCAAAATTACAGTTATGAAGTAGCAACAAAAATAATTTTATGATTGGGGGTCACCACAACATGAGGAACTGTATTAAAAGGTCAGCATTAAAAAAGGTTGAGAACCACTGCCTCATAGTGTTACAGAATGGCCAAGTGCTACTGGTCACAGCAGTGAGGTGAAGCAGGCAGCCCTGGAAGCTGAGAAAGGCAAGAAAACCCCTGCCCATGACTCCAAAGGGAACACAGCCTGGCTGACACCTGGATATTAGCCCTGTGAGATCCAGTGTAAATTTCTGACCTCCCAAAATGATTTATGTTGTTTTAAGCCAGTTTGTGGTAATTTGTTATAACACCAATTGGAAACCAGTACAGTACTTAGATAAGCTCTCAGGTGTGTTTTACAAACAACATAAATTTCTCCATCCTCTCATTGCGTCCCTGTTATTGATCAGAAAAGTCACCTCCTCTCCTCCCCCTTTCCATCTCTGTGGTCTCTTCCTTTTTTCTTCTGTATTCCCATCGTAATCTTTCACCTGCAACTTACTCAGTTTGAAAAAAGAGTCATGATCCCTCCTTAATTCTCATATAGAAGTAGGTGCTTTGTTGGAGTCTGACCTTCAGTCCTGGCTGTATCAATATTAGCCAGTGACTGGGGCAATGGAGCAGACCTTTCATTATAGAGTGATCACACCACTTCACAGTCAAACCTCTTTTTCACAGAATGACAGGGCTGAATCAATGTTTGGTAGGCATTTGTTCCCAATGTTTTCTGTGGCAATCAGCAGCTCCAATTTGACTTGTTCTTTTTTTTACTTGTATTTTTAACAGAGACTCTAAATGTAATAGCAATTAAAAGCTGGTAGCAAAGGATTCATAAACAACAACAACAAACAAACAAACCAAAATCTGATAAGGGGTTTTAGTTTAATTTACAACTTACAATTTCTTTCAGACATCTTTCTTGACTTCCCTGCTTCACAGCTAGCAGAAAAGGTAGTTTCTGCAGCTCCTGCAATTTTCTTGTTAAGGTGTCTCATTGGGATAATCTCACTAGAGTGAGAATGTTTTGCAGATCACTTTCCATTCATTGAAAGTTTCTTAACCCAGCCAGAGGACCCTGTCCACTTAAATGACAATTTTCTCAAGCTCTCATTTTAACATCATTAATTCAGCTCTCCTCCACATCTTTGGTTTTAGGCCTTTTTTTTTTTTTCTTCAGTTGTGAAAACAGATCATTTCTTTTATTGCCTCATAGTTCTGAAATTGACCACTGCTTTTAATGCTTCAGGTTTTTTGCACCTGAATGAAATAAAAATAATTATGAAACAGCTTACAGATTCCTCTTATTTTACATTAAAGAAAAAAAATGACAAACATTTGTGTATTTCAAAGCTTACATGTGTTTAGAAGGTTACCTGTACAATTTATTTCTTGCTTAGTACCTATTGAATAGTTACTCTGTGAATCACTGTTTTAAGTTCTTTAAATAGTTCATTGTTTTTAATCACCAAAATAAATCTGTGAAAGTTCTGTTATAAATCTAAGTTAAATTTTACACTCTGTACAAAATAGAATGTAGTAGCAAAAAATGATTTATTAATCCTCTGCTATAGTCTTTCAATTAAGACTTTGCTTTTAATTGAAAAAGTTAAGCAAATGAATTTTAAATAGGATGGAGATAATTGCATAAATTCGTGGTTTAAAATATTTTCCTAGTTCCTTTTTGAGCAGTAATTTGTATACTCTTTGAGGAATCTTAATGCCTTCATTGCACTATGCTACTTTGAATCATCACAGGTGTTCATTTGCCTAAGAATCAAGTGCATTGGGAAGTATTGGTGCCTAAGAGCTAGAAGTACTAGATTCTGTCTCTCAGAAATATTTAGAATAAATCTATGGCCAGCATGCATTAGGGTTAGTGTAGAAGGTTCCAGCATGTGTAGATATTTTGGAATGGCAGCCAGTGAGACACAAACTCATACCAGTTAGATATGGGACATAATGTGACCTTGTCTCAGAAAGTAAGGAAGGTCAGGTGGTGTGCAGCCCTTCCATTCAGTATAGCTCTGCATACACAAATCAGTGGTACCAGATTTATTCCACAGACATTTACTAAAAGCTCTTATGTGCCCAAAATATGTCAATTAATCAATTTTCTTTTTAAATTAAGCTTCCTTTATTTGCTAGACACATTCCTTCCTTAGGGAATTCTATTTGAATGTTGCCACATATTTTTTAATCTCATTATCCACACAGCTGATATTTCTAATTATCTGACCTGCTCTCCTGCAGTGATTGTTCCTTTCCTGTCCATTGCTCAGTCCCATATTCACACCTGAGTCTTGTCCTAACCACTATCTGTAATCCACTCCTCCTTCATCTCAATTTCAAACATCTCATATATGGCATCATATCTTCTCTGCTCATTCCTCTATAAATTGAATTCCAATATCTTTGACTCCTCATTTCAGAGTATCTCAAGGTTACTATGTACTCATTATCCTCCTTACTCTGCTGAAATTTTACAATTAGACATTATAATAACTCACCTGGTTATACATTCCAAGTTTCTTCCAGCTGTCACTTCATGATGTGGGCAAAACCACTACTTGATTCTATTCTACTTCCTGATAGTAACACTTTGTGACCGTCCAAATAATGGCCCCCCACACATGTCCACATATTAATTCTGGGACCCTGTGAATATGACAGTCTACTTTAGGTAAAGGGGGACTAATACTGCTCTTCAGCTCATTTTAATCTAGGGAGATTATCCTGGGGGTCTCATGTGACACAAGAGTTCTCAACAGGAATTGAGAGAGAGAAGCAGAGAGAAGGCAATATGAGCATTGTCCTGCTTTTGCAGACAGATGAAGGGAGCATAGACAAAGGAGTAAATGTAGCATCTGAAATCTGGACAGGGGAAAGGAACTGGCTGTCCCCTAGAGCCTGCAGAAACAACACAGTCCTGCTGACATCTTTGTTTTAGTCCATTCAGACTCATGTTGGACTTCTGAGCTCCAGAAATATAATATAATGAATTTGAATTGTTTTAATTTCTTAGGCTTGTGGTAATTTGTTACACAGGCCAGACAAGGTGGTTGCCAGCCGGGGCCCCCTGATTGCCTAGCCAGTTGCCCCACAGATTGGCCCTGATCACCAGCCAGGCCTAGGGACCCTACCAATGTACAAATTTCATGCACCAGGCCTCTAGTTTTGGAGAGATTTTAAGTATACCAGTAATTACACATTTCTTGAGTGAGGGGCTCCATAGAGGGACCTTACTGCATCCTACTGTGTTTAGTCTCACTTGTCATGGAGAGAGGGCTGCTGATTTGGGGAATATGAATGACTCTCAGCTGTGAACAGGGCAGCTGTTCCATTTTTATTCTGGAGCCAACCTAAACAACACATATTTCATACTTAGAGCTCATAGTCAGCTGAGCTGAATTCAAACTACTGACTGGAAGGTGAGCAGACTCATTTTTCTTTATATCAGACTCCTAAGATATCAATTCCCTGATATATTAAAAAATGAGTTTAGCAAAATCTGAACCCTCCCTCAAGGCACATTTGTATTTTCTTACTCCCTCTTTTTTTCTTACACAAAAGGTAATATAATGTAGGTACTATTTTGAATTTTGTTTCTTTCCCAAGTATATTTAGAAATTGTTCCATATCAGTTAATAGAAATTTCTTCATTTTTTTTATAGCAGCCATATCTCTGCCATGCTAGGCTCTGCAGAAATCCTTGGCAAGAAAACATAGAATGTGGTTTGTGATACTATTTGAGATTCCCCATGCCCCCACACCACATACACACACGGACACAGCACATGATCCAAGAGACATGTTTTCCCCCTTCATCCTTAACACAGTCCTTTTGAAAGGTAATGGGCATAGAATTATTTAGGAGCTCAAAGCAAAATAAATGGGTGGCAATGGGGGAATTATCAATGAAAAATATAATTTCACAAATTTGCTCTATGTTATATCCATGTGCTGCAAGTATTCTGGGGAGCATAATCTTGGCCTCTGCTCATCTCCTATGGACTTTGTATTCATTTAACACAAGATGTGTGATGAGAACAAATGTTGGAAGTAGCAACCAGACTCCATCTTGGTTCTGTAACCTCAGATCCATTGCTTGCTTCTCTATATTTCAGTTTTGTCATCTGTAAAATGAGAATGGTATAACAACTGTCTCATAAGGTTACTGCTAGGATCTAAAAAGATAAAATATAAGTCATATAAAATATTTAAAAGGTACTCTGCATATGTTAAATGCTCAGAAATATATTGTTACAGAAGCTTCAAGGAAGCATCTAGTTATTTAAAACTTCTTAAGTCAACTTTTCTGCCTCTTTCCCAACACCAGTGTCTATATATTAATGTAAAGCATTTGTGAAGACCCAGCATGCCTCCTGAAAAGAACTTTGCAGCCATGTCACAGATAAAGCATTGAAAATGCTTAAGAATCAGATCAGTGAATTGATTCTAAAAGCTGTGTGTTCATGGCAGGCAGAGACTGGGAGAGTTTCAACAGAGCAACGATCAACAACATATGGTGAGATTAATAGAGAATCTAATATTATTCCAGCTCTAGCTTGCTTTTCCCCAATGCACACAATTATTGATGACCTTTGTAATTATAATACCTATTCCTCACAGCAACTAACCTAGTTGGCAGAGGAGTAAACTGAGATTCAAAGATGCTGGGTAACTAGTCAAAGACCTTTCTTGTAAACCCTATAAAGACCTTTCATATGACTCTACTATCAATTTCTTTTCTACTACATGTTGAGATCCCTTTTTATTTTATCAGTGTATCATTTTTTCCTAAGAAACAAATGGAGAGAGTCCAAATAATGCCTAATACTTGTTGCTTCCTTCCAGGGGATTTGCTCCACTCCACTGCTGACGATTGGTGATAGCAGTGACTGCAACCTCATCTGTCTCTGCCCCGTACTCGCTGCTCTTGTGGGGTGAAGGTCTTGGCAGAGCCCGACCTTGAATCAGCTCCTGCACCATTGGTCATGGATGCCACTGCACTGTTGTTTGATCAGTCACCCCTCACTGGCAGACATTCCAAGTTATGTGCTTTCGGTTCAGCATTTTTACTGTCACTGGAAATTTCCCATGATTTATGAAGATCATATTCTTCTGAATTTCAGGGTTGGTATTATTTTTCAGTTATGTCTCATTGTTGACATTAGCAAAGAGTGAATATATAGATGTATTTCAGGGACTTTTGGATGATTTTGATGATTTTAATCTTCGTCTAATTGGTCTCCCTGGAAATGTCGGACATAAGCTGTTTTTTTCCTACTTTAGTATCTGTGAATTTCATTTGTGAGCAACTAGTATTACTTATGCTTCTAAATATTTTTGCTTATGTATCTCTCCCTTTTTGCTTTTACCACCCTAATTAGAACTGTCACCCATCCTCTGCCACTGAACTATTCCAAATCTTGTTACAAAGAACCTCATTGATGGTTTCAAAGCTGTCACATGTATCCCATTCTCACCTATTCTTCGTGCAGTGGCCAGAAAAATTCTCCCAAACTGAAATCAATCATGTTACACTCCTGCTTACACACCTTCCCAGATTTAACTGGTCATTACCATCACCTGCCAAGTGGCTACTTAACCAGGACCATGCCTATTTCCCCAGTCTTACTCAGTGACACTGAAGGTTGGTTTGTTTGCTTGCTTGCTTTTATATATGTGGATAATGTTAACTCACGAGAACAATGTACTTGAAAACAGGGTTGGGTTCACAAGAAATCCTCTCCACCCATACACCTAGAGTCACATTTGAGATACTCAGTTGTACTATATCTTGGAGACATTTGAGGCTTATCTGTTTGCTTGCTTATTTGTTGTTGTTTTGGATCCTCTTTTTACAGTCTTCACAACTTCATGCCCAGGTCTCTGTTGCAACTCCCCACGTAGGCTTTGCTCTTCCCCTCTCTGAAAAAAAAATATCAGCACAGGTGTTTACATTATACATAATCTTCTGTGCTCTTGCAGGTCTGTGGAGTTGTGCTTAGAGTCTTTTCGAAAGGCAGTGTATTCTTAGAATCATCTTACTTTCCCCCCAACCAGATATATACATGCATCTGCTCATGTACACACGCACACACACACACACACACACACAGACTTTAGCAATTTACTAGTAGTTGTTATTAGAAAGGTCTTCAGGATCTCTTGTCTGTATTAATGCTGGACATAGAAATCCCCACAAACTATGATTTTATATATAGATTAAAAACAGTTCAGACTATACAGATTAACTTGAAAAAAATTATGAAAATAATATTTGATATAAAATACTAGTAAAGGTAGAATTAGTTACATTTAGACATCAGCCACAAATAGTTATAATCTGATGTGTTTTTACACTATTCAGTGAAAACATTTCTTGGGTTTTGGCATGAAATTTTGGGAAAATTTATGGTTTGCTCCACTTCTACCTAAAATTCATGTGAGGGGAGAAAATTGAGTGAGGAATGTGAAAAATGAAACTTCAAGTACTACTTACTCAGGAAGTTCAGCATTGCTGGCATTTTTCCCATTTGAGATAAAGTAGGATAATTACATAATAAAGCGACAACAAAAATGAATATAAAGTCTGTACATCTTTAAATTTTTTGAGAAATAAAATGTATAGTGGAACAAAAACAGTGGAAGAAGGTCTTCAATGGTGGTGTCCTTCAAACAAACAAGAGTATAATAGGGAAAGTAAAGTCTTGTTGGGAAGTTAGGAGAGGTTGAAGGAAGGATTTTGCTAAAACAGAAATTTTATAAAGCTCTGAAACTAAGAAGGAAATGAAGCCAAACAACTAAAAAAAAATGTAGTGAAAGAGCAAATGATTGCAGAATAAAATGAGAAAAGACAGATCAATAAAGTCTATGCTAGATGCTAAAGTCTTAAGGCAATAGAAATATGTTTGGTAAGCACAGAAGGCAGCCAGGGCTTTCAAGCTAATCATTGAAATGTCTTTTAGAAGATTTGTGTCCTAATCCTCTTCAACGCATGGTCTCTGAAAATGTAGACAATAGCTCAAGTTCCCTGTTCTTTAGTTTGACAGTATGCAAAATGGGGTTAGGGAAGCTTGTCACTTCCTGGTGCACAAAATGCTATAAAGCTTAATAAAATACTTTACAGGTAGTGCTTGACTAACAAGTTAGTTTTAACAATTTTAAATAATACTGTTTGAAATAACTTTGCCTTCACACATTTCTTTAACAGGATATTCAGGTCATAAATTTGAAGGCTCTCTAGTGGGTGTTATCAGGATGGATTGAGCCATATGTTGATCAGTGATGATGACAAAGAAAGTGGGAACATTTGTTTGTCTGGGTGATGAAGGATATGGGTGATGGAGCCAGGTGGCCTGGGTTCAGATTCCCAACTCTGTATTTATTAGCTATGTGGGCAATTTGAATGAAAGATTTTGTGATTCATTTTCCGAATCAGTAAGTGGAATATAGTATTAATACTTTCCAAATATAGCTCTGTTAAGCATTAAATCATATAAAGTACTTAGAACCACAGCAGACATGGTAGTAAGTATTGTTATTACATTATAAATAACAATATGAATACAGGACTAGAGGAGTTGGAAAGCACAAATGTATTTTAGTTTTATAGATTTATGAAGAAATTGGTAATATAGGCTTATGTGATATTTTTATGCTAATATTAATTCAAAGAAAATGATAAATCAGTGACCAGAATGAGTTCATTGTTTCCTAATGAACTTTATTTACACTAAGGGATGCTTAATAGAATGCAATAATTCTGAAAGCTTGTGACATTAATTGGGAGAGTTAAATACATTTGTATGATGGATTTTGACTGAATTTATAATCTATGTTCCATGGTAAAACTAGATATACATTGAAGTTAGGTATATCTTGAGAATTGAAAATATTAATACAGTAGTTTCATGTGGAAAAAGTTAGAACTTCACTTGAATCCTTATATTTTGTCATTTGCATGACTAAAGAAAATCACCACAAGAACTGAAGCACATATATTACATTAGAGAGTTTTTCATTGATGTTTTGAAAAATCCATCAAGTATAATTAATAATGAGTCTTTGGGCCTTATAAATTTTATAAACTGGAGATAAAAATGGTTTCTTTTTCTTCAAGAAGGTATTTCAAAGTCTCATTACTGTTATACTAATGCATAACTGAATTCTTAAAGAAAAAAAAGACATCATATATTTGTATCCTCATTACATCATCACTTTGATCATTGAGTCATTGTCACCTGAAATATCTAGTTAATGATAGAACTTCTATGGAGGTACTCCAATTTAGAGATTTTCTGAGAAAGAGAGAAAAAGGAGATCCTAAGTCCTTAAGAAGATTAATTTAATTATTAACTAAAAGAAAAAGAACAAGTTTATTCAGCTTACTTAGGAAGCATATTCTAGCATCATAAAAATTACACACATATGTAGAAATTACATATATACAGAACCATTAGTAATGAACTTTTAATAAGAGTACCTTAATGTTAATTTAATGAGAAAAACTAAATGAAGAATGTAACATCATGGACCCTTAACAGATTTTCTAATTAGATACCATTAAGGAGACTATTAGATGAATTAAAATTGAGCCCTTCATTAGCTGCCAAAAATATACCCTTTAATTTATAATGAAATGGTTATAGGCCAAAACACTCACCTGCACAATAGATGGAAAATAGGTCTGAGTTGTCTGGAATCCATGTCTGTCATTTCATTATAGTTCTGGTTCCCTCAGATGAGAGTGGATACCTAATACCATTCATTTGCTGAAAAGTTATAAACAGAGAAGGCAAACTAGTTTTCTTAAGCTTTGGTTCATGGGGATAGACAAATGGTTCATAAAGTCTTTGAGAATGTTTGAAATTTTGGTTTTTAAAAAAGTAAGATATTTTATAAGTTTTAAAATAGTTTTAATGGTAATTTCCTGTGTTTTTTTTTTTGTTTGTTTGTTTGTTTTAGGTCAACTTCTAAAACTAAAGAAGGAATGAATGAAGCCCTCTGGGATATTTGAGGTATGCACTTCCTCTTAAATTAACAGGAGCCTGCATAATATTCAAGTGTGAGAGATGAAGCAATGTTCAGTGGCTATTTTCCTGATACTTAAAATAAAGAACAGTCACTGAAGTCTAACTGTTAGTATTAGTAAAGATAAACATGTAACAAACACTCAAACAATGTTCCTAATAAGAATTACATATATTTACCAATGAATTTCTTATAATTAAATATAAAAATATATATTACAACAAGATTTGCAAACCCATAAATGTATTTACATAATTCTCTTTCATGCTTAATTCACCTGTACCTGCTCTTTTGGCCAATGCTCAGTTAACTTTTGCTAAATTTTCTGAGTGCAGATTCCCTATTAAACAGACCAGAACAAGTGAAATCTAAACATGCTTCCATCCATGATCTCAGCTCAACAATATAGTGTCTAACCTTGGACAAATTTCCCCCTATGTTATTGTGCAAAGGGTACAGACTTGTTGAATGAGTCAGATATTAGGCTACAGTTCCATTGTCATAAACCAGGTAAAACTTAGAAACAGAAAAACATCAAAAGCAGATAGATCTATGAAAGCATGAATCCCACCTAATATGCCAGATTTATAAATATTTTATCAGTTTAAATCTCTTAATACTCATGACATATATGTGCTTTTATTTTTTAGTTACTTTTTTTGAAGTTTCAAATACAGTTTACATTCAATATTATTCTGTATTAGTTTCAGGTGTATAGCATAGTGGTAAGACAATCATATACTTCAAAATTGTCCCCCTGATGTTCCCAGTACCCACCTGGCATTGTACTTAGTCATTAGAATATTATTGACTATATTCTATATGCGGTGATTTACAATGCTATGACTATTCTGTAACTATCAATTTGTACTTCTTAATCCCTTCATCTTTTTCATCCAGACTCCCAATCTCCTACCCTTCTTTTATCCATCATCTGTTCTCTGTATCAGTAGTATGTTTCTATTTTCTTTGTTTTAGAGATTTCACATATAACTGAAATAATATGTATTTTTCTTTCTCTATCTGACTTATTTCAGTGCCATTTTTTTTGAGGATCCTCCATATTGTTTTCCAAAGTGGTTCTACTAATCTGCAATAGTGCATGAGTGTTCTTTTTTCTCCACATCATCACCAACACTTATTGTTTGTTGATTTATTGATGATAGCCATTCTGGCAGATCTCAGGGGTCATCTCCTTGTGAATTAGGATATTCATTTGCATTTCTCTGATGATTAGTGATGTTGGCCATATGTATGTCCTCTTTGGAAAAGTGTCTATTCAGCTCCTCTTCCCACATTTTAATTAGGTGGTTTGTTTTTCTGGTGTTGAATTCTTTAGTGACTACATCAGTATGTACTTTTAGAAGAATAGATATTTGTGCTGATTCATCCAATATAATACAAGCCTAATATGCTAAGTGTCCGGTCAGCTGTTTAACCCATAAAAGGTAATATGCTAATGATATACTAAGGCTGTTCAACTGCTCACTATGATGTGTACTGACCACCAAGGGGCAGATGCTCTGACCAGGAGGTTAGCTTGCTCCTGGGGTCAGCCAATTGTGACTGAGCCAGATGGGCCAGATAGGCCCTGGAGCCCTCTCTCAGTCCCTCCCTGGCTGGCCAATCTCCCACATCCCTCTCTAGTCCGGTCATGTACTGGTGGGGTCTCTAGACATAACCTGTACCCTCTCGCAATCCACGACCCCTGGAGGGATGTTGGAGAGCTGGTTTAGGCCTAACAGTAAAACAACTGGTCACTATGATGCACGCTGACCACCAGGGGGCAGATGATCAATGCAGGTGGTCAGTACACTCCCACAGGGGGAACCCTGTTCAACCAGAAGCCAGATTCATGCCTGGTGAGCACAGCAGTGGTGGCGGGAGCCTCTCCTGCTTCTGTGGCAGTGCTAAGGATGTCCGACTGGTAGTCAGATAGCCCCTGAGGGCTCCTGGACTGTGAGAGGGTGCAGGCCGGGCTGAGGAACCCCCCAAAGTACGCAAATTTCGTGCACCAGGCCTCTAGTTGATATATGTATGGTTATGTAATGGACCAGTTAGCATAGAGTCTGTTTATTTCATTTGTGACTATAGTATTTCCTCTCCAAACTCATAGGAAGCTGCATCTCTGGAAATCTATTTGCCAATCTATGTAAGTAATTATTAACTGGAGCAGAACTCCAAATACCAGCAGGTTGTGTCTCTATTTTTCTATAATCATTTCCAGTTAATATACCAGTTACCTATAGTTTCAGCATAAGAAAAGATTTTTCTTCAATTCCAGGGTTTATATCAGTTCAATATATTTCATAATTTCTCAAAAGTTGTCACCCTTCATCTGGCATTGGCTTGGCGACTGCTTGGACACCCTGCCATGGGAAAAGGGAAGTCACTGTCCTGCTGGCTCTGCCATGTCTCTACTTTCTTGCTCTTCAATTTTTCTTGAATAACTGCTCTTCAAGAAGAAGGGACAGACTTCAAAATCAAAAGACAAATATTATTCTATTTGTTAGGTACATTATACATGTTATTGGTTAATAATGACAATGGCTCTACTAAAAGATATTATAGCTGAGTTTCTTAGAGGCCAAAGTCCTTTATTTTATTGTATATAAATGTCTTCATGAGAATTGTATTTATCCTTATTTAAGAAGTCCTTTCCTATCATAGGTCATAAAGCTGTTTCTATATTATCTTTAAAAATATTGTTTCTGAATTTTAATATATAAGTATTCATTTTGAGGTAGGTTTCAGTCTAGTTTTAGTTTTCCCTGTGGATTCTGAATTGAACCAATATCATTCATTGTACATACCATATTTCCCTGCTTACCATGTTTGTCATTAATCAAATCTCAATTTGGGATTTGTCCCTTTTGGGGCTCTTTATTTTTTCATCCATTTGCTTATCCTTGTCCTAATATTACATTATCCTAATTCATAAAAATGACACATAAATTCTTGTTAAAGTTTAAGAAAAATTCCTTCACCTTGTTGTCTTATTCTAAGTCCTTTGAACCTTCTTGTAAATTTTAATATATGTTTTTCAATTACACACCCACACACATATTTTTACTGGAATTACATTAAGTTAATAGATCAATTGGGTTAGAAATAATATTTATATAGTAATAGCAATGAAGATTCACCAGAGAAACAAATCCAACAGGGTGTGTGTGTGTGTGTGTGTGTCTGTGTGTATGTGTGTGTGTTGGGGAGAAGAAAAAAAGAGATTGAAAGAGGGAGAGAGGGAGAGAAAACTGGGAAAAAAAACACACACAGAAGATTTGGTAATGCAGGTAGAGTTTGAAAATGTTCTTCTGGTGTATCCCTCTTCCTCTAGGGTGGGAGTTCTCTTTTTCTTAACACCTTCAACCAAATGGATGAGATCACAAACATTATGGAGTGCAATTTGCTTTATTCAAACTCTCCTGATTTAAACATTAATCTCATCTAAAAACATCTTAGCAACAATACCCAGAGCTGCTTGACCAAATATATTATTCCAAGTAGGAGTTTTGGGTTTTTTTGTTTGTTTGTTTGTGTTTTTTTGTTTATTTGTTTTGGTTTAGTGTTTTTCTGAGTTAATGCATCAGTTTTTCTATTTGGCAATTGAAAGTGACCTGAGAAGACAGATCTCACAGAGGAGAGGACTTCATTTTTTCTTTGTTTGGATTAAGGTCCACAGACTGCCTGTTTTCCCATTCATCCCAATTTTTACTCCAAAGTTGTCAAGGAATAGTCAGAGTGGGCCCGACAAACTTTCTGCCAAAATCTGCTATTTAAAAGCATGGCTCTGTGTTAGAGATCATGCAGTCACTGTATTCAGCTATCTGCCAGCCTGCACACTCCCCTAATTCCATGCAAGAGACTGGGGTTTTGGAATCTCTCTCTTTCTTTTTCCTGATTTTATGCCAATTACTTACTGACTGCCAGAGAATAAACCAATAGGTAAATAAACATTGGCAGAGGTAAATTTAAATTGGCCATGTTTACCTCCACCAATCTAGAAGGGACTGCTATGCTGTTATCTAACTCATACATGTTTAATTATATTCTAACAATTTTGGTCTATTTGCTTGGCAAACTGGATGTGATGATGAGCATTTATATGTCCCTTGCTAAAAAGTACAATGGCATATTTGGACTCATGACCTCAGTTGCATAGTCATTTACAATTTATTTGTGTCTTACATATAATGAAGTTAATCATGTCTAGGAACTGGGATGCCAGGAAGTGAGGAGACATAATGGAGGTCTCTTCACAGTCATTTACAAATGAAGGAATAGATCTGAGTTATGATTTTAAAAAGGGGACTTTTTAAAATGATATGCTGTAATATCTACAACAATTAACAAAATGACATAGTGCTAGTGAGTACATATTAAATTGGAACGATACAGAGAAGATTAGCATGCCCCTAAGCAAGGATGACATGCAAATTCATGAAGCAGTCCATATTTTTTTAAAAGGAAAGTATATAAATAGATCTAAAATATGTTTACAATAATGTGCTATCATTAAAAACCAAAGAAATGCAAGTGTAAATGACATACATTTTTAAATTAGTCAAAAATGTAAACACACACACACACACCACTCAGTAATAGTTGGCATTTAGGTACACTCTATCTAGAAGTGACATTTCATGCAATATTTCTGAAGAGTGATTTTGCTAGCTATTAAAAGGCTTGGAAATGTAAATGCTATTTACATAGCGATTCTGTTTTAAGAAAGTAAACCCAAAGACATAAAGAAGAATGTGAACAAAATTTTAACATCAAAAGTATTAATCATAATAACAGGTCACTGTAAATGGTAAAAAACAAAAAAGAAAAAAGTTATGCTACATGTATGTAATAAAATGCTTTGAAACCATATATTATATGAAATGAAAATAAGAAGCATGGTGCACACATAGCTTTGGTTTATACTGACATGCAGTGAAATTTATGGGTTTTTTTAAATGCTAATTTTAGAGACATTTCTCAAAAAGTCCTCAATGTATTTTTGGATGTATTATATTAGACTTGAGTAACTTTAGAGACCTCCCCTCCCAAAAAATGAAATTCAGTTTTGATATAAACTACTGGCAGGACCAAAAATAACATTAATAATAAAAGTATAAAGTCCTCATTAGGAGAGCACTCTGTAGAGATTTGGATTGTTAGAGAGAAATGAGTCTTAGGTAACTATATCTATTACAACAGCTCAAGATAGATAGTAAGCAGAAGTAAAAAAAAAAATTACGACAGAATCTCAACTGTGTAAGATAAGTAGATCCAGAAATTTTGTTTCCTGACCTCAAAATATGTAAAGGACACACTTTCAATTCCTGAAATTGAAAACTAACTTTGTGCTTATTAATACTTTTTAAAACTAACATTGTGCTTATTAATAAGATTCTGTTTCATAATATGCTGAGTATGGCATCTACAAATGATTAAAATCCAATTATCCCTGTCAATTAGGAAGAGGCTGCCTATCTTCCACATAGGCTAGACAGAGTCTTAGCACTTTGGAAACAAGGTTTCCACAAATTGTGAAATCTCAAGGCAGGGCACTTAATCATTCTGTTTTTCTTTTACTTTCATAAGACTAGAGAGTATTTATGGAATTTGGCACATAACTATAGAAAGATTCAATGAAATAAATACAGAAAAAACATGAAATAACACTTATCCATTGTAAGCAATGGCTTATTAGCAATTTAAAGTTTGCTCTGTTTTCCCTTTGCACTATTTTGCACATTTGGTATACTTCACCACTCCATCTAACCTCTGTCCTGTGTCTGTGCCCATTAAGGAATTTGTGGCAGGGAAAATGTGTTATTCCTTAGTTGCAGTTTCTAGAATATTATGGGAAGCACTGGAAAAATATCAGGGCACACCTTGTCCAAGCCCCAGAGTAGGTGACTTACATGCATGGGAGTCATTTGTGCAACCCATTGCAGTTGAGGTTCTATAGAGCCCAGAGTGAGGTCCACATTTCTGTTTCTATCAGATTCTCACATGATGTCGGTGCTGCTGGACAGGAGGCTATGCTGCCGATAGAGGAAGTGCCTATTTCCACACTGATTAGGAGTGCGTTTAGGAGATGTGAGACCATCCCCTCCCCTAATTCCTTTAGTTGGTAACTAAAGGATGATCATGGCAATTATTCCTTCAGGCTAATTATTATCTTCTCTTTATCATTTGCCTTTTTAACATAGCATTGATTCGAAAGGGTTTTATGGAAATGTATATTTCCCTATATAATAGAATATAACAAACAGGTTAAAGTGAGTAATGAGCAAACTTGGAAAAAATAGTAAGGCTTAAAAATATAGGATGAAATCATTTGTAAGTTTAGTATCTCACTGGCTTTCAGAAATTTACATTTTGTTTCATAGAAACTAGTGTTGGAGTAAACAATTTAGTTGCCTTGAAGCTCCGGAACTTCTTAAAAGAAGGTTCGGTCACACAAGCACAGCTATTTCTATCTATGAATCCAAGAGAAAATACTCCCAGGGGTTCCTATCAGGAAGCTTAGTGACTTGCAAACAACAAAATCAACACCTTTGATCCTAATATGAAGAAAAGCAATGAGTGTTCTAGAATTGTTTATTAGAAGTTTCCTCTTTGTAAGCTGATGGAAAAATGCTAAAGCATAGCTTGATAAATGTCAAAATAATGTGATCCTGGTGTACATTCTTTAGCCAAAATAGTGTGTGTGTGTGTGTGGGTGTGTGTGTGTGTGTGCATAGTGCATATATATATATATATATATATATATATATATATATATATATGAGAGAGAACTTCCCTTCCCACTGGAATTCTTTATTCCTGATATATATTTTCTTGGTGAAGAATTAAGGAAGTATGATAAAGAATTTTCTTTTACTTGGGGAAGGATGAATCTTGTTCTCTTCCGACTTTTCACTGGTTGGATGAGGCCCATCTTCATGCTTCCAATCTAGACATATAAATAAAATGTGTAATTCAGAAACTGATAAGAAGTGCAATTCAATCCATTGTACGTTACTGGAATAAATGTTGATCTCATCCCAAAACACCCTCTTAGATACACCCAGAGTAAAGTGACCAAATGCCCTGCACCCTGTGTTCCACACAAGTCATTTCATAAAAAATTAACCACCCCAGAAGAGAGAAAGGCAAAATTGAATGCCTGCCAATTCCTGTGATGGATAAGCCTGCTCTTTCATCTCATTGGCCCAAACTCTGTCACATGGCTACACCAGCTGGATGGGTGATTAGGAAACTGAAACTTTTAGCCAGACTTATTGCCATCTCAAAAAACAACAACAACAAAAACAGGACTCTTTTAATTCACAGTGTCCTTAGTCTATCTATAATAATAAAAGCATAATATGCTAATTAGCCTGGATGTCCTGCTGGACAACCTTCTGGTGGAAGCCAGTGCTCCCCAGGTTCTGAGTACCTGCCGGTGGCTGGAGGATAGCCAGTGCCCATAGCCTGGGGAAGGAAGGCCTACTCTTGAATGAATTTCATGCATCATGCTTCTAGTAAAACAATAAATCAATATATTCTATAAATCAGATACATAGAAGATATTCACCTAATTTCTTCGGATAATGACTCAAAGAATCACAATTTCTAACTTGTACTTATGCCCTTCACAGGCCTTTGATGAACTTTAGATTTACACATCCTGGCTCATTTATTCTCTTTAACATCACACATCATAGACAATATCAAAATTATGGTTTTCTAGTGCTTATTATTTTTCATTGTCTCCCCCCCAAACACACACACACACTGGATAATAGATGCTATGGACAGAATCCTATTTACCACTTCAGAGTTGTAGCCTATATACTTAGATAGAAGGGTGCCTGCCATAGTTGACACTTAATAAATGGTTGCAGATTAACTGAGTAAATCTAAATGCTAACTGATCTTTGAGAGAAAAGATTCCTTTGCAGTTAGCAACAAATATTGCCTCATAAAAATGGAACCTTTAGGTGTCAAATGTTGTGTCATAAAAGTGTAGATATCTTACTGCTAAGGACATTATCTCTTGCAGTTTTGTAGAAAACTATGATTTATATTTAAGCCATTCCTTCAGATGCAGTAATAATATTCATTCAGTGTAGGTGAAACAATCATAAAATCAGAGACAGAAGTCTGAATGATTTACATTTACTGTTTCTGAATTTTGCATAAATATTAATACAGAGACAATCTAGACATATAAATAAGATGTGTAATTCAGAAACTGATAAGAAGTATAATTCAGAAAATTGTATCTCATTATTTTTTCACCTCATTTCCAAAGAGCACATGAATTTAAAATGCTCTACGGAGTAACATTTAATGTAATTCTCTAACAGATGGAAGAAAAGAATAGTGCTTCCATTAACATTTTGAAATACCACAAATACACATACTCAAACAAAATTTATTCAAATAATCGTGGAAAGGGTTTCATTTTATTTTATTAAACAAATTACATTCTAATACATTTCTACTATAAAAAGAGGCAAGACAAAGAATAGAAATCACTCTTATCTACCCTTCTCAACTCTAAGAGGGAAGTTAGCAGAATTCCAAAATCCTTTAGTGCTTTTATATACATGTACACACATACACACACACACATATACACATATTATCTTTTCTATCTTCATTTCATAAATGGATTAAACATATTATATTTATTTTAGCAATTAGATTTAGATATTTTTTATGTAAAATATATTAATATGTTTTAGCATATTCACTTTGTAGCTACCTTGTATTTATATCATGATATGCTATCATTTATTTAGCCTTTTCTCAACAACAAACATTTAGTTTACTTAAATTATTAGCTAACATTATGCTGTAAAGAACAACCTTAAACAGTTTTTTTGAGTGCCAATTTCTGCACATTGTTACCATAATTTGATATTATTAACCATACACATTTTTTTTAAATTTTACAAGTTAGTACTAAGGATGGGTCTGTTTTTTAATATTTTATAGCTGTTTACATTTCTTCTGAGATAGCATATGCACATGCTTTGCCTATTTGTATTTCTTCTTATTCATGATATATATACATGTATAATATACATATATACATATATATAAAATATTTAAAAATTTCATAGGATTTTAACATTTTTATCTTCAATATATTAAATATTAGAGGCTCTATATACAAAATTTGTGCAAGAGTAGGCCTTTACAGCCCTAGCTTTGTCCAGAAAAACATCCAGATGGTCATTCTGCTGTTTGGCCGTTTAATCGATATGCATATTATGCTTTTATTATTATAGATGTCAACAAGTTTTCAGTCTCTTTCTTGTCTTTAATTTATCTTTTTAGTGACCTTCGTCATGCAGAATTTAATTTTATGAGTATTTTCTTTTCTAAGAAGGTCATCCCTAATTTAGTAGTATAAAATTATACTCTAATATTTTGTAAATTTAGGTTTTTAGTTTATCTGTGCTTTATTTCTTTATAAAATGCTGGATAAGGGTCTGGAAGATATTTTTTGTGTGAAATAGATAGCTCATAGTTTTAATATGTACTGTATATCTTATTCTTATGACATTTTTGTTGAACCTAACTTATCATGCATAGTCTACATTATAAAAGGCCAGTGTCCATAACGACTGCAATGACCAGATGGAAGACTGGTCACCAGGAGGTGCACTGAGCACCTCTCAGTCCCCCTCCCCCATCCCATGAGCAGTGACTCCAGGTGTTGGGGACAGTTTGGGAATGGGGCAGGGCAGCTCCTGGCTGACGGCAGCAGGTTGGGGCAGCTCCTGGTGGACAGCTGGCAGCTCCTGGCTCCCAGTGGCAGGTGGGGAGCTCTTGGTGGTGGCTCACCCCTCCTTTGCAATATCCCACCCAGCAGTGGAGGAGGGGGAAGTCTTCCTTTTTTCCAGCCCCCAACACCCTCTGAGGCCCTGGGAAGAAGTCCCTGCCCACCCATTCAGCACCATAGCCTCAGGCTCTCCACCCTCCTTAGCTCACACCCTGCCTCTCCAGTGGCTGCCTGCGCTCCCCTCAGCCATCAGCTGAGGAGAGGAGGAGGGAAGCTGTTGGTGGGACTCTATCAGGTTCAGCTGGCCTGCCAGAAAGTTATCCCTGTGAGCCTCCCTGCCCCATCTCTGCCAGTGGGAACCCAACCCTCTCAGTGTTGCTGCCATCTTGGGTAGGTCAGGCCTAGCTGACTGCCAAGGCCTCAGGCAGTAGACACCTGCAGTTGCCATGACAAAGAGGTCATGGAGGGTCAAGTCATTGCCTCTGGTTGAAGCAGGTGCTGTGGGAGCAAATGGACCAAAACAAAACAAAACAAAACAAAACAGTATGTCCAATTGCCACCTAACTCCACACATGGTGTGTGAATTAGTCATTGTTAGAACCGAATTTAGTACTGATGTGCCCCATTTTAAGCAGACCCCCCAAAAAGACCTATTGTGTTGATAATTCACTTTACTACAGAAAGAATGCTCAAAGATTCTTGAAATAAGCAAAATATTTTGCACCTCATAGTATGAAACATTTAAACATCGTTAAAAATAATCTCTATGAGTAAAGGGAGTTGATATTAGCAAAATCTAATATATCCAATTCAAAATGTCATTCAGAAATGCATCTACTATATAAAATCAAAGTGTGGTAACTAGGGTTTGGCAAAAGCAACTTTGCTCTACCTGCTCATCCCCTCAGCCTTATGCTTTGCACAAAAGTCTCAATAAAGAGGTGGAGCAGAAGAAAAAGTAATGCCTTATGGCACTAAAATTTATCAGTTTCTTGAACAAATATTTATAAAAGTTGTACTGTATTAATTTTTTGCCTGTGTTATAGAAACACAGTGCAGCTCTGTCCCTATCTTCAAAGGGGTTGAAGTCTCTGTGAGTTCCCGGTAAGGTATAGCTGTAAACAGCACAGAAGGCACAGATTCCAATACAATTGTTATTATAAAAATTACTGAGTAAAAAACTGTCCTCACTCTCCCTCTAGAACAAGAATTAAAAGAAGCAAATATACTGAGTGGCGAGATTATTATTATGATCTCTGAACACAAAATAATCTGGCAACAAAATATATATATATTAGAGGCCCAGTGTATGAATTTGTGCATCGGTGTGGTCCAGCCAGCCTGGCTAGGGGGAGGGGACATGGGCCGCTGTTGGCCAGCCTGCCTGCTGGTCGAACTCCTGATTGAAGTGACAATTTGCATATTAGCCTTTTATTATATAGGATATACACTGAGTGGACAGGATATACACTATGTGTTTAGAAATCATAATAATCTGGCCACTCAGTGTAAATGTAGTCAATGAATCTGAACCCCTTTGGATCCCCAATTCTTAGGTACTAAAACAGGTTTTGTGAGGCCTAAAGTTTACTGACCCTGAAAGACTAATTTTAGGGAACAGACGTTTAATAAGGTTCAAAAATGATTTTATTTAGAATAAGAAAATAAATTACAAATAACTGTCTGCTTGGGGAATCTGTCCCTTTCTCTTTTAAATCATTTCAGGAAGGATATCCAAAATGCTGTTGGTTGCAACTTGCTTGCTCTCTTCCCCAGAACAAATCCAGTCCTTACAGGGGCTCTGAAGCTTCCTTAGCTTTATCATAATAAACAAACAAATAAACAAATAAATTTCAACAACACCCCTTTCTGGACAAAATACTTTCTTTTTAAATTTTTTAATTTTATCAAAGTAGTAAATTCATAGTTCATAATGTATCTTTTTTTCCTAATAGGTGTGTAGTATAGTGGTATATAATTGTTGCTTTTATTCTATCCTTGACAACTGTTATAGATGCCTCCCATTTCCTCCCCTTTACCCTCCTCCACCCAGCCCCTTCAACTCTGGCCATCACCACACTTTTGCCTATGTCCTTCCCTCCCTCTGACCTACATCAGTCCCTCCTGAATAATAAAAAACTAATATGCAAATTGACCAAATGGTGGAACAACCAGTTGCTATGACACACTGATCACCAGGGGGCAGATGCTCAATGCAGGATCTGCTTCCTGGTGGTCAGTGCACTCCCACAAGGGGAGTACCACTCAGCCAGAAGTCCTGAGCTGGGCTCAGAGCTGGCAAGTGCAGCAGTGGTAGTGGAAACCTCTCCCACTTCCGTAGCAGAGCTAAGGATGTCTGACTGCTGGCTTAGGCCTGCTCCCCTGAGGACATCCTGTGAGGGCTCCTGAACTGCGAGAGTGCATAGGCCAGGCTTAGGGACTATAGCCATATACACATTAGGGGCAACCAGGATGGCAAGGAAGCACATTTGGGGCAACCAGGGAGGCAGGCAGGCAGAGAGGGGTGATCAGGTAGGCAGAGGAGCAGTTAGGGGAATTAGGCAGGCAGGCAGATGAGTGGTAAAAAGCCAGTGGTCCTGGATTACAAGAGTGGTGTCTGATTGGCAGGATCAGGCCTAAACTGGCAATTGGACATCCCACAAGGAGTCCTGGATTAGAGAGAGTGAAGGCTGGGCTGAGGGACACCTCCCTCTCCCCTGCCATGCACGAATTTCGTACACCGGGCCTCTGGTCTAATCTAATAATAGAGAAATATGCAAATTTGTCCATGATAGCATCACATCACAACCGGATCAGTAGGCTGCAACCCCACCCTCTGCTCAGGCAGCTGCAAGGCCCAGGGTAGGATAGGTTACAATAGGAACAGTAATAGAAAAGGGAGGGAAACTGCACTGTATGTGGAAATGGGTGGTGACCACTTGAGGGTGGGACAGAGTAAGTGTGGCCAGTGAGGGCCAGGCCACAGGAAGCACAGAGCAGGGAGGTTTGCCCAGATGCAGGAGGAGGGCAGTGTTGGCCATTGGCAGGGAGGCACCCACGGTCCAGGATGGAGTGGAGGACAGTCCAAGGCCTTCTGGGCGGAGGCGCTCCTGCTTTGCAGCAGCAGCTCTCAGGCCACGTGGGCCTCTGCCAGCCTTGCTGGGCTGGGGCATCCTGGGCAGGGAATGGGAGCAGAACAGCGGTGGGGAGGTCGGGAAGGAGGGTGGCAAATACCTGGCCAGGGCTAAGCCCTGGGCTGGGGGTAAATGCCCTCCTCCAACAGAAGCTTTAAGAAGGGAAAGAGGGAAGAAAGAACTTTATAAAGGAGTCAGTAGAGAGCAGAGTTAAAGAAGGAAGGAGGATGTGGGAATGAACTGTAGGAGCTATAATGAAAATTCTGTATAGTTGTGTACTAGGGTCAGATTTAAAAGTAGGAGTCAGAAAAGAAAAAAGATAAATGATAGTGAATAATTAGACAGGTAGATGGATATTAAAACAGTGGAAGTAAGTAGAGAAGGATGTGGATGAGAGATAAAGAGGGAGGGAAGAAAAATTTTAAAGGGGAGCCAGTAGAGCTTAAAAGGAGAATGGGAAGAAAGAAGAAATGAGGGAGGGAGCAAAGCACATCTGAGGGAAGAAATGAAGAAAAAAATTAAAGTAGGAAGGAAGAAAAAGGGGAGGGAGAACAGGGGCAAAGATAAAGGAAAGAAAGAATGTGGGGAGGGAAGGAAGGTAGGAGAAAGATGGGAAGAAGGATGACAGACAGAAGTAGGAAATAAGAAGGAAAGAAAAGTTTATAAGTGATGAGTCAGTAGGAAAAAGTGTTACATAAAGGAGAGAGACAAATTGTGTACAAGGGAGAAGCCAACAAGGAAGTCAAATACAATTCTATGTGAAGGGGATAAGATTACAAAAAGAAGTTAATAAGAGCAACCAGATGGGCAGTGGAGGGCAGTTAGGGGTGACCAGGCTAGCAGGGGAGGACAGTTAGGGGAACCAGGAAGGCAGGCAGAGTAGTTAGGGTAGGCAGGCAGGTGAGCAGTTAGGAGCCAGAGGTCCTGGATTGTGAGAGGGATGTTCAACTGCCAGTTTAGGCCCAATCTCTGAAGGATAGGACCTAAACTGGCAGTTGAATATCCCTGAGGGCTCCCAGATTGGAGAGGGTGCAGGTCAGGCTGAGAGACCCCTCCGCCCCCTGGTACAAATTTTATGTACCAGGCCTCTAGTATTAAATAATTGGAAATTATTTTTCCAGATTCACAATATTTCCATTGATTTAACTTTATGACTCCACTTATATCTAGTGATGAGTGGACCTCTGTATTTTCTCCCATCCACAGTTCTGAAACAAAGTTTGTCTTGTGTCATTTTTTGATAGGAATAATCCAGGTTCACTAGGCATTGAAGGAAATAATGTCAGAGAACTATGAAAATAATCCAAGAAATGGATCCTTCAAAATGCCCAAGACAGTTTTAATTACATCAAACTAACATTTTAATAGAGATTCAAGTTTATGTTCCCACTAAAAATAAAGAAAATCTATGATAAAAGATTCATTTGAATATAAGAAAAAGATCTTTAAAAATAAATGATAATATCTTCAAAATTTTGTTTATATGCAAATAAAAGTATGGTTAGAACAAAAAGTTGAGGAAATCCTTCATAAATATAAGAAATATAAATATATAAGGCAAAAAACCTTAGAAAGTATGAGAAAAAAGTAATTTACCTGCCAACCAGAGTTGCTAAGGGATGGACAGAATTAAGTCAAGAATTCCTATCAAATTCTCAATAATAGCCGAGACCGGTTTGGCTCAGTGGATAGAGCGTCGGCCTGAGGACTGACAGGTTCGATTCCGGTTGGGGGCATGTACCTTGCGTGCGGGCACATCTCCACTGTGGGGCGTGCAGGAGGCGGCTGATCGATGTCTCTCATCGATGTTTCTGACTTTCTATCTCCCTTCCTCTCTGTGAAAAATCAATAAAATATATTTTTAAAAAATTCTCAATAATATTTTTTTAGCAGCAGTAGAAGAAACCATCCTAAGAGTCACATGGAATCTCAAGGGACTCCAAATAGCCAAAACACAACAAACAAACAAACAAATAAAAACCAAGGTTGGAGATTTCACACTTCCTGGTTTCAAAACTTATTACATGCTATAGTAATAAAAATGGTGTGGTGCTAGCATACATAAAAACCTACATAGCCTATGGAATAGAATAGAAAGACCAGCAACAAAACCCTTATATCTGTCAATGTATCTGATAAGGTTAAGAAGACCATTCAATAGGGGAAAAGATAGTCACTAATCACTGAGAAATACAAATCAAAACTAAAATGAGGTAGCACCTCACACCTATTAGGATTAGCTACTATTAAAAAAAAGAAAAGAAAGGAAGGAAGGATGAGAAAGAAAAACATTGAAAGTAAGAAGTAATGTTCTAAACAAAAAGGATTGTTCTGTCCCCCAAAAGGAATCCAATGTCATATACAACAATTAAAGTTGAATGATCCGCTAAGGAAGAAGAAATCTTTGGCAAATAATTTGATTTGAATACTGAATAAAATATGCAGCATCTAATTGAAAACAGGAAAGTAGCACCAGAAGGCTGAAATTGAAACTTGAGGGTAGAAAAATACTGTGGTAGAAGGTATGAGAGTTTAAAGACACCCAGATTAAGAGCAAGGAATTTCTTTTTTAAATGCTGTGTATATTCCACATCTATAAGTGGATCCATAATTGAAAAGAAGGGATCACATGAAAAGCTCAAATGTCAGGCAAATGTATCCTCTAAGCAATTTTAATTGGTCACTTAAATGGAAAACTTTACAATTGTTCATACTCTTTCTAACAGTAAATATTAAACTGTAGTAAACTGTTGGAGATCAATAGGAAATGTAGACATCTTTTGAAGAAAAAAATGGAAGTGGAAGTATTTATCTGCACCAATTTGCTGTGAGATAAAGAGGTGGACCCTAGAGACTAACTATTGGCTGTGATGGCTTGAACAAAGTAGTTGCATTGATGGCTCTGCCAGAGGCAGATGTAGCTGTCACTCTGCAGGAAATCCAACAGCTAAAAATTACTTGTCTGCTTTGAGAAGTGTGGCTGATTTTCTCTTTATGATTGTGAACATGGAAGATAGGCAGGATTTGTTTTTCATAGTCAAGAATACAAAACAAATTCAATGTCTTTCTTGAGAATATTGAAATTCTCTAGAGCACTACAACTACCTGGTGAGATAAGATTTAGTTATGATTCATCATCAAAACAACTTAATTTATCACAGTGGTGTTGACATCACAGAGAACTCCAAAGGAATGTTAGAGCAGCTATAGTACATATTAACGGGGAGGCTGGTTTGTTTGGTCAGATAAAATATAAGGCTATACTAATCAGTTAAATTCTTGGTTATAATTTGAGCTAAAAAAATTCAATGCCTGTGAAGCTATTTGTGTATTGAAGGATACATGCATCTCACTTGGCTTTTTATTAGCTATTATATATTAAATAAATAAATATTTAAATAGAGCCAGTATAAAAATTCTCACAAAAAGGAGTAGTTAAAGTACTCTTAAGGACATATAATCTCCAAAAGAGCAAATAACATGAAACATCTGTCCTTACATTTATTTTCCATTTGTATCTTTTGTGATGAAAGGTTCAGCTCATTTATTAATGGGGCTGTTTGTTTTATATTATTGTTTTGAGATTTCTTTATGTATCCTGGATCCCAATACTTTAGCATATATGTGGTTTTCAAAGGTTTCTTTCCCAGCAAAAGTTTCTATTTCTAAATTTTTACCATAGTTTTTTGAAGAACAAACTTTTTCATTTTGAGAAACCCAATTTATCAATTTGCTTTTTTATGTTTCTTAATGTTGGCCATATATATATATAAGTTCATTGCCAAACCCAAGATCACACATATTTTCTTCCATATTACCAGATATTTTATGCTTTTCTGTCTTATATTTGTGTATATGATCTATTTTAATTTATTTTTGTATCAAGTATGGGGTATGTATCTATTTTTTTTTTCAAATGCTGATCCAATTTTCCAGGATCACATGTTGAAAAGTTATCCATTTTGTAATAAATTATGTTTTCATATTCGCCAATGTTAGTTGAAGGTATTTTTGTAGGTCTATTTCTGGGGGTTATTGTGTGTTACATTTATCTATAAATGCTTATTATTGTCAGTACCATACTACCTTGCCCATCCGATGTGGTTCAGTGATTAAGCACTGACCTATGCACCAGTTCGATTCCTGGTCTGGACACAATGCTCAGGTTTCAGCTTGATCCCCAGTGTGGGGTATGCAGGAAGCAGCTAATCAGTAATTCTTTCTCATCATTGCTATTTCTATCTCTATCTTTCTTTCTGAAATCAATAAAAATATATTAAAAAATATCATACTACTTGAGTATTATAGCTTTATAAGTCTTAAAACTAGACATTGTGCATCCACAAATGTTTTTCTTTTTTAGAATTATTTTCATTGTTTTTGTTCATTTGCCTTTTGAATAAATTTTAGAATCAGCACATTAATACTTATCAAGAAATTCTTGTATTTTACTGGCATAGTGATATCAATAAAGTTGAATAGAGTAAATCTTTTAAACAAATATTGAGTCTTCCTATCTATAAACATGGTATATCCTTCTAGTTATTTACATATCCATTTATTTATTTCATCACTATTCTGTAGTTTTTGGTGTAAAGATCCTGGACATATCTTTGTTAGATTTAAACTTAACTATTTTTAGTTTTCTTTCTGTCATTTTCTCTCTTTCTCTCTCTGTTATTAATGTGTACATATATATTTAAACATCAGATTTCAGTTGTTTCTTTACTGGGATATGAGAACATCGTTTACTTTTGTATATGGACTTTGTAATTGTGTCCTTGCTAAACTCACTTAATAGTCCTAGAAGTTTATAATAAACTCTGAGATTTTCTTCAGATATAACCTTATCAGAGATTTTTGTGTACTTTCTTGACAATCTATCCTTTTTACTTCTTTTTCTTGTCTTATTTCACTATCTAGGTCTTGTAATAAATTGCCTTTTCATATATACCAATGTTAGTTGAAGATATTTTTGTAGGTCTATTTCTGAAACAGAACCAATAGGAGATTAGATATAGACATAGATATATGAAATTTATTATATATTAGAATTGGCTCATGTGGTTATTGAGGCCAAGAAGTTACAAAATCTACCATCTGCAAGCTGGAGAACCCAGCTTATAAATTAGCTGAGTCTCAGGAGTTGAGAATCAGAGGCCCAATAGTATAAGTACTGGTCTGAGAACCAGGAGTGCCAAAATACAAGGTGAGGAAATGAATATCTCAGCTTAACTGAAGAGAGCAGATTTGCCCTTCTTTTGTCTTTGTTTTGTTCATGTCCTTAGTGGATTGGGTGATACCCACTTGCATTGGTGAGTATAATAACCTTTACTCAGTTTACTCATTTAAATGCTTATCTCTTCTCATGACATCCTCACAGACCCTCTCAGCAATAATGACTTGCCAGCTATCTGGACATCCTTTGGCGCAGTCAAGTTAACACATAAAATATACCCTCGCAGTCTTCCACTATGATAACGAATAAAAGTGGCGAGAGAGAACTGAGCTGTGTTTAATCACAGGGAAAAATCATTCAATCTCTCATCAGTAGGTCAATGTGAGTTATAGAACTTTTTTAGGTATACTTTATCAGGTTAATGATTTCCTGCTTAACTTTTCTCTCAAATCACTGACAGAAGAGTGGAAGAAGACTATGTATAATTGTAGGCCTGTCTAGTTATGCTTTCAGATCTGTCAGTACATGCCTTTTATGTTTTGCTGCTCTGTTTTTGGATATATTCCATTTAGAATTTTCATGTCTTCTGGAAGAATTATTTAATCATTATGCAGTACAGCTTCTTATTCCAAAGTCTATTTTTTCTGATATTACTATAACTACTACAGCACCGTGTGTGTGTGTGTGATTTATTTCTCTCTATCCTTTTATTTTTAGCATATATGTGTCCTTAGAGATGGTATCTGGTGGGTTTCTGTGTTCGCTATATAGTTGGTTTAAAAATATACCATATTTCATTTTTTTTCTTTTCTCTTGCTTACTCGATATCTTCAAATGGGTGTTTAAAAGACTTTCAAACCCGACATCTGACATTGAATTTCATCATACCCTTTCCCATCTCAGTTCATGGCAATTCTATTTTTATAGCTGCTCAGGTCAAAATCTCAATGTTATTCTTGATTCCCTTTTCCCCTTATATCTCACCCAATCTGTTATGGAATTATGCTGCCCTGCATTCAAAATAGACCCAGAATATGATCCCTTTCTCCACTGGCCATCACTTCTCACCTGAACCACTGTGAGAGTCTGCTTACTGGACTCCTGATTACCATATTTCCTTCAACATATTTTTAACACAACAGCCAAAGTAACCCTGTAAATTCAGCCTCGTGGAGTAGTAAAGTGATAACTGAGAAGAATGGCTCTAATATATTATTCAGGGGACAAGTGTCATGGATAAAAAGAATGGCTGGATTAATATGCATCTAGTAGAAGTTTCAGGAAAAGAGACTAGAGAAGATGGATGACAGGCAATATTAAAAAATAGTTGACTATTATCTTGACTTGATAAAAACCATTTGTTAAGCTGGCTAAATCAAACCACAAGGTAAAAAAGAAAGAAAAAAAACTTCTAAATATATCATATTCAAATAACAGGATGGTAAAGACAAAGGTAAAAACTGTAAAAAAAAAAACCACACAGAAAATAAAAAACCTCAATGGAAAGATCATTAAATGGTTTGTGAATTCTCGGTAGTTCAAAACAGAAATTTGGAGAAATAGAAAGTGTTCTCAAAATGCTGAGAAAAAAAGAAATCACTCATTCATTTGATGGAATGCATAGTTCAAGAGTACAGTATACTCATTGCGATTATTTTCCTTGCCAGCTTCAGAAACATTTAATGTAGAGAAGCTAAGTATGGAACTCTGTAAGAAGAGAGCAGGAGAGGTCCAGACAGCTTTCTCTGAATGTCTGCAGAACCTCTCCATTCTGTGTTCATTCAGGCAACCAGTGGCTGCTGACAGAATAGCTTCTTTTCCAAACTTCTACACGTGGATGTTGACCATGGAAATACCTTTAGCTTAGTACAGCTGATAAATAGAGGCTGTCAAATTTGTGGAAGTCACTGGTGGTTTTTTTTTTCAGATTCTGTCAAAACATCACAATGTCAGAGCTTGTGACAATCCTTGTGTCCCATTACCTTCTCCACAAATAATACAGGTTTGAGCAAAAGTAGGTTTACAGTTGTGAGTACATCTGTGAAACAGTTTATTCTTATATTATTATCAATTATTGTATTATTTTCCATACAAACAACTGTAAACCTATTTTTTTCCTCACCCTGCATATAGAACAAAGCTTCCCTTTTCACCAAGTTTGATAGGTTGCTACTAGCTGATGAGTGGGTCAAAGATGCCCTGTTTTTTCACCTCCATAATTTCATGAAAATTGCTGAGGTTTCATATTTGTGGGTGAGACCTCTATTTTCTTCAATAAAAAATAAAAATCTTGCCCTAACCGGTTTGGCTCAGTGTATAAAGCGTCGGCCTGTGGACTCAAAGGTGGTACATACCCAGTAGGGAATGTGCAGGAGGTGGCTGATTGGTGTTTCTCTCTCATTGATGTATCTAATTCTCTATCCCCGTACCTTCCTCTCTGTAAAAAATCAATAAAAATATATCTAAAAATATAAAAGAAAAATCTTTCTTACATTTGTGAGCCCTTTTGGTGGGAAATGGGAAAATGGACAGTTGCTTTACTTCAAAAATTATGATATTGTCATAGCTAAAAAAAAGTATTAAAATTATTCTGTTCTGTTATAAATTCATGGGTCTTTTTTTGTTCCTGACAGCTAAAATGTGTGAAAGATAGATATTACTTTTTCAGTATTACCTCTGATTTTATAGATTGTGACTTGTATTTTAAAAGTCGGTATATTTACTATCTGTGTATTTCTCTATTCTATTTTCTCTTTAGGCAAAATTAAAAAGTATAAAATAGCATATTATTTTAAATATAAAATATAGAAAATGTTTTTGCAAAGACCATTCATCCTACTTTTTAAATGTTTAATATACCTACACTTGTGAGTTATATACAGATCAAACCTATGTGTTTATATGAATAGTTAACATAATTAACCTTTTTCCAAATATTTCTTATCAGCCACTAATGAAAAATTATGAAAAGCACGTTGGTTACAATATGCGACACTTACCTGAATTCAGTTGATGTGCCTTTACTTTCTTAATTTTAATAAGGGCGACATAAAAGTGTTTACTTATTTGGGCTGCTTAGGGAGATGGTGGTGACGTTCAAATTTTTTTATTTCCTCTGTTAGTCACATAAAGCTTGTTAGAAAGAGGTTTTGTAAGGTCTTCTCAGGGTAAATCTTCTTACTTATTATACTTGCAACATTTTTTTTTCATTGTTGAACTATCCTCTTTTTTAGCTTTATCCATTACATTTATTTTTTAGCTATATAATATCCTGCCAAAATAGCTTTTTAAAATGGTGCATATGAAAGTTTATGAGGAAACAGAATTCTCAGAAGTGTTTGAGAAGCAGCTGGAGGCTCCCTGTAGCTTCTCAGAAAGACTGATGATTCTTATAGCATACATAAACTGTATTTCACCCTAATTCCACAAGCATACCACAAGATTCTGATAAACTCTCCCATTCTCATCTGCAGATCACCTGTTGTAATTTAAACTTGGAAAGTCTGTTCCCCTCTTAATCCGAATGAAGTCTATTCAGGGAGCACAGTGATGAGCAGACAGGACATATTTCAGCTCTGGTCATCTCGGTATATTTGTACCGATAGATAGAATTGGTTCTTTCCAGGGCTTCTGCATTCCACAGCTGATAAAATATTTTAGGGCTTTCAGTGTTTGATGGAACACTAAAATCTGTTCATTTTAATCATGTTTGATTCAAGAAATTTAAGCAATCAAAATGAAGTTTGCTTTTACTTTCTATAAAAGATATATGCATATATACACACATATGTGTAAAATGTCATTTATAAATTATATTTTGTGTATGCATGTAGACTTTTAAACTTGTTACATAATGAATATGCTTAAAAGTACATGCTGGACCCTGGCTGGTTTGGCTCAGTGGATAGAGCATCAGCCTGAGTACTGAAGGGTCCCAGGTTCAATTCCTGTCAAGCGCATGTACCTTGGTTGCAGGCACATCCCCAATGGGGAGTGTGCATGAGGCAGCTGAATGATGTTTCTCTCTCATCGATGTTTCTAACTCTTTATTTCTCTTCCTCTTTAAAATCAATAAAGATATATATTTTTAAAAATACATGCTGGTATTGGTTTCCTATTTTCTTTTAAATTTTTTTCTTTGAGATCACCTGGTTTAAATCATAGAAGAAATCCAACTATAATACCAAAATGTACAAAAAAGTTCCATCAGAAAGCATACATTCTGCAGGCTTTTGAATAAACTATTGGTTATGCATCAATTCAATTTCATTTCAATTCAAATGCATTCAATAAATATATAGTGAACATACTATGTTATATGTGGTGACTTACATTGGATGCCTTAAGGAATTTTTTAAAATGAGCCAGCCACATTTTCAGATTTTAGAGTTGAAAGTATAATATAAATTACAGTCATAAAACATTTAGTAAATTTATAAGTGAGTTCATAAAAGAATATTGTGACTCCTTTTTGGGAGATAGCTAAGAAAGGGATCACGAAACAAGTGTTATACCTATACCATTGAACATTGAGATATGATTAGTACTAGTTGTTGTTATATGATAATGATGATGAAAAAGACCAACAAGGGTACAGAATTTAGGAAGTTGAGGTAAAAAAAGAGTCTCTAGGCCATTGGGACAATACATACATACGCATGTAGGGAGAAAGTGGCAGAAAAGCTGGAACCTATACATGCATAATATTTTGTGAGCATAATTAAGCATTATGGGCTCTTAGGGATTTGTAAGTGGAAGGGTAAAGTTATGAAAGCTGGGCATTGTGAAGTTTGTAGTAGCAGGTACTTGTGTAAAAAGGATTGCAGATGGAATAAAGAGACCAGTGAGAAGGTCACTCTGACATTTGTGGGTGGGGAAGCTGACACAAATCCCTTCATAATTGTCTCCTGGCCACCTCTCCAGCCTCATTCCCTTCTATTCTTTCTTCCATCCCAGCAATGAATGCAGACATATAGTCACCAAGTCCCATGTGCTCTCATGTATATATGCCTTCACATATGTCCACACACTGGTGCCTAGCACACCTAGACTTATCCCTCCAATCTCTTAGTCTTTCAAAAGCTCCTTTACCCACCCATATTCATCTGCATTTAGTCATGGAGGGAGAATAGCATTTTATTTTTATTAGTTTGGGTACTCATCAGAGAGTTTACCTATAATCATTGATTCAATATTCCAATTTAAATGAATGAAGGATCTTGAGAGAAGGCAGCTGATATTAGTTACTTTTGTAGATGAGATATGAGGGATATGCTGAAGTTGAGATTTCAATGAAACATGAGAGATATCCATTAAGCAAGTAGAAATGCACAATAGATTTCAAAGGTAAGCTTGTGATTAGAGATAAAAATTCAAACAATGTTCTCACAGAGAAGAGATATAAATCTTGTGGGTTGGAAGGGATGGGCCAGTAAAGAGAAAGACCATAAAGGTTGGGGATGTGCATAATACTTTAATGATTTATCATCCTAGATGTTCACTTATCAAGTTCATGTCTATAATTTATTCAAAATGTATCTAAGCTTCTTTTCATATTTAAAACTATGAAGTGCTATATAACTATAATGATATTCACTAAGCTTCTTTTAATACTAAGTCACATATCCCCTCAAGGTAATGTGTATAAGCAGATGACATGGAACAAAACCATGAGCTCCTGGCCCTAGGAGAAACTCATTCTGTTACTGTTCTCCCTGAAAGGCTGTTTTAATGGGCCCAGAAATGCTCCTATCTGTGGTCAGTTATGAGATAGAAATCAATGACTTTGGCACAGTGAATCCATCTTTTACTTTCTTTTTCATTAGTAAGCATTAGGAAAATGACTTCTGGTTGCTGCAGCCTTCAAACTGGTATCTTGATCAAATTCATCCTTGCAGCATTAATTTCAGTCAGCACTGTTAGTCACTAGGATTGCTGCCCCAGCATGCCTGGTGGGAAATGTTACAAGCAGGATTGAAAAGATTGTGCTCAAGAGCATTATCCCTGTCCTCTAGAGCAGCAGAACACTGCCACTTTAAATTAGGAAAGATTATGGGCAATGAAAATCCTAGTGAAGACATGGCTTGTTGCAGACATTGTGATCACTTCATTAGACTGTTATGTGATGCATATGTGCCATTTCGTAGGATAAAGACCATCTTCAGGAATAACTTCAGTTTCCACAAAGAGAAGTAATGAAGTCTTGCAGTAGAATCCACAGTCTGAGAGACACTTCACATCTTTTGACAAGTTTCAGAACTCACATTTGCATGTTAAAAGAGATCATATAAAAATGCCCAAGAATGAGTACCTCCGTTTATGAAATTGTCATATAGTTACAAATCTTGAACTGAAATGCTTTCATTGTGTGGGCACAGATTTTGAAGCTATATGTTAGTGCAGCTTTTTTTGCATTCTACCCTGTCATGGTGTGGCAAATTGAAATAACTTCCCTGGACATCACAGTGGAACAGATTTGGTTCCTGTTGTGCCCATTAACAGGGCAGTGACTCCAGGAGGCCAGCTGGTAGAAGGGAAGGAAGTGTTCCAGTTGGTGCTAAACAAAGCCATGTGGCTTATAAAATCATCACAGTCAGTTTGGAAAGTAGCAATGTAAGACCATTACCCTCTGGATGGAAAAAAAATAAGGTAGAATATAGCTATACACACACACAAAATATCTCATGTTCTTTCATTCAACTGATATTTATTGAATGCTAGAACACATGTAAATAGCCAAGAAGGGGCACTCATAGTATTGAGATTATTTCTATCCTCAATTTTTATGCTGTGATGTGGAAAAATATTGTTATAATTATAATTAACATTTATTTTAAACAACTGAGTTATTGACAATATGATTTATTATATCAGTGAAATAATCAAATATAAAATCAAATTAATATCTTATCTAAAACTATGAAGTGCTATTCCAAAATAGAACATATGTAAATAGCCAAAAAGGGATATTCATAGTATTAAGAGAAGAGTGAGCAGAAGAACAACATTTAGAGTAGATAATAAAAATATTTTTTATTTTTTAATCAGGTGTTTGACTAAGTTTATCAACAAAGGAAACAGAAATTGGATGAAAGGGAAAGGTATTTCATTTGGGAATAATTGCATATGCAAAATCATGGAGGTGGAAATCAGTGTTTGTTTTGTGTGGATTATGTATTTAGAAAAGCAGGTTTTATATTATTCAAATGGAATTACATTCTTCAATACTTCTGTAATTTTCACATAGGAATTTTTCTTCTTGGTAAAGAAAGAAAAAATCTTATAAAGGGAATATAATTTTATCTTTTTTAATTTTATATTTTCTATTTAGAAAAATGCTCATGTTGCCAATGTGACTGTTTTAGGAAAACCTAAATTATGTGCTAACAAACCTTGATAAATATTCTGTGAAGCCCTACAATATTAAGGGGGTTTTCTAGTAAAAGTTAAGATTGTGTGAGAGAGAAATAGAGAATAAAAAAAATTACTAGTAAGAAACAACAGATGATTACTCTGCATTTCTGCACCAGAGTTAATTAATTCTTAATTTCTTATGGATTGAAAAGTATTTCCACCCACTCAAGTTTTATGCTGTAATGTGGAAAAATATTAGTATAATTAACATTTATTTTAAACAACTTCATTTTTGACAATATGATTTATTATATGAGTGACATAATCAAATATAAAATCAAAATCAAATTAGTTTTAGATTAGTATCTTATCTAAAACTATGAAGTGCTATATAACTATAATGATATTCACTAAAATAAAAATTTTAAAGAAATAAAAATAAGTTAACTTGTTTTCAAAATGAGATTGATGTTAGTGATAGATACAGATACACACATATGTACATATGCATATCAATATAAATTGTAGATTTACTGATATGTACCCTATTTAATAGATGTTTAGTTTGAAGATATTTAGGCAAACATTTCTACAAAAAGAGATAAACAGAATTATAGTATTCTAGAGGCCTGGGCATGAAATTTGTGCATGGGGATTGGGGTGTCCTGCAGCCCAGCTTGCTCCCTCTCCAATCTGGTACCTCTTGAGGGATATCCGACTGCCTGTTTAGGCCTGATCCAGGTAGGATCAAGCCTAAATGGGTTGTCGGACATCCCTCTCACAATCCAGGACTGCAAGCTCCCAACTGCTCACGTGTCTGCCTTCCTGATTGCCCCTAACCGCTTCTGCCTGCCAGCCTGATCACACCCTAATCACTCCCCTGCCAGCCTGTTTGCCCCTAACTTCCCTACGCTGCAGGCCCAGTCACCCCCAACTTCCCTCCTCTGCTGGCCTGGTCACCCTTAACTGCCCGCCCTTGCAGGCTTGATCACTCCCAACTGCCCTCCCTTGCAGGCCTGGTCCTGGCTAACTGCTGGCCATGTTGTGGTGACCATCTTGTGTCCACATGGGGGCAGTCATCTTGTGTTTTGGAGAGATGGTCAATATGCATATTACTCTTTTATTAGATAGGATAGAGGCCTGGTGAATGGGTGGCGGCCAGCTGGTTTGCCCTGAAGGGTGTTGTGGATCAGGATGGGGGTTCTCTTGAGGCGTGGGGTAGCCTGGGCGAGGGGCCTGTGGTGGTTTGTAGGCCAGCCACGCCCCCCTGCAACCCAAGAGAAGGCCCTGGTATCTGGGACTTACTTATTTTCTACAATTGAAACTTTGTAGCCTGGAGCAGAGCCAAACTTTCTGCTCCCACAGCCATTCAAACTTTGTTGCCTTACACTCTGTGGGCCAGGCTTTGCAGAAAGCTTGGCTTCCTCCATTGCCAGGGGCAACCCAGGCCTCTCTCCTGCTCTCTCTGTGACTGTAGTCATTTTGGTTGGGTTAATTTGCATACTTGCTCTGATTGGCAGGTGGGAGTGGCTTATGAGTGTAGCAAAGGTATGATCAATTTGCATATTACTCTTTTATTAGATAGGATAGACTTTGGCACTAATCTAGCAAAACAAGAATTAAAACAAATACAATAAAACTACTGTGCTGGTGCCTCTCATCTCTATACAGCACAAGTTTTTGCTAATGGTTTTGTAAAGGTCACCTTTCTCTGTTTGCTCTTTCTAGGCTATCTTTTGTCCTGTCCCTGCAGTTCTTTTCAGGCAGGCATGAGGCCGCTTTGTTTATGGGATGACCACTGAGAGGGCCTGCCTACCCTTTCATTTTCCTCTTTGATTGCCTTAATAAGGACAACTGTCTCATGTTTCTCAAAATTCAAAGAAAAACAGATTGTTTCTTCCACTAAATGTCTCAGAGTGTCCTGTTCCCCAAATGAAATGAAACAAACAAATCTGGGCCATTATTTCTTACATTCCAAAACAGAGTAGTAGAGAGGTGATATGAGTTTAAGGTTTACATTTGAGGAAGTTGAAGCATTTGAGAAGAAATGACAAAATGCTTCCACTGATAAATAGCCAGAGCCACCCCATCCTGAGCCCGCTTCAATAAGCAATTGATTATGGACTTCCAAGCATTCTTTTTACATTTTGTGTTATCTTGGGACCAAACAGGAAGAGAGGACAGCCTCCAAGTCACTCGTGTCCTCTCTGAGTGGGTTGTTACAAAGATTGTGATTGCCATAGCAATGGGTGAGAAGGTGAAGGAGAAGAGAAGGAGACAGGGATAAAAGGAGGAAAAGACAGAGAGGAAAGAGAAGGAATAGAACAGAAGGAGGAGGAGGAGGAGGAAAAGGAGGAAAGGAGAATAATAAGAGAAGAGGAGGAAGAAGAGTGTTTATTAGTTAATCTATGCCAACTCTTACATATGCTAACCCTGTTAGTCCTCATTACAATCCTATGTGGTAGTTACTTTATAGATGAGAACACTAAAAATTTTATAGATGAGAACACAAAATATTAAATGGCATTGATACTAATATTGTACCAATAAGTGGTTCACCAGAGCACACACTAATACCAAATTTATGTTTCCCAGTATGGTCTTCCCCAATCTCTCAGTGATGTTTCTAGTTTCCACAGAGGCCTAGTAGTTTTAGGCAGCCACTGAAGCAGAGAGCAATTCAGATTTCTTTCCCACTATTTGGTGAAATGGCCCTTCTATAATGGTTCAACTGCTCCCCTCTGACTGATTGTGGAAGAACGTAGGATAATTGGAATTATTTCATTCAACTTCATTCCATAAGGCAGCAAGCTTGAAGGGGAAATATCAGATAAATTAGGTACATGCTAGGATTTCAAATTCATTATGTTGAGACATAAAATGAGACTGGATAATTCTTTAAAATACCCTTTGCTGGTTCATTCTATTATCCTCAAATCTACTAAGTGGAAGGAATTCCAAGTAGATTGCTGGTAGCCTTGTGTTTTCTCTGTGCTTCTAGCCAATTTCTTTAATAGCTTATCTAACATCTAGCTGATCTTTATGTTCACAAATATAATGATCAGGGCATCATTTCACCTCTGGAGCACTCTTCAAATCCATGTCATTTTGGAGTTTTCAAAAGTATGTTACCAGAGCTGGTAACAAGGCCAAAAAAAGAAATTAAACACTATCCTTAAAAAAATTCTAAGAATATATTTAAGAATTAGTGAAAGCTCCATAAAAATCCAGGAAGTTTAGGGTTTGTAGAAGTTCTGGGTTGGGGAACAAGAATGCATTCATGTGCCAGAAAGGTGGCTCACACCAAACTCCACCTGGACAGAAGCTCCTGTGTCTATATCCCTCTGGTCCTTGTCCTGCATATCTTCTCATTCTGATTGTTCATCTGTATCCTTTGTAATAAATTGGTAACCTATTGTTTCATCCATGAAGATTATAACCAGAAACTGAGACTGTCTTTGCCAGTAATTTATGTAACAAAAGTTCACTGCAGGAACTGTAATCTATAATATTTCACAAGGAAATAGCATACAGGATAATGTCTCTTATCAAGCAAATAAAGAAATAACATACTCCAAATTAATGATAGATTAATTACACATTCTCCCAGGCAAAGAAAAAATGAAATAAATAGAATCCAATGTTAGTTGAGATGCACCTTTTTATGGGTGAGGTCAGTCCTTCCAGTTCAAACCTGGGTATCAGTTGCCATCTTAAAGGCAGGTAACTCATTGTGGGGCTTGTGGCTCATGGGTGGATGATGGCACTGGGCCTAGCAGGCAAGGTGGTCTGCTCTAAAGGTTATTACCACAGCGACCATTACACAACTGTACCATCAAGGAATCTTGCCAAGGCAGGAACAGATGCCCTTTCTCTCGCTGAGGTTCTGCAAGGTTAACACCACTGCCCACCAAGAGTAGCCTGGCCACAGCAGGTACAAGTTTCTCACGATCTTCAGAGAGCTATTTAGATCAGCAAAGAATAGACTCGCCCAGATCCCACACTCTCAGTAACTCCTCACTGATTCTTATTGTTTAAAGTTTAAATATCAATTACATCACAGTTGTTCCATTACTTCTTATCTGAAAGTCCCTAGATATGCTATGGAGTGCTTATCAACAGCAACAGATGTTAGTGACAACAGCTGGTGCAGGTTTGTCCATGTTAACAAATTTACCTTAGATCAGAACAGCCTCACTGATGCCAGAAACAAATGGATTTGAAATCTTAACAACTTAATACACAATAAGAAAGTAAACTGTTTTTCTGGGTTCTCTGAGTTGTTCTAGCAAATTAATCAAACCAAAGGAAGAGTGTGGGAACCTCCTGGGTCAGAGGACAGGTAGCAAGCAACCTGGACTTGTGATTGACATCTAAAGTGGTGCTGGTGGCAGTGGAGGGAGAGGGCAATCTTACGGGAGAGAGCCCATAATCTGTGACACTGCAAAGTGATGTTCACTCATGCTAAGTGAATAGGACACTCTGCTGTGTTGCAGTATTGCTTGTTGTGGGGGTTTTCCTACATATCTAGTATCAGGAATGAAGTCGTGTTGTAATAGAGTATTCAGAGCAGAGGAGACACACCAGAGTCTTTATAAAACATGAGGTCATATGGGAGATCTGTTTTTAATTCTTTGAGGAATCACTGTATTGTTTCCACAATAGCTGAACATTTTACATGCCCACCAACAGTGGAGACTCTAATCTCTCCACATCTTCTCCATACTTACTATCTTTTGTTTTCTTGATCATAGCCATCTTTACAGGTGTGAGATTCTCATTGTGACTCTCATTTGCATCTTCCTGCCCATGAGTGATGCTGAGCAGCTACTCATAGATGTGTTGGCCATTTGTATGACTTCTTTGGAGAAACATCTGTTCACATCCGTTGCCTAATTTTGAATCAAGCACTAGAATTCATTAATATTTGTTAATGAAAAAATTATTAAGTAGTATTGTTAATAATTATCTTAATTGCCAATATGTCTGAATTTATTTTCTCTAATCCATTCTCTGTTTTGTAATTTGCCTTTTATAAATTGGTCATGGCACAGATTATTGTTTTACTTATGCTTTTCAAATAAACTACTTTTATTTTGTTAATTGTCTTTTGTCTTCATTGCTGTTTTTCTGTAATTCATTGATTATTGCCCTTATCTTTATTATTCATCTTTTAGAATAGTGTCAAGCACATGGTAAGGGTTCAATTCACATCACTGACATTACTTATTGCTATTAGCTAATTTCTTTTCCTTCAGTCTCAGACTTTCAAAGTAATTAGTGATAAGGTATTTATTATCACATACTTTTCCCTATGTCCCATCCAGCACATGCAAAAATGCATAAACACATGTAAATAGCATTTTCTTTTCTATAAAAAATTGGGGTTATATTGAATATTAGTTTGTAGTGCCTTGTTTACTTTTTCTGAAACCTAGATTATTACTCCCTTGGGCACACATTTATACCCAACTGCTTTATTTTAAGAGATACATGGTTGCCTGGAAGGGATGTGCTCTATTCAAACTTCCCCTGTTCTTCATCATTCCCCCTATTGCTGAGGTGGGTTGTTTGTGTGCATGTCCTTAATTTGTTTTATTTTTATTTTCTTTGCTAGACTCAATATGCATAAACACCATCAGACTTGGATTGTTATTTCCATAGAAAAAAATTCTCATAAATAGTCATATTTTTGGACTAACAGTTGTGTGCATTTTAAATGTCAATATGCATGGTGAGAGTCAAAAAACTGTAGCATTTGATTCTCCCAATAGCACAGTGTCAGCTTACCTCTCCTCCTGGTAGGTAAGAACCTGTGGAGCCAAAGCACCGAGGGTCACATCTCAGATCTACCATTTCCTAATGGGCACTTTGATCAAGATTTTCAAGTTCTGTGTCTAAATGACCTCATCTGTGCTGTGGGGAGGATGTGATGAGGATAATGTAGTTGTGTTGGTAAAGTATTTGTATGGTGCCTGGCATACATAGATCTATGTTTGTTAAATTAAAAATGCCCAAATTTTGCCATCTAATTGCTTTTAAATATATTTCCTTAATAGCTAGGAGGTTGAGACATTTGCTAGAATGATAGAACACTGTTTTCTTTATTTAACCTATTCTTATCCTACTTATAGGAAACATCTGTTCTGACTCAATAATAACAGGTCTTGGTTCTATTCCTAATGCTTTGAGTTTTATTCTACCTTTACACTGCTATTTTTATCAATTGTAGTTGTTGCTTTTCAAGCAGTGTTTATTCTTTCTTCTCTACATTATATCTGCATAGTTTATTAATTGAGAGTGAATATTCCTGTATAGTCCTGTTTTTAGATATTTTTATTGGTTTCAGAGAGGAAGGGAGAGGGGGAGATCGAAACATCAATGATGAGAGAGAATCATCAATAAGCTGCCTCCTGCATGCCCCACCCTGGGGATCAAACCTGCAAACCCTGTCTGAGAATCAAACTGTGACCTTCTGGTTCATAGGACAACGCTCAACTGCTGAGCAATGCAGGCCAGGTGCAAGTGAATATTCCTGATAAATCTAATAGAGCCACAACAATTGGACTTGAACAATCTGACACTATATTTACATAACCTCAGAATAGCCTTTATTTTTTCTGATTGATTACCAGGATTTTGACCTGGTTCATTCACTGAGGTGCCTAAGAGAGAGCCCTAGTGCATAGTAATCTTAAACAAATGTTCACTGAATGCGTGTTTGCATTGCTCTTTTATTCCAAAGTAACTTCCAATTTACTAATAAAAAAAAAGACATTGAGGAAGCAAATACCAAGTTCTAAACCAAACCGTCCTTCTGAGCTCATTTTCTTAGACTATTTTTCTGGGTGTTCATATTATGCATGCAAACCTAACAGTCTTTGAGGTCTGAGTGCTGACTCTGGACTTCGTCCAGCCTTGGCATAAAAATCCTTTCAAGCCCTCTGGGTACCTTAGTCTCAGCTGCTGCTTTTGTTTGTTTCTCCATTTCTGTTTATTTTAATTATCCCAACTTCTTCTATATTCTACTAGTAGAAGAATACAAGAAAGACAATGCAAAGGGCATTGTTCAAAGCAATGTGGTTAAAGATCACTTGGACCCATGAAGATCATTGAACAAAGAACATCAATCTAAAATGCTGGACTTCTGTTCTACCTCAAATAGGCTAAAGCTCTTTAAAAATTTTAAACTGCATTATGTTTTTAATGAAATGTTTACCTCTCAAAATTGGAAAGTAATAGACCAAAAAAAAAAGGAGAAATAATTATAGAGGACAATATGCTTTGCTTTTTTTCCAGAAGCTAGCTACCTTTAGTTTATTAAAATAATGCATGCATGTGGAAAAAAGGATAGAATATGAATATTTGTGCATGAAATATATATTTATGTAAGAAGCTATTATATCTGGTCTTTTCCCCACTTTAGTTTCATTTCTAGGTTACCCCTTTTCATTTTTCCCTGTTTGAGTTCTTCTGATTGTTGTTTCAATTGTTGTTTTAATAATATACATATGCATCAATTTTTTAATAGCTTTTGACATACCTATTGTTCTCAATTTCAAAAGATGGAAGTTTTATTTTTTTATATTATCTTCCTCCATCTTTCTCCCCTCTTTATTCCTTTTAATTTTGGCCAGTCATATTATTTTTTGTTCTATTGTTTTCCTATTAAGTTAAACCTTTACTTAGTTCTCAAATTATTGGTGGATTGACATTAGAATGTTTATGTTGATTTTCAACTGTTCACAAGAAAGGTGTCTGTGCCTGCTTTTTGTATTTATCTCTCTATCCTTGTCAACTGTCCATCTTCAGCTTACTATGAATTGACTTAAATCATTATCTCTCACCCAAGTTTTGGCTTTTGCATGTGGTTTCTGCATTTATTTGGGGATGGTACATTTGGGGATGGTACAAAATGGCAGAAGAACATTTTTATGGAACTTTACTTAGTCTCCCTGTTCTCAGCCATACTTTCTATCCTTCCTGTCTAAGACTGGAGACTGATTTTGAAGGCCGCTGATTTCCAAACCAGGTCCAATCATTGTTTATAAATTGCATTTAATTGTCTTGGATCTTCATATCCCTTTAATTTGAAAGAACTCTCTGGTTTTATTTTGTTTTGTAATGACACTGACAAATTTGAATAGTCTAAGGCAGTTTTTTTAATAGAATGCTTTTTCTAATTATTTTAGCATGATTATTACATTTAGTTAAACTTTTTTATTCTTGCATGAATGTTGTATAGACAATAATGTTTACTTTTATTACAAAGTAAATACTACCTGGTGGTCCTGTTATTGGTTAATCTCAGCTCAGTCACTTGGTTATTTGATGCACCAGTCCTCCCCATTTTCAAGGCTAATTTGTCCTTTCATAATTATAAGTGATATTATGGGTGATGCTTTAAGATGACATGAATATGCTGTTGCCATGGTTTTGGCACTCGGTGATGATTCTTAATGGACTTAATGATTAATTTTGTGTTGGCTTTATGATATTTAATTTTAGGAATTGTTTCTGTATTATTAGCTGTATTCTTTTATAAATAAGAGTTTTTTCATTCTTTCGTTTCTCTTTTATTTTCTTGATCTTGCTTTCTTTATCATATTATTATAGACTTAGGGATCTTATATTTTAACCTTTTTATTTAAAAATCCAAATTTTGTATGAAATCTGAGTTTAAAATGTTAGATTTTTTTAAATGGTTGAATAATATACAAGAAATAGTACTTTGTGACACTTGAGAACAACATGAGATTCAAAGAGGACAAGGAAAGGGAATTGTGTAAACTGAACCCAGGTGGAGTTGGAACAGGAAGAAGAAGTCTCTTGTCCGAGAAAGGTATGACTCCTGCCACAGACATGGACAGACCAACAGGGCTAGGGAGAAATACTACCTCTCTCTTCTCGCATTTCCTGGGTCCTATCTCTGATCCCACCGTCAAGTCCAGCTGGGAGCCAACTGTCCAAGGAGCCCACAATATTGGTCTCCAGGGACTATAGCAAGACTACAGATAAATAGTGATGTCTACAAAAAAAATCATCTAGACCAGGTATAAATTTGATAATGAAGTTAAAATTACTCTATTATAGATTGATAAATCCCAATTTCTATTCTAACATGCAATAAATGATAGAACAAATGGAACTGTTCTTTAATTTATTTTTTAATTCAGCAAATATTTGCAAGCTGAAAAATTCAGTCTCACTCAGCATTTCAGGATATTTGAGAAATGTACTTCAAAAGTTTGAAAAATTGAACTACCCCCACCCCAAATCACTAGATATTATTTATCGAGCAACTGTAATATGTCCTGAGTGATTTATATGCATTGTTCACACCATTAAGGTATTATTATACTTATTTTTTAAAAGAAGAAACAGAGAGAGAGAGTGATTCAAAGTTTCACAGCTAATAAATACCAGGGCTTGATTAGAACAAAAGTTTGCCTGTATCCAATACAGTGGTACCTTGAGATACGAGTGCCCTAACATACGAGATTTTTGAGATACGAGCCGTCGAGCGAGCGATTTTTGCTTTGAAATACCAGCAACATTTGAGATAGCAGTAATCGCGCGGATCGGCCCACTGCACACGACCCACCAGTTTACTGCGACTCGAGTGTCTCATAGTTTCCCACGCCTCAAGCTTACCGAAAGAATTAAACTCGTATCTCGAGGTACCACTGTAATTCTATATTAGCATCCTTTTACATTATTCCAAATGATTGAGCCTCATCTAATGATAAAAAGATGGGTAGCTGGAAAATACAGCATAGCAAAATGAATGAATTCATGAGATTTGAGCTTTTATCCTCTCTATAGGCAACACCCATATTTAACATTTATTTAACATCTATCCTTTTAAAAAAGAGATTGTTAAAAATCATGTTCCACTGTAGAAAAGATTTCTCCAAGGGATTTTATACATGAACCTCATCAGCTTAATTTTCACTCTTCCACAATGTGACTTGGGTTCATTGCTTTCTTTTTTTCTTTTTCAGGAATATCTGTGGTAGCTTGTTTTCAAAGTGCACCAATGTCACTCCCCCAATGAGAGGTGGAGTCTATTCCTCCTGCCATTTGTTTCTTGAGTTTTAAAAGGATTCTGTACAAAATAATATACTTACTTTTGAATTAGGAACCAGATAATAATATACTAATTTTGAAGAAAAAAAGGACTTTGGCTACTTCTTAAAATTTGAAAACAAAATACATCTCTGCTTTCTAATTAGTAACTCCCCATCACTGTAACAGAAATAAGCTAGTCCACAACCCATGAACTTGTTGATAGCACTGAGTCCCAGCAATATATTTTATCTCCTTGTTGCTGGATGGAGCATTTGTAATAAAGCCACGATTTTCTGAGCACAGTTCAACCAATAAATTGCTTATTAATGACCAACAGCAGCAGGAGCTACATTTCCATCAATTACAGCTTTGCTTTCCTCCCCCTGTGCTGGTAGCACAGGAGTCATCATGGAGCTCAGGGTAGACCAGGGTCCCAAACCAAGAGGCGAGTCTACCTTACATGGCTATCCTTTATAGGAGACACATGTGAATCTGGATGAGACTTAAACCATAGAGCTATTCAAGTAAAAAGCTTAATGCTTTATATGCAAAATCAGTGTAATTAGAGGAAAATTATACCACATGTTGATAAAAACCTAGAGTGTGGAGATGTGGTCCTTTTCAACCCCATGAAACACTTACATCAAGGTGAGTGGGTGTAATTATGTTTCTCCTCTGCTGTTCACTTATATATTCAGATTTTCCTTTTCAAAAGAACAGAAAAAGGATTTAGCTATAATCATCTTCACAGAACTGATATTTCTCATGGAACTGATACATTTTCAGAGAGATTCTTCAATACAATGTAGCCCTAGAGATTCAGCTACATTCCCTGGGAGGCAAAGAAAGCCATAGCAATGTCATTACCTAGATATTTCTCCTCCATCTCCACCCTTGTCCATGTTGGGACTATAATAATTTAAGATCAGATTAAATCAGGTAAATGCAATTTTGGAATATGATGTTGAAAGTATGCCACTTTTTCTAGTTTAACTCCTTCAACACTCTCCATTTAGGTATTGTATCATTTTAATTTTATTTAAAATATAGTCATAGGCAGTTCTCAGGCTTTTCAGCAAATTAGATTCAATTGGTAAGCTTTTTAAAAAATATATCAGTTGATGAGCTTGACTCCCAGAGATAGAATGAAATGATTAGATGTAGAAATAAACTTCCTCAGGAGAGTCTAGTGCACTTTTAAGGTTGAGAACTACTTAAATATCCTGTCTGTACACATTATATTCTACAGTTGTGATGAATCATTCTTGGCCTGGGCACAGGGGTTATAGTTTCATACTGTGAAACCCTTCATTTCGAGTATTACCTGCTGCTATCTTTCCTCTCTCACTCTTTTCTTCCCTCTGTTTTCCTTTTTTCTTGTTTCATGGTTATTGAGGAAATTAGTTGATATTCTGCCATTATGTCACTTGTACATTGATTCCACATTCTGAAATTTTCATCTTTCAAGAGCTATATGTAATATATATAGACATATAGCTCTATATATGTTTGAATAAATCAAGGAAGAAAAAAATACAAATTAGAAGTTTAGAACTATTTTCATAAGAACTTTAGGCTTAATATCTAACTACTTTTAGAAATGGTAGACTTACCATTCTTATTCTCTGCTCCAGTTTCTATGGGATATAAATATATTCACACCTCCCATGTGTCAGGCACTTTAGTAGAACATGGGGTAGATGAGCAAACAAACATGAACTTCCTCTAGGCACAGCATTAAAATAGTAAATAAGTCAAAGATAGACTATAATTTAAGAAGAAAAAGGGTGTAAAAGCTTTTTTTACAAGATCCCAGAAATAGTCTGAACATATCTAAATATAGTTGATTCTTACTATCTACTGCTAGTTATGTTTTGTAAATTCACTGTAAACAATAAATTGTGAAGACTGAACCATCAACTAACTCCTCAGGGATATAAAATTAGGTTCATATAACACTTGAAGTCACAAAATTTTCAACAACAATCAATATGTAATTCTGTTTTATGTACGTTTCTATATAAAGAGACCTTATTCAAAACATATTGTTGATTGATTGGCATTGAATTCATGGCCAGCAGGACTATAACTCATGTCTGCATGACATTTATCTAACATGGTGTTTTCTCCCTAAAGCCTGATACAGCTTCCTTGTGACCAGAAACAGTGGGCAGCCCCTCAGCACTGCATTTGGGGACTGGTTTAAACAGTAAATCACAAACAAAAAGCAAATTTTTTAAAATCTGGCACCAATTATACCATAAAAAGGATACTTGCTTACAGTGTCCATCTGCCAAGAAGGCAGAGAGAATCTGTTTCCTTGTTCAGCTTCAGGTGGGAATATGTCTATGGTGCTGCTCAAATTTTTTGCTACTTTTTACTTGTCTGTAACTGATTGTGAAAAGTGATAAAAAATATTTGAAGTTTTATGATTTTTCAAATACTTAGGGTCAATTGATAAAAAATATAAGCAAACACCTTAATTGTTAATCTATATTTTTTCCATCAATACAAGCAATTAGTTGAGATCAAGTAGAAAATTTAATTTTTATATGTATATACATTTTATTTTTGTTTTCATTATGAAATTGACTATGTAGACCAAAGAATAAGAAAGCTTTTCTTTAATCTTATAAAAAAAGATTTTCTTCATTTTCATTATTAATTTATATCCTTGCTAATCAAGGAAAATATGTGTGCTTTTAAAGTAGGTAATGTGATACCGTTATAAATTTTGATTTCTATTCTGTGAAGAAATTTTCTTCATTTGCTGATTAACCCTGGATATATATGTGTTTGCTTTTTTTTTTAAAATATATTTTATTGATTTTTCACAGAGAGGAAGGGAGAGAAATAGAAAGTCAGAAACATCGATGAGAGAGAGACATCGATCAGCCACCTCCTGCACACCCCACACTGGAGATGTGCCCGCAAGCAAGGTACACGCCCCCTACCGGAATCGAACCCGGGACCTTTCAGTACACAGGCCAACGCTCTGTCCACTGAGCCAAACCGGTCTCGGCTGTGTTTGCTTTTAATTGCTTAATTACTCTCCCCCATCTTTCAAGTCATCATGCCTAAGCAGGACGGCAGTGCTCATTGTATGATGTTGCCAAGTTTTTCAAGTAATCTTGGTTACAGATATGACTTGATATACTTATTTCCCATGATCTTTAAAAATTAACTGGGAATGCAGATCATAAGTGGAGTAAAATTTAACATTATGCATTATTTCAGAGATGATGTTCAATAATTTAAAGAGTATAGTGTTTGCTTATCCTCATGCTATCATGGAACACGGCAATTTACAACCTTGGACCCTGTTGTAGGATCAGCTGGCAGCCATTCTACCACAGAAATGAAAACCGAGACATTGTAACTTTACTATTCAATGGTAGGGTTGGCCCCAGGGAGCCCAGAGTTTTTGTATGTACAGGAAAATTGCTTGATAGTGACAGAGATTCATTTCAGGCCTTTCATGAAGTTTTATATGATTTCCCAAGAGGTGTCTGCAGAGTTCAGAGAAGAATGGAGAATATGAACCTGGCCCTTCTAGTCTTGCTGGAAGGGAAAGGGTATCAGTAATACAGGGGAATGGGAACTGCACCTCTTTCACACAGGAGAACAAGCACTCTCTTTGTTTTTTAGAATCTTTCATCTCCACTCAAATTAAAAAAAAAATTTTCTTTTAGAGAAAGAGGAAGGGAGAAGGAGAGAGCAATAGGAACATTGTGGAGAGGAAATATCAATAGGCTATCATCTGCATGTGCCCTACTGGGGATCAAGCCCAAAACCTGTACCTCTGCCCTGACCGGGAATCCAATGAGCAACAATTTTTAATGAGATACCTATTTTAATGGTGGAAGGATAATATCATGAAGCTTATATGTGAAGATAATTTGGAGGGATCTATCCCAATGAAATGGCAATGCTTTTACCTAGCAATCACATTTCTAAGATATGCTGATAATTGAAAAAGGAAGACTCAGAAAATAATGTAGAGTTTACTGTAATTTGTGAAAAAAATAACAGAGGTGTGTGTGGATATGTGCATATGTGAATATGTGTTTATACATATCCATACAAATAGATTTGTGTGCACATATCCAAGAGAACTTGTCAAAGGAAAGATAGCCAAGAGGCCAAGTGGCTATCGAAGAAGTTGAGAAAAAGATTTCTTTTAAAAATTTGTACCATTGGAATGTATTGCTTTATCAACAATAATTTAAATTTATTTTAAAATTATTGTAACAGCAGGAGAAACCAAGAGGGTGGAATAAGTGAACACCTAATCTGTTGCCTCCCACAACAATTTCAAAACTACAACTAAAAGCCAGAACAGACATCATCTAGAACCACAGGAAAGCTGGATAAGTAAATTCTATAACTAGAAGGAAAGAGAGGGGCTCATGGAGACTCAGAGGAGCTGCAAAAAGCTAAGGTACAGAGACATGCACTTGGAGAGGACAGGCGGCAAAGTGCCTGGCTGGCTCCCACAAGTGGGAGGGAGATGGAAATTCCTAACTGCACTGAACCCCAGTTCTGACTGCATTGAACCCGTTCCAGGCGAGACTCATATGGGGGGAGTCTGGACTGTTGGAAAAAGGGACAAGTGCACGGAAACTTAGGGGAGCCATGAAAGGCAGAGGTATGCAGGCGTGCACATGAATGCATGCAGAGAGGACTGACTCCTGATTGTGCCACTGGCTTTCTCTAGTGGGAGGAAGACAGAACCTCCCAGCTATGCTGAACTCCAGTTCTAACTGCACTGAACCCCAGTGTTGGGCGAGACCCTCGGGACCCAGACTCGCATGGTCCCCAGAGTGTACGGAAACTCAGGAGGCACACAAGCACAAGTGCATGAGAGAGAGCGGCAGCAATTACCTAGGGACACAGACCCAGGAGCCTCATAAGGCAGGGCTGACAGGAAGCCAAGGCTGTCTGCTCAGCTCTGAGACTCTGTCCCATCCACGCCAAGCATAGAGGCTTTTGCAATTTTGCAGGTCTTGTCTCATAAGGCTGACTCCAGCACAGAAATTCTTCAAGTGGTGAAGATATAGTTGATCCTCACAGCCACTTGGCCTGGAGGTCAATTCCTCCCAAGGGATACCAACAACAATCAAGACTTAACTATAACAAGGCTGTACACACAGTCCACAAAGGGGTGCACCAAGTGTATCCACCTCAGGTAACTGGGGAGGCAGAGCTACTAGGCCATATAGGACACCTAGCACACAAAGCTACTCTATCAACTCAAGGAAGCAGTGAAAAGGCAAAGACAAAGGAACAGACCACAAACCAAAAAAATGGAGGAAAGCAAACGACTGGATATAGAGTTCAAAATCACGGTTATAAGGTTTTTTAAGAATTTCCTAGAAAAGATGGATAAATTTAGTGAAACCCAAGAGGAGATGAAAAAAGGATCAACTAGAAATTAAACATACACTGACTGAAATAAAAAAAATAATATTATACAGAGACCAACAGCAGACTAGAGGACCACAAGAATCAAGTCAAAGATTTGAAATACAAAGAAGCAGAAAACACTCAACTGGAAAAGCAAAAAGAATCCAAAAATGTGAAGATAGTGTAAGGACCCTCTGGAACAACTTCAAGCATACCAACATCAGAATTATGGGGGTGTCAGAAGAAGAGAGAGAACAAGATACTGAAAACCTTTTTGAAGATATAATGACTGAAAACCTTTTTGAAGATATAATGACTGAAAACTCCTCCCACCTGGTGAAAGAAATAGACTTATAAGTCCAAGAATCACACAGAATCCTAAACAAAAGGAATCCTAAACAAAAGGACCACACCAAGACATATTATAATTAAAATACCAAGAGCAAAAGACAAAGAGAGAATATTAAAAGCAGCAAGAGAAAAACAGTTAATTACCCAAAGGGAGCACCCATATGATTGCCTGCTGATTTCTCAACAGAAACGATGCAGCCAGATGGGAGGGCAAGAAATATTCAAAGTGCTGAATAGCAAGAACCTACATCCAAGATTACTCTACCCAACAAAGCTGTCATTCAGAATTGAAGGTCATATAAAGAGTTTTACAGATAAGAAAAAACTAAAGGAGTTCCTTAAACCAAACCAGTATTATTTGAAATGCTGAAAGGTACTCTTTAAGAAGAAGAAGAAAGGTAAAAATTATGAACAACAAATTTTACAGTAAAGGTAAAAATTATGAACAACAAATACATATCTATCAAGTGAATCTAAAAATCAAGTGAATTGAAAATCTGATGAACAGAATAAACTGGTGAATATAATAGAATCAGGGGCATAGAAAGGGAGTGAACTGACAATTCTCAAGGGGAATCTGGTGAGGAGGGTGCAGAGAGAGACTGGACAAAATCGTACACCTATGGATGAAGACAATGTGGGTGGAGGTAAGTGAAGAGAGTGGGGTAGGAACCGGGTGGAGGAGAGCTATGGAGGGAATAAAGAGGAACAATTGTAATAATCTGAACAATAAAGATTTATTAAATTAAAAATAAATAAATAAATAAAATTATTGTGAAAGCAAAAATTAAGACAGCTGTAATTAGTGACTTTTCATTTTATTTTGTTATTAAATGTGTAGGAATTTACCATCAAAATTTGCTCTATTTAATGCATTTCAGAAACTTTCAGGGTCTATGTACCATTAATTGGAAAACTCAAATTAAGAAAGCTCATTGTTGAAAATGACTGAAGTAAATCAGTGGTGAGATTTCCCTGGAAACATTTCTAAAAAGAGTAAGCAGTTAAATTAAGATATTGAATTGTCTAAGAAATGTTTGTTCTTATTTTAACAGCTTGTGATTCACAAAGATTTTAAAAGATCCTTTCTCTATGTAAATTTGTTTAAATATTTCTCTTAAATTACTGTATATGAGTAGTAATCTAGGGTGTTTGCCTCTTGAGTCATATTGTCAAGTGACACATGGTCACTTTTGAGAGGCCATTTCAAGTTAAACCATTAAGTATTGGTAAACCTTGTGCTTTTCCCTGAAAAAGTAAAAAGTGTGTTTATTTATAGTGAAATATAACTTAGGTTATTTATGAAGTTAATGTGACATGAAAATAGAGAAAGGGAGAAAAAGGAAGCCATTCTTTGTAAGAAATAATTTCAGTTATTAAATATAGGACTAATTATAAAATTAGAAAAATACTTTTGGGAAATAAATTAGAACCTACCACATAGTCTTGTAGAGAAGATTAAATGGATGAATACATGTAAAGAACATAAAATAGTCCAAGGAAGTAGAAATCACTTAATAATGCTATCATTATTAGTAGAAATATTACTAGAATCATTATCATTATTAGTCAAATTGATTTCTGAATGGAATCCAAGGTGAAAATCAGTTTTATTATAGGTAACATTTTTGGCATAGTCAGACCCAGGCAGAGGCTAGAACCTTCGGATCAAATACGGGAGAAAGAGCTTTTATAGGTTCTCTGTAGCTGGATGAATCTATGGACTTTAGGTCCCTCTTAGAGTGGATCTCTCTCTCTCTCTCTCTCTCTCTCTCTCTCTCTCAACATAGAAGGTAAGGCTCCCTGTTTATGAATGGGGAAAAGATGTGTATAAAATGGTACACTTAAACACAGTGATTGGCCACTGAATGGAGAGATATAGGTCAATATTACTAATGTTCAAAGGTATCTAATATTTCCTGAAACAAAAAACAGGCTATCTCATATTTAATTCTATTAACCAAGCCTCTCTCTGTTCCATGCAAATATCTATAACTGAGTTTAAGAATGCACAAAATTATTATTGATTGTAATTTATCACCTATGGGAAGTTATGGATTAATGGTCACATTTATATTTTTGGGTGTTTATTTTTTTCCTGTTTATGGCAAGTGAATAGTGGAGTGTTTTGGTTGTTTCATTTCATTCTAGCATTGTTTCTGTATTTTGGCAATCTGAATTTCTTTTTCTATTAAAAGACAGTTGAACTTGATTTTTAACTATTAAAATGACCCTATGCCTGAAAATTTAATTTCCATGTCATATTTATTAACATATTCCCATGTTACATGACAATGTAAGTTACTCAATTCTAAAAATTCATTGTATATGTGTTTCATGTGAAATTTCAAGCTATATTGGTATAAAGATTCAAGATTTTAAAATGGCAAGAGTTGAATGTTTATTCTGATAGCCTCTCTCTCTATTAGCCACATTAGCTTGTAAGTATTTCCTTAACCTGTATCTGTGGCTAATTACATGGGTAGCATGTATAAAAACAAGAGATATTCCTGTCAATAGTATGGCACTGATTCTGAATGCAAACATCACACACAGGTGTTAGGTTATCGATAGCCATATGTTTTGATTGATCACTGCACCACAATGCTGTTGATAGGAAATATCTCCAGAGGGTGAGTTGCCTTGTAAACTGGATCTAGACTCTCAGGTAAATCTTGCTTTTAAGAAGGTAGCATGATGTAATACTTTACATGCATGAATTGTCATTCTAACAACTTATTCAAGAATATTGGCTATACCACAAGTCTGTAGTTCATATTCTAAAAAGCATATGACTGTTTAATTTCAACTCCCTCCCATGTTCAAATAGAGCCACTGCAGTGAAAATTGCACATAGATAACCTCATTTTCCATTTACCCTAAAGCATACCTGTCCCTGTGCTTGCCTGGAGCCCTACCTACCTTGCTCAGAAGCATGAGCATCATTTTCTGCATTCCCTAAAGCTAACTGATGGACAGGGCAATCTGCCCCAAGGCCTAATTGTCATGATTCATTCACACATTACCTAAACAAACCTGCTTCCTGGCAGTTCTATAATATTCTCACCACATTCAACTTGACTCTGACCATGAAGAAGCAGAGAGGCCTCACTTAATCCCTCACTGACTCCTCTACTGTTTTGTGAGTTGTCCATTCTCATTAACATTAGCACCTCCTTTCAACTTAATACTTCCCTGCACCTCTTTCCTTAACATTATCTCATTAGAGAATACATATTATGAGATTGATATATAACCTCTGCTCAAATTCTGATTGGCCAGCAAACATCACCTAAATGTTCCTGACACATAGTTCTTTATTTTATTTTATTATTTTTTAAAATATATTTTATTGATTTTTCACAGAGAGGAAAGGAAAGGGATAGAAAGCCAGAAACATCCATGAGAGGCATCGATCAGCTGCCTCCTGCACGCCCCCTCATGGGGATGTGCCCTCAACCAATGTACATGGCCTTGACCAGAATCGAACCTGGGACCTTTCACTCCCCAGGCCAACGCTCTATCCACTGCAATTTTCACTCAAAATCCAAGTCATATTTTCACTCAAATCACTGCAATTTTCACTGCAGTGGCTCTATTTGAACATGGGAGGGAGTTGAACCATGGGACACGTGGTTCTTAGAACAAAAATTCAAGTCATATTTATTAAAATGTCCAATCTCTTACAGGCTTTGTAAGAAATCTCTGTGCCTTTGAACCTCACATTCTCAGGGCTTTGCAAATTTTTCTGTTTTATTGTAAATCAGAAGACACCTTAATCAATAAGCTACATTTACTTGGAGTCCTGTTTCACTAGCACTAGCGGGCCCAGAGGAAAATCTTGCTTCTCAAATTCTGAGGCCCAGTATGGTGGAAGTTTCTTTTATTTATATGTTTTTCAGCTCTTTGTTTTCTAAATTTGGAGTGAGACTTTTGGATCTTCTGAGAAAAAGTCCTGTGTGCTGGGACAGGCTGTGAGACCATATCTCAAGGCCTGGCCTGGCACCAGCACTGATAACTCTGTCTGGAGCATAGTTTATGGCCTCTTTGGAATGGAGAGTAGTCTTATTTTTCCCTATTATTTAAGCAAGCAAATGTTTATAGAAGCCAGAATAGCAGGGTTAAATTTTAAACAGCAGTTTTTACCCAAGATAGAGGTTTACTATGCATCATTTCCATCCTATGTAGTGCTATGTAATTCTTCAAAACATTGACAATTTTTCAATGAATTTTTTTCATATTTTTCCACATTACCTTTAATCCCATAAATTCCAAACTTGGCTAGGCCCTTGAAGCACAATCTAAGATTATTTCAGCCATAGATACATAATACTATAGTAGACTTGGTTATACTGTGGTTAGTAAGAAGGTCAGAATCTCAGCCTTTATTATAAAAGCTGCTTCTTGCTCACACTGCCATTGCATGGCAGGCTGCCTGCAATCTTCCCCATCTTCTTAATTCCATGCCACCAGTATTTTTTTTTCTCATTTCAAAGTTTTTTAAAAAATTCTTCTTCCTATAAAAAAATACCCTCTTTCTGTTGTCCAAACCAGGTAGTATATCTAACTATCAACAGTCCTTTCCTGGCCAGCTCTGTTGAGTTAATTCTTTCCGTTTCTTTAATGATTCTTTTACATGTGATCTTTCTTGACAAGGTCATGCCATGATTCTAGCTGGAATGTCTTTAAAAGCATGTGTCTGAGTCATGTACATTCTATAGATTTGAAGAGAAGAGGAATTAAAATGGAAACTTAGTTTATTTCCCCTTCAGAATCTAAAATAAATTTGGGGGCAAATTATGTCAATGTGTGCTATTGAAACATTAATAGAAAAGGCCTTGGTTTCTTAGAGAAGAAGATTTACTATAAATAAGATTCAGTTATCTACTCTGAGTAGCCAGATTATTATGATCTCTGAACGCATAATAATCTGGCCATTTAGTATATGTGTGTGTATATATACACACACACCCATCCCTCCATGCTTTCCTCCAACTGGCTAAACCTGAGACAGGTTTCTTCTGGACTCTAGGCCCTGACCTCCCTTTTCTGAGCACATTTACTTAGAGAGATTGTAATTGTAAATTATATCTCTGTTCTTTTCAGATGAGTGGGGTCCAGCCAGCCTGGCCGGGGGAGGGGATGGTAGTGATGGTGGGGAGGACATGGGTGGTTGGCTGGCCTGCTTACTGGTTGAACTCCTGGTCCAGGGGACAATTTGCATATCAGCCTTTTATTATATAGGATATACACTGAGTGGCCAGATAATTATGCATTCAGAGATCATAATAACCTGGCCACTCAGTGTATATCAACCATAGACTATGAGGATGAAAAAAGTAAAAAAAAAATAAATATAGATGCTTTTAAATAATACAAATTTTGCTGTGGGACATATTTATAAATTGCTAACTGGAGTGTTTCAAAAGGCTTTCTGTCCCTAATGCTTTGGTTGCTGCATTGAATATTTGCCTTTTGACAGTTTTATGTCCCCCAAGAGAATGTTTCTCTGTTCCATTCTTTTTTTTCTTTTTATTAATTTTTATTAATTTTTTATACATATCTCCCCATTGCCCCCCCTCCCTCCCAGGCATACCCCAACCCCCCAGTGTCTGTGATCATTGGTTATGCTTATATGCATGCATACAAGTCCTTTGGTTGATCACTTATCTACCTCACCTAACTTTAATCTTTCTTCTGTAATTTCACAGTCTGTTTGATGCTTTATGATTTTTGTCCCCCTGAGAATTAACAGTCTACTCCCTTTCTGTGCTCCTGATTCTATTATATTCACCAGTTTATTCTGTTGATCAAATTTTTAATTCACTTAATTTTTAAATTCACTTGTTGATAGATATGTATTTGTTGTTCATAATTTTTTGGCTTTTACCTTTTTCTTCTTCCTCTTCTAAAAGAGTACCTTTCAGCATTTCATATAATACTGGTTTGGAGTTGATGAACTCCTTTAGCTTTTTCTTCTCTGTGAAGCTCTTTATCTGCCCTTCAATTCTGAATGATAGCTTTGCTGGATAGATTATTCTTGGTTGTAGGTTCTTGCTATTATATTCACCAGTTTATTCTGTTGATCAAATTTTTAATTCACTTAATTTTTAGATTCACTTGTTGATAGATATGTATTTGTTGTTCATAATTTTTTGTCTTTTACCTTTTTCTTCTTCCTCTTCTAAAAGAGTACCTTTCAGCATTTCATATAATACTGGTTTGGAGTTGATGAACTCCTTTAGCTTTTTCTTCTCTGTGAAGCTCTTTATCTGCCCTTCAATTCTGAATGATAGCTTTGCTGGATAGATTATTCTTGGTTGTAGGTTCTTGCTGTTCATCACGTTGAATATTTCTTGCCACTCCCGTCTGGCCTGCATCGTTTCTGTTGAGAAATCAGCTGACAGTCGTATGGGTGCTCCCTTGTAGGTAATGAACTGTTTTTCTCTTGCTGCTTTTAATATTCTCTCTTTGTCTTTTGCTCTTGGTATTTTAATTATGATGTGTCTTGGTGTGATCCTCTTTGGATTACTTTTATTTGGGGTTCTGTGTGCTTCCTGGACCTGTAAGTCTATTTCTTTTACTAGATGTGGGAAGTTTTCAGTCATTTCTTTAAATAGGTTTTCAGTATCTTGCTCTCTCTCTTCTTCTGGCACCCCCACAATTCTGATGTTTGTACGCTTGAAGCTGTCCCAGAGGATCCTTACATTATCTTCACATTTTTTGGATTCTTTTCTCTTCTTGCTTTTCCACTTGAATGTTTTCTGCTTCTTTATATTTCAAATTTTTTTACTTGATTCTTGCCATCCTCTAGTCTGCTGTTAGGACTCTGTATAATATTTTTTTATTTCAGTCAGTGTCTCTAGTATGTCCTTTTTCATCTCCTCTTGGGTCTCACTAAATTTATCCAACTTTTCTAGCATATTCTTGAAAAACCTTATAACCGTGGTTTTGAACTCTGTATCCAGTGGTTTTTTTCCCTCCATTTCTTTTGTTTGTAATCCCTTCCCTTCTCTCGGCATTTTCACTATGCCAGGAGAACTTCTGTGTTGGATTCAGCCTATGATACCAGACTTGCAAAACCAAAGAAGCCTCTGTTGAGCTTGGGAGGGGTGGAGTCTCAGGGCTTAAGGGACCGCCTTGCCTTCCAGTCAACCCCGCCCTCCACGGCCCCTGAGTCTCACGTGACTGGGTAATGGCAGGAGCGGTCCTTGTGCCCGAGTGCCCGCAGTGCCTCTAGACCGCTGCCCCTCCAGCTCCCCTGCGCACCAGGACCACAGGAGACTAGGTCCCCAGGGTTTCGCCCAAAACAGGGGCTTAGTGGAGTCAGAAGTGGCGCAGTTGGGAGGGTCTGTCTCCCACCCACTCTCGAAAGCCAGCGGCACAATCAGCAATCTGTCCTGTGCGCAGTGCCATGCGGGCCACCAGGCCTTTGATCTTTTGTGACTCCCCTAAATTTCCGTGCACTTCTCCCTTTTCACAATCCAAACTCCCCCCGTATGAGTTTTGGTTGGATCTGGGGTTTAGTGTTGTAAGATAAGGGGTTCAATGCCTTCGAGAGTCTCCGTTTCCCTCCTGCCAGAGAAAACCAGCCAGGTTCTCTCTCCACTCGCGCATCTCCGTACCTCAGCTTTTTGCAGCTCCTCTGGGTCTCTGTGAGCCCCTCTGTTTCCCTCTAGTTGTAGAACTTCTACTCAGCCAGCTTTCCTGTGGTTCGGGATGATGTCCGTTTTGTCTTTTAGTTGTAGTTTTGAAATTGTTGTGCGAGGCAGCAGTGTAGGTGTTTACCTATGCCGCCATCTTGGATTCTCTCCAAATACATCTGTTCCATTCTTTAGATCAGTTACAATTAAGTTAGCTCTTAAGTTTACCCATCCGGGAAAGCCTAGTTTCCCTGACTGCCATGATCAGACAAAATCCTCCCATCCTAATGAGAGTTGCAGTTTTTCATTTCTATATGTGAGTATTATTATTTTTTTTACCATATACTAAACTATGAAATCAATAAGAGCAAGAGATGTATCACTATTTGGCTGTCATTGTATTGCAGGAGCCAAGCTCATCATAGTTCCTCAAAGGCACTTGATTAAGTGGATCAATACAAACATTTTGAAGATATTATTTTGTAGATATCAGCCCTACAAGGGGCAGATGGTATATCTATACAATTCAGTCATATTTAACCTCTACGTGAGAAAAATTTTGCAAAAATCTGAAAATAATTAAAATAAATGCTTTTTATTTAAGTGTTTGTAATTGTCAATTCTTATGAAATTAACTTTGACCTGTATACATTAATAGAGGATCAAGCACATATGTTTATATATAGTCCATGTTATTATAGAAATTATAGTTGGTCTACAGATAATTTTTTTATTAATTAATTTATTATTATTATTTTCCCCCTATTGCCCTCCCTACCCCCCAGTACATGCCCTCATCCATCCCTCTTCCCCCTGCCTTCCCCCATTGCCCTGTATCCACTGGCTATGCCTACACACACATGCACACAAGTCCTTCAGTTGATCTCCTATAGGCCCCTCCTCCCCAACTTCTCCTGCCTTCCCACTGTAGCACAACAGTCTGTTCATTGCTTCTTTGCTTCTGCATCTGCTTCCACCCTTCCACCCCCTGTTTCTTGTCTTTAAAAACATCTTGCCCCTGTAGGCTAGAAATAAATCCACCAGGGCAAAAGAAAAATGATTGAGTCCCAATTTCAATGTCCGATAGCTTTTATAAGGTCCTGTATTTTCAACAATGAAAGGTCCTGTAATGAAAACAAGTCATAACATCTTTACATGGGTTTGGTTTGGAAACTAACGCCACCATCTGAATCTTCATTTCCAGAATATTCTTTGGAAATATACTGTGGAAATATTGTCTAAAACTCATAACAGTTAGGATGTTAGAACTAGTGAGATCATAGCTGACATCAAAATAATGTCTTAATCCATTTAAATAATTTGATTTGTATATATTTATTAGATAATTTATAATGTTTTTTTCTACAAATGCTTTTTAAAGATGTTTCTAATACACTACCTCATAAATTTTATGCAAACTTGCCCATTAATGCCAAGAAGCAAAATCTTTAACTGCATTACTTCTGGACACAATGTTACAGAATAGTCCTTGAAGATAAATTCAAGGAGCATGACTAACAATTAAGATAAAATATGAAAACAAGGAAATCACAGTCATCAATGCAATAGCAAGTTATACTCTTAATACCCTGGAATATGTCCAGTGTCGCCTACAATGTGCTTTAGTGTGAGCCTCAGGTTGCTCTGTAACAACAAGAAATATTGTCCTCCCCAGTTAAGTTCCCATCTTTCCTTCAACACCCATCTCTCCATGTTCTCCTCCACCTGGCTAAACCTGAGACAGGTTTCTTCTGGACTCTAGGCCCCAACTTCCCTTTTCTGAGAACATTTACTTTAGAGAGATTGTAATTGTAAATTATATCTCTTTCCTTTTGAGATATAAATCTATTTTTAACATTTATTTTTATTTTTTTTTTTAGTTTTAAGACCCAGAAAATGTTCCTCTGTGACCCTTAAGCCATCCCTTTGAAATGTAACCATCAAGAAGGACAGCATGCCCAGCTCAATCTCTGTGGGAGGGTGGGTGCCAGGCTGGACAGGAGCCATCTCCAGCTGGTAATGCTTCCTACTAGATGCAGTGACAAAGAAGGTTACTTTCCTTTGGATTGGGAACACAGAAGTTCTGAGGTTCCACCTACCTTACCTCTTAATAATTCTTCAGCTTTTTTTTTTTTAAGTAAATTTGAGCACAGACTGAGTTCTGGTTTCTCTCTCCTATTACAATGCCTTGAATAAAATCGTCCTTGCCTTTTTAAATTTGGTACAGCTTCTGCTTTGACAATATTCATATACTGTTTATCTTTTCTCTATTACTTTTTCTCTTTCTTTAATTCACTGTAGCCATCTACATGTCTATTTATATTTACACCTATCTTTGGGCACTCAGGATGGCGGCAATAAAAATATCTGCCTTCTTTTAAAATACTTGGTCAATTGGGTGATATAAACAGACAGCAAATGGCCTATGATTTACATGCTCAAAGGGAATCTATCTATATTTTCTATATTTTTTCACATAGTGTTTTTATATAGTGGTTGGGGCAGTCGAGTGAGAGTAATTTAAAGTAGGAGTTTGATTTATGACTTTGGCACTCAGAGGTGCATGTTGGTTTTCAAAATAGACATCTTTCATATTCATGCAGCTTATGGATCTGTTTATTTTCATTATTGATGGAGTTTATAGAAGGAGAGTGATTCTATTCACATGGACTTGATTAGAAATGATGTTCCTCTATCCGGACATCTATGTTCTTCGGTTACTTGTGCAAATATGGGAACAATACACATGAAGACTCATAGAATGTTTTTCAGTTAGATTATCTATGGCTTAAAAATATGAGAAGTATAGGACAGAAGAAGAACCATGTGAAGAGTTTTTTTAGAAATAAAAGCAAAACAGATTTGTTTTGGAAAAGAGCAGACACTGGCTGCTTCAGGGGGCCAGTTGCTCCTTCAGGCTCTGGAAAGAATTAGATGGTAGACCTTTGACAAGTCTATTAATCCTGTGGAACCTCAGGGTTATTAAATAGAGTTTGGGAGATAAGGATTAGATGAGATAATGTCTAAGAGTTCAAATTTTAATATTCTGGAAATAAAGTATTTCTAGTCTTCTTCAAATGGGCCTCCGACACACTTTGTATATTAATTTTCTACTTAAATCATAGCATAGTTTACTATAGCAATCTTTCTTAAAATATTTTCTGTTATTCATTTGCACAAAATGAAAATTAATCAGATCGCCTCAGAGCGCAAGTTTTTTTCCCCATGGACCCATGGGGGAGTTTAATGTTCTCACAGGTAGAATTTCCCAAAAGGACACCACCTCATTACCATTTGTCAAAAGCCTTTAAGGTCTCTTGAACCATAAAATGTGATTTTTTTTTTTAAAAAAGAGAAGACATTGTTGTGTTTCTTTTCTGTAGCTGGTAATTTGCTTAAATCACCTCCTTATAACACTTCATTCTTCAGGGTCACTGAGAACAGCTTTACTTAATTGTATTTGTCCCCTCCACACAAGGAGGTGGTATGTCTCTAGTCAATATGGATCTATCTGGTCTTGTTCTGGAAATAATACATTTTACACAAGGATCATTTTTACCAGTAATTGCTGTTTTCATACTCTTCGTCTTATAGTCTAAACACCTGCTCTTTTTTTCTTTCTTCCTTTCTTCCTTCAATCCTCTCTCTCTCTCTCTCTCTCTCTCTCTCTCTCTCTCTCTCTTTCTTTCTTTCTTTCTTTCTTTCTTTCGCTTATATTCATAGGACTTAGACAGGTATTTGCCCACCTAAATGATAAGAAACTATCCTGGCTGCTTTGGGAAGCCTTGACATGAATAGCATAGTTCAACTGAAAAGCACAGAAAAGAGAGTTCACTCTATCTAACATAAATGAACCAATTCTCCTTTTAATTCTCCACCTCTTTTCCTTTATTTTTTTTCTGTTTTTTGAAATAGGACAGAGGTTGATTGTGATTTATGGTATATGATAAAAAGCTATGTTAACATAAAAAAGCATTCAAACCTGTAAATAATTTTTGTGAGTTTATTTGAGCCACTGTTGAAAATTGCCAGGAAGTATAATCTCAAGGAATTAAGAGAATGCTCTGGTTTTTCACCTATTTTTATAAATTACCATGAAAGGAGTAACATGAAATCCATTGGTGATAGACTAGGGAAGTGGGAGAAAGTAAAGTGGGGAAATCTCTGGGATTGGGTAAAAGTAAAATGATAAGACACATGCTTCCTTTACACAGGTAGGTACAGGATAGTTAATAATCAGTAATTAATAAGATAAAATTGAATGAATTTGTGGTCTGCCCTGGCACATTGGATGTGCCTGAGGAGTCTGGAAAAAGAGAAATTACAAGTTACCCTGTCAATTCCAAAGATACGTTATCTAGACGCAAAAAGACAATAGGCACAGTTGATATCAAATTTGATTTTTGTCAGGTAAGATACGTGCCTAGGATAGTGATCGGCGAACTCATTAGTCAACAGAGCCAAATATCAACAGTACAATAATTAAAATTTTGTTTGAGAGCCGAATCTTTTAAACTTAAACTTCTTCTAATGCCACTTCTTCAAAATAAACTTGCCCAGCCCAGTGGTATTTCGTGGAAGAGCCACACTCAAGGGGCCAAAGAGCCACATGTAGCTTGTGAGCCACAGTGTGCCAACCATGGGCCTAGGACTTGACCTTTCACCATAAACTGCTTTTTAATTAAAAATTTTAACTTCAGATCATCTTTTGTGGTAACTTTAGGTCTCAGAGTTTGCAAAGACACCAGGCAGACACTCTGAGCTTGTCAGGTTAGCATGTGACCCCTTTTTGTTCATTGCTAGAAACCTAGTGCTTAAATTCAAGATTCCTTGAACATTTTTCGATAAGTGAACTGGCTTATGTTTAAAATATTCATGTATATTCTCAAAGTCAATATGGTTGTTTTCTAAGGAAATGGTTACAATTAATTAAAATAGTCAATTCAGTAGGGCTCATTTCTATTTATTCATTATACTACAAAAGTTAATATTTTAGGCTAAAATTCAAAGTTAAATTCTCATCTAGCTAATTATATTATTACTTGTGGATATCTAAATACATATATATGAAGTATGCTAAGACTAAATTTATAAATTGGCTGTTTACTTCAAGAAATATTTTTTCTTTTAAGATAAGAATGTGAATCAACCAAAACAACTTTTATTAGTAAGCTAAGAGAGGTTAAGAAGATTTCCCTCCAGTTACTGTGCTATGCCTCGCTGGCATATAAAAAACTCAGCCCAATTCCATGCACTCCTCCACACACAAGGTCTACCCCAAACTTCTAGGCCCCGGCCTCCAAACCACATCCACACCCTCTCCAAATTTTCTATTCTGAGAAACTACCAACACTATCAAAGTGTCATTTTCCCATGTTGTAGTAAGTCTAATACTCTTAGTATCATTTTCTCAACAATTTTATCTGGCAGTCTTTTATGAATTCAAAAGTTAATGGTATCAATAATAATTAAAAGAGATAAAATTTAAATACTCTTTACAAATGGATAATTTTTAGGAAAGATATTAATTCAAATTCTCTAAAAGATACTAGTATTTTGAAATTTGAACTTCATCTGATTTTAACCTCAATAATATCTTGATGATATTTTCAGTATATCATACATTAAATGTTTAGAGGAGTATCTCTCTTTGAGACAAGACTTGGATGACATAAGAAGAAATTGTTAGAGTTTTACTTGAAGATATACTTTCAAAAATATAATGTGGCTTCTCTGTTAGAGACAGATAGAAGGGTGTGAATGTAAGAATTTCCACTTCTTAAAAAAAAGACTGAACTGAAAGCTAGGTCATTGAGCAGTGTTTCTGCCATATGTCGGGGGTGTGACAGAATGAGAACACTTATAGCCAAATTAAAATGTCTCAGGGTAGTCTCCCAAGTGATTCTGAAATAGAGGAATATGAAAGCTGAGGTCGGAAAAATGTTGCCATTTGAACAAGCTGTCTAGTAGTCTTGGGGGAACTGTGTCAGATGACTTCTATATACATAAAGTGATGCATTTAAGTGAGAGCTTACACTTAAGTGGGTCTCATTAAGCCTACTGTGGATTGAAGGAAAGACAACTCTATTTCCTCTGGAAAGAAGGATATATATCTTTTTTCCCCCTCTAATTCTCTCTATTCTTCCAAACTTATGAGGCCAAGCTAAAAAAAAAAAATTACCCATGTATTTCCATTTCAAGAGGGGACCATAGTTTGGCAGGAGTCACTATTACATTAGTTAATTCTAGGTCCAGAAGATTTTCTCCCATACTGGCTCTCCTCACCCACAGACTCCAGCAACCCCTACCTGTGTGCTTATATGTCAGTTTCATATACCTGCTCACAGTTTGGTATTGATAGATGTATCCATAGAAGCTGTCAATTTCCAAAATTTGCAAGGACTGCAAGACATTAAATTTGAATATTTGTCTTGAATATGGAATTCAATAACCTTAAAGAGTTAGCTGTTGAAATGTTTACAAGAAAGTGTGTTTTACAGTAATAGATTGGGCAGGTGATACTCATGAATTATTTACTCAGAAGTTTTCACAAACAGTGCAAATTACTCTTCCTGCCCAAGTCTCTAAGATAGACACTGAAAAGGAGGTGAAACAGTGCAGCTGAGTACAGAGACACAGGCAGACTTTGGAACATATCACTCCATGGCTGCATATCTCCCGAACTTCACTCCTACTGACAGTTAAAGCCTCATGTCGGGGCTACCTTGGCGTGTGCCTTCATAAAAGCGCCTTAATTGAATTGCAGTGGAAGACTGTGCCCTTGTTCTTCATCAAAGGTCATTATAAGAAACAGCCACATGAAGAAAACTTCACTATCTTCAGCAAAATTGCAGATGGAGACATTGCCCATTATGCTAGTTAATGTCTCCTTTGAAATTTTACATAATATATATTTTTAACATTTAATGCTGTATGAACCCACTTAACATGTTGTGTGAGTGTGTCTGGCCTTCATGTCTATTTTTCAAATGAAAGCCACATACAGCTTTATTTTATTTTATTTTATTTTATTTTATCTTATTGGAAAATCAATTACACTGAATTGTTCTTTCTCTTAGGCCCCTAATACCATTTTCCCTTCCTTTAATTAGTTTTATATATTTCTATCTTATTGTTTTTACTTTTGTTTACTCAGTTTTATGTGTGCATCGTAAGCAAATGTCAATTTTTGGAAGTTGCCTGGTAATCAAATTTCTAGAGAATTGTTTTAAATTTATAACAGTGACATATATGCCTCCCAGATATACTTGTAGATGGAGAAACTGAGCATCAAAGATGTGCTTTAACTTGCTCATATTCTCCAAGCAGCTTATAGCACATGGAGAATTCCAATATTTCTGACTGACCCGAGCTCACCTTATCAATTTTTATGCTACACATTCTTTAGAGCAATCAGTCAAGCACTCTGCTCTGAATTATCTCACCACTGGGTCTCTCAGTGCCCAAAGCTCAGCTTGTTTAGTAATAGTCCTTTGGGTCTTAGAGGCTGTTTCAATCCTAAATGTAAATTCATAATTGAGACCACCTTCAACCTCTGTAGGCAGGTATGATGCTCTGGCTTCCAGAAGGGCACCTAGAGGAAGGAGGTGTGGAAAAATACATGAATGTAACAAGGCGAATCTACTTAAAAGAGCCATTTGCTGGTGTTTATCACTCGATGTTCTGCAAACCACAAAATGAGATTAATATATTCTGTGAATTATTTTTGACATCTATATTATTAATATCATCATATAATTTCTTTTAAAAAATCTTTTATGAGAATAACATAGAAAAGTCCAGGTGGAAACATCAATCTAGAAACATTAACTGCAAATAAAAACAAAATGGTTAAAGACCGAAATGCTAATGATGATGAAGTGATTCTTACATTACTGCCAGTGATGAGTATCATCAAATGCTGAGCTATGTTATACAGTTATTAGAGAGATTTATAAAAATTCCACTCTGGATGATACAAAACAAAATAGATTAAAAATCGGCACTGCCCCAAAAGCAGAAAATACAGAATAACCAAGAAAAGGAATCTACTGTTTAGTTTTAGGCTTTCGTGAAATTTCCTGTTTCTTGCAACATTAGAAGTACTAGGACATATTTTGAATTTAAGATAAGGTCTGTAAAGTAAACTCCCTGGGAGGTGGAAGACAACTGGCATGTATTAAGTCATCACCAAACAAAAGGGAAGTGCCCTTTATAATGGCAGCCACTAAAACAATGGCAATACTTAAAGTGTAAAATTTGATAAGGTAAAGGAAATAATGACAGTAAAGATGAGGAAGTAATATAAGTACAAAATAAAGGGATGTTCAGACCATTGCAGAATGAATGAAAACAATGTACCAGATTTGATTTTTTTTAAATACATACTGATTTCAGAGAGGAAGAAAGAGGGAAATAGAGATAGAAACATCAATGATGAGAGAATCATTGATTGGCTGCCTCCTGCACATCTCCCACTTGGGAATGGGCTGAAACCTGGGCATGTGCCCTGACTAGGAATTGAATTGTGACCTCCAGGTTCATAGCTTGATTCTCAAGCACTGAGCCACACCAGCCTGGCTATATTTATTTTATTGATGAATTGAGAGCTATCAGCCACTACAAGAAATGAGTATGTTTTCTTCTTGATGCCTAGAAAGCACTATGGTATTTGGAATTGTGCAAGGAAGACAGACAATGCTATAATATTCAAGTGCATCAATATTGGGGAAAAATAAGCAATGCTATTGAAAGAACCCCCAATTCAATTAATGTATTTTTAATTTAGAAGAGAAAGTCTGGATATATATACTTTTAAAAAGTACACTTACATACAGGGTGGGGCAAAGTAGGTTTATAGATATTCAGATGGAAAATAGTATAATAATTAATAAACATATAAGAATAAACTCTGCGTTTTATGTGCTCACTACCAAAATCCTACTTTTGCCCTCTTTTGTAGATGAAATCATGCATTTAATAAATTCTATTGTTTCTTTTACTCTCCTAAAACACAGTACTATATTTGGAGAAATAGGTGGCTTACAAATGAAAACCATATGTATTTTAAGTGGGAAAATAGAATTGGAATACATAAGTTTTCAATAGGAATGTGCATGTGAAAATGTGTATTAGTTTGTTATTGCTGCATAGGAAGTAAAACAAAATTTAGTTGCTTAATACAAATCCCAATTATTACCTAAGTTTATGGCTTGGTTAGGTCCACTTCTCAGGATCCCCAAGAACATAGTCTTTTTCCCTTTCTAACCCTCTCTAACATTTCTCCTGCTCTATTTTCCAGGTTGGCACTTTTTAACACCTAGTATACTGTATACTAGTACAATTGATTCTTAAGCAACAGGAGGGGTTGGGGCACTGATCCCCATGCAGTCAAAAATATGCATTCTATTTTTGACCCCCCCAAATTTAATTTACCACTCAGGATCCATGAAGAATTTGTTTGAGGAACCCCATTTTCCCTTTGTTCTAGGACTCCCATTTTCCCATATCTGCAGATACTCACCATGGTGAGAAGAGTGACCAGATGCCACACATAAACCAAGAGATAAAGTCAGAAGTGTCCTACTGGTGTGATGGGAAGCTATTGGGGGGTCCTTGAGAGAAAGGATCATGTGATCAGGTTTATAGCTTTAAAATAATTCTTGTGATTTCTTTGTGAACAATACAGTGGTCAAAAGTGAGCGGAGAGCTGTGATGAGGAGAAAGCACTCACCTGGTAGAGATTATGGCTTTACTAAGGTGGTGACAATGAGGGGTTGGCGTTTGGATGAGTTCTGAAGGGCAGCTGGCAGAATGAGATGATAGTCTGGGTGTGAGCAGTGAAAGGCTGAGAAGAATGAAATGCAATTCTGTGTGCTGTAGTCTTACTGTAATGCAGGGTGAAGGGTTTTTATACACCTGCTTTCTTTTAGAACTTACATGCCCAAGTAAATCTGTGTATTTTAGAGAAAAAAAAATAACAACAATGAAAACTTCCCACAATTGCCTACAAAGATTTCTCCAATCACATCTGACAAATACATCTGGTGTCCGAGTTAAATAATTCAGTGATTCTAAAGTACTGTGGCTACTTGTTCTTTTTTTTTGTAATTTCTTTATTGATTAAGGTATTACATATATGCCATTTGTTCTTATCAGATTCAGGAATTTACATAAAAATATTTGAAAAAAAGTTAGAACATTACCGTCACATCATTGTGCATTTATGTAAGAAAAATGCATAAATGTATATGTGCTTATATGTACATTTATATATATACATGTATATAAATGTATACATGTATTTATAGAATTACACAATTTTCATCATCATAATATTGATATCAAAGAAATTATCCTGTGGCTTTTGTATCTTCTGCCTTATTGGTTTAATGAAGTAGATTATTGGTTCTGAATAACTCATGATCACGACTGGAATCTGGCATTGGTTCCTCTAAAATGAAAAATAATATAACCTTAAAAATACATTTGTGAGTGTGTGTGCTTTTACACTGACGAATACTTGGAAGAAAATGAAGAAACCAAGGGGTAATTTACTCTGTAGGGATCATTTCTCTGTGAGTCATGGAAGATGTATGGTCCAGGGCGTGGGTGGGAATTTTCCACACCAAACAATGCTAATGATAGCTTATGGGGGGAGGGATGGTCCTTCAGCATTGGAGAGCCTAAGCCACAAGGGCACTTTGCTAAAAGATTACAGAACATAGGAGTGGGAGGGCTGCAGCAGAACAATATTAACCAAAATGCTTTGTATTAAAATTAGTACTGGGTATTTGAGTGGCTTTAGGTAACTATTATGCACAACTGTGTTTAGTGAAGCCTGTTCTACTTCATGTAAAATTGAAAGAGATTGAGTTGCTTCAGCAGTGTTTCCTATCCTTAACTTTCTATTTTTTTATTTTTATTTTTTAGCACATAGGGAAAGATACTTCAGGAATACTTACATACACTGAAACCATTGGAAATAGCTTTGTGTGTATCCAGGACTGTGAACATTTCTATTATGCTTGTCTCAAAAACTGAATAGCAGTGCTTACATGATATGCTAGCATGTAATAATTTTAACCTATTTTAAATTATACTCTTTTAAATTTTCTTGTGTTTCATGCAGTTATAACCTAAAATTCAAGTGCACACGTTTATCACAAAGGGAAAAGGATAAATCCCCTTCAGATCTATAAGGAAATACATGCAGATTCCATGTGTGTTGGTGTGGAGGAACTGACCTTTTTTTGTGGCTGAAAGTATGGGAATTTAGACTCTAACAAAACATGGTTTTGAATCCCAGCTTTTAGTGTATGTAGTATAAAAATATGTGAAGAGTGTATAAAATGTATGAAAAATTTGTTAATGAAGTCTGTTGTGGTCTACAAATATGATGAAGTAATTGAAAGGAAAAAAAAACTAACCATTATTTTGAAGACAAAGAGAAAATATTGCTTCTAAGAGAAGAGCTGGGAACTCTACCTAAAGATAATACCTAACTTTTATTCGAGAACTTGAGAAGATGAGGTCTTTTGGGGCATGGTTTAGTTTTTTGTTGTTTAATGGTGCTATTATATAACATAAGGCTGCAGGTGCATACCTGCATTTCAAGGCATCATTCTACAAGTAAGAGATGAGAGACTGAAATCAAAGAAAGAGACCTTGTCAGTGGTGCAGCTGGGTGTTCTGAAGGCAGTCTGAGTGAAGAGAATTTCACATCAGTGCTGACCAAGGAACTTTGGTAAATCTGATACATAGTGTTTACTTTTTTTTTACACAAACTTCTATTTTTTAGAAGAGTTTTAGATTCACAGTTAAAGTGGGAAGTACAGAGGTGTCTGATATACACATTGTATCCACACATGCACACACTCCCGCACTATCAGCATCTCCCACCAGAGTGGTACATATGTTACAATGGATGAACCTACATTTATACAGCAGCCTCCCTGAGAATCCAGTTTAATAATTAAGGTTCATTTTTGGAGTTGTATATGCTATGGGTTTGGAAAAATCTATCCACCATTATAGAATCACAGAGTATTTTCAGTGCCCTAAAACCCTCTGACCTCCACATATTCACTCTCCCTCCCCCTAGTCCTGTCCTTTCAGAATGCCGTATAGACCACTGTTCTGTCTTTTCAGAATGCCCTATAGTTGGAATCATACATAGCCTTTTTAGGCTGTCCTCTTTTACTTAGTAATATGCACTTAAATTCCTGAACCTCTATTTATGACTGGACAGCTGATTTCTTTGTAGCCCTAAATAATATTCCACTGTCTGGATGAACCAGAGTTTATTTATCCACTCATCTACTGAAGGACATCCTGGCGGCTTCCATGTTTGGGCAATTTTGAATAAAGCTGCTATAAACATCCATGTGTAGTTTTTGTATGGACATAAATTTACAATTCCTTTGGGTAAAAACCAAGGAACATGATTTTTAGATCATATGGTAAGAGTATGTTTAGTTTCATAAGAAACTGCCAAACTGTCTTCTATAGTAACTTCCAGTGTGATACTATTTTCATACCAACCAGCAATGTAACTTTTGATTTTTAACTTCTTCCCTCTCCTGGCTTGTACTTCAAAAGTTCCTATTCATTTAACCATCAGTAAACACCTACTCCTCACAATTGCCTGGTGTTATTGTTGGTATTGTGGAATACAGGAAGGGAGACAGTGAAGAGCATGATTTAAAGCAGCACAGAAAGAAAACGGTACCCATAGGAGATGAAAATAGGAGGAAGCCATGGTTCAATGGAAACAAGAAATGAGAGCTAATGGGATTCAAGGAAGACATAAGCCCTCAGCAACCTGCAGAGAGATTGTCTGGGACAATGATCTACCAGATAAGTCATCAACCCGAAGATGTGTTCCTGGGAGATGGCCCCTCGTGAAGGGACATTTCCTGGTTCAAGCTCCTGCAGATCACTGTGGGCATCAGCAATCCCACTCAAGAGGCAATTGGAAGATGGAGCTGAAAGAGATGGAATCAGGTGGATGATGAAAAGAGCTCAGTCATAAAGGGAGGCAGGGAAGGTGGGATCTGTCTCCTTCTGCTTCCTATCTATCTGTAAGGAAACAAGGAAGTAGGGACTAGACTCTACCATATAACTTCCCAGTCTTGAAAGAGTCTCAATCCCCTCTTCATATTGGAAGTAACTCCAGGATAAAGTGAAACACTGCTCTCTGGTGTCTTATCCCTTCCTAATCTATGCCTAGTTATCCCTCTGCTATTGTTAGCCCTCCAATGCCTTCAAGAATTTTATATTTTATCTGAGTTTTTCCATCTATCCTTAGTTTATAGTAAGTTGGAAAAAAAATGAGTGTGCCCTAATTAATTTTGGGTTGAATAAGGAAGGAAGAAATTAATAATGACTTGCTCATTTGACAGCATTTGTGTCCATTTAAGATGGTAAATCATAATTTAGGCTCAGGGAATGTTTGCTTATTTTTAAAATATTGCATATTAAATGATCTTTTAATATTTTGAGCATAAACTTTAATCCACTACACTAATTACGTAGTAATAGACTTAATCTGGTTGTCCAGAGTTAGGAACACTTAGTTTCATAGACTTTGTGTTCATATGTCTAGTTTAATTTTTTCAATATTTGCTGACTAGCTGGTGAAGATTTCATCATTATTCTTATTATTCTTTATGTATCTGAAGTGAAAGGTTTGATTTTTTTCTAACTGGTATGTTATATTTTCTTAGATAATTTATTTAACTTTTATTCTTGTTATAAGTGAAGCCAGGATAATAAATCAAATGAAAATAAAATGGAGATAATACTATACACATTTTTCTGAAGAATAGGCCAGAGACTCTGAAAGAACCTTACACAAGCCAAGTGATTATCCCAATTTAAAGGGCAGATTTGCAATATCAATATAAACACACACTTAAATTTAATCTCATGTTTAGAAGAGCAGAGTAATTGCTAATGCTGAAGGAAAATGATGTTGGACCCCCATCTCTGCAGGAACAAAACATTTTAGAGCATTTGTCATCATTTCCCACAGTAACAGCTTTAAGAGGAACTGTTTCTGATGCTGTGTCATCTCTTAAATCTACAGAAAAAAAAAAACACATTCTTTATAATGACTTGCCTGTGACTGTGTTTCAATACAACACTTGGTCTAATACAAATTGGAAAGTAGATGCTACTGAACTTGAATCCTATAGGGACCTCTATGGTCTTGAAGCAGTTTCTTTGATCCTCTGTGAACTCATCATTCTTTAATATTGTCCCACCCATGCCTGTCATCTACTGAAATAGCTTCTATGGAAAGTCCAGGCGTCACAGAGAACATTTCCTATTTTCCTTTTCCTCAAGTACTGTGTTCATAATAAACCTCAGAAGTCCTAGCTTCAGACATGGTTTAGAAAAATATTATTTTATCTCAAGATCGTTTTTTGTTCATTATCACAATCCCTGTGTTTAGCAAAATGCTTGATCAAAAAAGCAGTAGCAGTAGATCAAAGAAGTTTCCTGTCCTGGCTGGTTTGGCTAAGTGGATAGAGCATCGGCTTGCAGACTGAGAGGTCCTGGGTTTGATTCCAGTCAAGGGCATGTACGTTGGTTGTGGACACATCCCCAGCAGGGAGTGTGTAGGAGGCAGCTGATTGATGTTTCTCTCTCATCAGTGTTTCTGGTTCTCTATCTTTCTCCCTTCCTCTCTGTAAAAAATCAATAAAATATATTTTTAAAAAATTAAAAAAAGGTTCCTAATAAAATGACCTAATTATATGTAATATTTGTACACATATTCAGATATAAATAAACAAATACATAATATATCATATGTACTCAGGTAATACCTATAGCTTCAGTCTACATGCTCCAGCCATGTGGTTAAAATTTTTTTTTAGAAATGTATATAATTTCAGATAGGCACCAATTATAATCTTAATAAATAGTGAAACATATATGAGTAAATTCTATTGTTTGGCTTACTAGTTTGAGAGTAAGGAAGAGCTAAAGAATATTAAAACTATTATTCATTTGAAATAGTCTTAAGTTAATTTCTTAAAAACAATTCAAATAATTTTCAGAAGATTATGGTTATCTACATCTATATATCTATACTAGAGGCCTGGTGCATAAAATTTGTGCATGGAGGGAAGGTTCCCTCAGCCCAGCCTACACCCTCTCCAATTGGACATCCCTCTGGCCATCTGGGACCACTGGCTCCTAACTGCCCACCTGCCTACCTACCTGATCGCTTCTAACTGCCCTCCCATGCCAACCTGATCTTACTCTCAACTGCCCTCCTCTGTTGACCAGTTTGGTTCTGATTGGTCAGTTTCTATCCCATTCAGCATCAAAAGCTCCACCTCCTAGGCAGCCATTGGTTCTTCACAGCAACCACATTGGTTTTGATTGGTTGGTTCCTATGCCAGTCAGCATCTCTGAGCCTATCAACGGGGCCTGAGCAGAAAGGCAAGACTGCTCAGCAGCCCTGTTGGAGGCCTGGAGAGAAATGGAGGTGCGGGTGTTGGTCAGACTGGCAGAGAAAGAGAGAGGCAAATGATGATCAAAAGCTGCCACAGAGGCAATGAATCAATCCCTGCTTTTCTCTTCAGGTCCCTCCCTGGCCCTGACGCGCAGCCCCCTCAGCAGTCAGTGCTGGGGCACTACGCCTGCAGTGGAACCCAGTGCTGACTGCAGGACTGACTTCTGATTGGTCAAGCCTTGGTTGTTACAACTTAGGATTTTTATATATTAGGATGTGCATCTATGATATATCTGTTTAGTTCAGTGATTCTCAACCTTTCTAATGCCGTGACCTTTTAATACAGTTCCTCATGTTGTGGTGACCCCCAACCATAAAATTATTTTCATTGCTACTTCAAAACTGTAATTTTGCTGCTGTTAATGAATCGTAATGTAAATATCTGTGTTTTCTGATGGTTGTAGGCTCTACACAGCAGTTCTCAACCTGTCGGTCTCAACCCACAGGTTGAGAACTGCTAGCAGGGTCGACTAAGAGCATCAGAAAACATAGATATTTACATTATGATTCATTAACAGTAGCAAAATTATAGTTATGAAGTAGCAACGAAAATAATTTTATGGTTGGGGGTCACCTCAACATGAGGAACTGTTTTAAAGGGTCGCGGCATTAGAAAGGTTGAGAACCACTAGTTTAGTTTAAGAAGCTAGCAGCAAGTGATGAGGCAATGACTGGAGAAATGGGACGGCCTAAAGAATAACAAACATGTTTTAAAAGAATAATGTAGCAAAGTAAAAACTATGTTCTTGAATACTGTTTTCAACTGGTGTATAATAGTGTATTGCTGAAATAAAATAGACTTCTGTGTCAATGTTTTTGAATACCTCAAATTTTATAAACATTGCATTGAGATTAAGGGTTGTATTATGCAACCTGAAGGAAATCATTATAGATTTAAGTAAAATAAAGTGGCAAATATGGTAAAAGTCAGCAAGACCTCTAAAATAAATGAAGGGCAATCTTTTATTTTTTTAATTTCAATTTAATTTTCATAACTTTGTTTTTGTTGTTGTTAAAAATCATGACTAGATTTCTCTGAAATGGGTAGTTCTGTGTTTAGATACATCTGTATTTCCTAAAATTGAGAAACTTAATGCAACTTCTTAACAAATTGCAAAGTAGCAATGATATTTTATGATTAATGTCAAGTGTAATTTTATGCATCAAATGATTTCAGAAAAGGTTTGTAAGCCTTCCAATGATAAATTATATTGCTTACCATGCTGTTAAATATCATATGTGAGAAATTTCTAAATACTCAGTCTTCAAATAATTTAGGGATGTATTTTGTGGTTAAATCAAGGATACAACAGTGCTGGGTGAAGTAGGATACAAAACATAGGTTAACTTGATGAGTGATAGAATCAGGTATGTATGTGTATGTAGCAGAAAATATTTTAAAACTTACAAAGTAAATTGGTTAACTTATATCAAATATGCAAGCAATGAATACTAAAAGTGTTTTTGTATAGCACCTGAGATGTGGAAAGCAACATTAATTCAGTAGGTATTAAGTAACATTTTAATATCTGATTACTATGTTACACTGAATTTTATATTTGACTATACTAGGCAATATAACAGATTTTATAAAACCCTGAGATAATGTGAAAATAAAAGGGATCCCAATAGAAGGGGAAAAGTAAAATGATAATTGGAAAAATCAATCTAATGGAAAAAATAAGTGGAGACAAAGGAACATGAAATATTTGATCAAATATGAGTTGATCTAAGTTGAAGTGTTTTGATTCTTATTAATTCTTTTTTATCATGGATAATTCACACCCATTGAAACAACCATGGATTTCTGGACCTCACACATCGGAGAAGGGATGGTAGTTAAAATAAAAAAAAATCAATTCAAGGTTTTGCTTAAAAACAATTATGAAATTTGAGCTTTGAGGGACTTAATGTCTAACATTTTTGCCACAAATAAAATGTTTTGAAAGAGGAAATTGTTTTCTCTCCCAGAGGAATTTATGTTTTTCCAAGAAAGGGATGAGAAGACAGTGGCTCCATTTACCTCCCATGGTCCATTACTGAGTAGTAATGCTAGCCTATAGTCCCACTACTGTGTTCCGAGTGTATTGGGAGCAGTGACTTGATTCTGAGTCTCAGGGATTCACAGTTGGAGAGGAAAGGCGCTCTGAATGGATGTACACAGAAATCTCATACACACTCCTGAATCTTATTTAGATATTAGACCTTGAGCTGACAAGATTTCCATAAAATTTTGGACCTGAACTTGATGAGATGATTAGATTTTGATTTTTGATGGTGAGATTTGGACTTTGAGCTGATGCTGTAATGGAGTGAGATTCTTAGGGGCCTTGTGAAGAGATAAATGTTTGAGAAAGATGTGAATGACAGGGAGTCTGAGGGCATTGCATAGACAAAGTTCTGAAATTATCTTCAAGATTCACACACCCAGGAAATTCATACCCTGTAATCCCCAACCATTGAGTTTTTGTGGGATGTGTGATTATAAGGGATTTCACTCCCATGATCAAGGTACTAATCAATTGAGTATGACATAAAAGAGTGATAATTCTTGCATGGCCTGTCCTTAAGTTTATTCTTTAAAAGAAAGACTGTGGTCTTCCCGAAATGGAATATCTTAAGCCAGAGATGATGATCTCCTGCCCACTATGAGGAAGCAAACTTCCAGTTAAAGAGTGAGCAGCATATTAAAGAATGGAAAACAGTCTCCAGGCCCAGCAAGGGGGCTGAATTCTGCCAACAGGCCAGGAAGCCAGAGGAGGACAGTGATATGATGAGGTCAGAGTAGAGCCAACACTCAACTTCATCCCAGAGGGACATGCACTGAGGTGCCTGCATCCTGACCCCTGAAAGCCATGCAGATATAGGTGCATGTAGTTTTAACACAATAAGCTTGCAATAATTTGTGATGTAGCAATAGAAAATGAACACAATTGTACTCAGAAATCTAATTTTTAATTGCAAAATTAATGCAAACTGCACTACTCTTCACAGCCTATTTTAAGTGGTTCCTTAAGGACATCTTTTGATAACACTCTCTATTCCCTGGGAAGCCTTTTCCTATGTCCTAGTGAGGTAATAGTTATTACATCATTATAATTGATTGTTTATGACTTAACCATTTATTAACCAGTTAACATGTACCAAGAACTTGGGCTCACTTTGAATTGTAAGGATTAATAAAACATGATCACTTCTTTCAGATCTTAATCTACTGAGTAGTAATGCGATGTAAATAAAAAAGAAGTTATAGCATTGCCCCTTCCTCCCCCGCCCCCCGCAATAAAAACAGGCCTCATATGTGAGGTGTTAGAGAAGTCAAAGCGGGAAAGGGAGGAGAAAAAGTGTGTGACATTTGAGTGGAGGATTGTTGGGTGGACAGGATTTTTCCAGGCAGACAATAGAGGGGGTTTTGAACCTAAAAGAAGACCAACTAGATATTCAAAGGAAGAAAACAGTGTTTTGTATTTGGAGTGAGGAGTTTGGCATGACATACTAGCAAATGTATTGAGCAATCTAAAATAATAATATTACTTATAAGGCCACCATTGACCGAGGTTTTAGTATGGGCCAAGGACTTTTATCTTTGTGTGTGGCATGCAGAATATAATTTGTTCTTCATAACAAACTTCTATGCTATATGCTCTCATTTTACCATGAGGTAATATGTAAATGAGGTCAAAGTTATAATTTGGTAGTTTTAAAAATAAACATACTATATTTACTCAATATCCATTTAGTTGGATCAGTGAAAATGCATTGCTAATAGTATTATACATTTATCTCTTCATGTTCAAAATAATGGCTTACTATTATTTTTCTGCAAAGTGCATCTCTCAGAGCCACCTTTTTGTAGTTTTCCCTTTGTTTGTAAATATTAATAACTGATTCTGCAGGGAAAATAGAAAAGAAAGAAAGACAGAAGTTCTCTGACACCTGTTGTTAGCTGCTTTCTGCCTACCCTGGTCAGTCCAGCTAATGAGGACTTAATGGTTCCTTAAGGAACCACTTAGAATGGGTTGTGAAGAAAAGTGCTGGTTGCACTGCTGATGAGCAGAAGTGAAATTGACTAGAGATTATCTAATTGGGACCCACAACATCTTTATTAACTTCTTTAAGACAAATTAGGAATATTACAGATCTTTCATATATAGAGCATAGACCATATTTTACTAAGCCAAGATTTTGTGCCTTGTACTTGACTGCAGGATATCTGGATGGAGGGAGTAGAACAAATATTAGAGACAGGAGAACAAGTGGAGCCTTCTATCACTTACTACAACCTCATTAGTTATAAAACCCTTTTAAAGTGTCTCCAGTCTGGGGTATAGAGGAGTCTGAACTATGGCAGACATTGTGTCATTGTTTGTCAAATTGAAATTAATAAGAATTAATTTAAAGGTGCAGAGTAATGTGATAAAAATAAATGATTTTCCAGATCTTCTTGAGTTAAATTGATTATGTGAATTTTGCTTTACAACTTGATCTCCACAAATCATTAGCTATAAGCATACTCAAATACCACTAAATTTTTCAGGGCAAATACAAATGATTTGGGAACTGCTGTTCTGTTGGGTAAGCTGTGCCTATCATTCATCTAGTTGTGATGACTGTCCATGTGCTTCCATTCATTGGTATAGTTTGATTACAAGAGGCAAATATAATGAGCATGAATAAATACCTTTTCTCTTTGCATAAAATAAGAAAATAAATGTCCTTATGTGCCTTTTTTTTTACTAATTTCAAGATATTTAATTGTACTCTACATATAAAGTAGAAAGTAAAAGATTTTCAAGGTCATCAAACTAAATTGCAAAGAAGTTAGAAAAAATAAAATGATAAAATTCTGTGTTCTTAAAATAGTAAAGAAACTTATGTTTAAGTACATTCATTTTAAAAACATATGTTAGGAAAGAATAACATTTTGTTTGGTACAATTAACTGCCAACAACATTGGGCTGTGGCAAGGTTGTGTTTTGAATCGTATATCACACACACACACACACACAGACTACAGCAGCAATCAATAGGAAAACCATATGGACTGCTTAAATCATTGCATTTTAGGGTTTTTTAAAAAGGCAACAATAGGGAAGAACTGTTGGATCCTTGAATGCATTGCCTTCTTTATATAAATTTATGCCATTGATCTGTTACATTTTTTGCCTCAAAATGACCCTTCCTCTCCTTGTTCCTGTTGCTAGTGTGCTATCATTGTACACCTTTGATAATTGTGCCTAATGTCATTTCATGTGATTATTTCACTCCAAACTCTGCATTTTCTCTGGATAGGATGCTATTTATCTTAACACTGCCATGCTTCCCATTTAAACAGCAACACCCCACATTCACGAAGCCTTTCTAGTTGGATTTGTATTTGCTTTGTTCTTTTTGTCTACACATGCCACCGCTGTGAAATTTCCCCTGCTTGTTCCCACAGTTTGCACAAATCTGCATGCTTTTCTCTACAATGTTTGTCCACATCAATGTTGAGCCCAGGCTTTATGTATGGTTTTCATTTTCTCAAGTGTCCTAGATGCCATGCTTAATCTGGTCCTCAATGCCCCCAAAAAACAAGGGTAATGTGTATTTCATAAAAATACAGTCTTGTGGATGGTGATAATTATCTTACTTTATGTTTTGGCTATCTCTACATGTTCGTTTCCTCAATTACATTACAGATTTCTTTTCTCTCTCTCTCTCACCTGCATTTTACAAAAGATTCTATTTATCCTCGGCCTGTGTGAGCAGCAGGAAACAATGGAATTCAATTCACTATATGGAGTGCTTTGAATTATCCCTCTTGGGCTAGAATTTACAAATGTAATAGAGGGTGTCTTGGAAGGAACATTATTGGACACCCAGAGCTCATTTGCATCCATATTGTGTTTTGAGTCAGGATTTAGGAAGATCAAATACTCTCTCAGAGTTCATGCCATAGATAGAGGTCAGTCTTCTCTGCAGACAAAACCTCTGATGATATTTATTCATGAACCGGGGCAATTTCAACAGTAAAATAATTCATTGCCCAAAATATCTTTGCTGAAAAATTCAAATAGCCAGATGGTTGTGCAGTCCTATATCCTTTCAAAATATGCTGTAGTCAACAGATTGTAAGTCAGAGAATGAGGAGTTGATGTTCAGTGTAAATGTAATATGAGCATAACCATATATTTCTTGTACATAGTGTTATAAGAGGATAAGATGACAGGAAAAAATAGCATTTTCTTTTGTATAGGTCATGATATTTTGTGCTAAAAACAGCTATGCTTGACTTTGACTCTTACTCAGTAATTTGTCTAAAATAATTCAGGATTTGTAATGTCCTTATAAAGGTAATTGTTGAAACATACATAAAGATATGGTGATGGCCCTTCTACATAATAAAGTTCAGTAATTTAATCCATAAATATTATTTAATATTTAGTGAAAATCTATCCAGTCTTTTACCTTACTATGCTAAGTCAGTTTAATGTTACTTTGCCAGTTGAAGAGCTCCAAATAGCCTCTAGCTAGCTTGTGAAGCAATGTTTGTATATACCTATAGGAGGCTTCTCTGGGTACCATTTTTTTCTTTTTAGATTTTTATTTTATTTTATTGTTGACAGTATTACAGATGTCTTCCAATTCCCCTGCCCCTTCACACTCTTCTTCCCAGCCATGCTCCACTCCAGGCCTTCACCACATGATTGTCTGTGTCCATTGGTTATGCATATATATATCCTATATAATAAAGAGGTAATATGCAAATTGACCTTCACATCATTACACAAGATGGCCACCCCCATGTGGTCAAAGATGGCTGCCTATATGGTCAAAGATGGCCATCCAATGTGGTCAAAGATGGCCAGTAGGGGAGGGTAGTTGTGGGTGACCAGGCCAGCAGTCTGCTACATCCACAAGCCAATCAGAAGTGAGTTTGAAAATTAATCCAACCTAGATGGTGGCTGGCCACAGAATGAACAGGAGGCTTTGGTTTCCCCAGCAATGGAGAAAGCCTAGTTTTCCACCTGCTCTGACTGGCCATGGCCTCTGCTCAAGGTTACAAAGTTTCAATTATAGAAGATAAATAAATCCCAACAAAAATGGCTGCAGCCATGGAGTGAGCAGGAGGCTTGGGTTTCTCCAGTGATGAAGGAAGCCAAACTTCCTGGCCTGTCCTGGCCTCCATTCAAGGCTACAAAGTTTCAATGATAGAAGATAAATAAATCCCAGATGCCGGAGCCTCCACTTAGGTTACCAGGAGACATGGCCAGCCTGCAAACCACCATAGGCCCCTCAGCCAGGCCACCCCATGCCCCAAGGGAACTCCACCCTAACCCAGGACACCCTTCAGGGCAAACCAGCAGGCTTCCACCCATGCACCAGGTCTTTATCCTACCTAATAAAAGAGTTATATGCAAATTGACCATCATTCCAACCACAAGATGGCTATCCATATGTGGGCAAAGATCCTGCCCCCATATGGACACAAGATGGCTGCCATAAGATGGTCAGCAGGGGAGGACAGTTGGCAGGGACCAGGCCTGCAAGGGAGGGAAGTTGGGGGTGACCAAGCCTGCAGAGGAGACAGTTAGGGGTGACCAGGCCAGCAGAGGAGGGAAGTTGGGGCTGACTAGTCCTGCAGGTTAGGGCAGTTGCGGGGACCCAGGCTGGCAGGGGAGAGCAGTTGTGGTTACCAAGCCTATAGGGGAGTGTAGTTGGGTGTGACCAGGCCTACAGGGGAGGACAGTTAGGCTGGCAGGGGAGCAGTTAGGCATTAATCAGGCTGTCAGGCAGAGTGGTTAGTGGGTGATCAGGCCAGCAGGCAGAAATGGTTAGGGACAATCAGGAAGGCAGACAGATGAGCAGTTGGGAGCCAGCAGCCAATAGGATCAGGCCTAAATGGGCAGTCAGACATTCCTCAAATGGTCCCAGATTGGAAAGGGTGCAGGCTGGGCTGAGGGCCACACACCCCCATGCATGAATTTCGTGCACTTGGCCTCTGGTATATATATGAGTTTCTACTGCTAATATGATACAGAGTTGAGGCTTAGGAATATTCAGTCCTTAAAATTAGGATATGTAATTATAACAGTTGTAGTTATAACTACAGTTGTCTAAAATAGACTGCCTTCCTTCTTTAAAAATGTTGCTACAGGGCACAGAGAGTTTTCACATATTTGTAAATGGGAATCACCATTTCAGTTAATGTTCTGTTAGCAAAACATTAATTGAAGAACAGTCATATAAAAGATCAACATATCATTTTAGAATCAATAGTTTTTTTTTCTACAGAAATGTATATAAATCAAAAGTAAACTGTTTATAAGGTAGAATAATCCATGATAAGAATATTCTTGTCTATGCCCCAGGACATACTCTGCATATGCTTTTCTGTTCCTGGAATGTACTTTCTCCTGACCCCAACCTCCTGTTATCCATTTTCACACTGGTTATCTTCACCTCATCCTTAAGTTATCTACTCAAATATTGATTTCTCTGGGAAACATTTCTTATTCTACCCATACCAGTGCATGTTCCCTATTTTCATGGTTTTGTGAACCAATGATACCTAATAAAAAGGAAAGAAATTAATTTGAAGTCATTTTAAAACCTTGGTACATCAAAAAACTTATCCCCAAAAAATGAAATATAATGATATGTATTATACCTAAATTTCAGTCACACCATAATATTGTACAATTACACCAAAAAATACTGTTTGTAAATGAATTGTAAAATTATAATTGTAAAAATTATGCTAAGCATTTCTTTTAAATGGGTCCTCAGAGCAACATTTTCTTCCTGCCCAGAACTATAGCTGTATCTAAATGCATAACAGGGAATGATTTCACTAACTGAAGAAGAACCATTAAAGCAAAAGAAATTTAAGAAACTAAAAGGGGGTCTTCCTTAATATGGGTGCCGTAGGCTATTGTCTTTGTATTTAGAATCTATATCTATAATAATAAAAGCATAATATGCTAATTAGACTGGAAGTCCTTCTGGACATCCTTCAGATGACCTTCTGGATGAAGCCAGGGCTGCGAGAGAAGCCTGGGTCCCACATGCCAGAGGGAAGCTTGTGTTGGTAGTCGGGGGAAGGAAGGCCTACTCTTGCACAAATTTCATGCATTGGGTCTCTAGTCCTATATAATAAAAGCCTAATATACATATTGTCCACTCTACCAGGAGTTTGACTGGGAGTTCAACCGCTCGCTATGATGTGGGCAGCACAGAAAATGATAGGTGTTGGCCACTAGGCACTGGCAGCAGACAGCAGTAGAGGTGCTGCCAGCCCCAGTGGGCTTCTGAGACCGCCGGGGCTGGCTATGATCACAGTGTGTTTGCTCAGGAGCTGGTCTGCCGAGGCCATCTGAGAGAGAATTTTCTGCGTGCCTGACTTCTGTGCAGTGCTGCTGGGTGACCCAGAGGCCCATGCTCCACTCTGGCCCACAGTATCTAAATGCGTGGGGACTCGGGTGTTGTGACTCAGGCACAGGTGGGCAAGTAGGGGCCCACGGGCCCAGATGTCAGCTGGGAATGACCTCTGCTTTAATCACCAGCCAGGCCTAGAGACTGTATCCGGGCATGAATTTAATGCACCAGGCCTCTAGTTTATATATGCTAAGTGTCCCTTCACCCCACGAACTGACCAAAAGGAGGCAGACACTCAATGCAGAAGCTACTGTGATGTGCACTTGCCATTTATAGAGAAACAGCAGCACAGACTTGACACCGACAAAGTAACACTTGGCTTCCCTCAAGTGGGACACAGGCCCCGCCACCAACATGGAGGAACAGCCCACCAAATCACAGCCGACACTGCCATGGTGCAAAATGCGGCCCACAGCTCAGACCAGTCCAGAAACAGTGGCTGTGGGCGCCAGGTAATGACGTCATGCAGCAACGCCTGGCTTCTTCTCCCCAGTGATGACTAGCCTCCTTGGAGTTTTTTCAGCCCAGGCACACAATTTGCTTTATAGTCAGGTGGAAACATTTCCCACTGTGACCAAATGTCTGTGAAGCATTTTCCCATGCATCATCTCATTTGATCCTCACAGAAGTCCTGGAGTAGGTAGATAGGAGACTTGCTGGAATCCTATTTTCTTTTCATTAGCCAGAAAATGAAGATTTAGAAAGGTTAGAAACTTGACCCCACTGAAAAGAAGTAAGAAATGGTGGACCTTTTCTCACTGCAGAATATAGTCAAACACTGCTGCAGTTTAATATTTTACCCTTTGTTCTCCCTGAATGATCCACAATAATAATCTGCTTTGTGTTGATATTTACTGCTGTTTTGCTGACAATTACCTGAAAAAGAAGTTGGGGTGCTTCACTGGGTTAGAAAAAGTTTAGCTAAATCAGAAAGCAGGTCTAATTAAGCAAGTTTATTCTATAGCTATAAAAGGCTAAATTGACTCACACATGCACAATACATGCGCCAATTGCACACATATGTTTCCATTCATCATTGTCAATCGTGAATTTGGTTGACATTGCTATTATAGTGAAAGGGTGAATAGCGATATTAAAATATTTCTTCTAATTCATTTTCTTTCATTGTGCATGAATTTGTGCACTGGGCCACTAGTTATATGATAAAAGCACAAGATGCTGAATGGACCTCCACCCATTTAGCATACACTTTGGGATAAAGACTCATCTTCAGAACTTTTCTGTAGAAAAGGTATGGATGCTATTTTAACAAACTTCAGCAATGATTAAATGAGCACCCACTATGTGTGAAATATCATGCAAGATATCAAGATAAATGAGGTATGGTAGAATAGTGAACAGTCTATTCATGGAGAAAAAGATAGATTAACACATACATGATATATTCTGAACCCCAAGGTGAACACACTCACAATTTATATGACAGTTCAAAGTAGAATGCTCTTTATGAGAACGTTTAATAGAATATTGGAATCATTTGTAATTCTGCTCTGGCCTCTCTCTCTAGGTGACTGTTTCTACTTGTGTCACATTTTCTAAATCTTCATTTTCCTATATATCTTATTCAGTTTGATTGACCTGCTTTTGTACCATACATGTGAAATTAAAAATATTCACTGTCTCCACTGCCTTCAACTCTCACCCTAACCAATGGCATGTTCCCTGAGCATCAGGCACATTCGGGCAGTACATTTCTGACTAAACAAGTCTTTCTCTTCCTGAGAGGACAGTGGGAGGTATAATAGCAAGTGTGCCAGGAATTGATCCTAGAAATCACATGTGTTTCTGTGAGAAATATACCTTACAGTGAGCAGAAGTTTGTGGGGCACCATATGGCAAGGCCAGTCAAGAAAATCATAAAGACTCTTATGTAATCTCAACATAATAAGGTTCAGCACTTCCTGAAATTGCACTCTGTGGTTTGTGTGAAAGTGTTGGCTAAAAAAGACTAGGGAATTCTGTGTAATCTTTGGCGACAGAAATGGTTTATAAATCCCAAATAGTCTTGAGGACTTCATAGGAACCAATATGCCCAAACCAATTCAATTTCTAGAATCTGACCATCTTTCCCATCTGTATTTTTCTCTTTAGGTTTTTGCCTTCAGATTATTTTATCTACTCAATTTTTCCACTCATCCCTATGTACTTAACCTTGATATTCTATGGAATCTAAAAATAGAAGAAAGTAGCCTAAAGCTAATTGAATAAATCCCAGCACACAGTCTTCCTGGCCTATATATGACTTTCTATAACAAAGTTTCTCAGCTAGGATATAGGTGAATTTAGTACATTTTTAATGTCTAGTTACCATTGTGGATTGGGGAATGTTTTTATTTTTATATAATTAAATATACAAAATTATTCATGCAAATTTAGCCTGAAAGGACTCCCTTGGTCCTTCATTTACTTTTAGTTTTCAAGTTCTAGTTTATTCCCTTACATAAGGCTGCTTTGAGAAATTCAATCTACTTGCTTTGTTAGCTCTTGGAATGCTTGTTCCTAATTTAACCCCTCTGATTATGTTGCATTTTTGTTTGTAGATATACTTAAGATCCCACACAAACTGTCTACATATTATATTTAAATAACTGATAGGTTTTGTGGAGATTCTAAATTTAAGGAGAAAAGCATTAAAACCCTATTATGGAATCAAGCACACACACAGACAAGTTAAGACATTATAGGAAAGTGAACTGTTAGTTCATTGTCATGATAGACGATGCACAAAGTCGTGTGGTAAAAGAACGCAGGTCCTGGATTAATTTAGATTCCAGGTGTAGTAGTATGAACTTTATTCTGTAAATAGTGAGGACTTTTTGCCAGGAGTGTTTTTATTGTCAGAAAATTATTTCCAATAGATACATATGGCAGCAGTGTGTAGAAGGAAATAATCCTATATAATAATAAAAGCCTAATATAGTAAGTATCTGGTTGTCCATTCAACCAATCAAAGCATAATATGCTAATGATATGCTAAGGCTGCTCAACTGCTCACTATGACATGCACTGATCACCAAGGGGCAGACAGTCAACTGGTCAACCAGTCCCTATGATGTGCACTGACCACCATAGGGCAGATGCTCCAACTGCAAGGTTAGCTTGCTGCTGGGGTCTGGCTGATGGGACTGAGTGAGAAGGTCAGATGTGCCCTGAAGCCCTCCCACAGTCCCTTCCTAGCTGACCAACCTCCTGTCTCCCTTCCTAGACCCAATTGTGCACCAGTAGGGTCCCTAAGCCTGGCCTGTGCCCTCTTGCAATCCAGGACCCTTCAGGGGATGTCAGAGAGCTGGTTTTGGCCCAATCCCATAGGCCAGGCTGAAGGACTCCCTCTCCCCCTGGTCCATGAATTCGTGCACCGGGCCTCTAGTGTCAGTAAAAAAATAAGGCATGAAAATTGGAATATATAGTAGATTCTAGAATAAATAATGCCACTGCTCTTTTTTAAGTGAATTATATTTAGCAATTGGTTTGTCAAGCTGTTCTTTGTTAACTAGCAATATTCTTGACAGGCAAACTCAGAGGAAAAGAAAGTATAAATAACAATATCAATTTCAAACTACATATAATTAAGAGATAATTATTTAAAAAATAGTACCACATTGATAAAATTTAAAGTGATTAGAAGTATTATAATATAAGCATTCATAGACCAAATGTCATAGAATTAGATGATACTATTTTAAAAATCATATAGTATGAAAATTTTTTACACATCATGGCTCAGTGTTTATAAGATAAAACATAGAAATTGCAAGCCAGGCAAAAAGAAGGGTTTGAATTATTAAAAAGCTACAGACTACATGTAATCAATCAATAATAGCAAAAGAATACAAAATATACAATGTCGAGTTCCCATGGAACATTTTAAGTTGGTGGTGTAGTCACCTCTATGATTCTTCTAAATTTTCACTAAATGTATTGCATAATTTGTCTTTTTTGACTACAATGTAATAAATATAATTTAATATAAAAAGTATAAAAATTTAAAATGGTTTAAATGGCTATTATTTAAATTGTATTAACTGTGCAGGAATCCAGTCAATAGAGGACATTTTGGAACAGTAGAAGATACAGAGTTAGAATTTTATACTAATCATACCCAGATCTATGTAGAGAGCTCATATATGCATCATGTAAATACCTTTCCTATGCAATCTCACTGAGCAATAAAGAATATCAATATCTTTATTATTGACTCCACAGTGGCCACAAATCAAACTGGTCATTTTAAACAATTAATATATGCACTATAAAAATGCATTGTAGTTTGCTGTGAGAACATAATAGGGTTGCCCTGGCCAGTGTGGCTCGGTGATTAGAGAGTAGGCCATGCACCAAAGTGTCTCAGGTTCGATTCCTGGTCAAGGGTACATACTTAGGTTGCAGATTCAATTTCTGGCCCAGTTCAGACATGTGTGAGAGGCAACCAATCAACCCTTCTCTCTCACATTGATGTTTCTCTCTCCCTCTCTTCCTCCCTTGGTATAAAAATCAATAGAAAAAAAATATCTTCAGGTGAGAATTAACAACAACAACAACAACAAAACTTTAAATATTGGTTGACTTCTGGGTGTAGTTTCTGTTCTTGAATAATCTACAGTTTTGTAAATTCAAAAGATAATTCCACCAATTCTCTTGTGGCAGAACTTATTGCTAGTCCTTCTGAGTTGGACTTTATCGATACTTTTCTCTGATGGTGGATGTCAAGGTAAATAATTTTAATTTTAGTACCATGGAGAGTCAATATATTTACTATGAATAAATCATTTTTTTTTTCAATTGGGAGTTTAAGCTGCAAAGTTAAATTGACTTTCCCAATTGAGTCAAGGAAACAAACATGAATCTCTTATAAAGGAAGCCAGAGAATTGAAGAATAAACACACTTGTGTGTTGCAGTGTTTCCCAAAGTGTTGAGTCAAAGTACCTATTTTGGGGCCAGTACACCTAGGAAGATAGAATTCCTGTCTCTAAATTATTGTCACAAAAGAGTTACTAAAATTCCAAAACAGTAAATAATTTACTATTTTTGTGGGGGTAGATTTTGGCTTGTTAAGCATGACATAAATTAAAACTGTTGTTTCTCATTTTCTATAGTCAAGCAAATGTATTACATGCCACAGCTAATAGGAGAGTCACTTATGCGCCTGCCTAGACAGCGATTCTATTCTTATGGAACAATGATAAATGTCCTTTCTTTAGAATGCAAATAGGAAATTACTTGACTACAAACCATTCAATCCAGTATTATTAATTATGCAGAGAATGTCCTGATTTAATGAAATTTAGATAGCCTTGCAGAAAGCAATGTGATTTGGTGATATACTGACAATTACCTAAGAAATGTATCATGTATATTTTATCCATTATTTCTAGACATAGACTTCTGATACTTGGAAGCATGAAGAATGAGAACCGATATCAGTCATTTTTGCACACTAAAATGTCTTCTTGAATGAATTAGAAACATTCTGCCAAAAAAGAGAAATGTTATAGTAAAATCGATTTTACCATAAGACCAAAATATCTAAAATGCTCTTGTGTGTGAGAAGTAAGTTGAACTACTTTAAAGGAGGAAAATCGATTAGAAAAATGGTTAGAAGTTATGAGTTGTTCTTGGGGACCAGGTCTTTCTCATTTTTGAATTCCTAGCATTATGTGTATTTTCTTGTAGCCTATACTGACTTATCCCTCGTGCTAGAGTTGTTCCTATGTTGTGCCTTTTTCACGAGTGTTTGTACTGAGTAGCATATAATGTATTCTTCAAAGGGACCTAAATAAAAATTCTTAGTGATGTACTTAGAATCTTGGGCCTCACTTTCCTCATTTAAGAAATGGGGAAAGTGAAAAATTATAGAATTTTTTTTTGTCAAAAAATATAACTATGTGAAACCCAAGAAATCTGGGCTGTACCCAGTGAATATTATTTTACCGTAGGGTAAGGTCTTTCTAACTTTCTTAATTCCTATGTATTATCAGTAAAGTCTAGAATGCCTATTATAAAGTAGGCTTATTAATCCTTGGCCAGAAGATTCTATAAATAACTTGATAACTTGAGTTAATATATGTCAGTTGCACACAATGAATCCGAGGAATCATAGTGGCAAAGATCAACAGTGGGTAATTTATAGGAAGAGGTGATGGTGCTCAGTAGTCTGATTTTCACACGCTCTCAGTAATGCAACATTAACTTGGTGATGGATCCAGGAGTTTAACTGGTGTGGACTATTTCCATTGTCAGTAACAGAAATGCAACCTCGTCTAGTCACTATATGGTTCTGTTTTTATTGACTTAGAGTACACATCACTGCCTGTAACTATTTTTGTCTTTCATTTGCTTGCTCTGTTGTTTTATGGCCTTTTCCTTTAAAAGGTAAGTTTCATGAAAGAAGAGAAATTGGTCCCTCACATTCAGTCCTATTCACTCCATAACTGAAGATGCCTGAAAAGTGACAGACATGTTTGTCATGTGAATTTCATTTCAATTATTTTTATAAGGCTCCTCCCACCACACCTAGACTATGAGTGTCATTAAAAAAAAAAAAAAAGCTCTGCTACTTCTCCAGCTCTCAAATTCCAACCCTAGCTGGTCCAGGTCTTGGAGACAGGCTGAGTGGGAGGAAGATTTGATAAAGGAAGATTATTTTAGGAATTTAGTAGTTACATTATTGTATTCTTGACAGAGTTCTTCAAAATCCTATATGGCCAGCCGAGACTGGTTTGGCTCAGTGGATAAGAGCGTCAGCCTGCGGACTGAAAGGTCCCAGGTTCAATTCTGGTCAGGGGCATGTACCTTGCTTGTGGGCACATCTCCAGTGTGGGGCATGCAGGAGGCTGTGGATCGATGTCTCTCTCTCATCGATGTTTCAGACTTTCTATCCCTCTCCCTTCCTCTCTGATATTAAAAAAAAAATCCTATATGGCCAAAAATTCACATTAAAATTGTAGGGCATATCCTATCTAATAAAAGAGAAACACGCAAATTGACCGTACCTCTGCCACACCACAAGTCACGCCCACAATCCAATCAGGAGTGAGTATGCAAATTAACCCAGCCAATATGGTGGTTAATTTGCATATTCTGGTGCAGAGCAAGACTGAGGACAGCATAAAAGGAAGCCAACCACTGCAGAAGGGAGGGAAACTGCAGAGAAGCAAGCAAGCGGGGTGGTGGAGACGGGAGGGAAGCAGGCAGGGCAGGAAGCAGGCAGGGCTGCAGAGATAGGAGAGAAGCAGGCGGGGTGGCGGAGATTGGAGGGAAGCAGGCAGGGCAGCAGATACCACCACAGGAAGCCCTATTCTTGCGGGAATCTTCCTGCAATGGGCCCCTAGTATAAAATAAGCTGGAATATGTAAGCATAATTTCCTGATACATAGTAAGTATAATGTAAAGGTTAATGCTTAATACTACCAGTTGTTTTTAATGATGCATTTCTTAGAGATATTCATCTACTGATTTTTAAACATTTTGGATAATTAGGAAGCAGAAAATGTCTGATCAGAAACATGTTCTTCCTTAATTTTACAGTTATCCTTTTAAAAAGAGGCTTTAGAGGACATATATGACTAAAATTTTTCATAGTGATAGAGATGGACATAATTTATACAACATTTTTTCTTGGTAGGTATTACTAGCCTTGCTTCTAGGGCAAGTCACAGACTGGTTAGTGGTTCAGAAAATGATTCCAGTGCTGGAAAAATTACTCGCTATAAATTACTGGCTGATTAACAGAGTGCTTACATATTTTCATTTGGGAATCAGACTGATCTAGGTTTTAAATCCCTGCTCCACAACTTCCTCTTGGTGTGACCATAGATAAATTATATAGCATTTCTATATTTAATCTGTAATGTTGGGACAGTGAGAGAATTCAGAATTCCTTTACAGAGAATTTGTAAGGATAAAATAGGTCATGCTTATCATAGCATATAACTTGTGTTAAGAATTCTTACTTATTAATAATTAAGTATCTTTTCAAATAAAGAATTATATCACCTTAAAGCTCTGCCATCTAAATGATTACATTCTTATTGAATTAACTTGGTCAATGTACTGGAGTGTAGGCAGATGTTATACTAATAATCCTTTTACAATAGAGGTTGGTCATGAAAAGAGTTATTCCTATCTGCACAAGAGGTAAGAGTATCTCTCAAATCTTTCTAAAAGTGGGGTAGGAGAGTCTTACATTGAGCCCCAGGAATTTTAAACTCTCAAATTGATCCACACTCTGCCCCCCGCAATTTATCAAAGTAAACATTTAAGATCACCTGCCAGTTATTGGCCCCTGTGTTAGGTAAGCTGAACTGTATTCTTTGAACTCTCCTGTCACTCTAGTTTTTAGGGGTGATGTTTGGTCCTGTGACTTCAATACTCTGACAGATATAAGAAAAGTCATTGATTTTTACTTTCCTTTTTTTTTTTTCTTGTTATGCGGGTGCGAGTGACATTTTCTAACTTTTTTACATATCACAACAGAAAACCCTTATTGTATTTTTTAGAAATATGAGTTTCTAAATTTTAAAAAGTGTGTCATATTTTACTTAGTAATACACATTTAAAGTTCTTCCATGTCTTTTCATGGTTTATAGTTAATTTCTTTTTTATCATTGAATACTATTCCATTGTCCAGAGTTGCCACGTTTTACTATAGCATTCCCCGACTGAATGACATCTTGGTTGATTATAAGTTTTGGCAGTTTGGAATAAGCTGCCATAGATATTTGTGTGCAGGTTAGTGTGCACATAAGTTTTCAACTCCTTTGGGTAAATTCCAAGGAGCAGAATTGCTGTATCATATTGGAAGAATATTTTTAGATTTCTGAGAAACTACCACACTGTCCTCCAAAGAGGCTGTAGCATTTTGCATTCCCACCAGCAGTGAGTTTCTGAAGTTCCTGTCATTTCACATTTCACTAGCATTTGGTGTTGGCATTATTCTAAATTTTGACCATTCTAATAGTATGTTTAGAGGTATCTTGTTTTAATTTGCATTTTCTTGATGATATATGATGTGTTTCACTGTAAAAACAACTGCTTGCTCAAATGTCTGATTTTTTTTTTTTTACCATAGACCAAGTCAAAATAGTCTTGAGTCTGGCAAATTATCATAGCAGATGTCAAAATCCTCAGTAATATTCCCAGGAAACATCTAATATATATATCAGCTTGGTTTCCTGGTGAAACTAAACAAAACTAAACAAATTAGCATGCTTCAGAATTATTTCATGGGAACCAATTACATTTTGTTTATTTTCAGTTGGAGATGATGGTTTTTGTTTTAGAAGAGTTCACACGAAACCATATTTGAGATAATAATTAAATATCAACCATAATTATTTATCAAGGGCATATTTTGCTTGATAATAAAACCAAATTATCAGTGTTTAGACCTATCAAGGGATATTTCTGAATCAAATGTTATTCAAAAGCAATTTTAATCAATTTGTTAAGGATGAATGCTCACTTCATAGCAAACACTGAATATGCTGACTGACTGATTAATGTGACTAATAGATATTCATTAATAGATAGAGCCATATATCAAGGTCATCACATCACTAGTGTCTGTCTACAAAGTCAGACACCAATCAACCAATGAAAGTCCTGTGTCTCCATTGTCTTCAATAGTTTTATTATACAGTGTTAATATTCTATGACTGTTGTAAAGTTTCCATGGTATTTTATACTTAAGAAATATATTTTTAATAAATGTTTTCATAGATTATAAGCAGTGGTGATTAGAGAGCTGGGACTCTGAAGTCAGGCAGATATGGTTGGAATCCTGATTTTACCACATATCACTGTTTGTTTAGGGCATGTTAATCAACCTCTCTGAGTCTTAGGATTCTCCTCATCTTGTAAATGAGAATAGCATTAATACTTAATTATCCTCAAAGTGGTCGTTAAAATTAAATAAGATGATGCATGTAAATCATGTTGCCTTGTGTCTGGAACAGATTAGACATTCAATTGAGTTTATATATTAATTGTAGCATTCTTCTTCTCATTTTTCCTTGAGGTACTTCATTTTGGTAGAAGTTTTGTCATTATGAAAAATGTATTCTGTTACAGAAGATAAATTAAATTTCACTGGTTGTGAACAATGGTATAATATACATAAAAACTGAATAACATTTTGTAATATGATACGTTAAAATGTATTTTTCTTCTCTCTTGCTTCACACCATTGTCAAGTTATTATAAATTTAAGTTGAAACTGCCTATTTATCCATCTGGCATTTTATTTCTTTCACTCCCGTTGTGTTGAAATGAATGGTCATATTAAGCGAGGCTCTCAGGATTATGCATGCAAATGCCTGACTCACATTAACAAAACTAAAGATTTAGGCTCCATATTGCTTTGATAATAACACTAAACAAAACTCCTAACATTATTATGGATAACTACTTTGGAAGAAACCAAAATAATGTTGCTTCAGAATTGAAATGATAAGTAAAAGTGTTTGAATAGCTATTGAAATATCACAGATGAACCAAAGTAAATGTTTTAATAATAGGAACTATAATTAAGGCTATGTATTTCAGCTCTTTTTTTTATGTCTGATTGAGTTGCAAAAGTGGAAGCTATCTACAAAGTCCCATTACTTTGTTGTTTTTTCTCATGTCTTTGCAGAATGGTGCATTTTGGTAAATGTTAAATTATAAAATTTAGGATCAAATGTCAGTTTTACAAATCCTATGTTTTGTGTCCCCTAGAATTTATATGTTAAAATCCTGAACTCCAATGTGATGGTTTTAGGAGTTGGGGCCCTTTGGGAGCCAATAGGTCATGAGGGTGGAGCTCTCACCAATGGAATCAGTTCCCTGAGAAAAGCAGCTCCAGACAGATTTCTTCACTTTCACCATAGGAGGACTGGACCAAGGAGAGGGCCCTTGCCTACCACACTGATACTCTGATCTCAGATTTTCAGTCACCAGACTGTTAGAATAAACATCTGTGTTGTGTTTTTTTTTTTTTTAAATCTACCCAGTCTTTGGTGTTTGTTATAGCAGCCTGAATAGACTGAGATACCAAAAGTTAGAGTTTCGACTTTGGTGTGAATAATATTAGTTATGAATAATATTAGAAGCCTGGTATACAAAATTTATGCAAGGGGTTTGACCCTCCCCACCCTGGCTTTGTCTGGAAGGTTGTCTGAAAGAAGAATCTAATTAGCATATTACACTTTTATTATTATAGATGACTGCTTATTTTTTGTCATAGGATTCAGTTTTTATAGTCTGCAAACATCTCTAGGACAATTCCAAAAATAAATAATTTATTAATTTTAAATTGTGGACTATTCCAAATGATGAAAACTTATGCCTTTCCTACTGCATCCTGCCTGGGGCATGATCAATCTTTTGCCCAGTGTGTCCAAGCTATAGAGCCTTCCTGCCCATTAATCACTTAGTAGCCTCTCAATTATCAGATTGACTATTAGAGAGAGAGAGAGACCACATTCACATAGTTTTTATTACAGTACTAGTGGCCTGGTGCATGAAATTGGGTTGGGGGGGTTGTCCCTCAGCCCGGCATGCACCCTCTACAATCTGGGACAACCCTATTGCAATCCAGGACCACTGGCTCTTAATTGCTCACCTGCGTGCCTGCCTGATTATCCCTAACCACTCTGCTTTCCAGCTGATCACCCTCATATACCCCCCTTCCAGCCTGATCACCCCTAACTGCCCCCCCTGCCAGGATGATCACCTCAACTGCTCCCCCTGCCAACCAGCTTGCCCCCAATTGTTCCTCATCCCCACTGGCCTGATTGCCCCTAACCACCTCTGCTTCTGCCCTACAAATATGGGTTTGTCCAGAAGGTCTCCCAGTCTAATTAGCATATTATCCTTTTATTAGTATAGATATTGTTTTGAGTGTTCTATTTATTGTTGTTACTTTCTTACTATGTCTAATGTATACTTAAACTTTCTTATAGGTATGCATAGAAAAAAATCATTACATATATAGGGTTTGGTACTATCTGCAGTTTCAGGCATTCCCTGGGGGCCTTGAAGCATATACTCAGTAGGATAACAGGGACTGCTGTATAAGACTTTGTATCTTAAAAATCTTACAAATTCTTATTTCTTTCTCAAAACTATCTATGTAAAATTCCTGGTATCATGTACTCATTCTGGCATCTAGAATCTTAAATCTCCAAACTTCTTGAGACCTGAACCTCCAGCCTTCCCTTTGGGACTTGGCATTGAGCACTTCTCAGGGCTCCACTACCGTTTAAGTCAGTGGGTGCAAACATTTCTCTCAGGCCCAGCTGCCAAATATTCTCCATTTTGCAGACAATGCAGTCCTGTCACAATGGAAGCAGTCATGGCCAATATGCAAAGGAATCATGGCCAATAGGTAAGGGCATACAAGTTTCCAGTAGAACTTGATTTACAAGAACAGTGGCAGGCTGGGTTTGGTCTTGAGGCTATTCTTACTAGTTTGTGGACCCCTGGAAACTGGGACTTCATCTATCTCTGACAAGAAAGCAGATTTACTGTGTCCTCCTAAATAGTCATGCCTTATGTCTGAGTCTTAGTTTTTAAAATTAAAAAGTAATGCTGATACCAACACTAGGCATCTGTATCTGTATTCCTCTCTGCACCATCCTAACAACCTGAGCTGAGACCTGGTGCAGGTGTGTCGGAAACCAAATATTGTTCTCACTAAATGGATGTAAACAGGAAGCCAGAAGGCTGGTCAACCTTAATTGCTCTGAAAAGTCAGAGCTAATTACTCTTTAGTTGAAACATTATTGGTTGAAGCAACCTCTGTTTGTTTCATGTTAATTTCTGTTTTTTGTTATTTCCTGCCTAAAGGCTAGGGGTGTGTCCCAAAGCCTTAATAAAAGGGAGAAAAAGGCCAGAGCAAGGGGCAGTCCTGTCCACTAGAGGAAGGCTCCTGCCTGGCCCCCCAATATCGCCAAATTAATGCTTTCAAGTCTCTCATTTCGTTTGCGTGCGGCCTCCTTCAGAACCCGAACCCTGACCCGGGAACCCTGAACCATGCGGGACGTGGAAAGAGGTTCCCACATCTGGCGCCCATCAGGGGCTGCGGAAAAAGGTGCTCACATCTGGCGCCTGACCGCAGGACGTCTGGAGGAGAAGGTATTATTTGCCTAAGAGCGAAGGAAGGAAAATTCACCAAGGAAAATGGTGAGGGAAGATTCACCTAGGAAAAGGTCAGGGGAATTCAACGTACGCAAAGCCCACGGATTAACTACAGAGTCGCGATCTGTAAGTAGGGTGGGAACGTCTTTTGCAGCCAGGCTAATAGGGAAGAATTCGGTTATAAATATAAAGTAAACTGTATTATAGACTTTTGGTTTGCAAGCTTAAATAATGTGGTTTCTTGTTCAAATTAAAATCTTAGTTTGCATTTGGAATCTGAAATCTGTAATAAGTGAAACTCCAGTGCTGAAACCGCCTCTGGTGTGGAGAAATTCTAAAGTGGCAGGAGAGGGCAAGGCTCTCTGCTCTCCTGCAATGAGATTACTTAAGGTTTCACTTAAAAATTATAAGAGAAATCGCAGGGAAATGCTAATCTTGGCCAAATTAGGTGACAGTTATTACTTTGGAAAGCGAAAAAGAAAGAAAAAAATTAAGATCTGTCTTTATCTTTTAAGCATGAAAAGAAATTAGGCCAGATCTGTTACTGATGCTTTCCCCTGAAGTAAGCAGGATGTGGAGGACGAGAGACACTGTGGCAATCCAGTATGAAAGTCCACTCTCCCAGTATACTAATCTAAAGTCTCCTTTCTCGCCATGAAAAAGTTTTAAAAATTTAGAGATGTCTCTGGAATTTCTGTACTCGTGAGGAGAGAAGCCCGGCTTAAAAAGAAATGCGCGCAATTCTCCACCTTTTTGGACATATTAGACAGGGTTTTAAGCTGGAATCTCTCCGCAAAAGCTGCAGAAAAAGAAAAACCAGAACTGGTCTTTATTTTTTAAGAAAAATGGCGTAAAGGAACCAAAAGGAGATGATTTTGTGTTATTAATCAAGGTTTTCAGCTAAATGCAAATTAAATTGGGAGAAAATAAAATTTCTCTAATAATTAGGAATTCAAAATACATTGTTGATTGGTCTAATAAAAAAGGATTAATTCTGTGATTCCCAACTGACAGTTTAAAAATATAATTGATATCTTAAGATAATTATAAAAATATTATAATCTTTAAGTCGTATATGAATATATATATATTTGATGGTTTTTTTCCATGTTAAAATTTCAAGGCTTTAACAGAGATGATTCTTGTAAAGCTCCATGGGCCCAGAGTAATACAAGAAATTTGTTCTCTCTTTTTAAAGGACATCTTCTTAAATTTAACTGATCTAATATACTTGAAATTTCATGGAAAGCTTTATCAAATAAGAATTAATAACTATATTTTAAATGTTGTGAAGGTTTTGGCCTCTAAGAAGGACACAAGGTAGCACTCTAGGGAGAGGCATAAACACTCAGCCTCTGAGAGATCCAGTCTCTAGGTGTCCTAGATGTCAGAGAGGTAACCATTGGGCAAGACAGTGTAAATCAAAATTTCAAAAGTAATATGGGCTACTGCATCTACAGGAAAAACGGCAAAACAGGTTATTAATCATTGTCTAGCTGCTTTTGCCATCATGGGAGTTCCAAAAATTATTAAAACTGATAATGGGCCTGATTACATAAGCTGTAAATTCCAGGAATTTTGTAAAAGGTGGAAAATACAGCACATTACAGGAATACCATATAATTCTCAAGGACAGGCCATTATTGAACGACAGCATCAGCGACTAAAATCCCAACTTGAAAAACAAAAAGAGGGGATGATGGAGAAATCACCTGTGGGTAGGCTGCACCAAGCCTTACTTACTTTAAACTTTTTCATTTGTGATGCTAATGGACAGACACCTATGGAGCTACATTGGTGTCAGGATAAAACAAAAGAAAATGGTTTAGTTAAATGGAAAGATCCCGAATCTGGTTTATGGAAGGGACCCGATCCATTATTAACCTTTGGGAGAGGGTATGCTTGTATATTTCCAGAAAATTTTTCCAAACCCGTGTGGATTCCTGCTAGAAATATTAAACTGCAACAGGGATCCAAGAGAGAAACTAGTCAGACTAATAAAGATTTTGCACCTGGAGCCACACCATGCAGCTGCAGACAATCAGCTACCTCAGCCACAGAGAGCAACGACTCCAAGCACTCCACTGAAGAAGAGGATCAGGAGGACAAGCAGAACAACAAACAGCCTGAAGGCCACCGGGAGCATGGTAAAGAGGACGGTACAGACACCTAAGAACGTATTTCTTGCAATACAGTTACCAGCTGTACGGTAATATTTCCTGGGGCACATGGGGAAGTATTTTTGACTTTTATTCCTGACCCTTCATGGGTAAGAACCGTTAGGTATACTGATTCCCCTGTTTCTTGTAGTCTCTAAGAAGGGCAAAATTAAGTAAATATTTCTTAAAATTCCAACATTAGAATTTAAAATGACAAAAAGCCCAAAGCCACCTGTATTCTGAAGCTAGAAGCGGGGCAACATTTGTGGCTTGTGAATCAGACATAACCATTTACTAAATTTGCTTTGCTTTTTAAATTGAGATACCTACTTTAATTAATAAATTAGCTTTTTAAATAAAAATCAAAGTTTTCAGCTAAACAAAGAGCCAATGTTTTTGTAAGCAATTTGATTAAATATTCTAATAAAGTAACTAAGATCTTCTCTATACAAAAAAGAAATTGATAGCCAATTCAAAACTGAATTGCTATGGCCTAGAACAAAAGAATTTCCTTACATAATATTATTCTACAATGTCATTATAATTTTTTTTGACAAATATCCCAAACAAACTTACAATCTAATTCTCTGAATATTTGGTAGCAATTTAAAAAAATAACATAAAAGGAATTAAGGCAGTGAGAAGGCACTTGAACATTCTATGACCCGCCCACAGCTGTCGCCTGAGCTTTCTGTTCATGCTGAGGTTGAAGCCTCGTGTTGGCTGGTACCATGAATCTGTCTCTCACCCAGTGGTGTGAGCTGGGCCCTTCCTGGAGAAGAAACCTCGGTTCCCCAAGATATGTGATCAGTGCCGGGACCCTGCCAGCAGGCGAGGGGATCCCAAGGCAGGTACTGGGCGTGGAGGCCACAAGGGCATCAGCGTCCAAGGAGACGGAACTGAACCTCACATCAACCTGCTTGGCCCCGGAGGATGGCTGGTTAGCCAGAGACGGGCAACTGGAACTTATACGTTACACCGACCACCGCCTAAGCCAGGAACTGGGCCTTATGCCGCCCTGCTTTCCAATGACGGGTAAGGTGGGTTGGTACCGTATGGTAGTTCCTGACCTAAGACAGGCACAGTCGCAGAGGGGCCATCAGGAGAAAACTTGGGGATCAACAGAGGTTGATCCTCACCCCCCAACATTGCAGAGGCTTGAACCTTCGCCTCTTCTGAGGGAGGTCTCCTGCCCCATGGCTGCTTCACTTCCCACGTCCAGCTCCCATCGGGATCCAGGTGACAAGACAGAGACTTGGCCCAGCTCCGTTCGGGACACAAATGACAGACAAAGATTTGGTGCAGCTCAGATCGGGACCCAGCAACAGACAGACTTGGCTAACAGCTGCCCTATATTCTAAATCTCACTTAACACCAGGAATGCTCAGGGCCTACTGAAGAATGCAAATAATCCTTTCCACTAATATTTACAGGATAAAACTAAGATTGTTGTTAGAATATTAAATTTAATAATAAAATAGTAGTTAAATTTTCAAATTAATTTAATTGGTTAATTGAAATAGGTGAATATTCAAGAAAATTTAATTGTACTGGAAAACAGTTGTTCCTAAAGTATTAACTTAAATTTCTATTGGTAGTTCATTGCATGGTAAAATTACTCAACATGCAATAAACATAAAGCAGTCATAATTGCATTATAAAAAATTTTCCAAAAGCATCATAATTACATAAAAAAGGGGGTTAGTACAATAATATTATGTAAGGAAAAAGTATCCTGTAAGCAAATTACATCTAAAAAATTTTTTTACTTAACAGCAAGACACCCATGAAAAACATACATAGTATTAAAATAAGCCAAAGGAAAATCATTTGGGCAAAAATAAAAAGGATCTAAAGTCAAATTTATAGAAAAAATTCCTTTACTAACTTTTGGTCGAGAATGTTTATATATTTTCAGAAAAACAGCTCCAAGACCATGTGAATTCCTACAACAGAGAATGCTCCAGCTATGAAGACGAGAGGAGAAACAGCCCAGAGATGGAAGATGCTGATGACACCTTGCCATCCTAACAGTCAGCAGCTGTGCATCGATGCAGGTTGCCCAGGACCAAACCAGAGAGGGTCGGACCTGCATTGCCACCATTTGTCCACCATCCAGAACTGAAATATCATTGCTAAAACGTACATTCAAAAAACTGTTGGACATTGAAACTGGGACTCAAAGGACTGTTGGTCCAGAAAGAAAGATACTATAGACTTATTCATTCACCTCTTAGCATAGCCATTGTTGCTTGTCTTATTTTTTGTTCTTAATATTTATTTCTAGTCTGTAGGTGCAAGATTTTTTAGAGGAAAAGAAAACGGGGGAGATGTCGGAAACCAAATATTGTTCTCACTAAATGGATGTAAACAGGAAGCCAGAAGGCTGGTCAACCTTAATTGCTCTGAAAGGTCAGAGCTAATTACTCACTCTTTAGTTGAAACATTATTGGTTGAAACAACCTCTATCTGTTTGTTTCATGTTAATTTCTGTTTTTTTGTTATTTCCTGCCTAAAGGCTAGGGGTGTGTCCCAAAGCCTTAATAAAAGGGAGAAAAAGGCCAGAGCAAGGGGCAGTCCTTTCCACTAGAGGAAGGCTCCCGCCTGGCCCCCCAATATCGCCAAATTAATGCTTTCAAGTCTCTCATTTCGTTTGCGTGCGGCCTCCTTCAGAACCCAAACCCTGACCCGGGAACCCTGAACCACGCGGGACGTGGAAAGAGGTTCCCACACAGGTAGCTTACTGAAGCAAAGGGCAAAGGTGGCAGGGACAACTGGGGACAGCCGGTGGGTCTCTTACAGCTGCCCTGCCTTCATTTGCATACCTTTTTCCTTTTACTATTCGTGTTTTCAGAATGTTCATTATTTGATAATTGCTGCTTTGCATTTGGGACACACTGTGTGCTTTTGGCTACTCTCCAGACCCAAAAGAGACATTGGGAAGGGAGTCCAATCCCTCCCATGCGGGGTTTGAGTAGGAGGTTCTTCCACTCTTAGTCAAGCCAGCCATGTAATTAAGTCTTATACGGATTGAATCAAATATTTTGTTATACAATAATTATGATAACTTTACTCATACAGTTTCTCTCCTTGATATTTATTGCTTTGGCGGATTCTCATTACTCCAAAAAATATTCCTGTGCTAATTTCTAACTTTTTCTGCTAACATGTTATTTTTAGAAATTTAAGACTTGCCTAAGTGAAACAAACCAGTCAGAGAAAGATAAGTATCACATGATCTCACTCATTCGTGGAATATAATGAACAATATAAACTGATGAACAAAAACAGATTTGGAGATGGAGAAGCATTGATCAAACTTCAGAGAGAAAGTAGGGGAGGGTTGGGGGAGGGAGAGAGATCAACCAAAGGACTTGTATGCATGCATATAAGCCTAATTAATGGACATATACACCACAGAGGTGAGGGCATGAGTGGGAGGTGTGGGGGGAAGGCAAAGGGAAAATAAGGACACATATGTAATACCTTAATCAATAAAGGAAAAATACAAGAATAAGAACAAAGGAAGATTGTAGCCTACTCTTTGTTTTTTCAAAGAATGTCATCATTTTCTACTGAAAACTAACAATGGATGAAGTCGTCTATATTTCCAACCATACTTGGAGTTCTTTTTGATAAGAAAATTGTTACTTATGTTTGATTTTTCCAAAACTTGGAAGAGTTCCTGGAACACAATAAATGATCAGTAACTTTGTTGAAAAAAATAATATATATATATATGTAAATAAGTGCTAATGCATATCAAGTAGAGTTACTTTCAAAAAGACATAATAGTTGACTTTTTGAAGGTTTTGCAGTTATTGGAGTTTTTAGTAAAGAAAGTTCTAGACTAGTTGTTGTTTTTCTGTAAAGTATATCAGCACCAACTTCCATGCTATCTCCTTCCAGGAGGGCTTAGAACTTGAGGACATTTATGACACAATCTGAATACTTTCATTTTTTCACAATGAACTAAACAGCATTTTATAGAATCATTTTTTTACTACCTATAAGGAAATTGATATGATAAGTATAACCGGCAAAAACAGGTGGGGACAGATATAAGGGCCATTAGTAAGTCAATGACTCCTCTGTCAGGAGCAGAGATGTGCAATGTCCTGGAAATTATCCCTGTAAGCCTGAGAGTCCCACACCTGGCAGTGACATGCTGAGGTTACTGAAAGTGTCCATTAAAAGGAGATTGACTCAGAAATGTTTCCCTGTCTTAAAGACAGGCCCATTTATTACCCTGGGCATAATGCAAAAACAGTATTATATTAAAAAATGCATATTGAGAATTTCAGATTTTGCAAATGGTTCTATATATACCTGTACAATTTTATAGATATATTTATACACACACACACACACACACACACACATATATATATATATACATATATATATATGTACACACACATATATATATATATATAAACAATATAAACAATGTGGAATATATAGTCCATGAAGCATGTTATAGGCAATGCTGTATTCAGATATTGCTGGTATTCATTTTAAGAAATAATACAAAGTATGACCATTACAAAGATTAGAATTGATTAGGAAAATTAAAAATAAACATGTGATTACATTAGAAAAAATTATGCTATTATTTATATACTGTTTTGTCAGCTTCTCCTGATAATATGATAAAATAATACTATTTAAATAATATTAAAATGTGTTTGATCAAGGCAGGAAGGCATGTGGGATATGCCATTTAATGAATTTGTTTGCAGGTATGTTGCATGTAGAGTCTATAGGATAACACAATATGGTGCCTTATGATTCACACTGTTACTGTGCCAGGCTCTTGCCAATATAACAAATTTGCTGTGATAAGTCTCCTTTATGAACTAGCTGCAACCTGAACATTCTTTCATGTTCACAAAGCTTTTTCTCAGTAAAGTGTGTTTGTCTCCAGAATCTGCTGGGCCCCACAATATATGAAGTTGATTCCAACAGAAGACTATATATATTGCATTTACATCTGAAAGTGAATTCGCAGATAATTATAATGTTAGCATAATTGCAACTCATCTGTTTGATAAAGTTCCACATTGAATATAGTTGTTTCAGCTTCACCTCCAAAAGTCTATCCCAGCAAGGGATCATTAGCCAATCCCTGCGTAAATTCCTTCAATAATCTGAGGTGATTCCTAGAAGGCTTTCCAAACCTGCCCAGTTTTCATGTTGCAATATTGCTCAGGACTGGTCACTACTCTGTTCCCTGGAACAGTGTTGGACACTTTGAAAGACATCTTGTTGCAACCAAAATGGGATCTTCATGATACACATCACTGTGACATCATGTAGCAGCATGTATTCCTTCTTTGGTGAAGAGAGAAATAAAGACATGAGTAGAGATGGCATCCAAGGAGAAAGTTTCCAGAACCACAAAATAATGCCACTATGAACCATAAAATGAAAACCATTTACACTGCAAATAAAGTTCCAATAAAACAAAAACAAAAACTGGGCAAGTCTGCTCTCTTTATCATAAGACACGAGCATAATCCAAGGTCAGGTGAACAGAACAAGGAAGTTAGTATGTGAGAATGATGTGCAAATATCAACTCTCAAAATTGGAAGCAGACACAGCACATCACTTTGAAAAGAGCTTGTCATATTTTATGCAGAAAAAAAAACCACATTGAAAACTGACTCTTTTTTCATTTATGAAATATATTAGAAAAATTAATTATTAGTATAACTCATTGATTGATCATCTTGTCTTCTCCTTTCCCCCAAAGTTTCCAGCAGTATTACTGGGAAGGAAACATTGGATTTACATGACTCTGCCAGAAAATGTTTCATTTATTATCAGAAAAATTCCAGAGCAAAGTAGATAGTAAAAAGAGTTTTAAACTGCTCAGTGGAACATTTTTAAAAATGAAAACTAAGTCCTTTAAACATTAAATCTTAAACTATAAGTAATGGTAAATGTAAAATAAATGAAAAAGAATGAATTTGTTTGGTCTTCCACTTTTAAGTCTCTGTGCTTAAAAAAAAAAAAAAGCTACACCAGAAGTGTCGCCTCCCCCGTTTCCATTTCTGACTCTGCATCTGTCTGATTCGGAGATTTCCTTTTAAATAGGATAAAATAGACTGTCATGAAATGCCCTATAGTGGTTACTTTGATTTCCCAAGGCTCTTCCTCTGGCAAGTCTTCTTGCAAAAAGTATATGCCTTGCCCCTAGGTGGGGACAAAAATTTTTAGCAGCCTTATTGTCCTTGTGAAGAGAAGAACCCTGAATACAATTGTATGGCCAATAAAGCTATATTTTGAATTAAAAAATTACTTTTAATATGCAATGATAGTTCTATGGATTAACTAGCACTTAAGGTGAATTTGGAAAATGTGTATTTATTATGAATTTATTTGGAATTTAGAATTCAATTTCTTTTCTTTTTAAAAAAATATATTTTTATTGATTTCAGAGAGGATAGGAGAGGGTGTGAGAGATAGAAACATCAATGATGAGAGAGAATTCTTGATCGGATATCTCCCGAATGCCCCTTACTGGGGATCAAGCCTCATAGCCTGGGTATGTGCTCTGACCAGAAATTGAGTCATGCCTTCTTGGTTTATAGGTTGATGCTCAACCATTGAGCCATATTGGCCAGCAAGAATTCAATTTCTTATAGAAATAATATTGTAGAGAATTGCTTAGTTTACATAACAACAAAAGTATTTTATAATATTGGTGAAGTATTGTACTAACATATCTATATTATAAAAGGCCTGTGGCCCTAACACTGTAATGACCAAATCAAAGACCAGTGCAGGTAGGCAGGGCTGCAAGCATGGCGAGGCCGCATGGGTGGGCAGGACAGTGTGATTTTGTGAACTGGGTTTCTAGTTGATACATAACTTTATATAATATTAAGAAAGATGATTCTTTGACATAAACCAGCTGTGATTACAAAGGGCAGCTCTGGCTAACAGGCAGTGTGGGCAAAAGGAACTCTAGACAGGCCCTCTGCATTGCTCTCTTTTTCCTGAGCATAAATGTAGTCCCAAAGCAATTTCATAAGATCCTCAACTCTTTTCATGCCCAACCTGGAGTATTAGAAAATATCAGGAAAGGAAAAAGAGTGGTAGAAAAAGATAGAACAATATAAGTATGAGGAACACTTGAATTGCAAAATTGAATTCAAAATTTAAGACATTTGTCTGATTGTGAAAATACTTTTCAGACAAACAAAATAGTTACAAATAGTTGCAAATAGTTACAAATAAGCATAGAAAAAAAGCCAATCAAGGAAAACTGGAGAAAACAAATGAAAAAGTAAATCACTAAATTCACTGTTGGCTAATGGACACATAAACTGATGTGAGAACTCACTCATAACTGGGAAAGCAGTAAAACTAAAAACTCTCCAATTTCACACATTACATTTGTAATATATAATATTGGCAAAAAAATGTGGGAAAAGGCTATATTCAAAAATTATTTTGGGAATGAACATTGCCAAGCCTTTTGGAAGAGCAATTTAGTTGTATTTACAAAATTTTGCTCAGCAGTTACACATCTATGTGGGGAGTTCTATAGAAACATTTACTACATACACACAGACAACCACAGTTTGTTTTCCTTTGTTTGTTGGAAGTTAACAATAATTTGAATCATAATAAAAGTATTTTTCCCCAGTGCCTTTATTTCACTCAAAATGTACCTAGAAAATGCAATAGCCGAAATCAGTTTGGCTTGGTGGATGGACCGTTGGCCTGTAGACTGAAGGGTCCTCGGTTCAGTTCCGGTTAAGGGCATGTACCTTGATTTCGAGCACATCCCCAGCGGGGGCATGCAGAAGGCAGCTGATCGATGTCTCTCTCTCATTGATGTTTCTAGTTCTCTGTCTCTCTCCCTTCCTCTCTGTGAAAAATCAATAAAGTATATTTTTAAAAAAAGAAAATGCAATATATGGAACCCCACATCATTTCTTTTCAAGGCTATATTACAATTTGGGGAACACGTAAAGTTGATTATATTCACTCTATTGTTACCAGTTGTTATGGTTTCCTGTTCCCATTGTTGTCAATGTTTCTGACAAATTCTATAATTATAAGCATTCGCTTATTTGCTTGGGGTGGGGAGGGTGAGGTGTACAACAGTGTCACTAAGTAGAATTGTTAGCTCACAGAATTTGTTCCTCTTCAACTTTACTACATAATGACAATTCGTTGTCCAAATTTGTTGTATTATTTAGATTCACAGCAACTATATGTAGGGATTCAGATTGTTCAGCATCCTTTCATATAGCTGATAGTTCAGAGATTTAGTCTTTGCCAATCTGCTGCCTGGGAAATGGCCCCCTGTGGTTTAATTTGCATTTCTCTAATTACTAAGGAGGTGATAATTCTTTTTATATGTTTATTGCCCATTCTTGTTTCATGTACTGTAAAATGCAAGTCTTTGCTTATTCGCCCCTTAGATTGTGAGGTTTTGTTATTATAGACTAACTGACATTATTCATTTATTAGGATAACTAAATTTGTGTCAGTTGTATGGGATGGAGCTTTATTAGTGTGTGGCTTTTATTTCCACTTGATTTATGGTCTAGTTTAATTAGCAGGATTTCTTAACTTTAATATTCTCAAGTTTATCATTCTTTTCCCTTGTGATTTATATTTGTTTTGAAAATGTTTTCATACCCAAACTAATAGGTATATTTCCATATTGCTTTTTAAATATTTTATATTTTTGACATTTACAAGTAGATATTTAATAAAATGAATTTTGTCTATGCTTTAAGATAGAGGCTTGGTAGGTTTTCCATATGGTTATTCTATTAATATAGACAATTTTATTCAAAATTATGTTTTCCATCATTGATATGCAATGTCATATTTGATAAATGTCATTTTCAATATATGTAGTATATATCATGAGTTTATTTTTCCTTCTATTAATAAATTTATTCCATCTTTACACCATCTCTAATATCTGAAACAATAGAAGTTCATATAATTTTAAATAACAAATAAATAAAAGTATTAGTTGTATTGGTTGTATTAGTTTCCCAGACCTGCCATAAAAAGGACCATAGATTACAAGGTTTAAACAACAGACAATGATTTTTTCACAATTCTGGGGACCAGAAGTCTGAGTTCAAGGTTTGCACAGGGTAGGTTTCTTTTAAGGCCTGTCTTCTTAGCATGTAGACAGCCATCTTCTCTCTCTGTCCTCACATGGTGGTTCCTTTGTGTGTGTGAGTGTGTATGTATGTGTTCTGATCTCCTCTTCTTATAAGGACACTAGTCATATTGGATTAGGGCCCACTCATATGACCTCATTTTACCTTAAATACTTCTTTGAAAGATGTGGCCTCTAAATACAATCACATTTTAGGGAACTGAGGGTAAGGACTTCAACATATGAATTTTGGGAGGGCACAATTCATCTCATCACAGTAGTCTTCTGAAAATGACACTTTTCCTTTTTTCAAACCTTATGTCTTACTTCCTTTTTTTTTTTTTTCATTTTCACCACTATTCCATAGTCATCACTCTTCTAACTTCTAAAATCCTTGGATTTTTGTTTGCTTATTCATTTACTGTTATTGAATTTCACAGAATGGATATATACAGTATATAATACTTGGTTTGTGGGTACTTTTGCTCATCCCATATATTTGAGAGTAGTCTATGTTATTGTATGTCACAAATGTATTATTTTTATTGCTGTATAGCATTCCATTCTCTGAATATCCAAACATTTGTGTTATTTACAATTCTTACAATGAATATTTACATTATTCTAATTTTAAACTATTATGGATAAAACTTCTATATTCATTTTCCTATAAGTCTTTGGTATTAATTTAATTATGTAACCCCCAAATTTATATGTTGAAATCCAAATCTTGAAAGTGACTATTTAAAGATAGGACCTATAAGGAGACAATAAAGGTTAGATGAAGTCATAAGGGAATGCCTAATCTACTTATTCCCTCTTTCTCCTTCAGTGATCTAATTTGGGATTAACAAAAATAAAACTGTTCTTTTACTTTTTCTTTATTGTTTGGCTGTATGCTCAATTCATTCCCCTACTTTTTGCAGCTTCTTGAGATAAAAATTAAAGTATTTTATTTTGGATTAATTTTCTTATAATTTATACATTTAAATACATATTTTGTTTGATTTATTGGATGATATTGGTTAATAAGATCATTTTTCAAGTATACATTTCTATGATACATAATCTATATTATACTAGAGGCCCAGTGCATGAATTTGTGCACTGGTGGGGTCCCTCAGCCTGGCCTGCAGGGATCAGGCTGAAAATGGCTCTTCAACATAACCAGATTGAAAGAGGCCATAGGCCAGGCTGAGGGACCCCACAGGTACACAATCAGGGCCAGCGAGGGCTCCAAGGAATGTCCAGCCTGTCTCACCCAGTTCTGATTGGCTGGACCCCAGCACAAGCTAACCTACTGGTCAGAGTGTCTGGCCCCTGGTTGAACAGTTGGACACTTAGCATATTAAGCTTTTATATATGTAGAGTGTGTGTCTACCACCCAAGTCAAAGCATCTTCTGTCAACTTACATAGGAAAGAACAAAAGTAGGTTTATAGTTGTGAGTAGGCCATATTATTGTTGCCTGCGTTTATGAAACTAAAACTAAATATATAAAATTCTCTATAAATATTTGTTTATCAGCATTCCACAATTTTGATATGATGTATTTTCTTTCTACTTTGTTCAATTTTTTTATTTTCTTCATTATAATTTCATCTTTGACACATGAATTATTTAGAAGTATATTGTCAAATATCCAAATATTGGTGACTGTTTTAGTTTTAACTTGTCATTGATTTATAGTTGAAGTCTATTGTGAACAAGGATGAACTTTAATCATTTGACATTTATGGAGACCTACTTTATATCTCTGCATCTGGCTTATTTGATGAACATTCCTTGAGCACATGTGAAAAATAAATTTCAGTGTGTGATAGTTTGTTTTGTGAGTTCCTGGTATATAAAATCAACATAGTAATTTTGTTTTTTTTTTCAATTGTGTGGTGTGCCTTCTTCTGTTTTAATTGAATTAAGGAAATAGCTTTCATTTCCTTATAATATGCTAATTTAACATAGCCTACTTGAACCCAAATATTCTTCAATATTTTCCATCTTTGTTTAGTCTGTAATCATTATCTGAAATAATAACATATAAATTTTGCTATCATTTTTATACCTAAATTTGGAAAAGCCATTTAGATTTAACTAAACATTTAATTTAGATACAAGCTTTTATTATACTTATTGTTCTAAATTTCAGTTTTCTGAAATATGTCCACTAATAACTTTTTAAAAATAGACTATATGTCCATGTTTTGTGAACTATTACAAATTTTGAGAATGTTATTTCACTGTTACAGTTCTGAAAGACAGTCATTGTCTATATAGTTTCTCACTCATGAGTATTTTATTTAAGCTCCAAAGCATACAATCACTTTAAAATAGATTTTAAAAGATTCCATAATTTAGAATGGCAAATACAAAGTATATGACTTATTATCTTTTTGGAGGAAAGACTGAGACATGGTGAAATAAATGACTTAATTAAGGCCATCCAGTGAAAAATTATATATTATTATTACACACATTTACACCATTATTTTAAATTATTATGTCATGAAAATAACATACTTATTTAAATGGTATTTTAAAGACTATGTATCTCTTATGCATAGTAGAATCCAACATCCATTATATAATAGCACTTATATACAATGCAGCATTTAAATAGCATTTCAAGTTTATTTACATGGAAATCTCTATATCATAAAAATAATTCATTTCTTCTAAGTTAAATCCCCCCAAAAATCTCTGTTATATAGTCTTCAATTGTGGAAAATTAAATAATATTTAGTATCTAAAAATATTCTATCTCAAAAGTAAAAACACATGGGGAAATTAGGAGAATGTTTTTAAATTGGCTCTAGCCACATGTTTATAGGTATTTCAAAATACTAATGAAAAATATTAATCTCAATAATAATTAGAGAAATACATGTTATCCTCTTTTTGTTTTTAAAATCTGTAGCAATTTTTGAAAGAGAAAGAAATTCTTGTTGTAAAGATTATATCTGAAGCTAAGAGGATTTACAGGAACAATTTTATCAGCAGGCAAAATAACAAAAATTATGGTCATATAAAAATCTACTGTGGCCCTCTTTAAAATGACTAGAATTTAGCAATTGGTCTTGCACATATTGGTGCTTGAAATGGTTGGGTCCTATTGAATTTTATTTCTGTACTGGTCATAGTTCAGTTAATAAACTATTGACACATTCAAAATAGTTTAAAGAAAAATAGTTTTTAAAAGAGATTATTTATAGAAGTGTGGGCTGAGTTGAGAAAATCATTACAGAATAGTGAAGTATTTAGACACTAGCTGAAGAGGGAAGCTGTTCTACCCACCCCAGCTCAGCTGGGAGGGGGCCTTTTTATGTACTAAGTACCTCAGCCAGGGCAGCATCAAAGGGCAGAGTATTGACCTCTCAACATCCACTTAGTCCATAGAGGCAATGAAAAAGTGGCAGACATCAATATCAATGATTCTGGTACTCTGGAAATTAACTGAAGGCTTGCAGCAAACCAGAGAGCATTTATTTAATAAAAATGGCTGAATAACAGGTAGAAAAATGAGGTTTGTAGTATTTTGTGTCCTAGTTCCAGGCCCCTCCTGTTATCGGGGAAACTGGGGTATCCCACTTCCTGAGGGATAGGGATGCTGTCCTTATGATACTTCAAGAAAACTAATTTTCTGAGACTTGCACAGGATGATGAGTGCTTTGATTTGTGTGAAATTACATCCTTGTATTTCTAAAGTCCCTTTCTGGTTTCAGAAGAAGTATAGCTGGGTTTCAGTAGCAAAATCAGTGTCCAGAGTTTCCATTCCGTGTTGCAGCTGGATCCAGTTCAGCATTAAGCGAGTTGCAATCCCTTAGTCCTTTGTGTGTGGGGTCCACAAGGTCATGGACCATGTGGGTGAATGCAAGGGGGCCAAGAGAGCATGTCCCCTGCAACAAGAGTCCCAAAATTGCCCAGTGTAACCAAGAATGGACTCCTTTGTTTAGGGGATTAAATATCCCTTAAATTTCACACTCTTGCAGTGGCCATGCCTATTTTGGCCAAAGACCTACTCCCAAGTGTGACTGACAAGCAAGCACCTTTGTTAGTCTCTTCATCTTTACTGGGTATATGTCTATCTCCCCTCCTTTGGGCCCCTGGGAAGTGTAAAGTTGTAGCTTTCTGGAGAAATAAATAATAGCAATATTTTATTTTGAACTGGATGGTGCTCTAAGAAATCCCAGCATTAGGTTAACCACTAATGTCAGCTCAGTGCAGGCAGGTAGCTCAGCCATCTCCTGTGTCCACTGTGATCACCAGGTCTGGATCAACTCAAAGAATACAACATCTATTGACTTTATTAAGTTTTCTGAATTTTGTGATTCTTTTGTTTTCTAAATCATTATAAAAAGTTTAAAAGTCAAGAGATCTTCACTTGTCTCAAAATAGTATTAAAAGATCAGAAGGAGCCCAGCTGGCATGGATCAGTGGTTGAGCGGCAACCTATGAACCAGGAGGTTATGGTTCAATTCCCAGTCTGGGGCATATACACAGGTTGTGAGCTCAATCTTCATTGTGGGCCATGCAAGAGGCAGTCAATCAATGATTCTCTCTCATCATTGGTGTTTCTCTCTCTCTCTCTTTCTCTCTCAGTCTCTCTCTCTCTCTCTCTCTCTCTCTCTCAGTCTCTCTCTCTCTCTCCCTTCCCCCCCCTCTCTGAAATCAATAAAAATATATTTATAAATAAATAAATAAATAAATAAATAAATCAGGAGAGGTAACATCGATCAGCTGCCTCCTGCACACATATTACGGGGGATGTGCCTGCAAGCAAAGTACATGCCCTTGACTGGAATTTAATCTGGGACCTTTCAGTCTGCAGGTTGATGCTCTATCCCAGTAGTTCTCAACCTTCCTAAGGCCGCGACCCTTGCATACAGTAGTTCCTCATGTGGTGGTGACCCCCAACCATGAAATTTTGCTACTGTGATGCATCGTGATGTAAATATCTGCATTTTCCGATGGTCTTAGGTGTCCCCTGTGAAAGGGTCGTTTGACCCCCAAAGGGGTCGTGACCCACAGGTTGAGAACTGCTGCTCTATCCACTGAGCCAAACCAGTCAGGGATGGGCGAGTCTATTTTGAAGAAGTGGTGTTAGAAGAAGTTTAAGTTTAAAAAATTTGGCCCTCTGGAGGAGAAAACAAGACAGCAACATAGGTGAACACCTAAACCGCTGCTTTGCACAACAATTTCAAAACTACAGCTAAAAGACAGAATGGACATCATCCAGATGAGTGGAAATTTTACAACTAGAAGGAAAGACAGGTGCTCATAGAGACTCAGAGGAGCTGCAAAAAGCTGAGGCACAGAGACACGTGTGTGGAGAGGATGGGCAATAGAGTGCCTTGCTGGCTTCCTCTAGCAGAAGGGATATGGAAACTCCCAACTGCACTAAACCCCAGTTCTGGACAAGACTCATACAAGGGGAGTCTGGACTGTTGGAAAAAGGGAGGAGTGCACAGAAAATTAGGGGAGCCACAAAAAGGAGAAGTCTGGAGGCAAGCACGTGAGAGTGCACACAGACAGGACTGACTGCTGATTGTGCCACTGGCTTTCTCTAGCAGGAGGAAGACAGAATCTCCCAACTGTGCTGAACTCCAGTTCTGACTGCACTGAACTCCGTTTCTAACTGCACTGAATCCCAGTTTCAGGTGAGACCCTGGGGACCCAGACTCACATGGGTTCCCAGACAGCACAGAAACTCAGGGGAGCCAGGAAAGGCAGAAGTCTGCAGGTGCACACACAAGTGCACACAAAGAGGGCTGCAGCAATTACCGAGGGACACTGAGACTCAGGGGCCATATAGGGCAGGGATGATGGAAAACCAATCTGTCTGCTCAGCATTGAGACTCTGCCCCATCCAAGCTGAGCACAGAGGCTTTTTCAACTTTGCAGGTCTTGTCTCATAGGCTAACTCCAGCACAGAAGTTCTCCTGGCATAGATACAGCTGATCTTCACAGCCAATAGGCCTGGAGGTCAATTCCTCCCAGTGATACCAGCAATAATCAAGACTTAACTACAATAAGGCTTCCACAAAGGGGTGCACCAAAAGTGTCCACCTCAGGTAACTGGGGAAGCAGAGCTACTGGGCCATATAGGACAGCTAGCACACAAAGCTACTCTATCAACTCAGGGAAGTAGCAAAAATGCAGAGACAAAGGAAGAGATCACAAATGAAAGAAATGGAGGAAAACAAATGACAGGCCATAGAGTTCAAAACCACAGTTATAAGGTTTTTCTTTTTTTTTTTTAATTAATTTTTTATACATATCTCCCCATTGCCCCCCCTTCCTCCCAGGCATACCCCAATCCCCCAGTGTCTATGTTCATTGGTTATGATTATATGCATAGATACAAGTCCTTTGATTGATCTCTTATCTACCTCACCTAACTTTAACCTTCCTGCTGTAATTTCACAGTCTGTTTGAAGCTTTACTGTCTCTGTATCTATCCTTTTGCTCATCAGTTTATAATGTTCTTTATTATCCCCCAATGAGTGCGATCATGTGATGCTTCTCCTTCATTGACTGGCTTATTTCACTAAGCATAAGGCTCTCCAGTTCCAACCAGGTTGCTGCAAATGGTAAGAATTCCTTCTTTTTAATGGCAGCATAGAATTCCATTGTGTAGATGTACCACAGTTTTCTGATCCACTCATCTGCTGACGTGCACCTAGGCTGTTTCCAAATTGTGGCTATTGTAAATTGTGCTGCTATGAACATAGGGGTGCATAAATCCTTTCTGATTGGTGTTTCTAATTTCTTAGGATAAATTCCTAAGAGTGGGATTACAGGGTCAAATGAGAGATCCATTTTTAGTTTTTTGAGGAACCTCCATACTGTTCTCCACAGTGGCTGCACCAGTCTGCATTCCCACCAACAGTGTACAAGGGTTCCTTTTTCTCCGCATCCTCGCCAACACTTGTCGTTTGTTGATTTGTTGATGATTGCCATTCTGACAGGTGTAAGATGGTATCGCATTGTCGTTTTGATTTGCATCTCTCGGATGGTTAATGACTTTGAACATGTTTTCATGTGTCTCTTGGCCTTCCTTCTGTCATCTTTTGAAAAGGTTCTATTTAGGTCCGTTGCCCATTTTTTTATTGGATCCTTGATCTTCCTTTTATTAAGTTGTATAAGTTGGTTGTAGATTTTGGAGATTAAACCTTTATCAGTGATAGCATTTGCAAATATGTTCTCCCATGCATTGATCTTTCTTGTTGTTTTGTTGATGGTTTCTTTTGCTGTGCAAAAGCTTTTTATTTTGATGTAGTCCCATTTGTTTATTTTTTCTTTAGCTTCCATTGCCTTTGGAGCAGTATCAGTGAAGAAGTTCTTTTGGCATATATCTGAGATTGTGCTGCCTGTCGATTCCTCTAGTATTTTTATGGTATCCCTTCTAATGTTTAAGTCCTGTATCCATTTTGAGTTTATTTTTGTATTTGGTGTAAGTTGGTGGTCCAGTTTCAATTTTTTGCATGTATCTGTCCAATTTTCCCAACACCATTTATTGAAGAGGCTATCTTGGTTCCATTGAATGTTCATGCCTCCTTTGTCAAATATTAATTGAGCATAGTGGTTTGGGTGGATATCTGGGTTCTCTATTCTATTCCATTGATCTATATGTCTGTTCTTGTGCCAGTACTAGGCTGTTTTGAGAACAGTTGCTTTGTAGTATAGCTTGAAGTCTGGTATTGAGATCCCACCTACTTTATTCTTTTTTCTCAGAATTGCTGTAGCTATCCGTGGTCTTTTTTTGTTCCAGATGAATCTATGAAGAATTCTTTGTAGGTCTGTGAAATATGCCGTTGGTATTTTAATGGGTAGTGCGTTGAATCTGTAGATTGCTTTGGGTAGTATGGACATTTTAATGATGTTGATTCTCCCAATCCATGAGCATGGTATGCTCTTCCATCTGTTAACATCTTCCTCTATCTCTTTTTTCAGTGTCCTGTAGTTTTCTGCATATAGGTCTTTTACCTCTTTAGTTAGGTTTATTCCTAGGTATCTTAACTTTTTTGGTGCAATGGTAAATGGGATTGCTTTTTTGGTTTCTCTTTCTATAATTTCACTGTTAGTGTATAGAAATGCCACAGACTTCTTAGCATTAATTTTGTATCCTGCTACATTGCCGAATTCATTAAGTCAATTAGTTTTGGAATGAAGTCCTTTGGGTTTTTTATGTACAATATCATGTCATCTGCAAATAAGGACAGCTTTACTTCTTCTTTTCCAATTTGGATGCCTTTTATTTCTTCTTGTTGTCTAATTGCAATGGCTAATACTTCCAGTACTATGTCGAACAGGAGAGGTGAGAGTGGGCATCCCTGTCTTGTTCCTATTCTTAGGGGAAATGGTTTTAGTTTTTGCCCATTGAGTATGATGTTAGTTGTGGGTTTATCATATATGGCTTTTATGATGTTGAGGTATGATCCTTCTATTCCCACTTTGCTGAGAGTTTTTATCAAGAAAGGATGTTGGATTTTGTCAAATGCTTTTTCTGCATCAATTGATATGACTATGTGATTTTTATCTCTCAATTTGTTTATGTGATATATCACATTTATTGATCTGCGGATATTGAACCATCCCTGCATTCCTGGGATGAATCCTGCTTGGTCATGGTGTATGATCTTTCTGATGTACTGCTGAATCCGGTTTGCTAGAATTTTGTTGAGGATTTTGGCATCTATGTTCATGAGAGATATTGGCCTATAATTCTCTTTCATTGTGTTGTCTTTATCTGGTTTTGGTATTAGGGTGATGCTGGCTTCATAGAAGGTGTTTGGTAGTATCCCTTCTTCTTGAATGTTTTTGAATAGTCTGAGGAGGATAGGTTTTAATTCTTCCTTGAATGTTTGGTAAAACTCTCCTGTGTAGCCATCTGGACCCGGGCTTTTATTTGCTGGAAGCTTTTTGATTACTGCTTCAATTTCTTCCATAGTTATTGGACTATTGAGATGTTTGGCTTCCTCCTCATTGAGTTTTGGGAGGTTAAATTTTTCTAGGAAAATGTCCATTTCTTGCAGGTTGTCCAATTTGTTGGAATAGAGTTGTTCATAGTATTTTTTAACAATCCTTTGTATTTCCACAGGGTCTGTTGTTATTTCTCCTCTTTCATTTCTGATTTTGTTTACTTGGGTCTTCTCTCTTTGCTTCTTGGTGAGCCTGGCTAGGGGCCCATCAATCTTGTTTATCCTTTCAAAGAACCAGCTCTTTGTTTTGTTGATCTTTTGAATTGTTTCTTTGGTCTCCAAGTTGTTTATCTCTGCTCTGATCTTCACTATTTCCTTCCTTCTGAGTACACTGGGCTTTTCTTGTTGCTCACGTTCTAGCTCTTTGAGTTGTAGGTTTAGGTGATTTATTACCATTGTTTCCTGTTTTTTGCAGTAGGCTTGTAGGGCTATGAACTTCCCTCTCAAGACTGCTTTCACTGTGTCCCATAAATTTTGTATTGTTGTGTTGTCATTGTCATTTGTTGCCATGATGTTTTTTATTTCTTCCTTGATCTCTCTGGTTACCCAGTCGTTGTTTAAAAGCATGCTGTTTAGTCTCCATGTGTTTGATTTCTTTCTATTGTTTTTATTATAGTTGATTTCCAGTTTTATGCCACTGTGGTCTGAGAAAATGCTTGATATGATTTCTATCCACTTGAATTTGAAGAGACTTATCTTATGACCCAACATATGATCTATCTTTGAAAATGACCCATGTGCACTGGAGAAGAATGTATATTCTGTGGCTTTGGGGTGAAATGTTCTGAAGATGTCAATTAATTCCATCTGGTCTAGTGAGTCATTTAGGATTGATGTTTCCTTGCTGATTTTTTGTTTAGAGGATTTGTCCAATGGTGACAGTGGGGTATTAAAGTCTCCTACTATGATTGTATTGCTGTCAATCTCTCCCTTAATATCCTCCAAGAGTTTTTTTATGTATTTCGGTGCTCCTATATTGGGTGCATATATGTTTACCAGAGTTATTTCTTCTTGTTGGATTGTTCCCTTTAGTATTATGAAGTGGCCTTCTTTATCTCTTGTTATGTCCTTCACTTTGAGATCTAATTTTTCAGATATAAGTATTGCAACCCCAGCTTTTTTTTCATTTCCATTTGCCTGAAATACCATGTTCCATCCCTTCACCCTCAATCTGTGTGCATCTCTTTTCCTAAGGTGGGTTTCTTGCAGACAGCAGATATATGGATCATGTTTTCTTATCCAATCGGTTACCCTATGTCTTTTGATTGGAGCATTTAATCCGTTTACATTTAAAGTTATTATTGATAAGTACTTATCTGTTGCCATTTTCAGTCCTTACTCCCGAGTTCCTTCTTTGCTTCCTCTTTCTTTTTATTACAGCAGACCTTTTAACATTTCTTGCATTGCTGGTTTGGTGGTAATATATTCCCTTAGTCCTTTTTTGTCTGTGAAGCTTTTGATTTCACCTTCAATTTTGATTGAGAGTCTTGCAGGGTACAGTATTCTTGGATTCAGACCCTCCCTTTGCATGACTTTGTATATTTCATTCCATTCTCTTCTGGCCTGACGAGTTTCTGTTGAAAAGTCAGTAGCTAGTCTTATGGGGGTTCCTTTGTAGGTAACTTTCTGTTTCTCTCTGGATGCTTTTAAGATTCTTACTTTGTCATAGGTGTTTGCCAATTTAATTATAATGTGCCTCGGTGTCGGTTTGTTGGGGTTCATTTTGCTTGGGACTCTGTGAGCTTCTTGGATTTGTGTGGGTTTTTTCTTTTCTATATTGGGGAAATTTTCTGTCATTATTTCTTCAAACACGTTCTCTAATCCTTGTTCAGTTTCCACTCTTTCTGGAACCCCAATTATGCGGATGTTATTTTGTTTCATGTTATCCCAAAGTTCCCTTAGACTCTCCTCTTGCTTTTTAACTTTTTTTTCTAGAAGCTGCTGTACTTGGGTATTTTTTCCTACCGTGTCTTCTAGCTCACTGATGCGGTCCTCTGCTTCTTCTAGTCTACTTTTGATGCTTTCTATTGTGTTCTTTATAGCAGTGATGTCATTATTCATTTCTTCTAGTTTATTCTGCACCTCCTCTAGTTTCTTCTGTGTTTCTTCTTCATGCTTCTTCACCTCCTCTAGGCTCTTAGTCATATTGTCAAATTTGTCTTCCATTCTTTTCAACCACATTATGATAATTTCTCTGAATTCTTTCTCTGGTAGGCTTATTTGTGGTTCTATTTCGTTTACTTCCTTTTCTGGTGAAACCTGCCTTTCTGTCTTTTGTGGGCTGTTTCTTTTTCTGACCATGGTCTTTCTTCTCTGGGTGTCTGATTATGTAGTGCTCTCTCCTACGTTGACTGAAAGGCACAAACTACAACACAACCAGGTACAGCACACAAGGCACTGAGTAGAAATGTATTCAAGATGTTAATAATCACAAATAAGGTGACCACCAATGAAGGACAAATTAGGGGTAAATAGAGAAAGAAGAAGAGGAAAATGAGGAAGAAAGAAAAGAAAGAAGTGCCAAAATCAAATTGGGAGAGTGAAAAAGAAAAAAAAAAGATAAATAAATGAACAATAAAATAAAATAAAATAAGAAAATACAAAGGAGAAAAAGGAGAAGGAAAGAGGAAGAGAAAAAGTCAGAGAGAAAAGAAAGTGTATAAGAGAGAAAAGAGGAACAAAATATGGATGTCAGGAGACAACGCCAATAGAACAGTCACTAATCCCAATAAAGGCCAGCAACCAGTACCTAGAGATTAATGCAAATTGCAAATAGCAACTGGTATCGAGGGAGATGAGGGAAAGGAGAGGTAGAAAACAAAGCAAGCAAAAAGCAAAATAAAACAAGTAGAATAAACTAAAACAATCTCTCAAAAAATTTTTCAAAAAATCGATATAATCACTTTTCAGGCAAATAGCAACAAAAGGACATAGAGAAAAAACAACTTTTTGGCTAGTGAAGACAAGAGGGGAGAGGTTTGTGTGGACTTATAGTAGGGGATTTGAAATTAGATATATAAATGGGGTGAAATTTTAACCAGGTAAAGAGAAAAATAGGGAGAATCAAAAGTTGGAAAAGGGAAAGACAAACAAGACAGCAAAATGGGGAAAGTTAGGAGGAAAGTGTTGGCATAAAGGTGGAGTTGAGTTGGAGTAAAATTATGCTAAAGGGAGGATGAAAATAGAATGTAGAACTCTAATCCCGAAATAAAATAAAGAGAAAACAAAATGACACTTTTTTTTCCCAAAAATGGTAAAGTACTAGTAGTAATTAATAATACTAGTTTAAAACAAAAATGTAATAATTATAAAGGTAAAATCAATTGAGGCAGAAAGAAAAAAATATTCTTTTAATTAAAATATGTGAAGATGAAAAATAAAGAATTAAAAATTAAAAAAAAGAAAAGAGAAAAAAGGGAAAATAAAAAAATAAAAAAATAAAAAAAAAGAAGAAGAAAAATAGAATGGTCCTTCACTTCCACTATTATTCTGCTTGGCACTCCTGTTTCCCAGTAGGGGAGGTATTGCAGTTCCCTGTGTTCCCCTCTTGGTGTTTTAATCTCTTTATTCTCTTGTGATTATGCGAGAGTCAATTTGTGTGTCATCCATTGGGTGGCAGTGTTTTGGAATTGATCTCTGAGACAAAGCACAGGACCTCTCTAGGCTGTGCTCAGATCCTGCTACTCTGTGGTTCCCAAAACCAGTTTGTGGGAGTTTTGCAGCCTGGACACTGCAATAACTCCCAGGTTGTCCCTCTGCCCCAGAGAAAAAGAAAAAAAAAAAGTCGTTTTCTGGAGCTCTCCTCTGTCAACAGCTCAGAGGGTTTGCCTTCACACTCAGGGATCACGCCCTGACCACCTCCTTGGACCTCTCCAGAGGCAGCTTTCCCGCAGCCCGGCTCCCACAGTGTGCGCGTCTCTGCCCTGTGGGGGTAGGAGACCGCACCCTGGCCCAGGCTAAGTCTGACCCTTCCTCGCGCGCCCTGTGGATCTCTGAATCCTCAGTCTGCGTGTCTGTGCTGCCTGGGAAGCCGCGCTCTGGGTCCTGGCTGCTCTGTGGGTGCCTCCGTCAGCTGCAGCTTTCAGACCTCGGCAGACATCCACCTCCCCCTTAAGTCAGGCGCAATCTGACCTTTCCGTGTTCTCTGTGGATCTCTGGTTCCGCTGTGTGTCTGCGCCGATTGGAGAGCGGAGTTCTGGGTCCCCGGGTTCCTGGCTGCTCGATGGGTGCCCAGCCGAAGGCTTCAGAACGCCGCAGACATCCACCTCCCACTGCCAGTTATAAGGTTTTTCAAGAATTTCCTAGAAAATGTCAATAAATTTAGCAAGATCCTCGAGTATATGTAAAAGGACCAACTATAAGTTAAATATACACTGACTGATATAAAAAAATATTATACAGAGACCTAACAGCAGACTAGAGGAATGCAAGAATCAAGTCAAAGATTTGAAATACAAAGAAGCAGAAAACACTCAACTGGGAAAGAAAAAAGAAAAAATAATCCAAAAATGTGAAGATAGTGTAAGAAGCCTCTGGAACAGCTTCAAGTGTACCAACATCAGAATTATGAGGGGTGCCAGAAGAAGAGAGAGAGCAAAATACTGAAAATCTATTTGAAGAAATAATGACCGAAAACATCCCCCACCCCACCTGGTAAAAGAAATAGACTTACAAGTCCAGGAAGCACACAGATCCCCAAACAAAAGGAATCCAAAGAGTACCATACCAAGACACATAATTAAAATGCCAAGAGCAAAAGACAAAGAGAGAATATTAAAAACAGCAAGAGAAAAACAGTAAATTACCTACAAGGGAGCACCCATATGATTGTCAGCTGATTTCTCAACAGAAACTATGCAGCCAGATGGGAGGGCAAGAAATATTCCAAGTGCTGAATAGCAAGAACCTACAACCAAGATTACTTTACCCAGCAAACCTATCTTTCAGAATTGATGGGCAGTTAAAGAGCTTCACAGATAAGGAAAAACTAAAGGAGTTCATCAACACCAAACCAGTATTATATGAAATGCTGAAAGGTACTCTTTAAGAAGAGGAAGAAGGCAAAGATAAAAATTATGAACAACAAATACATATCTATCAACAAGTGAATCTAAAAAGCAAGTGAATGAAAAATCTGATGAAAAGCTGAAACCAGTTTGGCTCAGTGGATAGAGCGTCAGTCCCGGGTTCCATTCTGGTCAAAGGAATGTACCTTGGTTGTGGGCACATCCCCAGTAGGGGGAAGCAGGAAGCAGCTGATCGATGTCTCTCTCACCGATGTTTCTAACTCTCTATCCCTCTCCCTTCCTCTCTGTAAGAAATCAATAAAATATATTTTTTAAAAAATAAATAAAAAATAAAATCTGATGAACAGAATAAACTGGTGAATATAATAGATAGAATCAGGGGCATAGAAAGGGAGTCGACTGATAATTCAGAGGGAAAGAGGTCAGGGGGTGTGGGAAGATACTGGACAAAAATCATACACCTATGGATGAAAATAATGGGAAGGAGATAAGGGCAGAAGGTGGTGTGGGAACTGGATGGAGGGTAGCTATGGGGGGATAAAAGAGGAACAATTGTAGTAATATGAACAATAAAGATTTATTAAATTAAAAATATATAAATAAAAATAAAAATTTGTCTCTCAAAAAAATCAGAAGGCTTTTGAGTGGGGGAAATTTCATGTTGTAGTTTAATTAGTGTGTAAACCTATGCCTAATAAAATAATACTTTCTTTCTGATACAGAGTAGTGTTCTGTATACTCAGTAGAAATGCAACCCTATCTCTCTGACACCTGATACTACCTACTCTTCCAGCAAGAAACTTCCTGTGTTTCTTCTTATTTGTGCTTGGTTTTTGGTTTTCCCATTATTGCTTGGCTACTCTTTCTCTCCCTTTGGTGGTGATTTTATTCCTTTTATTTCATATTTTCTTTCAATATGTATCCATATATTAACTCTCTATTTTTATTTATACACTAGGGGCCCAGTGCATGAATTTGTGCACCTTGAAAGGAATTGTGGTCTGCAGAGGCTGCAGTAGGCACAGAGGCAGTTCTCAGCCCATCCTCTGTGACCCCACCCAGCCCCTCCTGCCACAGCTCCTGGTCCCCTGTCTGCCAGCAGTTTCTGCTCCCATTGCTGCCACTCCAACATGCTAACAGCGCTGGCCCTACTCACACCCACTGACAATGCAAAGTGATTGGGGCTAGCACCAGTAGCAGATGTGAGCAAGACCAGCACTGTCAGCAGGTGCAAGTGGCAGGCTCCTGCCCTGATCGCCTCTCAGGAGCAGGGGGAGGTGGATAAGCCGTTAGGGGTGATAAGAGCCGGCAGCCACTGCTAGCAACTACTGATGGTGCTGAATGATTAGGACCAGTGCCCCAGTGCCAGGCACTGGCAGCAGATGGGAGTGGCAGCTTTGGCACTGGCTCGGATGCAAGCGGAGCCAGCACTGGTAGTGGGTGTGAGTGAGGCTGGCACTGGGAGCAAGTTTAAGTGCCCCACTGGACCACGACACATGGGAGCAAAGAATGTTTAGTAAACACCAGAGACTCACCCCGATGACAGTGATTGCCTTGGTCTGGTGCCCTCGCTCATCTGCTCCACCATCCTGCTGCGGCCAAAGCCTGCCATGTTCCACACATGCCCTCTGGCATTCAGTGCATGATTGTTCAGTTGTTTGTCTATGATTCAGTTTGGTCTATTTGCATATTAACCTTTTATTATATAGGTTATGTTACCCATTTAAGCTTTATATTTCAGCCATATCTAACATGAACAATTTTCTCTTTCCATATTTTTCATATCCCACTCATACCTCCTGGCATCCAATGCTTTTCTAAACAATGATTGACCATGTGACTATGACAAAGACAACTGTTGCTTGGAAACCAAACGTGGGTACCTCATAGGCTGCATAGGATGTGCCAATTAGAGGCATAGCTACAGATGGAATGTCCTCTGTCTCATTTCAAAAGACTGTCAATACAAATCTATGAGGCAGAATGGAACAAAGGCAGTTCTCCATTGATCAGACTTCAAATTTCTCTAAAAACATACTTTGAAAATAAGTTTCTAATTCTTTTAATAGAATAAGCCCTAGGAATTGTTGAATTAAATTTTTCATTTGGAAGAGCTGTTCAGGGCCATTAAAAAGTAAAATACTCAAGTTCCAAGAATAAAGAGATAAATAAAGCCCTAGCTGGTTTGGCTCAGTGGATAGAGTGTCCAACTGCAGACTGAAAGGTCCTAGGTTCGATTCTGGTCAAGGGCACATGCCTGGGTTGTGTGCTAGATCCCCAGTGGGGGATGTAGAGGTAGCCGATCAATTATTCTCTCTCATCATTAATGTTTCTATTTCTCTCTCCCTCTCCCTTCCTCTCTGAAATCAATAAAAATATTTTTAAAAGAGAAAATTGGAAAAAGGTGAAGGGATTAATAAAAAAATTAATAAAACACCTTATAGACACAGACAACAGTGTGATAATTATCAGAGGGAAAGGGAGGTAAGAGAAGGTAGAAGAAAGTCTAAGGGGGGGAAATGGTGATGGAAGAAGACTTGACATGAGTGATAAACACATAATACAATATGCAGATTATGTATTATAGAATTGTATACCTGAAATCTATATAACTTTATTAACCAATGTCATCCCAATCAATTCAATAAGAAAGAAAAGAAAGATATAAATTGGAAAAATAAAATGAAATACATGCCAAGTTACATATTTGGAAAAGCTGGTTACATTAAAAGGATATTTTAGAGAGTTATTTATTTATGTGCATACTATACATAGCAAAGCACTTTGTAACTTACAAAGCATCTTAATAGTTATCTTTAGTTTTATGAGAGAACACTATTTATGAGAGAATTGTTTTTGCATATTGATATCTGCAAAGGTATATAACATGATACAAAATTCAAATGAACTTATTGAACAATGCTAAGATGTGCTTTAAGAAATAGTTGCCTTGTATATTTTTCCAGTAACATTTTGCATCCTGGTAAATTAGAAACATATGTTCAAAAACCAAAATGTTGAAGTAAAGTGGCTTGAAATAATTATCTCTTCATGTTAACACCCAAATCAAGAGAAAACTCCCTTCCCTCTTTAAAGCAGCATTTCACTTGATAATTAGCAGCTGTATGCTAATTACATTGGGAGGCCCGCATTTCCTGAATATGCTAATTTAAAGTTCTGTTGAGTGGTGACTTTGTTTCTTGGAAGCCTGAAATGTAAGCCATATAGAATACTCTATACAGCTAACCTACCCAATGGTATTTCATACTAAAGAGGAAAATTGTTAGGACTCTGAATCACTTTGCCAATGAATGCAAGATGAGAACTGGAACTCTTCTGGATGGGGTCCTTAATACTATGAACTGAAAGCAACCTGAATGCCAAAGAAAAGATGAGATCCAACCGGAAGTCACCATAATCAAATTCATCTTGGCTCAGCCTTACTGAAAGTTGAATCTACTAACCGAGAGTCTTGATGAGGCATAATTTGACTAATGTAAATATGATGATAGATCTCCTAATGGAAAGTGAAAAGCTTGAAGGATTCTTTCCAAATTAGGAGGAAATGACCACAGACAAGCTGATTTCAAGAGTGGAGGTGGACTTGATCATGAAATGCTTATGTGATCTTTATTCTACAAGATGGTTTGGTTTGGGTTTCTCTTTATAGTTCTCCTGACCATCATTCTGTGCAGGTGAGGTGATCCACTTAAAAAAAGGGAAATTGCCAGCTTGGAATAATACCCACTGCCCGATCCTTTGGTTAGAAGTAATAATCAGGAGGTAGAACCTCAGAACTGAGAGAATTTTCAGGAACAACAACACTAGTGGAAAAATGTAAAGAAGTATTTATTTTGTTTTTCTTTATATATTTTTTCTTCTTGAAATATATATATAGACATTGCATGTTTTAATGATGATATTGATTTCTCTAATATTTATTATGTTCTAACAGTATGATTCTAGTATACACATGTATGTATATACTTAAGAAAAATACTGTTTTTATTTCCCATTTAATTAAGGAAAATACTGAGTCACAGAAAACAATTTTAAGTAAGTTTTATAAGGTCGACCAGTAGCTGAGTGGTAGAACTCAGTTTTGGATCTAAGTCCTGTGGCCCAGCGATTAGACATTATTTCTTTTAAGTAGACCTACATATATGTGCACACCACCAAGATTGACTGACAGTTTGTGCCCAACTTTAATGTCATTATCATATAAGCCATGGATGCTTTATAAAAGAAGAAAGAGGTCATCTGCTACAGAAGCAGTGTATGGCTGCACGAACTCCTTTACTTCAGGTAGCTCCTTACCAGTGTCCATGAGGATTTTTTAAAAACAAAGCATAAATTTGGGATAAAGGATTTTTAATGAATTTATAAAAGCTTTCCCAGATTAACATAAAAAGGCATGTTTTACTGCTTGGAGATAATGCTGGAGTGAATTTTTACAAGTTTCATTTATGCCAAGCCTAATAGAAACTATATCTACTCATCATAGAAATTATAAAAGATAAATACCTTTAAGATATCTTGAGAAGAGTAGCATCAATATTCTGCTAGATCTGATAAGATGTGAAACAAAATAAAAAGAAAACAAATTCATGAATCTTCATTTGCTTTATTTATTTATTGTGACAGAATACATTTTTCTCAAAATTATTTTAGTGTGTGTATAAGCAAAGATAATAATTTTTCATCATCTGAATAACTAAGGTATTATCTAACTATCCCTATTTCACTAGTTCTATCTATCAGTAATTTAATCTTTAGTCACTTAAAACTGGCCACACAGAGCTTTCTTCACCTTTATGTTTTTTATTGTCCTTATCTTGTCCTCACTCTTAAATTATAATTTGGGTATTGATTTATAAATTGGCAGTTATGTTTCCTCAGCATTTTAAATAAATATTCCATCCTCTTATAACACTGATAATAAAAGGTCCACTAATTAAAATATTGGTTTTTTTTGTGGGTCATTTATTTTTTCTCTGAAGTGCCTTTCAGTCTTTGTGTTGTATAATCTGAATTTTTACCAAGATGTGTCTGAAGAATAGTTTTATTCTTACTGCTCTAAACTTAGTAGAATTGTTGGTCTGGTAACTCATACTTTTATAATTTTGTTAAATTATAAGATGTGAAGTTTTAAAAATAATTTCTACTCACCACAATCTGCACACTTCTCTTTGGATCTTCCATTATAAAATAATGATACCAGTAGACTGTAATAAGTTGTGCATATATAATGTAATACTTAGAAAAACTGAACAATAAACTATATAAGGAGATGCACTAAAAACACTTAGGAAATTGAAATGGAAAAATGAAATGGCTCAAATTACCCAGAGGAAGGCAGAAATATGAAAACATCAAGTGAAAGCATATAGGATGAAAACAAAATGGCTGACTTAAAGCATGAATATGTCAATAATTACATTAAATGTAAATATTCTAAATGTACTGATTAAATGACAAAGATCAGCATATTAGAATAAAGGAAATAACCTAACTTTATGCAAATAAATGCAAGATAGCTCTTTAAATATATGTGGAACTAAGTCAAGTCTTCCTGAGCATGACATTTGTACTGAATCTTGCAAGATGAGTAGCTACTTCCCAGATGGACAAAACATGAAATGTATTCTAAGAAGAGGAAGAAGAAACTAGTACACAGAGATGTGAATTAGCATAGCATACCAAAGGAATTCCAAATGGTTTCACATAAATTCAGTGTAAAGAGCCTGAATTGGTAAAGGAAAAGAAAATGAAAGTGAAAATATTTTTGCTTGTAAATATTCTGGAAAACAATTCAGTTTTAATGCTAACATTGAGCCATCATATGTTTAAAGAGTTTCCATCATTATTAAAAGCACTCACTTTCACTGTTACAGCAAGCTGGTTTATTTTTAAGTCCTGAAGAAGAATTTCTGAAAAATTCCAATTATTAATCTTCTTACTTAATGTTACTTTGGGTAGTATCAAATCTTAACATCTTATTAGACTCTGATTTTCTCTAACAGCCTCCTGAGTCAATGGAGACAGAGTGTGTCTTAGTCATCATTTCATCACCAGATACGCCATTGCTGCAGGAACTGTGTCGGTGCTCAGTAAATTTCTTTTGCATCCGGCAGAAGCATAGCCATGTCCATTTATAAAAACTCTATATATCACAATGGTAAAAAGCTTGGATATTGAAATGATTTATTGATGTCATTTGCTAGGTGTTTAATTTTAATACATTTTATTTTTCTTACCTATAAGAAAAAGAAAACATCTAAGTTCCCTTCCTCTCCATGGTACACATTTCTTGAAATATTATTAATTCAAAAGTCATGTAACTCTCTATTGGTCTTTTAGGAGGAATACGTTTATTGTAAGTAAAAAAATTAACATAGTACATCAATCAATCAATATGCTGCATATCTTCCTTTATGCTGTTTTTAATTTTATTGACATTATTTCATATAGATTTTTTTTAAAGTTCTTAAAAAAAACTAAAACATGAAGAGTTTTTGTTGTTGTATTTTTGTGCTTTAATACATATAGTTTTTGTTCCAATGTTATAAACTTGGTTGTACAAATTTTAAACCTAGAATTATTAACAATTTGGATGACATTTTATGTAAATTAAAATAATTTAAACACTAATAGCTGTCATAAAATCCAAAATTACGACAGAAGATTTGATGCAAACAAATACTTAGTCCCAAAATAAGTTATGTTCAATAGTTAAAGAAGCCCAGCTATATGGTAAAAACATAAACACAAACTATAACTTCTAAAGAAGACATGCCAAAGTATAAATTATAATATTAAGACTTTAAAATTTGGATGATGATATTATGTTTAAAGCATTTTCTCATATAAATGAGACCATTAATATCACTATTTCAAAACAGCATTATGAATTTCTATTTCAAGGGAGAATTTAGTAGTTTATGTCAAACCACTTAAAAAATTGAGAACTTTGATGTAACAAAAATAATTTACTTAAAGATATCAGAGAGTAGCTAAATTTACAAGAACAAGAGGGTCTACAATTCCAGAGAAGAGAGAATTTATGGAATGTAGTGGACATTTTGCACCTGGGTTGTCCTTGTAAGTATTTGACAATTCTGTCTATGAGCAAGTGGCTGCAATTCTGAACTTCCTTTAAGAAAAAAACTGCTGCAAGACAGAGAAATTCACAGAGCATTTGCAATACTGGGGTATTGAAAATGGCAAAAAATGCCTCAAAAGCACGATCAATTTACTTTTGAAGACAGTTAATGAATTTGAAATTCTCTGGGGTGACTTTTCTGAAAACCCTTGAAATCCAGAGAGAAGTATTCATCAGTCTAATTGTGGCAAGGAGAAAAAGGTGAGTGCTCAACACTGTGTGGGCATAGGGAACATATTGATCACGACTGGCTCTGAGTTGAAAACCTTGATAGGGGATTAAGTCAGTACCTAAATTGTCACTCAGCCTTAAATCATGTCAGTTATGTAACATAAGCCCAGAAGAAGCAAAAACAAAACAAAACAAAACAACCCACTGTAACAGGACAAAGCAATCAACAAAATGAGACTAAATGATGACTCAAGTCTAGGAAAGAGACAGAATTTTAAAATAACAATGAATAATAGTATGTTAAGTGCTGAGTGTAAAATGGGACAACATGAATTAATAGCTTTCAGCAGAAGAATTAAAATTATTAAAAAGAGTCAAATGGATATTCTAGAAGTAAAAAAAATGGTAACATAAATTGAAAATATGTATTTTAAAAATATATTTTATTGATTTTTGACAGAGAAAGGGGGAGGGACAGAGAACTAGAAACATCGATGAGAGAGAGACATTGATCAGCCGCTTTGATCAGCCGCCTCAATCAGCTGCCTCCTGCACGCCCCCTACTGGAGATGTGTCCGCAACCAAGATACATGCCCTTGACCGGAATCGAACCCGGGACCCCTCAGTGGGCAGGCCAACACTCTATCCACTGAGCCAAACCGGTTTTGGCATAAATTGAAAATATTTTTGAGCTAGTAACTGGACACAAAGAATGTGTCTTACATATTAGACAAAACTCAACTGAGGAAAGGAAGAGTAAATATAAAAATATAGAAATTATACAAACTAAAGAATGAACTAAAAAGAGAATGAGCTATGGGACAATATGAAATGATTTATCATACCTGTGAATTGATATCCTAGAAGAAGAGAAAGAGAATAGAAAAAATATTTGACAGAAAATAGCTGATAATTTTCAAATGTAATGAAAAACAGCAAATCACAGTTCAAAGAAGCTCAGAAAAACTCAAGTTGTGTTAACATACAATAAATATACTTAAGATATTGAAAACCAATAATAAAGAGGAAATCTTAGAGACAACCAGAGAAAACAAACAAACAAATAAAATAGATTTTTATAAGAGATCCAACCCAACCTCATACCCAATCACCTTTGCATAATTTAATTGCTTATTTAATTGGGTTCATAAGTGACAGTCCTTGGAGTTGGCTTGGCTAGGAGATTTATGGGGTCTATGCTGCCATTTATTCCCTATAGAACACTTTTTCATAGACTCAACAGACACAATACCTTCAAGGGATGAACAAAACACATGAGACAGGGCAATAAAATAGACAAAAGTACAGTGAGAACAAAATGAGTGATGGAAGACTTAAAAGGATAATGGTAAGAGTATTTACCAAGTGGAGTACCTATCGCAGCACCACTGGCCAGGTAGCCTGGGCCTACCTCTTTGGGGAAATGGTGGGGCCCCTTCAACCAGTTGTATCTCACTGGCCTTGGCTGGCATGGCGCCAGTGCCTGTCATAGTGTGGTCATCCAGAAGGTCATCTGAACAGTTGTTCTGCTGTTCGATCGTTTGGTCAATTTGCATATTATACTTTTATTATAGAACAGAGGCCTGGTGCACAAAATTTGTCCACTGGGGAGAGTGTCCCTCAACTCAGCCTACACCCTCTTCAATCTGGGACCTCTCTCACAATCCAGGACTACTGGCTCCTAACTGCTCACCTACCTGCCTGATTGCCCCTTAACTGCTCCCTTGCCAGCCTGATTGACACCTAACTGCTCCTCTGCCAGCCTGATCGCCCCAACTACTCTTCCCCATGGTCTGATCACCCACAAGGCTTTTATTAGTATAGATATGACCCTTCACAGAAAATTTTAGTAACCCTACTTTACAATAGGGCTTGATGATTGAATCATTGGGACCAGACACTTAGATTTCCTTTTTTTGAATAGTGGAGGGAATAATGATCTTGTCTTTAAGTTGCCCTAAAATTAAAATGAGATAATGACTTAGAAACGTATAAAAGCACCATATAAAGAAACTGTCTTTTTCATGTACTGAAAAGACAATAAAGTGGTAAAATGAAAAACACTATTTTAATCTCCCCCTCTCTTCCTTTACAGCCTTTATTTAAACTTTGAAATTTATAAAAATTTCACTCCAATTTTCATTTCTTTATATTGAATATTATTTTGTATTGGTTTCAAGTTTTATATTAGTTACAGAATAGAGGTTAGACAATCATATACTTTACAAAGTGTTCCCCGATATTTCCAGTACCCACCTGGCATCATACGTCATTACAGCACTATTGAATATATTCACTATTTAAGTGACAATGGGTTTACAGGTTCCTTCCAGTCTTTCTTTTGTGTTGTTCGCCTTTCCTTTTCTTTCTCACTTCTTCCCTCACTTTCCTTATATGGTATCTCAATTGGCCATCAAATCTCAGTGAAGCCACTGGGACACGCTTAATCCATTTTACAGACCAGGAAACTGAGTCCAATTCCAATTGGCTTTGGAACTTGACTCAGCACACAGGGAGCCCTAAGAGTCAGCTGCTGGGCAAACAGAACAAACCTCCTCGGGCTTCGGAGCCTGTTTCTCAAGCACCTCTTTATTGTGCACACTCCACATTCTTTCCTCTCTCCCCGGTTCTCTGTCCCCATTCTTTATGTCCCCCTTCTCCAGAACAGGTGGAAGGCTTCACACTCATTGCCAAGGCATGCTCTGCTGAGGGGCAGGGCAGTGCGAGCTTGCTTTTGGGTCCAAGCAGGAGCAGGAGTCACCGCCTCTGAAGTGTGAAGGCTGCCTGGCTAGGCCAGTTAGCACTGGGAGCTTGTCTGAATCAGGTTGGTCAGTCCGGTACTCTGCAGTGCAGCACCCCTCCTCCATTGAAGTGGCACTGCTCCTCAACCCCTTCCTCAAGGCTGCAGGTCCTTACCGCTCCACCTGGGCATCCTTCCATGCCCCTTGATCCCTGGCCTCGCCCACCCAAGTCTTGGGGCCACTGCAGAACCTCTCTCTCTCTTTAGGTGAGGCAGATCCCTGCCCTTGGTCTCTGTGAAGCTGTGAAGCTGTGGCCAGAAACCCGGTCTGGTTCTCAGCAACCCCATGTCTGAGATGTTCCCAGGGCCTGGGGTGTCTTCCATGGCAGCAATGTTCCGGGGGCCCCACAGAAGTGGCTAAGTAGGCCCAGCCATGCTTCCCTGGGATAGTGTTTCCGGGAAGCCATGGGAGTAGCTAGGCAGCTGGCCATGCCTTCCCAGGGCAGCGATGTTCTCAGGGCTCCATGGAGTGGCTAAGCAGGCCAGCTGCTCCTCCCCAGGGCAGCAATGTTCCCGGGCTGTGGGAGTGGCTAGGGGGGCCACTGCCCCTCCTGGGGCCTGCGATGGACCTGGAACCCCCGGGAGGCTTCTGGTGCTACCCAACCCACCTCCCTGGCCCGATGGACTGGTAACTTGTGGGCAGAGTCTGGCAATGGACCCGAACTCCCAGGAGCAGACCATTGCGGCTGCCCGACCTGCCTGCATATGCAAATTAACCTCCATCTTTGTTGGGCTAAATTGCATTCTCACTCTGATTGGCTGTGGGTGTAGTAGAGGTATGGTCAATTTACATGTTTCTCTATTATTGGCTAAGATAGCTTCCAACTAAAACCAATGAAATGATTTAGCAATATTAGAATGAATAGACCAGTTATAGTAAATTCATCCAATGGAATATTCTTTGATAAGAAACAATAAACTACTGCTATTTATAAAATATGGATGAATCCACAAACTTCAGATTCAGTAAAACATGTAACAAAAGAGTACAAAAGGTGAATTTATTGATATAAAATTCTAACACAGGTACAGCTCACCTGTTATGTTGAAAGACAGAACAGTATCTCCATTTAAAGGCAGGTATTTAGTAAGTAGATCCACAAGGTGTCTAATATTAGATATTTATGTTTCATTTCTTCCTATGATATTTGTTTACAAGGGTGCATTCATTCTGTCAAAATTCTTTGGGCTGTACATTATGGATTGTGCTGCTGCATGTTATAACTCAATTAGAAGTTATTAAAAACATGATATTTGCATAAAATAAGACTTTACTATAATAGCCATCTCTTAAGCTTTGGAAAGGATTAGAAATAATAGTCTATAAACCACTTAGCTCAGTATTCTATTTATATAACTAGTGTCCTGATGCATGAAATTCATGCATGGAGGGGGCTTCCCTCAGCCCAGCCTGCACCTTCTCCAAACAGGAACCCCTTGGGGGACATTCCTCTAACAATTTGGGACCACTGGCTCCTAACTGCTCACCTGCCTGTCTGATTGCCTCTAACTGCCTCTACCTGCCTGCCTGCCTGATTGCCCCCAATTGCCTTTCTCTGCTGGCTTGATCTAGCCCCCAACAGCCCTCCCCAGCTGACCTGATCTCACTCTCAATTGCCTTCCCCTGCTACCCTGATCTAGCCCCCAACTGCCCTCCCCTGCCAACCTGATCTCAACCCTAACTGCCCTCCTCTGACAGCCAATTTGATTATAATTGGTCAGTTTCTATGCCAGCAGTATCAAAAGCTCCACCTCCTCGGCAATCATTGGCTCCTCACAGTTCACCCAGATTTGGTTCTGATTGGTCGGTTTCTATGCCAGTCAATGTCTCTGGGCCTATCAATGTGTCCTGATCAGAAAGGCAGGGCTGATCAGCAGCCCCATTGGAGGCCTGGAGAGAAATGAAAGTGTGGCTGCTGACCCAGCCCGGAGAGAAAGAAAGAGGCAAGTACTGATCAACAGCTGCCACACAGGCTATGGATCAGATCCTGCTTCTCTCTTCATGCCTGATTAGCAGCCCTTTCAGTGGTCAGTGCTGGTCACCAAAGCAATCCAGCACTGACTGCAGGACTGAATTCTAGTTGATTGTGACAGACCCCGAGTTTTTATATATTAGGACATAAAAGCCTAAGTGACCATACAGCCGGTAGACCAAATGTCTAGTCACTATGACACGCATTGACCACCAAGGGGGAGACGTTCAATGCAATAGCTGCCCTCTGGTGGTCAGTGTGCTCCCATAGCCAAATTCCCACAGTTCTTTCCCAGAGCCAGCTGCCCTGATCAGCCCTGATCACTGGCCAGGCCAAGGGACCCCAGCCATGCACGAATTCATGCACTGGGCCTCTAGTATAATATAAGTACCCAGTAAAATGTAATATACTTGTTTTTATCCTTGTAGCTATCTTCAATGTTAACTTTTAAGAACTCCAAATATATTTTATTTCATGAAATATTATCTTTCCCACACAAGCAAAATAATACTTTAAAATTTATTTTTATTGATGAAAGTATTACAGATGTCCCCCTTTTCTCCCATTGATCCCTCTACCATGCATCTGTCCCCCAGGCTTTCACCTCAATATTGTCTGTGTCCATGTGTTATGCATATACACATATAAATTCTTTGGTTAATCTCTTTCTGCCCCGCCCCCCCAACCCTTCTGAGTCACCTACAGAGCACATGTGCAGCTCTTTGGGACCTGTTGGTTTTAAGTTATATGTTTTCTATAAATTATCCATAGTTTTCAAGTCTGTGATTTCTCACTCTGCTATAAATTTTCTATTGAATGAACATAGACATTTTATAGTGAATATAAAATACCGTGGTTAAGTACACAGAATCTGTAAATAAATTGCCTGGGTTCAAAACCCAGTGCTGTCATATAGTAGCTTTGGGATCTTGTAAAAATAACAACTGCATTCATCTTACAATTTAAAGTGTTCATTCTCATGCTGAGAACAAATCATGCACTTAGTAAATGTTAGGTATCATTACTTATTAAAATGGATGTTAACAATTAACAAAAACATTAATAACATGTAACAGTTTAAAAATAAGACATAAAATTTATTACTCTGTCAGTCTTAAAAACTTCGGAGTGGCTCATTTTTCTTTGGAAGTTGTGGGTGTATTTTCTGTAAGAAAGAAAAGTTGTTTTTTGCTTAATTCCTCAACCATAAGGTGCTCACAGATGCCTAATTAGTGGCATGCGTCGTGACGGACATGCTTGGTGAGATTTCTGTGAAAACAGCACATTCAGTCACCTTCTGGACGAGTGACATTTATTTTGTTGGTATCTCATCTAAAAGATCACTCACTTTGGTTTTTCAAAGAGGAGTTTCTGTGAGTGTCTAGATTACTCAAATAAATAAAAATCTTCTCTCCCTGAAGTACTGAGAGCACTACCATGGATTGTCCTTAGTTGAAAGGTGATAGACTTTCTGGGTATTTATAAGAAATGTTCTTTTATACAATTTGTACTTATCATTGTCAAATATCATATAACATCAGCATCAAAAGCACTGATTCTAATTAAGAGAAGGAAAGAGCAGTGAGCTGGGGACAAACTACCCTTCTTTCTCCCAAGAAAGAAATTCTATTATCATGACCTAAATAACTATCAAATGTGGTCATTTTAGAACACTTCCTTAGGAAGAAAGTGAAAGCTTTGATAAGAGTGGTGATATTTCCTTGAGAAGCATCCCTCTGCTAACTTTTTTATCTGTCTGTAATGTTTTACAGCCAATCCCTCTGGGAAATTTGGGGTTAATTTTTTTCTTTTTCCCATATGAAGAGTCACATCCTTGCTTTCACAGACTGCTTTATAAAGTTTATCCATGTTATTCTTTTCTTACAAAATATACCAAAAGTTTACAAAGAATGGAAGAAACAAAGGAAATAACTAAGAGGTTGAGCGCTGGAGCTAAGTAGTTTTAGGTTTGAATATGTTCTGTCTCTTACTATGTAACCTTGAGAAAATTAAGTAGGCTCTTTAAGTCTGTCTCTTCATCTGTAAAATGTGGCATAATAATTCCCTAATTCCATATGGCTGTGATTTTGTCTCCTTTTTACTCATGAATTATAGTGCATACAACAGTGGTGTTCAATGAACATTTGTTGAATGAACCTAAATAAGACCTTAGCATAATAACTTTAAAATTAAAATTGCAAGATGGATAACAATAGTTATTGTCATTTTTATTATTTATGAATAATAGCACAACTGCCTTTTAATGTCAGTAAGATGATGCTAACTTTTTATTACTAACTAAAATGCAGGCAGCTTGTTTCTGATGGATATGACATATTTTAAAGAAATAGATCTCTCCTATTTTATTAAAATATTTCTTTTAGTCAGTAAAATTTATTGCACTGTATTAAGTTCCATTTTAGGTCCAAATAGAGTCTTTCTGCTTTAAAGAGTTCTTAAAATTCTATCATTGCATTCCTATAATAAATCTTATGTATTCAAGGTGTCTTCAAATGTAGTTCTTCAAATGTAGTGCTATTTTTGACTTAAAAATATTATATTTGATAACTTTTTAATAGATTTGAAAGCTATAAATTTTAGTAAGATTTTAGGTATTTTCCTACCAAGATTATGCTACCAGCAAGTTTTGAAACCCTTGGTATTTTATGCTCAAGGACAAGTTAAAGACAGAGTATCCCCCACAGTGTATATATACTTTAACAGCTGATAGCTCAATTTTGAAAATAAAATGTATTTTAATAAACACTGCCTTTATAATACTCAAAGTATGTATATACATTTGGGACACCCTACATTTTGGTATTATCTGTTTCTTAAAGGTTGTAAGGAACTTTTCTATAGAATTATCTTTGTGTTAATCGGTGTTCATTATTTGACAGTTTTAATTTACCCAAATTTATTGTTTTATTGGGATTTCTAACTCTTCTTATTTCAATTTTTACTATATTTCTTAGAGAATTCAAAGGTGAACAATATGATTTCATACCTTTTAAAAGTCACATTTATAATCTTTTCCTATTTAATAATCTTTTAAATTATAATTTAAAATGGAATATTTTTCTTGGAGAACTATGGACAATTAGGGAATATGAATATATAGAAAGAAGAAGGAGTGAAGTGGATGTGGAGTAGTCTAGTCTGTATGACAGCTTCTGACATGCTTCACATTCACACATTCATTCTGTCAACTCTTATCTGGTTACTACGTTTCTATTGGAACAAACTCATTTTACATGGTAAGTTTCTGGTACTCCTACACTTTTAGAATCTTTTTTATACTAACAGATCTGATAAAATACATTTTGTCTCAAATTTTGCTCTGCACCAAAACAAAGCTCATGTTGCGGCATATTTTTAACTTACGTATTTGGGGGAGATAGTGAAATCAACAAACAAAGATTGGGCAATTATTGAGTGCCAGAAATAATAATATATGAATCTGGAATTAAAAAAGTAAAATGAATCTTTACATCTACTAGATCTTTACACTTTAATCAAGGAAATAGGATAACTACACAAAGACTAGAATGTGAGGTAAAAACTGGTGCATCCTATGAAAAGAGATTCTAATAAAGTTAATTGTCAGCATGGAACAAACTATTGACAAAGTGGAGGCAACAGAGGAAGGTGGGAAAGAATCTAGACCAAAAATGAGAGTGTGGCTGAAAATTAATGGGATGGCTTAAGGAAAATGTGTAGTCATTGGGGATGAAGAAAGAAGTGGTGAATGATTATACAAGAGAATTATCAACTCTAGGATTTTAAGTTAATAAGGAAAATGACAAGACTATTCAGTGTAATTGAGCCTGTGGTGGAAATGGAGATTTCCTCATGCAAGATAATGTAGTGTAACATGCAGTGCAATGGGTTCTGTGGGAGATTGATTGAGATGGAAAGCAGATAGGTATCTAGAGCAATTTCTTTGCTTGAAGGATTCAGAACTAAGCTGAATCTAGCAGTAATTCCCAAATCAATTGATTAATACAATTTAATAGTAAATTCATTTAATTAAATGTTAAAATTAGTTTAACCTTTTTCAATTAACAATGGTTGCTAATACCTGTTCTTGAAAAGCAGGAAAGAAAATCCTCAGCTCATACCCGGCTGTTGACCTTTAATAGTAAGTATTTAATTGGTTCTCATATGAACAATCTAATGAACTATTGCACAAGCATTATAAGACATGGAATTCTGACACCCACCTTCCTTCTGCTCCACATACACACACAAAAGTCTAAGTTACTTTTTAATCAATATGCTAAGTATTATGGAATTCTGAAAACATTTAGAAACTTTCTTGCTTTTGTATCTCGATATCTCACACAGGTTTTCTGCTAGAAATATTACAATTTAGATGAACTTTTGAAAATTAGGTGGGCCATATTAAGTCTTCATAAAAGATTTAAATAGAAGGGTATAAGTAAGCAAAGCTCACTGGAAAATTAAAAAGTGTAGCAAATCCGTTGTTGGATTTCTCTGTTTCCTAATGACATATCTGTCACAGGTTCTGCTTTGCCGGGAAAACAAAGCTAAAGACTGTCAGATGGAGAAATTCCATATGTTTAAAACACCTGAAAGAATAAAAACAATAAAGACTTTTTATGAAAGCTAAATCCAGGGATCCATGTCCAAGTTGGAAGAGTAGTATTTTGTGTGAAAACTAATCTGTAATTTTCTCCCGGCAAGGGGTGGTGATCATTGTGGAGCTGTTCTTCCAATCTGTGGACAAGGTATCTGATCAAATGCAGGGAAACAGACTCGTTTAAATGAAGTGAAGAAAGTGATCCAGTGGCCTCTGTCCTTTCAGGAGGCATTACATGCCTCTTCCTGGGGAGCTCCAGCAGCTCACCACACCCTGTGCAGTGGGTGTCCACATTCCGTGAGGAGCATTTCTAGCACTTTCATTTCACAAAATAGTGACTTCCATTTGTGTTGCTTAAATTATTTTAAAATGTTCAAATCATAAGCTATTTTAATATCATAGACAATGGCATTTAAAAATGGGGGAAATAATTTTTGCAGCTGATGTAAATGTTCATTATTTTGGTTGGGATCATATCATAGTTTTACATGTTCATTCCTAAGACAAAGCTCATCAAGTTGTAAATTGTAAACAGGTGCAGTGATCTCATTGAGCTCTCAACAACACTGCTTAAAAATATTAAATTGAGACTTAAAAAACAAAACACAAAAATGATTCATGAGATAACTAGATATCCTATATAATAAAAGCCTAATATGCAAATTGTCCCTTTGACCTGGGGTTCCACTGGAAATTCTACCAGGAATTTGACCAAGGGGTGGGGCCAGCAGTAGTGGCAGTGGCAGGCGGCTGGGGGAAGGGTGGCCCCCGCAATGGGCAGCTGCTAAGTACCCTACCTATGCACGAATTTCATGCATTGGGACTCTAGTCTTTAAATAATAGATACTAGTAATATATCCACATTTTACATACTTTCTTTAAATATATTTTAAATACATTGAAATATGTGCTTTGAGAATTAAAGTTTTCAAAGGTAATGAAATAGTCCTTGTGAAAGAACATGGTGGTTTTAACTATGGTGGTCATAGAGAAAATGGAAATAGATGGAATAAATTTGTTACTCTTGTGGCTTTGAGGGAGGTGGAAAGTAAGAAATAATTTACAGGTTTTAGGTTCGAGTTAAGGGTGCTGATACTTATGAAAATGGGAAATGCCTATAACAGTAAGGGGGCAGGGAATAGGAGGAGTCCAAAACTAGAGTTCTCTTTTGGATGCATTAAATGTGAGACTCCTTGTAAACACCGAAGTGAAAATGTCAGGTAGATATTTTAGGAATATAGTCTCACAGTCCTTAAGCCATCTAGCACTTTCAGAAAAATGTAACTAAAAAAACAGGCATGCTCTAATACTTAGTTTGATAAGGATGCTTTTATAAGTCTTCAGAGATAAATAGTATTGAGAAAATTGGACAGATACGTGCAAAAAAAATGAAACTAGACCTCCAACTTACACCATATACAAAAATAAATTCCAAATGGATACAGGACTTAAACATAAGATGGGAAACCATAAAAATACTAGAGAAATCTACAGGCAGCACAATCTCAGACATATGCTGAAAGAACTTCTTCACTGATACTGCTCCAAGGGCAATGGAAGCTAAAGAAAAAATAAACAAATGGGACTACATCAAAATAAAAAGCTTTTGCACAGCAAAAGAAACCATCAACAAAACAACAAGAAAGCCCACTGTATGGGAAAATATATTTGCAAATGTTATCACTGATAAAGGTTTAATCTCCAACATCTACAGACAACTTATACAACTTAATAAAAGGAAGATAAATGATCCAATAAAAAAATGGGCAACGGATCTAAATAGAACCTTTTCAAAAGACGACAGAAGGAAGGCCAAGAAACACATGAAAACATGCTCAAAGTCACTAATTATCTGAGAGATGCAAATCAAAACGATAATGCAATACCATCTCACACCTGTCAGAATGGCAATCATCAACAAATCAACAAATGACAAGTGTTGGTGAGGATGCAGAGAAAAAGGAACCCTTGTGCACTGTTTGTGGGAATGCAGACTGGTGCACCCACTGTGGAGAACAGTATGGAGTTTCCTCAAAAAACTAAAAGTGGAACTCCCATTTGACCCAGCAATCTCACTCATAGAAATATATCCTAAGAAATTAGAAACACCAATCAGAAAGGATTTATGCACCCCTGTGTTCATAGTAGCACAATTTATAATAGCTACAATTTAGAAACAGCCTAGGTGCCCGTCAGCAGATGAGTGGATCAGAAAACTGTGGTACATCTACACAATGGAATTCTATGCTGCCATAAAAAATAAGGAATTCTTACCATTTGCAGGAACCTGGATGGAACTGGAGAGCCTTATGCTAAGTGAAATAAGCCAGTCAATGAAGGAGAAATACCAATGATCTCACTCATTTGTGGGTAATAAAGAACATTATAAACTAATGAACAAAAGGATAGATACAGAGGCAGTAAAGCATCAAACAGACTGTCAAATTACAGCAGGAAGGTTAAGATAAGAGATCAACCAAAGGAATTGTATGCATGCATATAAGCATAACCAATGAACACAAGACACTGGGGGTTAGGGTATGCCTGAGGGGGGGTAGCAATGGGAAGATATGTATACATGTAACACATTAATAAAAAAAAGCCTTCAGAGAGATTAAAAAGAGTGTATAGGAGGGAATTCAAAAGAAAAAAATATATATATAGCACATAGTTATCTCTCAGAAGCAGAAGCATTTGACAAGGAGGGGATGATCAAGTTAGAGATCTCACTCATGAAAACAAAATTACCAGGGGGTTTGGTCTGGGCCATGGGAGAGAATTGACCCTGGTGATAACAGGGTCTCTGTGAAGTGCAAAGTTCAGACCAGAAAGGGCTGAAGAAAGGATGGAAAAAAGGAAATGGATAAGCCTGCATGGACAAATTGTCCTATAATGGAGCAGAGATATGAATTGATAGTTAAGAAAGATGTGGGGTCAAGGGTAGTTTTAACTTGGTAGATGTTAAAACATGTTTTATAGGCTCATAGTAAAGTCCCAGGAGAAGGAAAAGGAGGGTGGGAACAAAGTCTCTGGGAAAGTGAGATAAGATGGGATTCATCTTTCAGAAATGGAGGTCCAGATAAGGTGAGAGTAGGCACCCCTCAAATGTGGTCAGTGAGAAGGAAGACCATGCAGGTACTGAAGCATATGTTGGCTTGGACATGGGACCCACCAACTTCCTGTGGTGTTCAAAACATCTCTGCATTCAGCATTAGCCTGTTTGGCTAATAAAGATCTGTGTGTACATGCACAAAACCCATACATCCATATTCATGGCCATTAAGCTTTCGATCGTTCCCTCCATGATTTATAATTGCCTTGGCCAAAAATGATTGATTATTTTATTATAAAGGTTTGTACAAATCTCTCCAGGGGAAAAATTTCAGAGAGTCAAGAAAGTGAAAACAGTCTTGACAGGCTATGGAGTATAAACAGAACACATTGAGGAGAAAGGTATTTCAAGTTACCCAAACAATATTTTAAGAATCTATTATTATTAAAAATGCACACATTTTTAATGAAAATGACAGGTTTTACTCCAGATGGCTTCATATTTTCCATTTTACTCAAGTAGTGTGATGTGTCCAGATAAGAGTTTCTGTACAATGATTGCTAGGTAAGCTCCTGAGCATCAAAGCAACAACCTTGTGACCTGCTGGCCTTTGGCCAGTGCTGGGCCTCACCCCAATGAAGGGCCAACAATAGTGTTCAGTTTGCAATCAGACTTGTCCATCTCAGTTTGTAGATTGCAAAGCTTCCAGAGGGAGAACTTGCTCCCTTTGCTTGTCCAGTTTGGGATTTTCTAAGTTCTTTCACAGCTGCTTAAATCTCTGGAAGCCTCATTGGCAAATGTGCCCTAAATCATTGAATCAAATAATTAGTTTGAACATTAAAATAAAGTATGCAACTCTTTTTTGTTTTTATAATTAACAAAAAAAGAAAATGTAAGTAACCAAAGCCAAGTATCAAGCTGTATTTTTCCCAGTGCTCAGGGAGCTGAAGGATTAAGTTCCTGCTACATAACTACAAAGGGTCCAGAACAATGCAAACCTTAAAAAACAAATCAAAATACAAAAACAAACCTGAAATAGGAACTGCAACCATGTACCTATACCAAACTGCTTATCAAATCCTTCTCTATAAGAACTTCAACATCCAAAACATGTTACAAAATGCAGCAGGATGAAATAGGAACAAATTCAAGCACAATAATCTGAATGAGGTGGGTGCACCTGTATACCTCCTCCATCTGTGGTCAGTCATTTGTATGCACTTAGGTAAGTTTTGCTTGAAAGGTTTGCAGGAAAAACACAGCACATTTCTATCTGAATATTTTTCTTATTCAGGAGAGAAGTTTAAAATCTTAGTTGCCTAAATTTTAATAATAAAATATTTTTGGGTCTTAGGTTATATTTCCAATTAATGGGGCAACTTAGCACCTATTACAAGACTAACTGGCTTCATAGTAGAATCCATTCTCCATGTAGGCACGTTAGATTAAGTGTTTAAGTGGCAGTATTGTAAAACTAGCATTGGCATGGAGGAAAATTTAAAAGAAGTCCAAATTCTCTAAAACCATTTAAGGATTTAGCCCTTGAAACAAGTTCTATCTTTTCACTCTTCAACTCTGTGCGTCATTTGACTGTTTTCAGTGTTGAAAAGGGTATGTTACAAGATAACCAGGCTAGATCTCCAGAATAAATTTATAACTGAAACTCTATACCCATTGAATAACAGCTCAAATTTCTTCTACCTCTCATCCCCTGGTAATAACCACCATTCTATTCTCACCTTCTATGAATCTGACTATGTTAGTCCCTCATAGTAATGGAATCATGCCACAGTTGTCTTTCTGTGACTGGCTCATCATACTTAGTGAAATGTCCTTTAGTTTCATTCATGTTGTTACAAATGGCTGAATTTCTTTCTTTTTAAAGGCTAGATAATATTCCGTTGCATGTGTATTCCATAGCTTTTTTATCTATTCATTTGTTGGGTTAATGCCATAAATTGGCTATTGTGAATAATATTGCAATAAACATGGGAATGCAGATAACACTTTGAGATCCTGATTTTAATTCTTTTGGGTACCTACAAGTGGATTTGGTCAATTATATTATAGTTGTATTTTTAATTTCTTGAATAAACTTCATACTGTTTTCTATAGTGGCTGCACAATTTTATCTTCTTACCAATAGTGAGGGAGGAGTCCAATTTCTCCACATCCCCCCAATGCTTTTTATCTTGTCTTTTTTATAATAGCCATTCTAATGGATGTGAGGTGATATATTATTTGATTTAGATTTGCATTTCTGGGATGATTATCTTCTTACATATCTGTGAAAATGCCTATTCAAATATTTTGATCATGTTTAATTGTAACTTGCTTCTTTTGCAATTGAGTTATAAGTAGTCCTTAGATATTTTGGATATTAACCTTTCATCTGCTATATGGTTTGCAAATAGTTTCCTCCTTCTGTAGGTTGTCTTTCACTTTGTTGATTGTTACCTTTGCTTTTAGTTTGATGTGGTTCCACTCGTCTATTTTTTATTTTTGTTGCTTTTGCTTCTGGTATCATAACCAAGATATCATTTCTAAGGCTAACGTCAAGAAACTTTTCCTTTGTTCTGTTTTCTTCTAGGATTTTCAGTTCCCAGTCTTACATTTATGGCTTTAGTACATCCATTTACTGGTAGCTTTAAGAGCAAAAGCACCTCTGGGTTTAGTCTAGGACAGAGGTGGGAGGACAGCTTTTCGGAAAAGAACAGCCTGGTAAGGTGTGAGTTGTGTTTTAGGATGAATTTTTTTTTTAAGTTATGAAACTTTTACAGTAGTGCTAATCTTGCACATTTTCAAAAGGACATCTTTAAGTGTTTTAACTTACATAATTCCTCGTGAATTACAATGAGCAGAAAATTACTTTGTAAAGAAACCGTTGCTGAAGGAGAAATACAATTTCATCAGGCTCAGCAGATACCAACATTGCAATTGTAAGCTTTATAGCCAAAGATAGACTGAGGAAGGTGGATAAGTCCCAAAAGAGACTAAAGGATGTCTTATCTCAGAATCATACTTATGAAGAGTAATAAGAAAATAGAGCTGGTCAGCTTAGATAAGAAATGGAAGAAGTACCATTTTTAAGTTATTAAATACAATTTCATACTTGCATATAATAGTTTTAACACTATTACTAGTATTGAGAGAATAAGAGAAAATTAGCTTATATCAAACTATAAAGACTTCACAGAAAATGAACTTCATTAAACAGAAGAAGGGTTTTTAAAAGTGTTTCTTTAGACATCTTTAAAAACATTAAATTTCATGCCTGGAATAATTAAAAGTATATTTTTTTCAGGATGACTGGAGAAGACAGAAACAGAATTTTTTTCCTTTTCTTTTTTATAAAAACATTTGCATTAATTAAACTTTCAGTGGATGAATAATTATACAAATAAAAAATCACACACACACACAAACATATATATATATATTTTTTTTTCCTATATAATAAAAGGCTAATATGCAAATAGGCCAAACAGTGAATGACCAGTTGCTATGATGCTCACTGACCACCAGGGAGCAGATGCTCAATGCAAGAGCTGCCCCCTAGTGGACAGTGTGCTTTCACAAGGGGAGCGCAGCTCAGCCAGAAGCACTGAGCTGGGCTCACAGCAGACAAGCACAAGTGGTGGTGGTGGGAGCCTCTCCAGGGAGTGGGCCTAAGCCATCATTCTAACATCCCTTGAGGTCTCCTAGACTGCAAGAGGGCAAAGGTGGGAGCAGGCTGGGGTGAGGGGACCCCCCCCCCCAGTGCATGATTTCCATGCACTGGTCTCCTAGTAATATATGTTTATACTAATATATATACACTGTAGTATGTATTACACAATAAATACATTCACAAGTTTATATATGTGTGTGTATATATGAAATGCCAGACTATAACTCTTCATGGACAGTTAGAAATTCTCATTTTCATTTAAATGGGCCCATACAGATATAGTACATTGAAGCAGTCCCAGTCAATGTAATTACCATATTTTGATAAAAATCTAAGGCTGAGCTTACCCACAGGAGTGATTCAGTTCTGCGAATCTCCCTGGAATGTAGAAAAAATGAAAATAAACTTGACTCTAATTTCCCAAGGTCCATTTCCAAGGTTATCTGGTGGAAGGAAGGGCTTTCTGCTACCAGGAAAGTCTGTTCCAGTTACTTATACACTAAACAATGACATCTGAAAGAGAGAAAAATAAAACAACACCACTGAAGCTTAAACACTGAAAAACTGTAGAAAAACATATGTAAGCAATTCAGGATGTGAGGATATGATGATCCTGCATTTTGAGTTTGTGGATTTCAATTATGTCTGATTGTTAAAGTGCAAAATTTTTGCCTCTTACCCTTCCCCCTCTACATCTTACCCAGGCTCATCCATTTTAGGCAAAACAACAGTGAATGAATTGGTGTTTTCATCATTAAACTTAAATGTTATTTAATATATAATGCTGACAGGCCAATCTCCACTCTTTGAGCATTTTTTTTCTGAAATCTTAAAGTGCAAGTTGAAATATTCCATTAATCCTTTTATTTATTTCAAAAAAATACAAGCTGCAATTAATTTCTTTAAATAGGGTTTAGTGCTTCCCAGAAAATAACAGAAAATTTAACAACAGGAGAAATGTTACCCAGAACATATAATTCCTTTCTCTAATGTATTTATAAATGGTCTGTTATATTTTAAGTAGTCAGTTAACAAAGAATCAAGATATTTTTTGGCAGTTAAGAATTTTTAGATTGATTTTTCTGCATGTCTAAGTACAGGATCCTCATAAAAAAAGACCTATTGAAAAATAATTCTTTTTTTTTCAAAATTATTGCTTTATACCATTGTAGCTAAATATAATTAAGTACTAAATTGTACAAAGATTTATTTTTTCTTTACTTATTGTCATTACCTCATTCAAGATATTCTTTAAAAAGACTATCAAAGCTGAGACCGGTTTGGCTCAGTGGATAGAGCGTCGGCCTGCGGACTGAAAGGTCCCAGGTTTGATTTCGGTTGGGGTCATGTACCTTGGTTGTGGGCATATCTCCAATGGGGGGCGTGCAGGAGGCAGCTGATCGATGTTTCTCTCTCATCGATTTTTCTGACTCTCTATTCTTCTCTCTCCCCCTCTGTAAAGAATCAATAAAATATATATTTAAAAAAGGCTATCAAACATTAATAAAATAAAGAATAGTTGCCATTTTGTAACTAATATGTTCAGAACTTCCTTAAAATCTGATATGTTTTCTTTTATGTCAGAAAGAACAAGATTTTCTTTCCCAGCCCCCCTAGGAAATTTTATGGACCATATAAATTCTTGTCTGTGTCTGAGTCCATTGCATGATGGCATGATTCACGGAATAACCTGGGTTCCCAATAAATAATGAGTGAATGAATGAATGTGGATTTCAGGAATTTATTTATAGCTGAACAATAAACATTAAGTGTCCCCACAAGGACTCTTATGTTCCCCACTTTCAGCTGTCCCCACTTGAGTTGACAGACTAATACCAAAAAATAGTACATTGGTGCTTATCTTTGTCCACTGTGCACATCATGTGTTTAAAAATTTTTATGAGAGTAAAGTCACAAAAGTAACAGTACTGAAAAAACTATTGTTTGTCTTCAAGATGACAAATCTAAAGCTTACTCTGTTTTCCAGAAATATCCAATCTATAAAAAGCTCCTAGAATTCCTACTATTGCCAGAAAGAACTTTAAAGAGAGATGAATACTTATTTTTGTAGACCAGGAGATCAGGAACACCTTACACTGATTCTTAGAGAGGGTTAGTCAGTAGAGAGGACAAGATGAAAAGGTATGTATTTGTTTTGGTTACACTGAAATAATATTTAAAATTTCTACCATTTAATATATAATTTACTAATAGTACTAATAATAGCATTAATCTTATATACTGTTCTTAGGTATTTCTATATGGATTATCTTTTATTTTGAACATAGGTGCCAGGAACATAGACTATGCATTAGATTAATAAACTGAAAGAGAGTTTATAATAAAAGCCAGTTCAGACCTTAGGGCTCACCACCACATGCAAATTGAGACAAAACACCATATATAGAGTGTCCCAAAAATTTATACACACTTTAACAGCTGATAACTCAATTAATTTTCACTCAGTTTCAGTTTTAACTGGTTCAAAATAATGGGTGAAGCCAGACTAAGCTGTGAACAAAGAAAATTTATCCTAAAATATATTTTTTTAAATGGGGATACATAAAAGGTAAAATTTATAGTATAAAACCAGCAACAGTGGGTGAATTGAAGGCACACAAATACCAAAGGAATCATTCTTGATGTTTGTGATTCCATTGCCATGTTATCAGCAGTGCCTGGACCAGAACCATCATCAGTTTGAAAACAGACACTGACAAAAAAAAAATCATTTTTAGAATTGGTTTTAAATTTTGAAAATGAGCTGTATGTTGATAAAGACTTACTTTATAGTCATTCAAGGTGCATATATATATATTTTTTTTTGGGGGGGAGGACATCCTGTACATGTTTTTGTTCACTTAGAATCTTTCTGAAAACCCAATATAATGCAAAGAAAGTTTTACAGAATCAACTAATGTGGAGAAACAAATAAAACCATTTCAAATATCTAGAGCATCTACAAGTTAATGACCAGAAGTTGTATTTGTTGTAACACGTTGTGACAGAGTGTTTTCCAGAGTTAATTTTGAATATGTCTCTTCATCCCTATTTAAGAACCAATGAAGTGATGAAAGCCTTGCCTTGAGTTTGGTTAGTGGCCACAAATAGAAACAATTTGCGAATTACTTGCATGATTTTTCCCCCTCAAATCATTAGCTTTGTTTTCATGTTCAGCATGAATACTTTCAGACATTACATCTCATCTTCAATGTTCTTAATGAACATGCTACATAGTGTTTGGAAAGAACATAATAAATTATAGGGTATGACTTCTGGGCAACAGAAAAGTGCCTTTACTTATTTTAAGACGCCATTATTAGTAGATCCTTCTGGATGTTATTTATGCACCACCCACAGTTGAGTCCTTAATCACAGCATTTTACTTCCCCTGAAGACACAATAATGTCAATTTGAGGCTTACAAAGAAAGTTTTCCTGTCACGTGGCATTGAGCACCTTCTTTGATATATGTTTTGTTGTTATCTACATAACATATACAGAAGCATTTTTGTTTCATTTTTAGTTATTATTTGCTATGTTCAACTGTATACTTGGCTGCTCAATAAATAAGAGAGATGATGTTTTGCCTAAGAGTTTAGAGTCCAAGTGTGAAAAAAAAAATGTATTGTTGCCAGATGTTGGCAGGGATGTTATATTTGTCCATTTGTTTTATATCTCTCTCTTTGGCTTGCAGATGACTATTTTCTTTCTATGTCCTGACATGGTCTTCATTCTGTGTGTGTCTGTGTCCTAATATCCTCTTCTTATAAGGACACCAGTCATATGAGATATGACTCATATTAGAACCCATTCTAATTACCTTACTTCTTTAAAGATCCTATTTACAAATATAGTCACATTCTGAAGTACTTTAGTTTAGGACTTTAACAGATTAATTGGGAAAGGGTACACAATTCAGCCCATAACAAACAGTAACTTGCTTTAAAATTATCAAATACCTACATATATTACGTGAAAATAATATTTTAAATATATAGAAGAATATAAACTAACTAGAGGCCCAGTGCACAAAATTCATGAACTGGGGGCTGAGGGAGGTGGGGTTCAGCCTGGCCTGCACCCTCTTGCAATCTGGGACCACTGGGTCCTAACTGCTCACCTGCCTGCCTGATTGCTCCGAACCCCTCTTCCTGCATGCCTGCTTGATTGCCCCTAATCACTCACTTGCCTTCTTGATCACCCCTAACCGCCTCTGCCTGCCTACCTGATCACACCTAAATGTTTGCCTGCTTGTCTAATCACCCCTAACCACTCACCTGCCTGCCTGATTGCCCCTAACTGCCTATGCCTGCCTCATTACCCTAACCATTCGCCTGCCTGCCTGATGGCCCCTAATCACTCTCTTGCTTTCATGATCACCCCTAACTGTCTCTGCCTACCTACCTGATCACACCTTAATTTTTTCCTGCTTGTCTGATCACCCTTAACCATTCACTTGCCTGCCTGATTGCCCCTAACCAACTCTGCCTGCCAGCCTCATTGACTCTAAATGTTCATCTGCCTGCCTGATCACCCCTAACTGCCTCTGCCTACCTGCCTCATCACCCCTAACTGCTCACCTGCCTGCCTGATCGCCCCTAACCACTCTGCCTGCCTGATTGCCCCTAATCACTTGCTTGCCTGCTTGATTGCCTCTAACTACTTGCCTGCCTGCCTGATCACCCCTAACTGTCTATGCCTTGGCCCTGCTGCTGCAGTTTCATCCAGAAGGTCATCCAGAAGGATGTCTGGAATGATGTTGGGAAGGTCATTTGGCTGTCCAGTCTAATTAGCTTTTATTATTATAGATTAATACTATTAAAATAGACATAGTGTCAATTTAAAGTTACAAAAGAATGAAACCTTAAAATTATTGCTATAAGACACCATTCTTTATTTTAAAGTGATCTAAATATAATAAATTAAAAAAATTTGAAGTTATAATTCTGAGCCTTTAATAATGAAAATTTTAATACCAAGAAAATAAGAGAATAGTTTGCCCAAATTTTAAGTAAATATTGCAGTTATTTTGAACATATCAACAGCATTGCCAGAAATGTTTAAATCATTACTACGACTACTAGAGTTATATGAATATTTTAGTAAGTCATATTCAAATAAATGTGTTTATTAAAGGCCATTGTAGAATATATTACCTACTTTACATAAAAACATAAGCAAAATTATTATAGTGAAACAACAAATTATATTATATTTTAGTACAGGAAAAAAGTTGGCATATAGGATTATAAGAAAGTACAAAATGTACTGATTTATTTAGAAAAAGTTGCTTTAAGTACACAAATTAATGGAATATTGCTGGAATCCATGAATAACCCATGAAGAAGAGATTGATAGTCAATGGTTTTTAATGGACTATATTAATGGCAATTTGGTCATGTAAAAAATTATAGCTTTATATCATTTTTATATTTTACAATGCTTTAATATTTTCTCAAAAATATAAGTTAGACAGTTGAAAATTATGGCAAATGTTAGTACCTTGAATATAATGTTTATCATTCCTATTTATTTTCTATATAATATTTTATTAGAAAGAATTTTAAGCATACATAAACACTGATAAGATTTTACACTGAATATTTATGTACCAATCATCTAGATTTTATAATTCCTATTTTTCTAAAATTTTCATTATTTATATATCCTCTATCTAGTCCTCTCTTCATTTATTAACTTATCCTATTTCCTAATACTACACTTCAAAGTTGCAGACATCAGTACATACCCTGTGACTCAGCAAGCATGTCATCTAGGGAGCAATGTGTACTTCACATTTTTTCCTCCAAAGATGAAATTCACATATAAAAAAGTGCACAAAATTTAATTTTATTATATGACCAGTTTTATAATATCTATGCCTGTGTAACTCATACTCTCACATAGATGTACAGCATCCCTATCACCACACAAAGTTTCCTCATGATGCCTTTTTAGTCACTGTCCACATCTACCCAGATGCCAGCACTATTCTCATCCTTTGATATCATACACATTAGTGATACGTCTAGCACTTGACATAAACAAAAGCATATGGTATACATACTATCCATGATAATCTATAATAATAAAAACATAATATGCTAATTAGATTGGACATCCTTCTGGACGACCTTCCAGAAGAAGCCTGGGCTGCAAGGGAAGCCTGGTTCCAGAGTGCCAGAGGGAAGCCAGTGCCAGCAGCTAAGAGAAGGAAAGCTTACTCTTGCACAAATTTTGTGCATTGGGCCTTTTAAAGGCTCCTATTACTCATCATGATGTTTTACACATTCATCCATGTGGTTGTTTATTTCTTTTTACTGTGCAGTGTCATTTCATAGTATGAATAGATCTTTCTGCTATTGATGGGCTATTGGGCTGCTATGAATAAATATGCCCTCCATTTATTCCTAAGTCTTTTGTGGATATATATTTTCATTTTTCTTTTGTATATACTTAAGAGTAAAAGTCCTGTTTTTCTTTTCTGCATTTAATAAAGGGTCCTATCTAATAAAAGAGTAATATGCAAATTAACCATCACTCCACAACAAAAATGGCGGTGTCCAAAGACACAAGATGGCGGCGCCTAGTCCTCTTGCCCTGCCGGAGTCCCCCAGGCTTCCCAGCAGCAGCAGTTCGGGGTGTCTGGCTGAGAGCTTCCCGCCCCCATGCAGCGATCCCCATCCAGTGGCAGCAGCCTGGGGTGTCCAACTGGGAGGCGCCAGTGCCCAGTGCAATCCCCAGCCAATGGTGACAGCCTGGGCTGTGGTCTCAGGCCAGCAGGGCCATGCACCCAAGCCACACAATCCCCCAGCCATGATGGCAGCCTGGACTGGGGTCTCAGCCTGGCCAGGGCATGATCCCCTTCCAGCAGGGCAGCCTGGGGTCCCAACCACTGAGTCACACCAGCCAGGCAGATGTGGAGAATCTTAAATGTTTCTTTTTTAAAAATATATATTTTATTGATTTTTTTTTTTTTACAGAGAAAAAGGGAAAGGAATAGAGAGTTAGAAACATCTAGGAGAGAAAAACATTGATCAGCTGCCTCCTGCACACTCCTCACTGCGTATGTGCCCCAAACCAAGGTACATGCCCTTGACCAGAATCGAACCTGGGACCCTTGCATCTGCAGGCCAATGCTCCATCCACTGAACCAAACCAGTTAGGGGTGTCCAATATGCTAAAGAAAAAACCATATCTAATAAAGAGGGAATATCCAGGGGAGGGTATTTAGAAGAGATAGGGTTGTCAGGGGAGGGCAGTTGGGGACAATTGGGCTGGCAGGGGAGCAGTAAGGGGGTGATCTGACTGACAGGCAGAAGCAGTTAGGGGCAATCAGGCAGGCAGGTGAGCACTTGGGAGCCAGCAGTCTTAGACTGTGAAGGGGATGTCCCACTGCCTGTTTAGGTCCTATCCCTGTGGACCTAAACAAGCAGTTCGTCATCCCCCAAGGGGTATTAGATTGGAGAGGGTGCAGGTTGGGCTGAGGGAGACCCCTTTCCCCCAGTGTATGAATTTTGTGCACTGGGCCTCTAGTTTTAATATATTTAAAGATTTATTGTTTTGCAATTTTAAATTTAAATAGATGGTAAATATTGTAAGATCATCTTGAGAATTTTGTTTGCCTACGAGCTAGGCCTGTGGGCCACATTTAACTGACATCCTGTTTTGTGGACCAAGGTCAGTCCCATCCACTTCCATATTGTCTGTGTTCACTGTGGTGCCACCTCTTTAGAGAGTTGAGTAGTTGTCACAGAGGCTTTACAGCCTCCAAAATCTAAAATCTTTCTGTTTTTCCATTTATGGGAAAACAGTTTCTGTCTGCATGTATTTTGTTGTATGATTATAAAAACTAGTAGTTAGGTATATCTCTATTCACTGCATTTCTTTATATAATCAGATATTTACTTTTATTCACTTATATGATGTTTTAAATAACTTCTCAAAACTGGCTTTTCATTATATCCATGATAGCTAATCAAGGGTCTGGAAATAAAAGGACTGGAAGAAACAAGAAAGTCTGGAGAGATATAAAAATATTGATATGAAAGCTTTATATTATATTTATTGTCTATTTGTTCTCTTTTCATTTATATAAGGTATCCCAAAACCTGTATACATACTTTAGTAGCTGATTGCTCAATTGATGTTTCTTTCTTGAACCCATTGAAATTAATAATTATTAAAAGTATCCATCTATGTCTATGTCTATGTCTATGTCTATGTCTATGTCTATGTCTATGTCTAT
>JAAGEH010000480.1:21187430-21223192 GCA_011751065.1 Lasiurus cinereus | reverse complement strand
ATCTATATCTATATCTATATCTATATCTATATCTATATCTATATCTATATCTATATCTATATCTATATCTATATCTATCTATCCATATATATTGCCAGTGTTTGTAATGTACAAAACAACCAAAGAGATGTCTGAACACCAGGCTATGGGCGCTGCAGGCTTGGGTAGGTGAGGACTAGTGAGTGGGCTGAACTGCTGACCTTTCAAAGAGAGAAAGAGGTGGAGCTGATCAGCAGCTGTTGTGGCTGCTGGCAAGGCCTGGAGAGAGAAGCAGAGTCTGATCCACAGCCTCCATGACAGCTGCTGATCAGCCTTGCCTCTCTCTCTCTGAGAGGTCAGCAGTTCAGCCCATTTGCCAGCAGCCTGGGATGGCTGCTGAACAGCTCTGCTTCTCTGATCAGGCCTGTCAATAGGACTGGAGATGCTGAATGTCATAGAAACCAGCCAATCAGAACATAATCTGGGGGAACTGAGAAGCAAAACCTAAGGTGAGAGCTGAGGAGGGGTTTTAAGGGCAACAGCTATTTAGTGTAAGTGTAAGAAAGCAGTTCAATTAGTTTAATGATCGGTTTGGCAGTATAGTGCATATGGTTGGCTGTCAGTCCAGATATAGGGATTATGTATTTATGCCTGCCAAGAGCATCTCCTCCTGCTGAAAAAGGCTTTCCCCCCCATTTAAGCAATCCTAACCTACACAATCTATTTATACTAACAAAAGGGTAATATTCTAATTAGACCAGGTCGACTGACCATCTTCCAGATGTCCAACTTCCTTCCAGAAAAAGCCATGGTGGTGGGGGCCAAGGCAGAGCAGATAGGGGATATCAGGCAGGCAGAGAAGGGCAGTTTAGGTCGAGATCAGGTCTGCAGGGTAGGGTTGTTGGGGGTAAGATCAGACCAGTAGGGGAGGGTAGTTGGGGGCAATCAGGCAGGCAGGCAGAGGCAGTTAGGGGTGATTAGGCAGGCAGGCAGGTGAGCTGTTAGGAGCCAGTGGTCCCAGATTGTGAAAGGGGTGTCCGACCAGTAGTCAGACATCCCCCAAGGGGTCCCTGATTAGAGAGGGTTCGAGATCAGGCTGGATTGAAGGAACCCCCACCCCCCGCACAAATTTCATGCACCAGGCCATAGTATATACTGTGTGTGTGTGTGTGTGTGTGTGTGTGTGTGTGTGTGTGTGTGTATGGGATACCCTGTAATTATTAAACTTTGTTGGAATTTTTCTTTCAGAGTATATTTTATATGCATAATAGTTTCCTTTTTTATTCTTAGACATTGGTTCTATTTGGATAGGACTTATACATTTCTTACATGACTTCTTTTTTAGTTTTAATCACTTGATGATGCCTTTTGGGTATTTCCATATAGAAGGTTCTATTATCTGAGGTTCTTTTGTTTAATTCTGCCTCTTAGTATGCCCACTGCTTTTGTATTGGACATCATCTCTGTATTTGATCACAGTTTGGGTTGGGGTTTCATCCTCAGCAAGGTGCATCCCTGAACCACTTTGTGGCCTAGATGGAGACCATGCATCTCCAAGTTGGTTTCATCAAGTTACTTCAGAAATATTATCAATATGAGCTTGATTGTTGTGTTAATTTTTCAGCTTAGTGTTTTCTCAATTTCACTGGTAAAGAATTTAAAATATAGCAAACTAAAAATATATTCAGACTTTTGCTATATTTAATAGTTTAAATAGCTTAAGCCTCAAATATGCATGTAGTTCATGTCTGTCATAAAGCATTCGAGAGAATATTGTTTCATAATACAGACCCAATCTCTGCTCACAAGTGTTCTTATCACACATGTGACCCATCCCAGCACTAATCAGTTTTCTGAAAGTATTTGAATGTCTTTTTTTTTCTTTTGTTTTTTGTTAATCCTCATCCAAGAATATTTTTCTATTGATTTTTATAGAGCGTGGAAGTGAGGGATAAAGAGAGAGAGAGAAACATTGATGAGAGAGACACACATTGATTGGTTGCCTCCCGCATATATCCTGACCAGGGCTGGAAATTGAGCCTGCAACCAAGACTTATGCCCTTGACCAACCAGAATCAAACCCAGACCCTTCAGTTCATAGGCCAACACTCTATCCACTGGGCCAAACTGAGTAGGGCTGAATGTTTTATTTCAACTTTTCAACTCATGTAGGCTCACAACCTCATTGTGGATGTTAAAAATCATCACTCAAGCTATCTGAGTATGAAACATACACACGCACACACACGCGTGCGTGCACACACACACACACACATCTGTACTCCATAACCCCACAGCTCTAATTCATCAGCTTTTATCTTTCTTTCTCATATTCCTCTTCAGTTCTGATGGCAAAAATTCTTTTTCCCCTTTGTTTCCAGCTTGTAGATGCAATGGAAAGTATGTTGGTGTGTGTTATATGGCATGGTACATTTTTATGCAGGATAATTTTTTGCTGTTTCTTTTATCTTGCTGATTCACATCAAAGATTTGTGAGTTTTGTTGTTGGTATTGTCTTTATTATAGCACCTCTTCCTGGAGAGAATAAAAATGGAAACGTTTTTATTTTGTTTATTCAATTTATTTGCATCATTCAATTTAGAGCAAAGCTCATGTGCATGGATGTTAACATGCTACAAATGAAATGAAAATAGAAATTGCAGTCAATGAAGGAAGGAGAGCTAAACACTCTTCGAGTGAAACTTAACATAGTTGCCCTGAGAGAATGAAATGTGACTCAAAAATTCGCAACAGACAGAGCAGAAAAAGGTTGCCTTTGGTCCCCATATCTCATTAGAAAGTCAACAGCACACTCATTTCTTCAGGAAGTCTGCCCTTCTTCTGGACACACTTAATGTCATCCCAGGTGTCATTAGGTGAACATAGGCAGACTACCCTTGTGCAAGACTATCCTCGATAGATAAGGAATTAGCAGAGTAATCTAGCAAAAACCAGGGTCAAACTTTGACCCAGACAAATATGCTTCCAAATTCAGACAATGATCTTTACTTATTTTTAGAATTTAGATAAGTTTCTTGAACTTTCAGACTCCCAGTTTTTTCACTAGTAAACTGTGAATAATGTCACCTCAATTTTGTGAATATTTGAGAATCAGGATTAATTTCATATACAAATGGGAGAGCAGGTCTCATGTAATTCTCCTTTACTTTAGTGTATGGAACAGAGCTGTGGTGCAGAGGCCCACATCAGAATCACAGGTGCACAAGGTTAGGGGATATTAAAGCTGACGCTTAGGTGTACGTCCCTGATTTTTCTTCAAGCTCAGCAGCACTCTTAAGTATGACTAATTAATCCAGTCTTAAAATTGAAGTTCAGAATGCAAATGCTATTTGAAGAATAGGATTTAAAAATACTCTACCAAATGGAGATATAAGTTTTATAAAATCATCAAGAAATAACAGGTATCATTGTAGAACCATGCTGGTGGAAATAACAATAGCTGCACTAAATGGAGTGGTAAAGTGTTCCAAGGCTCAGAGCAATGCTGAGTGCTCCACACCCTCATATTCCCAATTACTAGGTACAGATGTGAAAGTCAGTGAAGAAGACTGATAGGGAAACAAATTATTTATTTGAAATATGGTGTTGCAGAAAAAGCTCTGCGGGTACCCTGGACTGCCAGAAAGATGAACAAGTGGATCTTAGAATGAATGAATCCTGAAACATTGCTGGAGGCAAAAAATGACAAAATTGAAGCTGACCTAATTTAGGCACATTGTGAGAAGGCAGGGCTCTTTGAAAAAGACAATAATGTTGGAAAAAAATGAAAGCCACAAGAAAAGAGGAAGACCAACTATCAGATGGACTGACTCCATAAAAAAAGTGGGAGGCATGAATGTATAGGAACCGATCAGGGCTGTTGAGAACAGGGCACTGTGGAGGTCACTCATTCAAAGGGTCACTAGGAGTCAGAGCCGACTCAACAGCACAAAACACACACAACATGTTCAGGCACTATCCCAAGTAGGCCAGGTTTTAGAACTTATCTCCATAGCCTAAGAGATACCAACTGTTACTCTGCCCCTTTGATAGAGAAAAAAAAGTGATCAAAGAAAGGTGATTGTTTGTTCAGTTAGAAAGCGTGAGGTAGTAGGCTTTGACCCTGGGCAGGCTGCTACAGCCTGCATTACTAACCCCACACACAGCCCACAAACCAGCAGAACTTAGGAAACAAAGCCCTGGCGCTGTGTGTCCACATTCACACAGAGTCTCACAAACAAGCCAGCTTTAAGTCAGAATTTTTTTCTCTCATTTCATCTGTACCGGGTGCTCTGGCATTCTCTAACTTCAATAGAACTTCAAATAGTGGCTGCTGGCAGCATGGGAGCACTTTACCGTCCTTTTGTAGGTTTAGAGCCATTCCCAGGTGAGATTCTCAGCAGTCTCAATGGCCATTACATGAAAGGTGTTATCTTCAGCTGCTTCTATATTCCTGGGCATAGATTGGTCTTCCTGTGATCTACCAAGGACATTGGTTCAGCTGAAAATTGACTATCTATTCTCAGGTGGATCTGAACATGCTGTTATTTATAAATAATATTGTTAATTATGAAAATGTCTCATTTTTGGAACTCAAAAAGAATGGCATTGCTTTGTTCTGATCAGTGAGGACTGACTCTTCCCTGTCACCTGACATTGTATTCTCATCTCAGCCAGGCAAGGTGAGAATATCCTTAGTTTCACCACTTCATATTCATTCTCTCTCCAGCTCTCATCATTTATGTTCCAGGGAGATACCTCTGTCAAGTATTTTTTAATGGACTTGCTTCTTTTATAAAGTAAAAGAAATAAACTCAGCCCACATGCCCAGCTTGCCTTGCCCATGGACTAGTTAATATTCAGGATACACCCTGGCAAGTCTGTCTTCACTTGTAGTGAGGGGGGTTGAATATGCTGTCTTTGGTGTGATCTGTGCACAGCCGGAGGACGAGGCCAGGGGAACGAGGTAACCCTGGTAACAAAGAGGGCTCTAATAATTTTTTAAAAGACTTGTCTAATATTCATTTTGAATAAAGATGTGAGACCTTCTCTGTGCAACCCTTTTAATGAGCAGCACAGCTCTTTAGATAGTCTTGGGAGAAAGGCTCCTTTTTTCCATTATAAAGAAAGACTTTAGTAGGATGCTTCATAATGAAATACAGGATCCTTTCTACAGTCTCTTTTATTACATTCCTCACATGAGAGTGACTGCTGGCTACCACTCCTGCTCCTTCTCCTTAGAAAGGAAACAATGCCCTGACTGCATCCTACAGAGATTTAGGGAGATCCTGTCTGCCCCACAACACAGGTCTGGAATTGCAAAGGATTTGAGAGTGCACAATTGTCTAAATATATGGAGTGGGAGAAACTAAGGTAGCTACCATGAGAAAGTTCTGGAAAGAAGTAAAGAAGACAAGGAGAGGGGGAAAAAATGGATCACTTCTACTTTACCTCGCTGTTGCCTCTCAAAATGAGCTTCTGTTACTTTTGACATTAAAATAGCAATGGCAATATATCTCAGTATACAGCTGCAAAGTTAGTTATCCTTGTCAGGGTGGGCTTGGGAAGCTAATTTAGATATAATTTCTTGCCAGATGTTATCCAATGAGTTGACATTCTTAAGAGATTTCCAAAAGATAACAGAGACTGTACATTTTATTTTATTTCATTATATGTGTGTATGCTATCTTTGATATTTATATTTAAAACTAGAGGCTCAGTTCATGAAATTTGTGCATGGGTGGAGGAGTGTCCCTCAGCCCAGCCTGCACCTCTTCAATATGGGACCCCTGACTCCCAACTACTCACTTGCCTGCCTTCCTGATGGCCCCTAACTGCTTTTGCCTGCCAGCCCAATTACCTCCTAACCACTCCCCTGCCAGCCTGTTTGTCCTAACTGCCCCCCCTTCAGGCCTGGTAACCCCTAACTGCCCTCCCCTTCAGGCCTGGTCCCCCCCAACTGCTCTTCCCTGTAGGCCTGGGTCCCCCACAACTGCCCTTCCTGTAGGCCTGGTTGCTCCCAACTTCTCTCCTCTGCCAGCCTGGTCATCCCTAACTGTCCTCCCCTACTGGTTTGATCACCCCCAACTTCCCTCCCTTGCAGGCCTGGTCCCTCCCAACTGTCCTCCTTTGCTGGCCATCTTGTGGTGACCATCTTATGTCCACATGAGGTCAATCATCTTTGACCACATGGGGGCAACCATCTTGTGTGTTGGAGTAACAGTCAATTTGCATATTACTCTTTTTTTACATAGGAGGATTAGATAGAATAGAGGCCAGATGCACAGATGGGCACTGCCTGGTTCACCCTAAAGGGTGTCTCGGGAGATCCCATGGAGCAGCCTGTGTGAGGGTCTGTGGTGGTTTGCAGGCTGTCCATGCCCCCCAGCAACCCAAGTGGAGGCCCTGGTATCTGTGATTTATTTATCTTCTATAATTGTAACCTTGTAGCCTAAAATGGAGGCCAAGGTAGGCCAGGACAGGTGGGAAGCTTGGTTTTCTCCACTGCCAGGGAAACCCAAGCCTCCTGCTCTCTCCATGGCTTCAGCCATCTTGGTTGGGTTAATTTGCATACTCGCTCCTAATTGGCTGGTGGGCATGGCTTGTTCGTGTAGGGAAGGTATGGCAATTTGCATATTACTCTTTTGTTCTAAGGATAGGAGGCATACATTAAAGAGATTGCTTAAATGCAGTTACATAATTTAGAGAATTCAATCATTTGATTTCCTGCTTTGTGGCCTACCAATCCCATTAAGATATTTCATTCCTAAAAACAGGAGGCTGTGGTCCATCTAGGGTAGTTCTCAGCTATTTTGGCATAGGATTCAACCTAACTTTATATGTAACTAAGAGTTTCAGAAAAATCTCTGGTGTGGTCTTGATCTAAGAGAAATACAAGCTCCCAGATGTAAGGAAATATTTTCTTTAATCTTCTGAAAAGTGACTGGAAATTAATGAAAATGAAAACATTTCTTTAAGATCCACACAGATATGAACCACGCCCCCCCCACATTATGCTTTTTAAACCTGTGAATGATCTCCTTTATTTAAAAAAAAAAAAAAAAAAGTAGCCCCGGACAAGTTACACAGGCAGGGGAGACTATAGGCAACACTGCTGCATATGTAGATGGTGTGCACTATGCCCTTAAGGGAGTACATCTGCTTGTGTCCCCTTAGTGATGGCTGTTGTGGTGAGGTTATTGCGGTTTTGTTTTAATGCATTGGATTGGGCTATAGTTGGCTCACCTGCTTGTACTCCTGCCTGGTGAGCTGTTAATCTTCACAGCCGAGAGTATTTACTCTTACCTTTTAGTTCAGCCCATACATTCCTCTGACACCAAGTATTTCTTTTAATCAGATTGAGATAAAGAACATAGGACATCTAACTGATCAACTAAGAATCTACAGCTTTGTTAATGGTCTTAGTCTGATTCTAGAAACTGTCTCTAGTGAGGATGTTATATTACTTTACATGGTATTAAATAACATTTCCTTGTAGGGTGAAAATAACTTATTTAGGAAATTGAAAAAAATGATTTAACATTTTCTAACAAGATAACTTTTCCAGTTTAATAGTGATACCCAATTATATTATGTTTTTTTTTAATTAGCCTATTTGTAGGGACTTGCTATACATAGAAAAATGTTTTTTCCATTTAGATTATTCAGTGTTTAATTTATATAGGATTGTTCTTATTTTCTCAGAGTGGTCTTTATTAGTTTCCTTGCTTTTGCCTTGAAAAGGCTTCTTTTCTCCCTGATGTCTTCCTTCAATAATTTCAACATGTCCTTTATATCTTACCTTTGATATCACTTCTTCTAAAAAAATTTTAATTTCCCCCAAGACTGGGTTAGCATTTGGATCACACCATAGTGCAATCGAGAATGTATGAAATCACCACATTGTACATCTTAACCTTGAACAGTGTCACTTGTCATTTATATCTTAATAAAGCTGGGGCGGAGAGGCAAGTTCTTCATTTATCTTCTAATTATCAAATGCTATGGCTTCTTAGTCTTCATTCCATTAAAAATTTTCACTGTGCTTTTCACCAGTATCAACCTGTTTTGTGCATGTGAATACACACATCTGAGGAACCTTCTCTGCTTCAACTTATTCTCACTCAATTTTACCCTACATTTCTCTCTTCTTTGATCTTCTTCCTGATCTCTACCACTTATCTCATTTACCTCCACTGTTTCATCTGGCATGTTAATACATATTATATCCCAAACTTCAATTTCTAATCTTTATCTCTCTCTTGAGCTTCTAACCAGCAAAGCTTTTTGCTGCACAATTTATGTGAAAACATTGGAGTATTAGACACATAAATTCTCTAATCTAAATTTATCATTCTGCCTTCTACACTTATGTCCTAGAGCAGTGGTTGGCAAACCGCGACTCCCGAGCTGCGGTTTGCCGTTGTGTTGACTAATGAGTTTGCCAACCACTGTCCTAGAGGACCAAATGCAATAATTGCAAGTTGCAAGGCAGAAAGTTTAAAACATAGACTCTTGTCTACCTCTCATCCTGATAGTTTTCCTGTGATTCTCTCCTAATACCGTCAAACAGTGCCTGTTAACAAATTCCAGCTCTCTCAGCAGCATCCACATCACTGAAAAGTCAGACCAACCCTCACAGTGTTTCTTCTCCTGTCCTCTTGTTGACACCTTCATTACTGTAACTTCGCTGAAACACCAACCTTTCCCAGGCACTCTGTACCATGTCTTCCTTGACACCACATTGTTGTAGATTCCAAATACCTGGGTGTGGCCTCATAAACATTTTTATCTATTTATTTTCTACCTAATTACCCCACTTTTCACTTCAGTTTGTTGTCAGTATTTATTGTTGGTCATGTTGGAGAAGGTTTTGTGATTTCTTTTCTAGATCTATCTTATCTTGCTATGGCTGATTTGCTTTTTAGAAGTTCACTTGCATCTCAATGCATTCTTTTCTATAAAACTTCAACAGCTTTTGGAAATTACAAAAGAAATCTGAACTTTATATAAACTGCTCAGTTGAATTTTATGATTAGCTTGTTTGGAAATCACAGTAGTAAATGGCATTTTAAAAAATATATATAATATATAGGCAGGGTTTTTGTTGTTGTTATCTCTCTTTCTGATAAGTTTGCAAGTTTCCTTAAGACTAGAATAGTATGTTATCTGTTGTTTTGTTCCAAACATATTGCAAGCACAGACCCCTACATATGATAGGTGCTAAATAATTACTTTTTTAGAATCAGACTATGTGCACATATATGCATAACAGAGTTCAGAAACAAGAGTGGGATATCAGATTTTCAATCTTTTAAGTAAAATGTGCAGTGCAATCTCAAGTCTGGGGATAAATTTATAAGGGCTTACTTAATCTGCAGATTTTCATCATTTTCAAGATTTGTCTTCTCCCTCCTTCAGCAATATTTTTTGCTTTAGACCACAAAAATGGTGTCTTTTATCCAGGTAGTCATAATAACCTATTTCTTACAATCATTCCTTATACGCCCAGACTTGTGTTACTTCTGTTTTCTTTTAACACCTCTGTCTAGGTTACTGTCACTTTATCTCCTCATCAAAACTATTTCCCCAACTGTGACCAAAACATTCAATGTGAGTAGTTTAATTTATGAAGATTAAAAAAAAATCATTTCCAATAACCCTCCTCAGAGTTGCTTGCAGCATAGAAAATATAAACAAGGGCACTGGTAGGGATTTATTAAAAGTACTTGAGTTATAAAACTAAATACATTTTTCATAAACCACAAATGCTTAACTTAGGTTGATTAGGAATAAAATAGATGCTACTTTCAAGCTATGCTGTCACAGACACAGGCAGTGGCAACTGTGCATTCAAAGAACAATGACTTTCTTTTCTTAGTCCCTTTAGTCACTCCATGTGGAGCTGGTGTGCTATACAGTCAGTAGCAGATGTATCTGAATGATCTGCTTGGGAATACAATATTCTGCTTTGATTTTCTTTCTGTATAGTCCTGAGTACACTTTTTAATCAATGAATATTTACTGAGTATCTATAATGTATCTGCTACCATTGCAAGGTCAGAAAAACAGAGTCTTTGCCCACGAAAACTTCTCAGTATAATAGAGCATATAGCAATGGAAACTACTAACAATGAAGTGATATTATTGATATCTGCAGGATTGTGCACTGACTTTAATATAGTGACTCATTCTATAAAAAATTTCCACAAAAATTATCTAATATCACAGTGACTCTTTGAGATGAGTCTGGCTTTCTTCTCTTGTATGTAAATGAAGAAATGAATGTTTAGAACAATTCAGTGGATTTCCCAGGGTTATATACCCAGTGAATGAAAAAAACAACAACAATGGGGAAATAACTCCTTGATGGTTGAATGCAAGTTCAACATGCTTTTACGTGCACATCAGAGATGTTGTGTGCTTAAAAACATTCATTAGTGAACCCATTTCCTAGATTTCCAGTGAAAGACATAGGGACAAGTTTCTTTTGTATAGACATTCATGGACAAGCATGCATATACACACGCATATACACATCACATCTTCAGGAGTATAACTTCTGATTAAGTAGGAATTTATAGTTGGAAAATTTAAATTCATGATGTTAAAATTAGGATTAAACAGAAGTGATCACGTTTTGTTTAGCAGTAAGCATAAGCTCATTCATTTAAAAAGTTCACTCTGCTTAGGCACAAGGTTTATCTCACCAGCATGCATGCAGCAAGCTCACAAAGGGAAGTCCTTGTCTAAAGGAGAAAGCAAGTACATTCTTGGTGTTCTATTTGCATTACATTGAGAGTCAGCATTTTGTAAGCAGGTGGAAGATTAGGAAACTGGCTTCTTCTGTTGAAGGGTTAGATGGTGAGAGGTGGGCTGTGTGTTGCAGAGGTAATGGTGCTTGAACAGTTTTTAGAATTTAACAGTGAGTAAATCAGAAAAGTGAGGACATAGTCTAGGTTATCTCATATGCAAAACAAGCAATTCAGCTCAACTGCTAAAAAGTTTTAATTTATTAAAAACTAGAGGCCCAGTGCATAAAATTCATGCATGGGGGTGTCCTTCAGCCCAGCTTGCTCCTTCTCCTGGGCCTAAATGGCCAATTGGACATCCTTCTCATAGTCAAGGACTGCTGGCTCCCAGCGGTTCACCTGCCTGCCTTCCTGATTGCCAGTAACTGCTCTGCCTGCCAGCCTGAGCACCCCCTAACCAGTGCTCCCCTGCCAGCCTGTTTGCCCCTAAATGCCCTCTCCTGTGGGCCTGGTAACCCCTAACTGCCCTCCCCTTCAGGCCTGGGACCCTCCCAACTGCCTTTCCCTGCAGGTCTGGTCACCACCAACTTTCCTCCTCTCCCAACCTGGTCACCCCTAACGGCCCTCCCCTGTAGGCTTGATCACCCCCAATTGCTCTCCCTTTCAGGCCTGTTCCCAGCCAACTGCCCTCTCCTGCTGGCCATCTTGTGGTGACCATCTTGTGTCCACATGAGGGCAGGATCTTTTGACCACATGAGGGCAATCATCTTGTGTGTTGGAATGATGGTCAATCTTTATATTACTCTTTTATTAAATAGAATAGAGGCCTGCTGCATGGGTGGGGGATAGCTGGTTTGCCCTGAAGGGTGTCCTAGATCAGGGTGGGGTTCCCTTGGGGCATTGGGTGGGCTGGGTGAGGGGCTTGTGGTGGTTTGAAGGCTGGCTATGCCCCCTGGCGACCCAATTGGAGACCCTGGTATCTGGGATTTATTTATCTTCTACAATTGAAACTTTGTAGTCTGGAGTGGAGCCAAGACTTCTGCTTGAACAGCCATTGAAACTGTTATCTTAAGCAGAGGTCTGGGCTGGCCAGGCTTTTCGGAAAGTTTGTCTCCCTCTATCACTAGTTGCAACCCAAGCCTCCCTCCTCCTCTCTCTGTGGCCATAGCCATCTTAGTTGGGTTAATTTGCATTCTCACTCTGATTGGCTGATGGGTGTGGCTGCTAGGCGTGCCTGTGGGTGTAGCAGAGGTATGGTCAATTTGCATATTACTCTTTTATTAGATGGGATATTTGCAGTCACCCCTAAGTGACCACTGGTCAATTTTTGAGAACCTTAGAAGCCTCCATGTAACTTCTCTGATAAACATTGAACTATGTTTACATAATCTACAGAACTCATTGTACACTGTCACCACAATCGATGTGAAGAAAATTGTTCATTTTCCCCTCCCTGTTCCCAACGAGAGCTCAAGTTATAAAATATTGGCAGGAGCGTGTTTATCACACCTGCACAGAAGTTCAAAGCTGGGCTTAGGTGATTCCTTTGTATCTTACCTGTTACTTAGTCTTCCCCTTTCCCTGAGGTGTCAGTGGCCAGTAGTCATCACTGCTCAGCAGCATCTCTAAGTGGGAAACACTCTCAGGATCCTGCTATTCAATCATCCTGATTTTGTATAGATAAAACAATGGGCTAGTGAATGAACTTTTCACTTTTCAAACAGTTCTTCTAGAGTCACAGTCACATAAAGTAGCTGTTGCTTGGTTAGCACACCACATGGAACCAGCAGCCAGGCACTCCAGATCATTATTTTTCTGAGTGGGGTTTCCTGGCTGACATCCTCTTGTTCTCTGGGGAAGAAATAATTACTCATCTACCAGCTCCTTTGATGAGTTCACAGGACATATATTGTAACCCCAGTTTCTATTACAGATCCAGACAACGCATATTTATTACCTGTGTAGGTCAAGGCACAGCTCTGCATGATGGGGCAGTCAAATCAGCACTTAAATTACTTCCTGTAAATAAGACTCATTAACTGTGGTGACCTAAGGACACTTTCAATTGGAGATGCTGCCCAGTGAAGAGAGTCCTGTATTAATCCTGCTGCTGCCGTGGACTCAGCTTCCCTTTGCTTGTTACTCAAAGAGATTGACTCTTGGCTCCTTACAGCTAAAGGAGGAACCCAGACACCTTCTTCCACATTTGCTCATCTTTTCCATAAAAAAGCTGAAGGTTTGATATTTACATTAAACGTAAGAGAAAAGAAATCACCAAGAAATTTGATGTTCAGAGAAACCATGTGAAAAGGCTATAAAAACTGACTTCTCTTGTTCCAAAAATCCATGGTGAGGTGCCATTTTTGGGAACAATTTAGGATGTTATCTCAGTAGCTCACTTGTGAAATAAATACTATAATTTTAAACCTTTTTGTAAAATAAGTGTAATTCCATTTTTTAAAAGCCTTGAAAAATATCTAAATATATAGTATTTTTTTATTAACACTAAAATTACCCTATATAAATTGTGAAACAATTTATTAGATTAAAAATGTATTTGAAGAAGGGAGCGGTATTATAAATTCTTTATCAAAGACAAGAATAAGACTGCTTCACATTTATAAACTTCATCACCAGCAATGTCTTTTTTGTATATATAGTGAAATGCCTCTGACAAGAAACTGTATTTGACCTGGAAGTCAAAATGCCTGGGACTGAAACAAAGGATACTATGTGTGAAAACTGAATTCACAGGTGTGGATTCTTATCTGCCACTAAGACTTCTAATCTTTTTTTTTTACTAGCAGGTACTACCAGGTGTGATCCCTCCAGACAGAAAAAATACAAGTATACCTGTTTGTTTATGTCAGGACCAATTTTACAGGACTGTAAATTGATTTCTTCCCCAGGTGTCATTTGTATTAGGGTCAAAGAACACCTTAGATATATGTGAGTGTCCTAAGGCAGCTCTCATTTCCCCCCTGAGAGTATGCGGCAGCACAGAATACCAGCTACTCATGAGTCACACTGCTCTGGAATTTCTGATGTAACTCTTGACTTGGCTGGAGGAAGCAAAGTTGCTGCCAAGAAGTTGGTGAGACTTCTTTTGAGTTTAGTGATAAGCCTTGTTGAAGGGCAAAGATAACTGTCTGAAGTCAGCATACTCAGAAGAATGTTAAATAGAAGAGGTAGATGGCATATGACATATCTTTAGAAATGCTACAAGCTCCAGAGCACCAATATGCATGAAATTTCCCCTGTGATAGCTTCTCCTTGGACTAAGTCCTTATCCTGGGTCTCTGGGAAGAGCAAATGCTCATCTTGGAAGCATCGATGGACTCTATATTATATTCTAGGTATCTGGTAAATAGAACAAAACTCCTTACTATAAAGATATATAAATACAACTCCATCCAGGAGTAAGCATAGAGGATTGCAGAATGTGTAGAAGTTAAATAATCCAAAGAGATTAAGAATGGAATTCCAGGAAGAAAAAAATAACATTAGGGGGAGGGAAATAATGAAATAAACACAGATCATATACAAAAAAGTGAGCTGATCTGTCTGCTCAGTTTAGGAGTTCAAAATACTATTCAAAAAATCAGGAGGGATCAGACCTGTTTCAAGTGCATGCTGAAGAACTTGCAAACACTAGGGTGATTTTAAATCCTTATGTGGCATGTTTTGCAAGATTGTTTAGCAGAAGCATTGAAGGAAGGTAGGAAGGAGGAGTGACCCAGGCAAGGCAAGAAGTTAGGCACCTGTAGTGATCTAGGGAATGGATCTATATTTTCATTGGAAATTAGAACAATTTCATGCTTCATCATGAGTTCTTAGAAAAATATTTTTCTTTTGAATTAATACAAAATGCACTTGTCCTTTCTGACTCACTGAAAATTTGAAAGTTAAGTTCAAAATGCTTTCAAACCACAAAGCACAATCCAAATATGAGCTATGATACTAGGAACAAAGAATGAGAAGACCAGATGTAAAAGACAATGCTAACGGCATCTCCAAGATTTTGAAACTGGGCATAGAAAAAGCACATGTCCTTGAAAAGTAGTACAAAGGTAAATTATTTTGAAGAGAACAATAGGGAGCATATTTAGGAATTATTTAAATCCCTTGTGAAATAAAACATACCTCAGTGGAGATGCTTTATGTGGTGAGGTTTACATGAGATCACAATATAAACAGAAATATCAATAATAGTGAGCAGTCATTGAAATATGCCTACTAGCCTGACTGGGCATATTAAGTTAATCATCTCAAGTAGCTCTACTCACATGTATCTCCATGCAAAATGATTGTTAGAGTTGTGTGTGTGTGTGTGTGTGTGTGTGTGTGTGTGTGTGAGTGAGAGGTGTATTCAGTTTACCAAGTTAGTTTGTTGTGGAATTCTAAACAGGCTCTATACTCACTCATTATTTCTGGTCCTAGAAGGTGAAAATCAGAAGTTAGAGCAGGAAACTCCGTCAAGAGGAAGGAAAACAGGAAATATGCAAAATGTATGGGAGGAAAATAATGAAATAAACACAGATTGTGTGCAAAGAAGTGAACATATCTGATTAAAACTAAAATGTATTTATGATCATTATAATCTGCCTGTGTATAATTTATTGACTAATATGTAGATCAGCCTTGTAATGGAAAGCAAAAGTAGACCTAGGGAATTGGGAGATTAAACCAGTGGATTCTAATGCTTCTCAATCAGGGCATTTTTTTCCACCTGTGAAATATTTGGCAAAGTGTGGAAACTCACAGCCAAGTCCAGAGAGCTAATAGCAGCTAATGGATGGAGGCAGGGATGCTGCCAAAATGCACAGGACAGCCCCTTACAACAAAGAATGATCAGCCCACTTCAAATTGGGAAGCTCTGCATGGCTGCATCTGACATCCAGATCATAGAGCAAATACACTGAGCAGAAGCAGAATTTGGCGCCAGAGGTCCCTACACATTAAAGTAAAGAGTGCAGGATCTTGGGACCATGAGTCAGCAAATCTAATGTGATGTTTGTGTCAGGTGTACCTCAGGTAACTCCAGAGTGTCTCTTGGCCACACTTTGCTCCCTGACTCTTGGCTATCTTGCTCAGTCTTAGTTGATGCTCACCAACTTGTTCAACCTGGTGTAGCTCCACTGCCCAAGGCTGGCCAACTTCTTTACTAAGTCCCTAGTCATCTTCCCATATCCTTGTTAGATGATGGCCCACCTGATAGGGTGCTATCTTCATTCTCAAGATGCTTCTAAAAGTGGTGCAGGTGTTCTTGCTGGGGACACAGCAGGTGCTCTGTAGAATCTCCTGAAGCTGGAACCAGCATAGTGACAGGGGACCCAGTATTTGCTCCCCATGCTACCCTTCCTCATACTTCTCACTTTTGCTATCCTGGGGTTTTAACTCCCCAGAGAGTATTGTAAAAAGTGTTGCATCAAGCCCTATTTTATGAAGCCCAGAAAATATATAGATTGTATGTATTAGAATTCTGGAAAGGTGTGTTTGAAGAAATGAGGAAAAACAGTTGAGCTTATCTGTTCCAATGGCCAACTAAAATGGACTTGGAATATTGTTTGAAGAATATAGACTGCCCAAAACTCTAAATAAGTTTAAGCAAGGTTATATGGAATAATATGCAGTTCTTTTCACAAGAATTTCTTACTCAAAATAAGAAGACAGCTGCATGAAAATTCTTTTTTATACTTAAGTAGGGAAATCTAGAGTTTCCAGATACTTGTTATTTTTTCATCTGCAGGATGAGTGTCTTTGATGTTGTTGTCCCTTTTCATGTCTCATTTGGCCTTTGGACTAAGGTGGCCACCACTTAGCCTCCAGATGTGGCTATTTTATTCAGCTGCACTTGGAGAAGATTTGGCCACATCAATTTAGCCCTGATGTGGAAGCATACTTCCTGAAATTACTGAACAATAACCTACTTTTCAATCATACAATAAACATATATGTACTAGTGACCTGGTACACAGATTTGTGCACACTGAAAAAATATTAATTAGAAGAAATATTTTAATATTACTATTTTCCCTTTCTCTATAATAGAAGTGTCAACCAAATTCATGATCAACAATGACAGATCAAAATACACACGATTGGTGCCAGTGAGAGCTTTATATGTATCATGCATGTGCAAGTCAACATAAACTTTTATATATATAGAATAACCTTGCTTAATGAGACCTGCTTTCTGATTTAGCTAAACATTTTCCAGCCCAGTGAAGCAACCCAACTTCTCTTTCAGGTAATTGTCAGAAACACAGCAGTAAATATCAACACAAAGCAAATTGTCATTGTAGATCACACAGGGAGAACAAAGGGTAATATATTTAACTGTAGCAGTGTTTGACTATATTCTGCACAGTGAGAAAATCTGAAGTTATTTTCAAGGTCCACCATTTCTTATTTCTTTTCAATTTGGTCAAGTTTCTAAACTTTCTAAATCTCCATATTCTGGCTAATGAAAAGTATATAGGATTCCACCCAGTTTTCTATCTACCTACTCCAAGACTTCTAAGAGGATCAAATGAGATGAGGCACATGAAAATGCTTCACAGACATTTGGCTAAACTGCAAAATGTTTGTACCTAGCTATAAAGCAAATCAGCTTCCTGGGCTGAAGAAACTCCAAGGAGGCTAGTTGCTAGGGAAAGGAAGCCAGGCATTGCTATGTGGTGTCATTATCCAGTGCCCACAGCTACAGTTTATGGGCTGGGCTGGACTGTGGGCTGCATTTTGTGCCATGGCGTCTTGGCAGCATTGGCTGCGATTTGGTGTGGTGTCAATACCAGGTAGTGATGGGGCCTGTGTCCCACTTAGGGAAAGCCGAGTGTTGGTTTTCGGCCCCAGGTCTGTGGTGCTGGCCAGTGCACATCATGGTAAATCCTGTGTTGAGCATCTTTCCTCTGGTGGTCAGTGTTTGTCATAGCTACCAGTCAGAGGGACACATAGCCTTTTATATATGTAGATTTTTTTTTTCAAAATACTGATGAAAATTATATGGAACCTTTCACTATAAGTACAAGAATATTGTTATATGAAATGTTATATATAAATATTCATATATTTCATACTGAGTATTTATTCAAGTCATCTGAAAAAACATGCATTTTCCTGAGACATCTATTATTTATCTTTATTTGTTTCATCTTATATAAAGGGAACATAGCCACTAATGTTGGGACAAAAATAGTAGGTGATGTTTCATCTAAGACAGATATGCATATGCAAAAAAAGTGGCTCCTTTAAATTGATTTTGCCAGTTACTCTAATGAAGTTTTAAATGAAAAACTATATGATACTCCTAACTTTAGAATACCATTGGGTTTCTATGTAAAAGCCTTCATTGATACATTAAATATTCTATATGACTTCTTTTGTTATCATTTATTGCCAAGAATATTGGATAATGTTGGCCCCAGAAATGCTTCCTTTTAATACTGAAAACTCCTAACATGAACTTTTAGTTTGAATTTTAATATTCTCTGCTAATTCAGATGGAGAAAGCAGCAAAGTCCTTAGATAGAGGTTCAGAAATGCTTCTGCTTGTATTTGATTGTATGGTATTGAATCAAGTCAATTGATAGAATTCACTCTTGACCTAAATCAGGACAGATGATATGGAATTAATTTATTCAAACTTTCACATATCCTATCACCAAACTTTAGTTGTAATAGTATTAATAATAATGATAATAACACATTGACAAAGATATGACATTTCTTGAAACTCTGGAGCATAAAATAGGATAAACATGAAGTATTACTATTAGGAAGTTTTCTTAATGGAATATCCAATAAGTTGATTGTAACTTGGGAGACTCTGTTTATTAGGTCACTTTCTTATTGACAGATTTATGAGGATACACCTAGAAACAAATAATAGTTATATATTTCATTGAAATTATTATTAGTCAATGCAGCAAGTGACCTGCTAGAATTCTTCTAAATATTATTTTTAATTTTCTACACTATTTCTGAAATTATTGAGAAAGATTATTCTTATATATTTTTCTATTGTAAACAGGTTTAGACATATATTGATTCATATCATAGAAGTTATTTTTTCTTTCAATTTTCAATAATCAATAATGATGCCTTAAAATAATTTAGGAAATATAATTATTCATTTGTAAATATATTCCTCTTATTTTATAAGCAGATGTATGATTTTTCTTGAGATTACTTGTTTTTGTCTAAGACTCAAATATAAACTTTATATGACTTTTCATTAAAAATGCTGGCAATACTTTTCATTTTACATCACAATTATAGCACCATTATTTTTGTAGAACTCAATCTTATATTTTCTTAGATTAATGTAAAACAAAAATGTACCAACCAAAAAAGTTTACCTTTAATCACAGAATGCTCAAGTAATAATACAGACTCCAAGTTTTTATGAAGAACTGAACATGAAATACTATTTGTCTTTAAGACCCTGACTTCTCAATTCTGCCTTCTTTATCTTTAGCAATGAGACTGAAATGTTTTGTACTCAAAGCATTACTTCTTTACCACAACCTTGTTCTATCAGGGTAATCTGGCACACATGAGTTTTCTCTTTATTCAAACAAATGAAACTTCGGGTAGAAAAAATAATCTCATAAATGTCTTAAATAATGTTTAAATGAATCTATTTTTCTTAATCAATATATAACCCACCATTACTTTTGCTTCAGAAGCATCATTAAATGTATTTCACTTATATTTTGATGATTTATTTATTTATTTTAAATATATTTTATTGATTTTTTACAGAGAGGGAAGTAGAGGGATAGAGTTAGAAACATCAATGAGAGAGAAACATCAATCTGCTGCCTCCTGCACACCCCCTACTAGTGATGTGCCAGTAACCAAGGTACATGCCCTTGACTGGACTCAAACCTGGGACTTTTTAGTCCTCAGGCTGAGGCTCTATCCACTGAGCCAAACTGGTTAGGGCTATTTTGATGATTTATTATTTAAAAAATTAAAGCAGAAATTCAGAACCAGGTATACTATGAGAGCTAGGCATACCTTGTCTGTATTTCAATACTTCTCCTTTCAACATCAAATGGATTATATCTTTATCTTCTGGTTTATGCAGGAAAATAACAATATTTTAAATAGATATGACAAATGTTTACTCTTTGAATGAGACCAAGATTTCAATCTAGCTGTATTTCTTCACTATGAAGTGCAGTGCATGTTTGACTATAGAGAGAATAACGCTGACACATAAATTGAACATGTTTTAATGCCACAAAAGATTACTTGTTTTTAAATATCTCCCTTATAGGATTCTGCCTACTGTAGATTGAATATCCCTCCCCTCTCCAATTCATATGCTAAAAATTAATTACCATTGTGATAATACTTTAGGGTGGGGCCTTTGGGAAGTCATGAATGAAGTCAGGGCCTCATGAATGGGATTAATTCCCTTGTGAAAGAGACCTCAGAGCCTCCTACCCCTCCCCTCCTCCACAGCAGGAAGACCACTGTCTTTGAACCAGAAAGGGACCTCTCACCAGAATCCAGACCTTGCTGGCACCCTGATTTTGCCCTTCAGCCTCTTGGACTGTGAGAAATGGATTTCTGTTGTTTATAAGCCACCAGTTTATAGTATTTTGTTAGAATAGCCTGGATAAACTGAGACATTGCTCTTGCTTTAAATTATGCCTTGTTCCTTTGGACTGAAAAAGTCCTCAGCTTTCTGGACAATTCAGTGCAGTGATTAGAAAAGACATTGAGGGAAAAAGTGTAGACTTTCTCAATGCTTGCTCTGGACATACAAACAATGAAACATTAATTTGAGTATTAAGGAAAAAGATGTATGAATTTATTTGCTTCCCATTCTAAAGTATTAGGATATTTCATCTATATTTATAATTAACTCAAAATTGAAATAGGACCTTAAGAGCATTCATCTCAGGTAAAAACTGCTATTTCACCTGGAAGGTAACTTAAATCCATACCACTTCACAAAGGTTATTCTCCTGTGCCTGAGGACCAGAACCATAATAGATTGATTTCAGTTGACTCAGTGGCTCCAGGAGTTGAGACTGTAGATGACCTTTAGAGATTATTAACTTTGCTCAATTTCACTCTGTACAATCTGCTTTCGCAAGATAGGTCCACATTCCAACCTCTAGCAGGGTGTGGTTGGGAGATAAAGGGCAGTCAACAGGAACAGTTGCAGTCCACTGAAACCCACCCCTCCAGGCTGTTTGTGGAATTCAGAAAATTTTGTGGTTAAGGCTCTTAAAAGGACTGCCTACACCCGGGGAGGGCGAGGTTGTGAGTGTGTGGACTCCACTTGCGTGTGGTGCACGTGCTGCGTTACTGGCCAGCTCAATAAATCCTTGCTTGCTTATTACCAACTTAGCAGCCTCTGTGGTCATTTGCAACTGGTCATGGAAGTCGCCCGACAACAGAAATAATTTATACTTAAAATCTACATATTCACCTGCGCTCTGTGTCTTTCTCAGCCAAGTGCTATGTATGTACATATGCTGAGCCCCCATTATTTTTGCCATGCTGCAGTGTGCTTACATTTTCCTTCAATAAAATGATAATGTATTATTGTACACTGTAAATATTAGCCTGGCAGCCAGACTGCACTAATTAATTGCAGTGGCTTAGTCTGTCTTTTGTCACAGGCACCATTTGAACAGAGTGGCTGCGTGTTCTTAGTGATGATCATCTTGCATCATTATGGTTAGTTAGTAGATGCCTATTGATATTACTGTCACTTTCAATGGCAGAACACTCTTGTTTACCTACTTCACAAACCATTGATGCAGCTATAGAGCATGCTTTCAAAGGACATTTTTTAAGATATAGGAAAATAGCTTTAGGGAGAACATAAAGTATGTGTTGTAGGTAGGATAAATTAAACTGATCTTGTGTTGAGGAGCCTGCAAACTTATAATTGAAATGAATCTTAAAAGATGATATGTTAAGCCCAATTGGCGTGGCTCAGTAGTTGAGTGTCGACCTATTAACCAGGAGGTCACGGTTCAATTCCTGATCCGGGCACATGCTTGGGTTGTGGGCTTGATCCCCAGTGCGGGTATGCAGGAGGCAACTGATCAATGACTCTCTCTCATCTTGATGTTTCTATCTCTCTCTCCCTTTGTCTTCCTCTCTGAAATAAATCAAAATATATTTTTTACAAAAGAAAAAGACATGATATATTACTCATCACGTATTTTGGCTCAATGTTGTTTAATCAATGACATGTATATTAATTCCTACCCAACCACTCACTCATTGAACCTTGTTCCATTAGGTAGTAAATGGGATTCTCAAGAAAAACCAGAGAGTCTGACATTATTTACATTTTTTAAAAAATCACAAAATGTAACTATCTGAAAGCATTTAGCAATACTTTATATATTAGTTTAATTTGATAAGGGAGATGTGTCCATTCATTTGGATTTCAGATAACTATTTTTTTAAAATTCTGTTTTTTTATTGTTTGCACAGTTCAAGGTTTATATGCTTAATTGAAATGGGGATAGTTTCTTGTAATAATCTGCTCTGAAGAGATGGAGGGGTGACTTAAGGGAAGAAGATCGAGAGCTAAAATAATGGAAGTCTTTTGTTTCCTAAACAAATGTGAGACTTGGTATAGGCAGTTTGTGCAGATAATTCTCATATGTTACCTGGAAATGTCAGCATATGTTCTTAAATCTTTCAAAATTACTTTAAAGATAAGATTTTATCTGGAGCTTCTCACTGGAGAAAGGTGATAACTGAACTCTTATTCTTTTGGGGATATGAACATAATGCTTTAGTGACTTTCCGTTTTTCAAAGTACTTTGGCCTCTATATTTCTTCATGCAAGTTGAGAACTAACTTTGTTGGAGATTTAAGCAACTTTATAAGGTTACATGTATTAAATTTTGGTATGTGTTTACCCTTTCAAAAAGTTTCTGAACTAAAATATATCACTAACAAATAGACCCAGTTGTTCAATAATGTTATCCTTACCCTAGCAGGTTTGGCTTGTGGAGTGAACAGTCCCAGGTTTGATTCCTGTCAAGGGCATATGCCTGGGTTATGGGCTCAATCCCCAGTAGGGGGCGTGCAGGAAGCAGCCAATCAATGGATTCTCTCTTATTGATGTTTCCATCTCTCTCTCCCTCTCCCTTCCTCTCTCTGAAATCAATAAAAATATATTTTTAAAAAGGAAATGAGCCGAGAACGGTTTGGCTCAGTGGATAGAGCGTCGGCTTGCGGACTGAAAGGTCCCGGGTTCGATTCCTGTTGGGGGCATGTACCTTGCGGGCACATCTCCACTGTGGGGCGTGCAGGAGGCGGCTGATCGATGTCTCTCTCTCATCGATGTTTCTGACTTTCTATCTCTCTCCCTTCCTCTCTGTAAAAAATCAATAAAATATATTTTAAAAAAAGGAAATGAAACATATAAAATAATAATAATATTATACTCTATCATTCATGGTTTATAATATCTCCATGTATATTTGCACTAAGACAAAAACAATTAGGTCTATCTTTACATTCACTTTAGCTTAGTTTATGAACCAGTGTTTACTCATTAAAAGGTCACTGTTAATTTGTGTGCTTGTTTGTGTTTGTATTTCTCAAGTTATAATAATGCCTAAGGTCATTTGAGTGTGTTGATATGAGGCTGAGGAACAAAAGCAATGATCAAGTTCTGATCAGAAATGTCCAAATGTCCATGAATAAGGGAAAATTGATTATAATAACAACTAAGAGTTTATCAGTACGAGGTTCCATAACACACAATGATGGGGGGAAAAAGATAGATGGATTTTAGTAAGATTAAATAGATATACTGACCATTTAATAGTACAAAGTATGTAAGCATAGATGATGTTTAATAAAATTTTATAGAATTTGTTCTGGAATAATTGTACCATATGTATATAGGTACATCTATACTATTAAAAGCTTAAGTGGTCCTCATGTTCTCACGTGATGCCCTCATATCATCACAAGATGGCCACTACAAGATGGTCACCACAAGATGGCTGCCCTCATGTCATCACAAGATGGCCACCAAAAAATGACCACCACAAGATGATCAATAGGGGAGGGCAGTTGGGGGAAAACAGACTGGCAGGGGAGGGCACTTGGGAACGAGATCAGGATGGCAGGGGAGGTCAGTTGGGGGCCATCAGGCCAGCATGGGAGGGCAGTTGGGAGCCATCAGACCAGCAGGGGAGGGCAGTTTGAGTGATTGGGCTGGCAGGGGAGCAGTTAGGTGTTAATCAGACTGGCAGTGTAGTGGTTAGGAGGTGATCAGGCTAGCAGGCAGAAGCAGTTAGGGGCAATCAGGCAGGCAGGGAGGTGAGTGGTGAGAAGCCAGCAGTCCCAGATTGTGAGAGGGGTGTCTGACTGCCAGTTTAGGCCTGATCCCACAGGGGGTTGGACCTAAACCAGCAGTTGGACATCCCCTGAAGGGTCCCAAATTGGAAAGAGTACAGGCTAGGCTGAAGGACACCCCCCATGCACAAATTTCATGCAACAGGCCTCTGGTTTTAATATAAAAAAAGATTTCAAAGAAAACTGAACTTGGTTTAAAATTGAGTTTCTCAAGTATCGGTATTTTAATTTTAATTTTATATGCACTATATTGATAGGCATTGTCAACTAATACTTACAGCATGGAATTATGCCAAATAAAGGCTTTGTATTCTTATGACAAGTGTAGAATATTTAAAGCCAATTAATATCCTCAAATTAACTAGAATGCTTTGGAGAGCTCAGGAATCTCACCAATAAGGAAAGTCCTCATTAAAAGAAAGGCAGGGGTGGGTGGGAATAAATTCACAAAAAATTTGTATGCATATATGCATAACCCAGGGACACATATATGCATACACATTTTTGGTGGTGAAGGCCTGAGGTGGGAGTGGAGGAGGGCTAGAAGGGGTCAGTGGGGAAAAGAAGGGACATAAGTAATACTTTCAACAATAAAGGTATTTTTAAAATAAAAGGAAGACATTAGACATTTTGATGACAAGATAATTAAAACACTGTATTTGCATTGTATTTTGTAACAGCATAATATTTTAGTAGCTCAGAAAAATGCATTTTCTGAACTGGCTTTCCTTGTGGAAACCCAGGGGAGAGGCGTTGCTCTGTCAGGTGTGAGACGAGTTACCCACTCTGCAGTGAGTCAGAGTCCTTGTAAGAAAGTTTATTTTAGATTCTGGAAACTGGAGGGTAATTTGGACCATAAGTATGCCAAAAAAAAAAAAATTCTGCTTTCTCAGAAGGGATTATGTGGAACATTGATTCTCAGGTTCTGTGTGTGGTAGATGGTCTTCAAACATGGCCCAAGATGCCTCTTCTCTGTATATGTTGCCCTGCGGTACTTTGACAAATGCAACACAGCAGAACTGGCTTTCAGATTTTTTCTGAGCACAGGCTTATGGTGATTGGCAGAAGGCACATCCTTACTCTCAAAGATCCTTCTTAGATACTATATTTTGGCTGTGAGAATGTCCAGACAGCCAAATACATGGAGCCTTTCCCGCTGAATTGCCAGGTAGAAACAAGTACCAACCTGCAGACATCTGAAGAGTTACCTGTGGTCCTTGAGGAGGATTTGCGAGGAGCCATCCTGATGAGTCATCTGTGCCATGGAAGCAGAAGAAAGGCCTGGTCAGTCCTCACAACTGAGAAAAAATACATGGTTGGTTATTGGTCATGCCACATGTACTGGAGGTATTTTGCACATCAGTGGACAATTAAACACCTTGCATTATAGGTAGTGCTCAGTTTAGTTACCATTATTGCAAATTTTAGTTTGTTTTGTTTTGAGAGAGGATTTCTTATTTATGGTTGCTACTCATGTATATTTTTTTGCTGTTCTTTTATTACAAACTAATCATAGGGAATTTCAGAATTGGTACAAGATTGTGTTCCAAGGAAGAAAAAATATATATGTATCCAGGTAAGGAATGAGGGCTCAGAATCAATGTTTCTCAAGATGGGCTGGTTTCAGGGAGTGTGTCTCTGAGCAACTCTGGGAGAGTTTGGCTTAGAGAGCAGACAGGCTCACAGACAGTCTTTAACTCGGGTCTGGATAGTCACCAGGCTGAGAAGTGCTTGCATTCTGGGGTACTTTCTGATAACTCACTATTGAGGAGAAAGGAAGATCAAATTGTGAGGCCAGGTCTAGAAGGGTCACAGATTTATGGGCCAGGAGGGCTCACCTGAAGTCCTTTACATTGCCTGAGCTGTAGCTTGATGGATGTGTGAATGTGTAGAACCTGTAATCAGACCTGAATGAGAGCCATGTTTGGAAGAGAACCTTGGATAGAGGCTGTGAAGAAGGAGGAGCCCTTGCCTAACCACAGGCTATACTGTACGTCACTGGGAAAAGTTTCACCTTGCAGTGGAGGGCAAACTGCCTTGTCCGGTCCCACTTTCACCCCTATGATACACATTTACTTTTGGTGATGGCATCTGAAAATAAATTCATACTAGGACACCATATTAAGTTATATTTCTAGGATTTTCCATTTACATTAAACATAAGAAATACACCCTGATTTATGACATCTTTTGTTTAGAAGTTGTACTGAAAACTTCAAAGAAATTCATTATCTCTCTCTTAAAATTAATGATTCCATTTTATAAGTACACAATAAGTATAGATTTCAACATATTTTATATTAGAGAAAAAGCTCAATAGCTTAGCCTTTTTATAATGTACTTTACCTTGTGTCTTTATGGAGAATAATGGCATTTTGTCTAGATGAGATTCATTTATAGCCAAAGTAAAATAAAATGAAATAGAAAGAGTGCTATGTGTCGGTGATTTTAATTCTATAATTTATTCACTGGAGCATATGAAATGATCTCTTTCAATGAAATTTAATTAAAATTATACAGTTCTATGGAGGAGATGAAAATTAATTTCTAAGAGTGAAATAGATATATGCTGACCACATGTTATTTAAAATAAATAATTGACAGAGTTTCAACTTTTTTTTTAGAGAGATATAGCACATTTTCTTCAAAGTGCCTTGTATGTAGTAAATATTCAATGTGTGCTTGTAGCAGAATAAGCATTCCTGTCGTTACCCTTGACCCAGTATAGCCAATAACCTCTTCTGCATGTTAGGGTCATTATCTCCACCTGGCCCCATCAACCCACTGGTTTGAAAGCATAGTTGACAAGAAAATTATTAGCTGAATTTATCACAGTATTAGGTGTTCATGATACAGCTTATATGTACTCAATAGTTACGGAGTAAAAGGAAGAAAGAATGCAAGTGTGTCAAGAAACACAATTACTGTCACCGTCAAACACTCATCATTTACCATGGGCCACTAGTCTTACAACACACTCACTTTAGATTAGACTGTTGTCCTTTTAAATATAGTTTACTGTAAATAAAAAGTTGGAAATTATGAACATATTTAGCTCTAAATAAAATATATGTGCATTTTTCCATCATCTGTTTTCTTTAATAAAATAGAAGGTAGAGGACTTTTTTAAAAATTATTTTTGATGTTCCATCTAAGAGAAGTATTTTGCCTGGAAGAAAAACAATTTGTTGAATATGTGAATAAATGAAACATATTTATTTTAAAATCAGATGATAAGCTTACTTTTATTCCCAGGTGTGAAATAATGAAATATTCCTGATGCTAGAACATAAAAGAAGGCCAGCAAATAATAAACGCCTATCAGGAAGCACAGTGGCTGCCATCAAGGAAGAAAATAAATTACTGTGAATTAAAAAAAATAAAACAATAGGAGAGAGAGAAAACAGGAAGAGCTGATGGCCCTTAGAAAGGATAAGAGTTCCCTGGGAGTTTCTGATCTGAGGACTTTTCACAGATTTAAAACTGTTGAAACACTAACAAGGTAACTATCAAATCATTAGGTGCTCATTATGGAATTTTTATGCCTTTAGATGAAAGACTCCAGTGGCCTCAGACCCACCCCAAACACAACCTGAGAACCTACTCAAGTCTTCCATGCCACTGCTCTAGAGAATCAAAGCACCCCCAGTGCTGAGGGGCATTTGAGTGACATACTTTATGAGTAGTTTCCCTCAATTTACTTACTTTAAGAAATAGAATCTTGACTACAATAGTAAGGTCCTTCTCACTCATTTCAAGTATCAGTCCATGAAGGAGTCATTTTAAGGGAAACTTTATGAAAATGACCAAAGAAGATGTAAAAATAATAAATGGCTTGGTATAGAATTGAGAAGGAAATTGGTCTTGCAGAACTTGTTATCTAAATGTAGAGGCCTTGGAACTGTGAACAGTGCACTGCCCTGGAGGGTGAGGGTGGGGAAAAGGTTGTTATGCTGGTGCCAGGAAGGACCATTGGATGTGGCCTGACATCTGGGGGCCTTCCTGCAGGGCCACAAAGGGGGCAGGGGGCATATCTGCAAGACAAAGACTCCAGTGGGATATATATAGACAGGCTCTCTGCATGTTTCTTCACTCTAATTTGGAAATCATTCCTGGAGTCCACTAGTGTTAATAAATGGGAAGCGTTCTTGGTATTTCTTTGGTCTTCTGTAACAGAATCTGGAGGTGGGAAGATGCAAATTCACTGGATGACTATATCTGGATCATTTTGCCCAGTTGCCTTAAGGAGCAACAATTAGAAACATGTCATGAACCACATCGGTATTTATGGCAGAAGAGTGATGGCTAGAGCTTTGTTCTTAGCTTCTCTGAATTTTAGAATTCTTCAATGCTGGGGCTTCTTATGTTCCATCTCAGTGACAACATCTACACACACTTATCAATCAAACAGTAAATATGAGGACATATTATGATTTTGATTTTGGAGATCCAGATCAATGATTTTATATCAATCTGTGAAAAATGTAAAGATTAATCACTTCTGAAGAATATGACTTAAAACCTGTGAACTCTGACTCTGTGTGGATAAAAGGGTTTTCTGTGGTGAAACTGGTGGGAGAGATTCTGTTTCTATGCACAGTGGCTGGAGAATCATAGTCTATACCATGATTTTTCAAATGTAAGAATTCTGTTAAAAAACATTCTCTTATAATTCCATGAAAACTTTTCTCCTTCAGAGCTGATAACAGAAACTGAATTTTATAAGGCACTGCTGGCAGAGTTTGGAAAGGGTTGAGAATTTGGGTCAGATGAATATCTATATTGTCCTTTTGTTTCTGTATCTTCATATATTAGGGGAACATTTGATTGGTTGCTTGGTCAGTTGTGTTTTTAGGCTGGTTCTGAGCAATTTCTACTTTAATAATGACCCTTTTTTTAAATTTTCTCAACCACTTTTAAATCTAACATTCTTCACCTGTATCCCAGCAACTATGGCCAGAGCAAAACAATTGTGTTAAATGGTTTTGCTTTAAATTTTCAGCCACCAACCTCAAGTAGTATCTCATCACTCTCTGGTAATTTCATAACATCACATAACTGAAAAATATTTCACATCTCCTTCCTCTGCAAACTCCTAAAAACCCTGCCCCCAGCAACTGCTCTTTACTTTCAACTGAGAAAAAAGAAGGAATCAGAAGAGAATTTCCAATATTCCCTTCGGCAGTCCTGATTCCCTCCTTGCCTCTGGACTTGGACTGTCTTGCTCCCCTGGCTTTCACCTGGGGCCCTCTCTCCCATCTACTACGGATTAAGCAGTGACTTTGTCCCCAGAACATCCTCCTATCTCTCTGTGGCATCTGTGCACTATTTCTCCTTTACATAATTTTCATCAACACAAAAACATGATAGGGATCATATACCATTAAACATAAAATCTCTCTGACCTTTAAAAATGTTTATTTATTTTTATTTATTTCCTTTTTTAATGTATTTTTATTGATTTCAGAGAGGAAGGGAGAGGTAAAAAGTGATAGAAACATCAATGATGAGAGAAAATCATTGACTACTTCCTGCACACCTCCTACTGTGGATTGAGCCCACAAACTGGCCATCTGTCCTTGACTGGAATCAAACCAGGGACCCTTCAGCCTGCTGGCTGATGTTCTATCCACTGAGCCACGCTGGCTAAGGCTATTTTTTATTTATTGATTTGAGAGAGAGGGAGAGAGACACTGATTTGTTGTTCCACTTATTTTTGTATTCACTGGTTGATTCTTGTATGATCCCTGGCCAGGGATCAAAACCACAACCTTGGTTTCTTGGGATGATGCTCTAACCAGCTGAGCTCCTCTACCAGGGCTCTCCTTGACCTGTCATTCTTCAGTTACCACTCCATTGGATCCTATTTGCAGAAAAATGCAAGAAAAGGTTGACTATATCTGCTTTCTCCTGGATGGACACACCTTGGCTTGCCTTGTGAGATGCTAAGCAGGGAACTTGATAGAGTCCACCTGAATATCTGACCTATAGAGCTGTGAGAAATACATGGGTGTTGTTTTAAACACATGAGTGTTGGCTAAATGTGTGGTAATTTGTAACAGAGCAACAGATGTGGATGGGTTACGGTTTTTAAAGATGTGGTCAGGGTAGTGCTTATTAAAGTGATGTTGGAGTAAGGGTTTACAGAGGTGAAGGAATCAGGCATGTGGATATTTGGGATGAGAGTGTTTTAGGCAAACACATAATCAGTGCAAGAGCCTAAGGGAGAATTCTGGAGGCAAGGAATGGTGTGGAAGCCCAGGACATTGGATTGAAGTGAGAAAGGAGGAAAGTGGAAGGGGTGGGAGCAAGCATGGAACAGATCATGTAGGGTCTATGAGGTCCTTGTGAGGGCTTTGCATTTTCCCGTGAGTGACATGGGAAACCAATGCAGGAGTTTTAAGCAGAGAAATTTCATAATTAACTTGTCATGTCTACTATATTGAGAATAGACCTCACAGGAGCAATAGTAGAAGCAGGAAGCAGCGCTATGGGATAAGTGGGGATTGGAGCATGGCTGTAGCATTTGAGGTGGAGAGAAGAGGTTAGACTTCAGAAAATCTATCATTGCTGTTGGAAATTCAACCAAAAAAATAAATGGCTTACTGCAGTCAAACTTATCATTGAGTGATGATGCTTTGATCTTGGGACTGGATGCAGGGTTGTCGTGGCTAATACTAGGGGTTAATTTGCCTAGGTCACCATACCCAGACATTTTGTCAAACATTATTCTAGATATTTCTGTGAAGGTATTTTTTTTTAGATCAGATAAACATTTAATTAGTAAACTTTGAGAAAAGCTGATAACCCTTCAAAACATGTTAGACCTTACCCAATCAGTTGATGAAAGAAAGACTGATCCCTCTGGAAGAAGATGCTAGCAGATGGTCTCTGGGCTCATTCTTTGGCTCCTTCTTGGCTCTCTCTCCAGCCTGCTGCCATCTCTGCAGATTTTGGACATGCCAGCCTCCACAAATGTGTGAACCAATTCCTTAAAATAAATCTCTTTTTTTGTGTGTACATATACATCTAGCTGTTCTGTTTCTCTGGAGAACTGGCACTAATACAAGGGTCTTTGGTGTACCACAGACAAGGGGCAACTGGAGAGGTGGGAGCAGTAGGAAGCTTAGCCTAAATTGTGTTCCCATTGTTGAGCTCCTGCCTTAGACAGACCTTGGTTACTCTCCTTAGCGAACACCAGAGTAGGGAGGAAGAAAGATGAGCATGCATTTAACTTTAACAGGGCTCTGCACTTTGGCAACACTACTTAACAACTATAGGTTTCAGGTTATTTGCTTAAAGTGGGCATATGAAGGCAGAGAAAGACAAATACCATATGCTTTCACTTATATATGGAATGTAAGAAAAAAAAACACAGATGAATTAAACAAAACAAAATTAACAGACAGATATAGAGAAAAGCTGATGATTGGCAAAAGGGGTAGAAAGTGGGTAAGAGTGAAACAGGAGAAAGGTGGGGGTGGAGAGGCAGAAGTTCTCCACACAGCTAAAAAAATATGGGCATATAATGAACCTCATTCAATTGTTGAGAAGATTAAATGCCATAATGCATATAAAGTATTGAGTCATCAACCAGGCTCTAAGTGGGCCCTTAGTAAATGACAGCACTATTATTATAGCCTCCCATTCAAAGCACATTATTTGCTTCTAATTACTGCTAATAGTACAAGTGGTAATAACAGAAGGGATAATAATACCTTACATTGATTTGACTCATTTAACATTTTAAAGAACTTTCATATATTGTTTCATTATTATTCCATGGATAACTTGTGTGCTTTGTTATGCTTTTAACTTCAATGGAAATCAGGAAAATGTTACATGATTTTTATCCCTAATCAAGTATCTGTATATGCAAAATATAATGGTCTGGAAACTATAGATGACATTTAATTTGGCTGCTGAGATGAGTAATTAAGAATGAAATAATTGTTATACTAAAGATCAATAAAATGAAGATTAGAAATATTAAGGAAGTATATATACTTGCTATAAGACTCTTTTAAGGACCACATATACATTTTTTTGAAAATTTATCTAAAAATAAACACAATGAAGAGAAGTTTTATGCATATTAGCACCCAATTGGGTATATATTGTGTCTTTAATGGAGCTTCACAAAGTTGCATTAGAAACACTGTCAATTTGTATGTGTTTTTTTCCAGAGTCTTGTACTGGGAGTTATTTCATTATATTTTAATTGTTTTCCCACAGAGTAAACTTATTGTCTTTAATGTTTACTTTAATTGAAAATACTGAAATAGGATTAATAAAAATAATAATGGCTATGCTTATTGAGTACACAATAGCTAGCAGGCTATAAGGTCAAAGCTTCACAGAGATTGCACATGCAAACATCACTGCAGTCCTATGAATGAGACATCTTTTCTCTTTTTCCCAGTCAAAAGATAGAGCTCTGAGGAGGTTAAATATTTTTCTGAAGGTTCTTCAGTGAATATGGCAGAGCTGGTCTTTGGATTTTATTATCTGAATCCATGTCTGAAGATGTCAGAGCAGAGTCAATAATTTTCTGATTTCCTTGTATGAGGGTTATGAGGAAAATCGTTACAATGCAGATTCCTCTTGGATCAGAAGCTCTGAGGATGCGGCTCAGGAACTTTGATCTCTAACACATAACTCAGATAATACTCCAAGGACAGAAGGTTGTATGAAAGTCTACAATTTAACAAACAGTGTTGTTCATGGAATTCTTAAGATATTGTTGAATGTAATTTTGTGTTTTAAAAGTTTTTATGTTAAATTTTTGTCAGTCATAAATGAGTCTAAATTTCTTGTCCTCACTAGTGTCTTATATATATGTTATTATCATTTTGGGAAAGAAAACACTGGATTCATGTGTTTCTTCCATGGCTTTAGCCAAGATTCATGCTTTCCATCTCACGGAGGTCTCCTCAATTAACCTTCTATTTTTTCTAATTTGTTTGTTCATTAATTATGTTCTTTTAATGCCACACATAAGTGAAATAATATGCTATTTGTCTTTCTCTAATGGACTTATTTCACTTACCATAATACTCTTTAGGTTTAATCATGCTATTGCAAATGGTAAGATTTCATTCTTTTTTGTGGCCAAGTAATATCCTATTGTGTATATGTACCACTTCTTTATCCAGTTAACTACAGATGGGCACTTGAGTTGTTTCCATATTTTGGCTACTGTAAATAATGCTATAATGAGCATAGGGGTGCATGTATCCTTTTGAATTAGTGTTTCAGGTTTCTTTGAATATATACCTAGAAGTGGAATTGCTGGGTTATAAGCAGTGGATAGGAGGACTGGGCAGACCTGCTTCTCTAGAGACTCAGTGAAACTTGGAAGACTCTCTTCCAGAACCATTTATGTGTTCTAATATTTAAGGCTATCTATATCTAAAATGTCATGAGGACTTCAAAATATATTTGTGTTTCATGTGTATCTATGAGTTGTTAAAAAAAGAGAATGGTTGGCACCCAACCAGTGTGGTTCAGTAGTTGAGTGTCAACCTATGAACCAAGAGGTTATGGTTTGATTCCAGTCAGGGCACATGCCTGGGTTGCAGGCTCTAATCCCAGTAGGAGGTAGACAATCAATGATTCCCTCTCATCATTGATGTTTCTATCTCTCTCTCCCTCTTCCTTCCTCTCTGAAATCAATAAAATATATATATATATATATATATATATATATATATTAAAATAGAAAGGTGTAGGATGAGAGTATGGCGGTGTTTAAGAGGAGGACAAGAATAGAGAACAATTATAATAATGCTGTAAAGGATTGTAATTATTAATTAATCTAAATTTTAAAAATATATTTTTTAGTAATTTACTTATCTGTAATTTACTTAATTAGAATTATTCCAGCTAACACATTTTATTAGAATTATTCCAGCTAACACATTTAATTTGATAATTTCCTATCCAAGGAATTACTTGACTAAACTTTGACTTCACAACATTTTATTTTGTTAAGTCTCTAGTTATTAATGTCATTGGTGAAAGTAGTTGTTTTATGAAAACATGAAGATAGTTTTGTTTTAAATGAATCATTATCATACTTTTTTATTTAAATATATTTTACTCTTAAAAGAAACTGGTGAAATTAATAGAGAAAGTGATATATTTTTAAATAAACAAATTGATATTCAGAGGACTTAAAAAATGATTTTTCCTTGCTAAGGCCGATTTGGCTCATGGATAGATCATTGGCCGGGGGACTGAAGGGTCCCAGGTTCGATTCTGGTCAAGGGCATGTACATTGGTTGCAGGCACATCCCCAGTAGGGGGCGTACAGGAGGCGGCTGATCGATGTCTCTCTCATCGATGTTTCTGGCTTTCTGTCCCTTTCCCTTCCTCTCTGTGAAAAAATCAATAAAATATATTAAAAAAATGATCATAGATGCAAGAGGTTGGGGCCTAGATTATATTTAGGTCTGTGGACTTCTGGTTTAATGGGGAAGTATTAATTTGGTCCAACTGGCCTGTTTCCAGGAAGTTGAGTCAGGTATACCAGAGGCTTACCTAACTGGCATATTTTGGAGGGTACTATGTCATTAGTCTACTCAAATCGTTTTTCCAAGGGGTTTGTCTAAAATCCATACATCCATTTCCCTGCTGTGTCCTGCTGTCACTGAATTGCCATTGTTTCTGAAAGAAATGCACCTCTTGGGCACAGTTGAGTAGGCATTTACTGGTGGAGAGGTGGACTGTGGGGAAGCAAGTGCTGTGCTATAGGAAAGATTGGCTATAGTGGTAGAGTGACTGTGTGTGGGCAGCTCCAAGGCACCAGAAAAGATTAAAATCCTAAAGGGTGAGCACAGGAAGAAAGATGAAGGGTAGAGGGCACTACTGACCAGGGCCAGTCTGCTCCAGTATATCACAGATGGCTCCAGCTGAGTTCATCCTCACAGGATTTTCCAGATGGGCCATACTCCTTAAATTGACTGCAATCAATTGACAAATTAATTATTCAAATTCATAGCACTCTCCAACTTTCAATTTCATGAATGTATAGATAAGCATTACATTTCTGCTATGTTCATCCTAAAGCTTAAATGCCAACCTAGTATTTGAGGAAAATACCAGGAAAGCAAACCCTCAAATGACAAAGAGAAAAAGAAAATATTATAGAAGATGATCCTGAAGTCCTTAGGGAAGTTAAAAGGAGTCATAGTTTCCTAAAGATAGCTAGCCAGTGGCTTTTTCAGTTGAAAGGGAACAAAGTGGCTTATTTTGGTAGTGAAGTCTCCTGAATAAGAGTTTCTGACCACTTCTCTTTCAACTCTTCTGCTTTACACATCTTTGTCACACTGAGGTATGTTGTCAATAAAATTGCCAAACATTAAAATTCTAAAGCCATTGGTCACTACTCATGCTTATTCTTATTTTTTTTAAACATCAAAGCTAACCTTGATCTCTATCTGGTTTGGTTCAGTGGATAGTAGATTGGCCTGCAGAGCAAAAGATCCCATCTTCAATTCTGGTCAAGGGCTTTTTCCTGGTAGGCCCTGGTCGGAGTGTGTGCAGGAAGCAACCAATCAATGTGTTTTTTTCAGATGGATGCTTCTCTCTGTCTTTCCCTCTCTCTTCTACTCTCTCTAAAAAAGAAAGAAAGAAAGAAAGAAAGAAAGAAAGAAAGAAAGAAAGAAA
>JAAGEH010000480.1:20948640-21187420 GCA_011751065.1 Lasiurus cinereus | reverse complement strand
AAAGAAAGAAAGAAAGAAAGAAAGAAAGAAAGAAAGAAAGAAAGAAAGAAAGAAAGAAAATCAATGCCTTAGCCAGTGGCTCAGTAGATAGAGCATTGGTCTGTGGACTGAAGGGTCTCAGGTTCAATTCTGGTAAAGGGCACATGCCCACGTTGTGGGCTCAATTCCCAGTAGGAGCTGTGCAGGAGGCAGCCGATCAATGATTCTCTCTTATCAATGGTGTTTCTATCTCTCTCTCTTTCTCTTCCTCTCTGAAATGAATAAAAATACATATTTAACAAAAATAAATGGAAAAATATCTTCAGGTGAGGATTAACAACAACAATAAAAAAAAGCTAACCTTGGAAACAATCAAGACTCTAACTTCATTCTTTCCTGGATCTGGAGAAACTGGATCTTTGCATGTCAATTTCCCCACTATGAGAAGAATGGTGGGTGCATTGGTTTGTTGTGAGGAATTGATGATAATAAAGGTAACACACTTAGATCAGTCTTTCCAAATAGTAACCACTGCAGAAATGTTCCTCCAATATGGGAGATGGTATTTGGTAGCAACAAACTCATGAGGGGAGGGATGTGGGAAGTGACACCCCTGTTGATGTCCCATTGCTTCTGCCATTATTCCAGGGCAGGTATTTGGAAGCTACTGGGCCCTGCTACAAAGTCAAGTATAGAGTTGATGTCGACTGAACTATATGGACTCTCTTTCCATGCATAATGTAGACATATTCCCCTAAATAATTTACCAGTCACTTTATTGTCTCTAAAATAATGTAAAACTGTGTGAAATAATAGAAAACCCATATAGCCCTTCTGTTTTGGAATTTTAAGATCAGAGATTTAAGAAATGTTTGCTCTCTTTTTCTCTTATGAGCCTATGTCTCCAGCTTCGTGAGCATGATGTTATTTTAAATTTTGTTTTCTTTAGGGAACAAAGGGGCAGAGTATCTCATAAATACAGAGGAAGACCAGCATTATATATGGGGAATGATATGCTGACTCTCTAGAATGGGGTCTCCCTGGAGGGCAATGAGCCATTATCTAGGTATTAGGTTAAATAACCTGAAATGTTTAGCCCTTGAAAGGATGTGGACACAGAAAAAGCTGTGGAGTTAACATAAACAGAACAAAACAGAACAAAACAGACAACACGTAATGGCCTAGAACAGTGGTAGGCAAATGCTGTAGTCAACAGAGCGGCAAACCACGGCTCGTGCGCCCCAGTTTGCCCACTACTGGCCTAGAATAATGAAATCCACATTTATTACTGTCATCTGAAAATCTCTATATGATTTGGCTCTTGCCTTTCATTCCAAACTCATTTCTAAACTACTTGCACTGGCTCAGTCTACAGAAGACCCAAAACTTCCTGTTTGTTTCTTCAGGAACATGTCAATCTCATTTGAACCTCAAGAGTTATTTCACTTGTTCATTTCTCTGCTTGGAAAGTTTTTCTGCTGGACCTTGGGATTTTTTTGTTCTAACTTTATTTAAATCTTCAGTGAGATTCTAACTGAAGCAATCTGGCTCTAAAATTGCACGTGTCTTGCTGTCAGAGTTATGTGAGCCAATGCAATGTTGTGTGCAATGCCACAAGAGTGGGCCCAGGTTTGCACCTTGGAGAAGTCTTCTCAGAGGTGCGACTAGGTATAAGAGTCATCACCACTATTAAAATTCACTAATACCAGGAGCTTCTATTAAGTATGTTGTTCTCAAAATGTTATAGAATGGCATAACTTACCAATAAGAATTCAGAACTTAATAGATATGAGATATAATTCATGTTCAATTTTATTTATAAAATGATTGTTAATTTTAATTTGCATTTCAAAATCAGTGCAAGGGTGTTGGTATTTTTATCATAGAACCATGACTAAATACAGTTCCTCTGCTACTTATAATGCACTTTGGCAGATTAGCTTTTCAAATGTATAGGAGCCTATTTAGTAAAATGAGGAATCATTATTGTCAAGAGCACATAGACATCAGTAGGCAATGGCTCCCGAACTCCACCTAAATGCAAGATGCTCTTCTGGGCACACAAAGACCTATAAAGAACCTCTCTGCTCATCGTGGACTCACACTTGTGTAAAATATCAGTCACACAGACACAAAAACTATATTATTCACAGTGTCTCATTAGAACCAAATATATGCTGTACTCTGTAAGGGCTATAAAAATGGAAAGGAAAGAAATCCCCTGTGTGACTCAGTGAGACTGTGCAGAATGAAGTAGAATTTGAGCTTGACCTTGAAAAATCATTGCTGTCTGCTCTCATTCACCACCTGCACTGAGCACTATATTAGCACTTGCCTCACCCTGTGTCAGCTGTCTCTCCCATCAGTCTCCAAGTTCCTGAAGGGCATGGGTTTTGCTTTGTGTGTCTCTGAAAACATTACTGTAGACGGATCAAACATTACTGTAGACAGGTCAAGAGTTCCCCTCCTTACTCAGACAATCACCAGGAAGAAAGGCATGTAAAGACAAAGAACAGAAGGCTGCCCTCAATGGAAACCATCTACCTGAACCTAGGAACAGAAGAATGATGCAGCAGGAAGAGAACAGCTATTACAGAGTTCAATTCCCTGAGCTTTGACAGTTGTGTCACCCAGAAAATCACCAATGCAATTAAGACGTGTAATATTTCCATCACTCCCACCACTCCCAAAGATTCCTCATGTCCCTTTGAAGTCTGCCCCTCCCTCTGGCCCTCCTGTAAGCAACAGTTGTTTGCTTTTGGTTGTTATAGATCAGTTTGCATTTCACATAAATGGACTCATATGGCATACATGATGCCTGTATATATATAATTTTTGTACACTGTTGGTGACTGGCTTTTATCATGCAGCATCATGATCTCGAGTTTTTTATTTTTTTAAACATATTTTATTGATTTTTCACAGAGAGGAAGGGAGAGGGATACAGAGTTAGAAACATCGATAAGAGAGAAACATCGATTAGCTGCCTGTTGCACAACCCCTACAACCAAGGCACATGCCCTTTACCGGAATTGAACCTGGAACCCTGGAGTCTGCAGGCTGACGTTCCATCCACTGAGCCAAATCTGTCAGGGCAATGATCTCGAGTTTTATCCATGATCTTACATGTGCTCCTAATCAGCTTGATGCTTGCTGCTCATGCTTCATTCTTAAGAATATTTAGAGCCTTGGTTAGGACCTCAGGAATGCTTTGCTAAAATGTAATATTACTAGAGAAATTAACATTGAATTTGTAAGTGCCACGTCTACTTCAATTGCAAGAGAACAATTATAATCAAAGACATACTGCATTTAAAGATCAAGGTATTTGTTCATCAGCCTCCTCTAGTCATTGTTCCCCAAACATGTGTGTGGTAGAGCAGCTAGGTCTTTAGGGAAGGGCATGACAGAAAGCTGATCTCCAAGCACCTGGCAGCAGGTGGGCTCTGGGAAGTGAGATGCTCTGTGCAGCAGTGAGGGGCCTGGCTGGTGGGCAGATGCATGTATTTCAGGTCTAACTTTGGCTTCACTGCATGCAACCTCAGCCTCCTTGGTTTCATGCCTATCCATAAAATAAGGATAATGCCACTTCCTTCTCAGGATTGTTGTGAGACTAAAAAGAGATCAGTAAGTGTGACCATTATTATGTGAAATAATCAGTATTTTAATCTGGAAACAATTGAGGAATTGGTCTAATTGAATCACATGCTTTAGCCCAGCATTTGGGTTCAGACACCTTAAGTTTACATTCTAAGCCTATTGCATAGCTGTGAGATTTTAAGGAAGTATTTCCAAATTTTATTATTTCTTTCTACAGATGAGTTCATAGGTGTTTTATAAATAAGAACTGAAATATGCATGTAAAATGCTCAATACAGAACTTCCCATGTGCTATTGGCTGAGGACAGGGGGACCTGTTCTTGTCATTCACACACAATCATGACAACCCATGTAAAAGTGTTCCTGACAATGTCCCTTAAAGGGCAGCAGTTATGTACAGCTTAAACCAAACACACTAAAATCTTAGATTATTTTTTCTGATCTTGAGAAATAAAAGAAAAACACATAAGAATCCTAGTGACTATTTTTAACTTTTTAATCTGAGATTTAGCTCACATCAGGTTAAAAGGTCATGTTTTTTTTTTTTTCATCTGTCTGAAAAGAGGGATGTAAAAACAGAGCTCAGTGCTATGGTGAATACTATGGCAGTGAGAGTGATTAGTTTAAGAAAAAAGCTCCAGCTAAGTCAGAGATCTACGTCCTGTTGGGAAAAATTACGTAGAGTCAGATTAATATATCTGTCGATACTATATTTAACTTCCTACTGAGTAAAATTTAGATTTTAATTTTATTTTACCTACTAGAGGCCTAAAGCATGAAATTTGCACAAGAGAAGGCCTTCCTTTCCCTGGCTGCTGGCACAGGCTTCCCTCTGGCACCTGCCTTGGCTTTGTCCAGAAGGTCGTATGGTCTAATTAGCATATTATGCCTTTATTATTATAAATAATTATAAACTTCATGTAATCATGTACAAATTATAGTATTTAATCTGTAATAAGAAAATGAAGGTGTAGAATACATAAGATGCTTGCTTAGAAACTGGGTTTCAAGGAATATGAAACACAACACTTGTGTAAATGACATATGAATGAAAGATATATACAAATATGTTTGTGGAAGAAAATGCTTCTTATTTCTTTTGGATAGGCTATCACACACATTTAATAAGAAATGTTATTTCTTTGAAAATGTATTATCTGTATTATATTTTCCCTATCTTAGTTCACCTCAAAATGCCTGAAAATGTAATATTTCAATCCAGTAAAGAATATTTATTTTTTATCTTATAGTTATTATGAATAATTTATCTTTATTCATAAGTTTAAAAGCAATTATTATCATACTAGAGGCCCGTTGCATGAAATTCATGTATGGGGGAGGGGATATTCTTGAGCACAGCCTGCTCCCTCTCCAATCTGGGACCCATGTAGGATCAGGCCTAAAAGGACAGTCAGACATCCTTCTCACAATCCAGGACTGCTGGCTCCCGACTGCTCACCTGCCTGCCTTCCTGATTGCCCCAAACTGCTTCTGCCTGCCAGCCTGATCACCCCCTAACCACCTCCCTGTCAACCTGATTGATGCCTAACTGCTCCCCTGCCAGCCTGTTTGCCCTTAACTGCCCTCCCCTGCAGGCCTGGTCCCAGCGAACTGCCCCCTCCCTTTCTGGCCATCTTGTGTCCACATAGGGGCAGGATCTTTTGACCACATGGGGGCAGTCATTTTGTGTGTTGGAGTGATGGTCAATGTGCATATTACTCTTTTATTAGATAGGATAGAGACCTGGTGCATGGGTGGAGGCCAGCTAATTTTCCCTGAAGGGTGTCCTGGATCAGGGTGGGTGTTCCCTTGAAGGGTGGGGTGGCCTGGCTGAGGGGCCTGTGGTGGTTTGCAGGCCAGCCACACCCACAGCAACCCAGAGGCCTGGTATCTGGGATTTATTTATCTTCTACAATTGAAACTTTGTAGCCTGGAGCAGAGGCCTCCACAGACCAGGTATGTGCAAAGCTTGGCTTCCTCCATTGTCGGGGCAACCCAAGCCTCCCTCTGCTTCTCTGTGGCCATAGCCAACTTGGGTGGGTTAATTTGCATACTCACTCTGATTAGTTGGTGGGTGTGACTGTTGGGGTGTGGTTTTGGGTGTAGCGGAGGTACAGTCAATTTGCATATTACTTTTTTATTAGATAGGATAATAATACATTTTATCCTTCAAGAAAGAAAACTCACTGAACAACTGGAATTTCTTTATTTGATAAAATTAATATTGTACTATCTTTGTTTTGATTAATAATCAGCAAGGATTACAAACACCTTAAAATATAGTATAACTCAGTGAAAGGGAGATAAAAATGGTTTGTTACTCCTAAGAACTAGGTTTAAGTCTTGGTTTTATTAACATGAAATATCAACATCCTTTAAAATCATATGTATTTGTGAGCATCAGTGTACATATTTGTAAAATGTGGGAATTGAACTTATTGTTCTGTGAAATAATAATAATTAGTCTAACCCATAAGAATAAATATAATAATAAATAATAATTATTATTATAAGGCCAGTAATTCAAGCTTCCTCTTCTTCATATTCATTTGGTCAAGCAATTAATAGTATTTAAGCAATCATTCACATGTACCAAGCAATCTTATATATTAAAGGGACCTCTCTTTTAATAAGGAAAATAATTTATAATTAAAATAATTTTTTAAAATTAAAACAATTATCCATATAAAATCCACTTAGTAAAATCCAGTTTTCTAAATTCTTGTTGTCCTGATATGCTACAATTTCAATAAAAAATATAATTGGTCTCATTAACTTGATTTCCTAGAAAAAGTTATTTTTTATTTTTCTCATATTTTATTGTATAATATCTAATTTGCATCATATAATGGTCTATAAAAGGTTGTCACACCAACATATATGATTTAGGAAGCCATAATTTTTTTCTAAGAAGATCATAAATAATATACAAGTTATGTTACAGTGATGGCTACATTCAACTCATCATGACACCAAAAAGAACATAGTGAAGAAACTTCTAAGAACAAATTAACTAAGGCTAAGATCAGGTGCTTTAAGTGGACCACATATTATTTAAATACATGTGAGATACTTTATATTGAGGGTCTCCTATCTGTAGGTAGAGCTGAAGAATGTGTTCTCAGGACAAAGTTTTTACAAAAGAGGACATTTTTCAATCATGACATCCTAAAACTCATCAATGTGCTGGCTTGGGGAATACCGGCTGGGGAAGACAAATAAGAGATGGCTTCCCAAAGAAAATTATCTTTAAGACAGAATATTAATGAAGGGTAACAGATGTAAAAGTGGCTGAACCTAGGTGAGGTTGTATGAGAAGTTACATAATAGCATTAATCATAATAATAGATCAAACTTATGTACCACCTGTAATACACACTAAGCATTTTTATAAGTTCTTTCCTTAAATGAACTCATGTAGTATTCATAAAACCTTATGAAATAGGTACTATTATTATTTCCATATTGTAGGTAAGGAAGATAAAGCAGAGATGTTAATTAATTTGCCCCAATTCACACAGCTAGTGCCAAAACCAGTTTGGTTCAGTGGATAGAGCATCAGTGTGCGGACTGATATGTACACTGATGCTCACCAAGGGTCCCAGGTTCGATTCTGGTCAGGGGCACATACCTTGGTTGTGGTCACATCCTCAGTACAGGGTGTGCAAGAGGCAGCTGATCGATATTTCTAATTCTACATATCTCTCCCTTCCTCTCTGTGAAAAATCAATAAAATATATATTTAAAAACAAAACAAAACACAGCCAGCAATTGGTGGAGCCAGGTAATTTGTCTCTTGAGTTTTACTATGGCCATCATCCCAAGAAGGAAACCTCTGGAGTGTCAGGGGAATAAAAAGTTTAATTTAGACATGTATATCTTTCCTATCTCAATAAAAACATGTTTTATAAAAAAATTAAAAGCATACTGTAAGAGGATGTGATACTTTGGGAAGATCAAATGCAATCAGGAATTCAAAGACAAAAACAATGATGAAAAATTTTGACTGTTAAAGAAGAATTTTTTTGTATATTTTAAATCAGCTCTAATAGATAATGACATTGGTGTTTGTAATCTATGGCATATATGTAAATGAGATTCAATAGTTTTAGTGCATAAGATCAATATTTACAATATTGCAAATTACATCCTTGTTATTTTAACTTATGATGAAAAGCCTAATGTGTCCATATAAATGTGAAAAGAAATACATACTTTTCCAAAGAAATTAGAAAACATATTTGGAAATAACTATTCTAGAAAATGTAGAAGTTAGGAGCTTTCTGCACCTCTTAGGAACCTGTGCCAAACCTCAGGCAAAGCAAAAACACTTAGTGAAAGGGCCTTTTTTCCCTCTAACACCTGGTAATTATATTCTTCCTACCTCCTTCCCACCATACCAAAGAAAAGGAGATTGCCCCCAGTTTGGCCCCATCGAATACAAGGTCACAAATAACATCCAAACGGTTTTAGGAAAAATAAAATTGTTCTCACTTATTAATTACGTTGTTAAGCCACAGGGTATCATGAATTAACTCATAATGATTAAGTCACAACCTGTGGATGTCTGTATCTTTGCAGGACACACCAGATGGTTTGCAGATTCTTAGGAACAATGCATGTTTGCTGATGAGACATTTCAGCAAATAATGTTTTAGACAAAAGAGACTTGTTCTTTTCATTTTCACTTAAGTTCAAGAGTTGTAAGTCACTCATAAAAAGTGTTTGGCATTATGTCTTCTGAGATAGTTAAGAGCTTTATAATCCCTGTGGCCTGGCAAGCTGCCAGAGCAGCATTTCAAAGTCAGATTAAAATAGGTTATGTGGAAAGAGCTAATCAAGAGTGACTCCATAATGCTAATCATTTGAAACCATTTGCTGATGAGTTAAGTGCATTCTACAAGCCACTGTCCATGTCACAGAACTGTTTAGTTCCCTTTGTAACACAATTCTAGAAAAAAAATAATTGTTGCTTTCTGACCTTTGTCTCTGATTCAACCCCACCACATGGCAGGTAGAGGAGCAAATCTCCAGAAAATTAAAATGGTCCCCAAGATCACTACCCTTTTTTCTTTTTCACACATACTAAGTAACCCTAGGTAAAAATAAAAACAAAGATGAAAATTTCAAGTTCACATTTAAAAGTCTTTTCTTTTACTGTGTGATTTTATTTTACTTTTTAAATAAATCTTTATTGTTGAAAGTATTACATACTTTTGCCCCCATTAATCCCCTCCAGCCCACCCTCATCTCCCACCCCAGATCTTCAACACCTTATTGTCTGTGACCATGAGTTATGCATACAAGGTCTTTGGTTGATTACTTCTCACCCACCCACCCTCTCCACCTTCCCTCCAAGATTCTGTACTCTGGTCCATGCTTCCATTATAAAAGCAAATGTAAGACTCTGGGCCAATATTGAACCAATCGGGGCTTTCAAACTGAGGTCCCCACATCAGCAGCATCAGCCTCACATGAAATACACGAATTCCTGGGTCCCAACGCAAACCTACTGAATCAGAAGCTGGGATGTTACAAGCCCTCCCTTCCCTCCCACCCCCCTGTGATTGCCATGCACATTACATTTTGGGAATCACTGTTCTGGAGGCATGTCCATGTTCTTGGGAGTGATATAGATCCTGAACTCTGACACTCACTGTGTATATAACACCTGCTCATTTGCTTATCTTCTCTCAGTTTTAGTTTGTCATTGATGACTCTATGAGTTGGAGACAGTGTTGTCTGAGGGGATGTCCTCATACATATAGTGGGAGTAAAGCACTTCTTGGAATGCACAGATTGCTTCTAAATCAGTGAAACTGGAAGTACCATAGAATGGGATGATGAGAAGAAAATATTTCAAGCCTTAGGACAGAAGACACTCTGTTAGCCAAGCCCGCTGTGTGAGCACCCACATATTCTGAGACAGATAGCTACTCCCGGTGGCTGCTTTTCACAGAATGCCACCAACCTACCTCCCAAGCTGAAGGGGTAATATGTTTCCTAAAATTGATTGTGGTGAGTGGATCCCAATCTGTCAGGTGCATCCTCTGAAAATGGCCAGAATGACATGTACAAGACCCCTAGAGTAAGAGTTTCTATCTAATTTGGGGGCAGGAGAAGGGCCTTTTTGTCTTCATCCGATGGGGAGTGTGACTTCTGTACGTGTGTCAGTGAGAAAAAGTTGTTGAGTTCACTTGGACTGGGCTGCTCTTCTCAGATGATGGATGTGTACAGTGCTGTGAATGTTTAGCTTTCACAATTCTTCACATACAATGATTGTAAACAGCACTAATTCAGTGAAACTAGTGACAATTTATGATTTGTGAATTAGTTCAGGAACCTAATTTTGTACTGTCAATTTTAAGAAAAAGCATACCCCATGTTTGGAACAAACAGATGATCTTTTCAGAGACAAGACATTCAGGAGTAGTAGTCTCTCTTGCCCTGATGGGAGCTCTTCCCTCAGCAGCATGACATCCTTCAGGAATCTGAACAGTGTCTCCTTGGAACAGCTTCCCTGCTAACTCTGACTAATGTTTAACCTGCCTTCCCTTTCTGTTTCTTTCTCCTTTATTTTCTTTATGGTACTGATCAATATCTGACCTTGTAAACATGTGCAGTTAGACGCCTAACCTCCCCAGGGCAAGGATCCTTCCTGTTTGCTCACTGCTACAATCCCAGCACTGAGAAGCGTGCCTGAATGTGTCAGCTACTCAATATTTGTTGGATGCATAACTTCATCTCTTTGTTGTTCTCATCAGTATATAACCACCAATACATATTTTCAATGTATAATTTTCATTAGAAATTAAAAGCCATGCTGCTTAAACTCTACCTATTTTGAATAACAATAATTCTAAAAAAGTCCCACTATCAGAAAGTTATTCTTCTCAGAGGTGGAAGGATTAGTCTCTTCTTAATTAAAATCCAACCCTGAGGCCCATTTTTTCTTCTTACTTGAGGCACTGTGAAATGGAAACTAAAGCATATGTTTTTGTTTCTATAGCATCCTTTTCCTTTTAATATTCAACATTTTATTTTTTTTTTCAATTATAGTTGACACTCAATATTATTTTATATTTACCTTCAGGTGTACAATTTTAAAACAGAAAATAAAAGTACATGAAAATACAGACTGAGGCAATTGTTTAGCTTTTTACAGTAAATCTTCATTTGGAATTTTTTTAAATGTCAGCAATCCACAGATCTTGTGGAGGAAATAAATGATTAGGAGAGTGCACACAGAAAAAAAGTGAGACACCAATTTTCTTTTAAAGCCTTTGTGACAGGACAGTCAGGAACCCCTACACCCAGGAAAGGAAGAATAGGAAAGTGTAGTGGTCAGCACCCAGGAATGAGAAGCCTCCAACAAGGACTATGAGGGAACCTGTCTTACAGAGACACTGATGTAAACAGAAATCATTGTCTAATTCAGAAACTTATTCATTATACTTTCTGAAAAAAAATAACCAAAGCCTGTCATTGAGTCAAATAATTTTAGAAAGAAAAAAAAATCAAAAGAATTATATTTGTGACTCTACAGGTTAGGCAAAAGTTACAACTATTTTAAAGGAACAAATTAGAAGAAAATAAAGGCATGAGCTTCCTGAGTTTAGGTCAAGAAAGAATCAAAAGAAACTTAATTCTCATTTCTTCTTCACATGGGTAATGTAGTATGTGGCACTTAAGTTTTCTTATTCCTGGCTTTTATTATTTTTCAAAAACGTCATTAGTGTCCATATTTTCAAAGTGATCAAATGGAGGTGGGCAAGGGGTGAGGCCATTTTTCCCAGATCCCTATATCACCAGAAATCCTACTGTGGAATTTGGAGAATAGGTCAGGCTGTCAAAGCCAAGGGAGAGGAGGAGCCTCCTGAAATGGAAAGCCAGCCCACTGCTAGAGACAGTAGTTTCATAAGCAAGACTATCGTATCTGATAAAAGAGTAATATGCAAATTGACTGTCACTTCAACACATAAGATGGCTGCCCCCCAATGGACACAAGATGGCCAGCAGGGGAGGGCAATTGTGGGCATCAGGCCAGCAGGGGAGGGCAGTTGGAAGGGACCAGGCCTGCATGGAGGGCAGTTAGGGGCAATTGGGCCAGCAGGGGAACAGTTAGGTGTCGATCAGGCTAACAGAAGAGTGGTTAGGGTGTGATCAGTCTGGCAGGCAGAAGCAGTTAGGGGCAATCAGAAAGACAGGCAAGTGAGCAGTTGGGAGCCAACAGTGCTGGATTGTGAAAGGGATGTCCAACTGCCTGTTTAGGCCCAATCCAAACAGTTAGTCAGATATCCTTCCAGAGGTCCCAGATTGGAGAGGGTGCAGGCTCAGCTGAGGGACACATCTCCTCCCCCCGCCCCCCCCCACACACAAATTTTCTTCACCAGGTCTCTATATATTCTATTCTATTATCTAAGAATCTTAATTAGTGAGCTCTTCCACTTTGCTTGGACAAAATCTAATGTTTGATTATGATGTGGCTGTATTCCCTATATAATTCCCTTACTTAGGAAACAAATCTAGTTCCCACAGTGTGACTTCTGACCTTCAGGAATGATTCCTTACTTGTGTTTTCTTACAGAAACTTTTGTACACCCTCCTCATTGATGGATTCCACAATTGAATTTAAATAGTATTTTGACTAGCAGATGCCTCTAATGTAGCAAGCTTCATTATCAATATTATTTATTCCTAGTTTCACCTGGTTTGAGAATCCTTATTTGCCAGAAAAAAATAATATGAATGTGATATCATGTCCTTTCATTCCTAAGCAAATGGCAATCACACTTCATTGATGGTGCTGAATAAAGTACATTCATTCAACAAAAGTTCACAACTTTCCCCAAACTTGTGAAGGTCCTTCAGGCACATTATCAGGAGTAAGTGAGCCACTCAATTATAGAGCCAACCTCTGGGAAAAATCAACACATAGCAACACGTAAACACCTGTCAATATTAATTTATTTCCATTTATATTTTGGAACGTTGTATTAAAGTAGCAAAATTATTTTTTTTTCAAAATAGATTTTAAATTAAAACTATTATTTCATGTGTTACAGGTAGATAATTCACAATGAATTCACAGTTGAATTGATACTCAAGAAACAGTAATTAAAGCCTTTGTTAGTAAAACAGAAATTCAAAGAAACTTAAATATTTTTGAAATTTCTACTAAAAGTGAGAATAAAATAAGACATCAATTTTCTTTTAATAAGACTAGCATGAGATTTTCTTATGTTTTTCTCCTTTATTTTTATAGTTGACACTATTGCAGATGTCCCTGCCTCCCCTCTACTCAGCCCTGCCACTCTTCCCTCTGTCCATCACCACACTGTTCTCTGTGTCTGTGGGTTATGTATATATGTTCTTTGGAAGAGATCTAAAGCCATTACTCACATCTTCAGGATCTTTTTTAATACTTGTCTAGAAGGATTTGAGAGGTCCTTCAGCAAGTTGCACAGTTCATGTTGCCTCATGGAAGAGAGTGATTTAGTCATGAAAATATTTTATACTTCATTGCATAACTGCTGTGAGATTATGTGAAATTTTCAAAGGAACCTCATCAACCCTCAGACTGTAGCTTTTTTATTGAAAGGAATCCTATACAACCAGCCATATCCTGCTTAAAACACATCATCTATGAGAACCCTGTCTCTTCTTCCCAGAATATCTGGTAATGGGATGCTTACAAGAAAGTAGCTAACAGCCTTTCTCTTTCCTGCAGGTCTTCTATTAGTAGGAAAGGAATAAAGCAGAGAATTTCTACTTGATCTTCTCTATTCCTATGGTTCCTGTTTCAATGTACCCAATTGTCTGAAAAGTATCCTCCACCATCTTCTTTAACTCATGTTTCAGATGTGACATTTGGTTTTCATATCTGTTTATTTTACCCAACTCACAAGAAGTCCCCTATGTTTGTTGTCTTATATGAGAATAACATTGTTTTGAATTCCAGATGGCTTATCTTGCAGAATCCTCTACTTTCTTGAATTCTCTGCTTAGTTTTTTCCCCTTCATTTTTAGAGTACAGGTAAAATACAATTGACAAGTAAACCACATAGTACTACATATATTGCTATATACATATTTATTTACTTTAAATATATTTTATTGATTTTTTAACATGCAGGAAGGGAGATGGATAGAGAGTTAGAAACATCAGTGAGAGAGAAACTCAATCAGCTGCCTCCTGCACACCTATTGGGAATGTGCCCACAACCAAGGAACAGGCCCTTGACTGGAATTGAACCTGGTACCTTTCAGTCCGCAGGCTGACGCTCAATCCACTGAGCCAAACCGGTTAGGGCCATATTTATTTTTTATTCCCAAATTATTTATTTTTAACAGAATACATGGCAAATGCTACTGATGGACTGACTAGTGAGTTCAATTATCAAGTTCATGAAAAAATCAAGGAACATGGCTTTCACTTGCATCTACTAGCAAATGCCTTAACAAAAGCACCATTACCTAGATATGCAGCTTTTCTCACAATTAAGAATTTTTCTTGTTTCTGGGACTTTAACAGATTTTAGATTGATTAACCAATGGGAAAATGACTTACTTAATGTGAGTATTGACTATAACAGGTGTCATTCAGAGTTTTCACTAGCACCTCTTAACTGTTTCCAAGAAGATAAACAAATGATTGTTTACCTATTTCTTTATCTATTCTATATAGTGCTTTGGCTCTAAAGTCTGTGTCATGATTTGTATAACCTCTGGCCAAATGTTGTACTGATTCTCTCAGCATGTTAGTTGCCTAGGCATTGTCATGAATTGCCATTTCACCATTTTCTCATGTTACCAAACACTTAGATAATTTGTTCATGATATCTATATCTTTGTTATTCCTCTAGATATAAAAGTCATTTCTTTGCCTTTTTCCTGAGATTCCATTGTACATTCCTAAAGTGATCCCACTAATTTCTGCACTTTTTTTTTTTTAGGGAAGTCTTCAATGTAGAGAGCTGTAATGTCCTCCTATACTATAATTCCTATTTACTCTGTTGTCTTTGAACATAATTCCATTTGGCATTACTTTAATATTGAATGGTTGTTTCCATTTGTAAATGTAACAATATTTTTCTACTAAAAATTGTCAGCATCTTATACATACTTTAGGAGGTTCTTATTCTAATAATCATTAGCCTTTCTAACTTCACAGAAGCACACCTAACATAGTCTTATTAGCATTTCATGCTTTCCTGATATGAGTCCAACATTGCAATGTATTTGATAATGATTTGGAGTATTAACAATGTGTATACTATATGACATTGCTTCTGTTTCATACATATAAGTGGTATAAGACATTAGATAATTAATTAGATAATTAATTCCAGCAATATTTATTTGTAACCATGAGAAACTTTGTAGACTTTATTTGGTATCTTTTTGATAAAATGCCATCTTTGAGAGAAATATGCATTTTTAAAGTTACAGATAATGAAATGCTAAAATATCATATTCCAATAGTTTTAGGAGAATGATCCTTACTAGTATAGGTCACTATCTTAGAACAAGTTTTCTTATTGTTCTAAAAGAAATTAGAAATTGATATGCTCTAAAAACATATGTAGAAACTAGAGGTCTGATGCACAAAATTTGTACAAGAGGAGGCCTTCCTTCCCCTGGCTGCCAGTACCAGCTTCCCTCTGGCACCTGGGACCTGGGCTTCCCTCGCAGCCCCAGCTTCATCTGGAAGGTCACCTAATTAGCATATTATGCCTTTATTATTATAGATAAGGGTCATCTTGGTTATTTTCATATAAGTATACATGGGAGAGGACTTGTAATGTAGGCATCTTCCAAGAAAGAAAGAGTTTACCGAAAGGATATGTTTTTGAGATGGTGGGGATAGGGAAGCATTAGAAACATATGAGTATAACTCATATTTAGGACATAAAACACAGAATGACAAATTATTCTGGGTTAAAGAATGGAATACTTTTGAACCTGAAACCAAAGCGAAAGTATTCACTTGAATCTCACTGTCCATGACATTATTACAGGTAATTATCATAGTAAAATATATTACGCCAACCTACTCAGATTTTGTATAGGTACATATATCTTTAGGGACCAAGTGAATAAAATTACATTTGTTATTGGAATAACTATCTACATTTATTGTAGTCCATTTTTATGTTTCTAAGGCTTCTCAATCAACACAAATTTTAGCATTTAAAATCTAGGCACTAACATGAAACTTGATAAAAAAAAGAATATCATAGAAATCACATTTTTTGTTTTATCTCACATGCTCTTCTGTTTCAATGCAGTTGTCACAGATCATGCCCATTGAATAGGTTAAAACTCATTTTTGTTTTATTTTCCCAATATTATTTAAATTGAGTTTGATTTAATTTCTGCTTTTTGAGATCAAATAGCTTATCAGAAAGTATCATGAATCTAAATTTTATTTCAGACCTAAAATCATGTGATTGGTGACAAATGCACTAATTCATCATATTAATAGCCTCTTACATGACACCAGGTTATAATAGCTGATAGAGTGTAGTTAAGTGGCAAATTTCAACACAGTATAAATGATGACATCCAAAAACTGATGATGGTTAGCATATTTTAGCAGGTTCAATGAATTTCACTGATAGCTTTCTTTGAGAGATTGATGTGTAAAATAAACAAGAGAAGTCAGTTTCAAACATTACAGTTAAAGTATGTCAAGAATTTGTACCATGTCATTACTGTCTGACTAAAATGAAGCAACATGTTAAAGCCAGGAGAGAAAAATTTCCCCTAAATAACCTGTTATGATTTTTTTTTAATTATAAATGAATCATAAAGTATCTTTTTTTGAACTCTGGTTTTCAGGAAACCTAAATCCACAATAGGTTCATATGTGCTTACTAATGTAGTCTATGCATTGTGTAACTTTTTAAAAGATTTATTTACTTACATATTTGTCATCCAAGTTGTTTCTTCATGTTTGCATTTAATTGATTTATGTTATACTAGAGGTCAGGTGCACGAATTTGTGCATGGGTGGGGTCCTTAAGCTTCAACAGTGATCAGGGCTGATCAGGGCCTGGCCCATCAGAGTTGAGCCAATTGGGACCTGAGAGCCAGGGGAAGGGCCAGGGAGAGAAACCATGGGAAGTTGGCCAGCTGCCGGGGGCAGAGGAAGAAAAGACCATGGGAGGTTGGCGGCCAACTCGGGGGAGGAATCATGGGAAGTTGGCTGGCCGGGGAACCACGAAGTGGTTCTTGGGGTGGCTAGTCATGAGGAGGCACTGGGGAAGGTTGGTCAGCTGTGGGAGGTTGGCTGTGGGAGCACACTGACCACCAGAGGCAGCTCCTGCATTGAGTGCCTTCCCCTGGTAGTCAGTTCGCATCATAGCAACTGGTTCACTGGTCGTTCTGATCATTCTGGTCATTCAGTCAGAATGGTCTTTAGGTTTTTATATATATAAATACTATTTTTTGTTACTCGTGTTCACTATAAATTAATTAAAATCTATTTATTTCGTAGGGCTAAAATGATATTTATTGTAAAGTAAATATTGTAATTGGAAACTTATCTTCCTGTTACCTGGTAGAGCTCCTAAATGAGAGTGCCATTGGCCTTCAGAGCCCAGTGATCCTGGGACTGGTCCCTGCAACAGCCCTGCAAATAGGGGGATGCCCAGGTATGTGCCAGCTCCTTGTTGAAAGATACTGACCATGTGGATGTGGTTTAAGGGAGATGGTTAGGGAGGCATCTGCTGGGTCTCCATAAGGGTGGAAGCCAGCCCCTAGATGTGTGCTAAATTAGAAGCCTGATCCTCATTCAGGCAGCAGCTTTTAAAGAATATGGATGGAACCCTTCTGGGGAGAGAGTGGGAGTGGGCATCTTAGCCAGTGGGCATCTTAGCTTCTGTGCTGAGGCCTGGAGGCATAGCAATGGTGCATGCTAAAGCTTCCATTCATAACTTTTTCTTTGTTTGCTTTAGTCCTGTGGATCTCCGGCATGCAAGTTCCACTGGCTTTGAGAGCTAAGTGTTTGGGGGACCTATTTCTTGGGTGGAACTGTAAAAACTGTGGTTGTAAAAATTGTGGCCCAGCTTCCTCACCCCTTAGAGAGAAAGCAGGAGTTGGGAGTTTCCTCCTGATGGCATGTCACTGTGCTGGGGTTGGGGTGGATGGTAAGAATGTGTCTAGTTCTTCCTATTATTACAGAACCAAAGTCGATGCGCCAGATGCCTCAAAAGGCCAAAAATCAAAACGTCAGGGTTAGGAGTAAGGAAAGGTTTACTGATAGAGAATTTACCCATTAAGAAGATGGAGGGACCTAATGGCCTTGCTGGATGGGCCAGGTCAAGAAGTGTTAAGGGGTGGAGGGAATAGACATGAAGGGGTGCTGGTAAGGAGAGTTTTCACTGGAGGATCATGGAACATTTATGGTTAAAGGGTATCACTACCCAAATTTCCTGGACAGTGGACCCTTGGCTTCTAAAAGAGTTTCTGTGTTCAATGTTGAGTTGTGTGTCAGTTTTTTATTTGTTTGTTTGTTTGTTTTTTGGTTCTCTGTGTGTGTATGGAGTTGGGAAGAGGGGAAGGTTAGGTCAAAACTTTGATTCTGGGTTCAGCTAGAGGTCACCATACTCTCTTCTATGCATGCCCAGGCTGCAGGACTTGAGGTTTTGGTCTGTTGTCTTTGAAAAATAGCTCGATATTTCATGGAACAGGAGATAATTTTGAGCTGGTCCTTCAGTTATTCCATCTATTTTGATGTGGGTTTTCTCTTATTCTCCTGAGGTGTACCAATCTCCTGGCTAGCTTCCAGTTTCTCTAGATGTAGCTATACAGTTTGCCCACAGTGGAAGGGAGTTCAGGACACACCTTGTCACTATCTTAACAGACCTCTCTGAGTTATCCTTTAAGTCAGAGACCCTGGCTCAGTCTTGTCTTCAATCATGTCTGCATAGCTTGTTTTTTTTTATTACTGAAGTTTTGTCCTATGGTGGACACACTCCTTTCTCCAACTGACTAAGTTTTTAATTTGAAGATAGGCTACTACTCACTAAAATTCCCTCCATATCAAAGAAGATGCTCTGTGATCCTTATAAAAACCATACACCATTGATTTCTGCTTCAGCCTTTGATCCGGAATTTCTCCCAATCATACTGATTGTCCCACTATGACTGCCTCAGATACTCTCAATTACTGCCAACCTCACTTGCAGTCCATTCCCAGCTCCCCTAAAACCTCTTGTTAAATCCAAATTCTCTCCATTTTATTGCATCTTCCCTGAAACAGATCCCAAAGCCTTAGGATCTCTATGTCGTCATTTAAAATACAATAAATAGACAAAACCGGTTTGGCTCAGTGGATAGAGCGTCGGCCTATGGACTGAAAGGTCCCAGGTTTGATTTCTGTCAAGGGCATGTACCTTCGTTGCTGGCACATCTCCAGTGGGAAGTGTGCAGGAGGCAACTGATTGATGTCTCTCTCTCTCATCGATGTTTCTAGCTCTCTATCCCTCTCTCTTCCTCTCTGTAAAAAAATCAATAAATTATATTAAAAAAAATAAAATAAATATAGGAACTCAATAATAATGGAGAGAAGAGTTTGCTAGGCAAACAGGCCTTTCATAAGATTGATGCTTAATATGTGTGGGCACCAGCCAGATGGGTTCTATCCTTAACTGTTTATTGTGAGATCGTATTATTTACTTGCTAGGATGTAAAATGCCAGTTAAACGGATGTATCAATAGTGTGAAGCTAGGAGGCTGTCATGGAGAATTATGAGAAGGATATTTACAATGGACTTTAAAAATTTGCCATGAAAGACCAAAAGAGAAGTAAAAATGTTATAGGAAGAAAATGTTCAATCTTATACACAGGGTGTGTGTTTAAAGGAGGAAGTGTTGGAGGATTTAAGAAAGTAGACTTTGAGGTTAGATATAACTTGGAATCAAATCAACTAAATCTGACTATTTCTTCTTTGACTTTGGTCAAATACTTATTTTCTAAGACTCAAGTTTTCTCTTACTTAAATGGAAATGTGAAAGATTATACACATGAGATATTAGGCACAGAGAACTTAGCATGATCCATAATGCTAGGTAAACACCCCAGAAGTGTTAGTACCATAAACATCATCATCATTATCATTATATGGGAGAGAATGAGATTCAAAGCAGTTTGTTTGAAAAAAAAAAGAAGTTTGGGATGATGGATAGGTCATCATAAGTACCTTACAAGCTATCCTGTGACTCAGTTCAGAAAGGTAAGTCAGGTTTACACATTATCAGAAAATCATAGTTGTCTCAAAGTTAGTGAACAATTTCTGTGAGCTAATTACTCAGTGCTTCTCACATCTACAGACTCACCTGAGTCACTGGGACTCAATATCAGGTGACTCAAATGTCAAGACAGTGTGAGAATCTTTATCTCAAGCTCCTAGTTGTCATTGATGATGCTGGTAGGTACCTTAGCAGGGTTTGGAACAAATCTGGAGTATATGTCTCATAGGAGGTGCCATGTTAGAGGACTACTAACCAATTAGACATTAATTTAAAGAAAGTAATTGAAGATGTTGAAAGATCAGAAATGTCTTCATGTGACAGGAGAAATAATAGAAAGCACTGGGAATAATAGCATAGTTATTTTTTCTTATTTAAGTTACAGGAAAAGCATTATAAATAATTATTAAACCTTAAGAAAATAATGCTTTTTTCTTGTCAGTTTTTATGAACAGACAACTTATAGACATTTAAAAATACTAACTTAGGATACTTACCAAATGTCATGTATGAAATTGCCAAAATGATTATTATAAACTTAGTTTTGCTAATAGCATCTTGTTAAAGGTCAAAAGTTAATTTAAAATATTTATTAAATATTCTGAAAGGGTTTCTGTGTTCATTAATCATATAAAAACAACATATGATATATAACTCATTGTACTTGGACCTGTTTTTTATTAATTTTTTAAATATATTTTATTGATTTTTTTACAGTGATGAAGGGAGAGGGATAGAAAGTTAGAAACATCGATGAGAGAACATCGATCAGCTGCCTCTTGGCCGCCCCCTACTGGGGATGTGCCCGCAACCAAGGCTTATGTCCTTGACCGGAATTGAACTTGGGACATTTCAGTCTGCAGACTGACTCTCTATCCACTGAGCCAAACCGGTTTCGGCTGGAACTGGTTATTGAGTAACACTGTCAACATTCAAAAAGTCACTCATTATATCTACTTACCATATAATAAATAAAACATAAGCAAATGCAAACCATTTTCCAAAAAAGCTACCATAATGAATAAATAGAATGTTCTAGAAAACCAAAGATATATACCATAGTAAACTTTGTATGAGACAAATAAATTGAACAAAAGGTCCTTGCTATTCCAAGAGTCAGATCAATAGCCAAACACAATGTCTTATTTAATTCATTGTTTACCATAATATGTCATGCTTCATTCCTAAAATAATCCTAGATATTTTATCATCATAACTTATTATGATTATCCATCTACACAATGTATAACAGAAAGTCATGGTTTATGAGCAAATGACCATCTTACGACCCTGAGTTCTTTTAAATTATTCCAAATGAAACATCAAACTTCAAGAGAGTTGGCTTATTCTGATGTTGCCTCATTTTCACATTTGTTTCTGCTTTGCTGCCAGAGTCACTATTAAATAGATTACAAGGAGCATTAATAATTGTATTTTCTTTTAGAGGCTGCTTTGTCAAAGGTACACAATGTATGTATTAATATTAAAATTGGGGACTCAATAATGTATGTTTGTGTGAAAGAGAGGAAGAAAGAGGAGCCAGAGAGAGATAGAGACAGAGAGGTTGGTTTTCTCAAAATGTCTCCATATCACCCTCATTATTTAGATTTCAAACATGAGCAGGTAGCATCTTTTTCCTTAGTCAGCATTCTTTGTTTTTTTAAAAACTGTGGCCAAAAAGAAACCACTGGAAGAAGTGGGATAAATATTTGAAGAGCTTGAAATATATAGGCATCATTAAATGAAAGATACATTAGAAAAAATTTAGATCATTTATGTTAATATTTTAATTTTTAATTAGTTATCACATTAAGTACTGGTGAGATAGTTATCTAAGAAGACAATTCTAAAATAGTCGCCCAAAACCAAGAGCTCTGATGTTTATCGGGCGTACAAATTTACATAATATCATAAGAGCGATGTCTGCATCCTAGCCATTGTTACCAGCTGAGATCAGGTGGTAGCTCTGTGAAAATGGTAGGAATTAGGAAAGTGAGATATGTCCTGTTTAAAATGGAATCTTTCAATTCTGCATTATGCTGACCTCTGGGAAAATGTGGCATGTAAGAGAGAATACACATGAAATATGACATCATAACTTCCCACTGACCAAAGGATTCTGTTTTATTGTATCTGTTTTGTTTTCTCTTTTGCCACAAAGCTGTAGACAAATGTGTGCTCTTTTCTTGGCCTTTGGAGCTCATTATTCTTGAGTAGGGCGAATCACTGCAATTTGTCTCAGCTTTATTTGGTGGCTTGAAGGCTGAAATGGTAGTTGTGTCAAAGCAAGACTTGTAAGTGCACAGGAAGACCAGAGGCTGAAGAACTTCACGTTGAACCCAGGCTTATTATGGAATGTTCCTGGGACACTGTGAAGACAGGGCTGCACACTTTGAAATAGGTCTGTGCTCCCTCAATCCATACAGTGGTGGCATTAATGCAGAGTGGCTCAGACAGCAGACTGCTAATAGCTAATTTAAAAGAAGCACATTAAAAAAATAGTAGAGCCCTCCAGGATCTGTGAGAGGTAAAAATAGAAAGTCTCCTGAGTTCCCTGTCTTTTGAAGTAAAACACAACTTAGGTAAGCCTTCCTTTCAAATAATGCCCCTTTTAGGCAAATCTGGAGGTACCAGATAAATGAGGCAAGAGAGCTGAGCACTGGATATAATTTTAACTCTGAATTTTCCAAAGGAGCAAATGAATAGCAGTGATAATTTGATTGAAATGTATTGTGTGTTATTTGAAGGGAGTAAGTACAATCCCCTTAAGATCAATATAGCTCACCATTAAATATGCTATTTTATGCAGAGCGAAGATTCACTAAGTAGATCTGAAAAAGCACCTACATATACATCTGCCTTTCTAATTCTACTACAACTTAAAGCTGTCCCACTTCCCAATGTATTCATTCTATTCTAAGACCTTAATTTGTATTTGGCTTTTGCTCAGTGATTTTTAGATGTAGATTTGCTCCATGAAAGGTGAATGCAATGCCTGCAGATGCTGAAGTGTTTGGTACCTGCTGCTGACAAAGACCAAGTGCCTTTGCACTTACAAATAGATGTATTTCTGCCTTGTCACTTAACACTTACTTATGTTTACATGAAACCAAGTTATTCAACTTTGCACTTATATCTTTAATGAGTAATTGGTCCCCTCCATCTCCACGAGAATCAGAAATCTCTTAGTTCTAACTTGAGGTAGAATTCTGTAGTCAGTTGAATGATGAAGATCCAATATCAACTTCTGTATAATATCTTAGTCCAATTTTTTTGAAATCTAAACTTCACACAAGCTTTGTAAAAAAAATAGAGAAAGAGCTTCTATTAATGTTTTTTTAAAAAACGAAAAGCTCAGCTTCAAATATATATGATGTTTGGAATGTATAGCATAGATATGGGGTTTTGGGATTAACTATTGGTTCTCTTTGAATATTATAGTTGTGATTATTTCTTTTCTGCAGTAGGAAATGCCTTCTATTAAATTATTATGTTTACAAATATAGTTGCTATTTTGTAGGCTAGACAATTGAATTTCCCCCTGAATTTATCAGATTTCTAAATCACCTCTTAGAACTTATAAAAAAATATTTAAATATAATTAAGAAGAAAAAATTATTAAAAAGGAAATGTCAGGCACATAATAGCAGTGATGAAAATAAAGCTGCTTAAAAGAGGTTTTCAAAATTATGAAAAATTATTTGAAAAATCTTATTCTTTAATATTTTAATTCAGACAGTCTAATACTTCCCTATTTTGTTTTATTTAAAATTCTATATAATGTTCTACTGTTTTTAGGCATTTTTTTGAAAACACAGGTTTTAAACTTGCTTATGAGAATGTACTTACCAAACATAACGTTCTAAATGTAATGTGGTGTCCTGAATGGAATCCTAGAAGGAAAGATAAAGAGCTTTGAAGGGGGTGATGGCTGAATTGTAAGTTAAATGTGGATTTGAGCTAGTAGTGCAGAACCAATGTCGGTTTCTTATCTGTGACAAATGTACTAGTATCACGGTAATGTAAGATGTTAACAATAGGGAATACTAGGTGTGAAGTATACAATGACTCTATAATCCTTGCAACTTTTCTGTAAAACTGTAATTATTTCAAGGTGAACATTTTATTTTAAGGACCATAATATCTCTATCACATAATTCTATACCTCTCTAATGGAAACTGCAGTTATCCATGATGATAACTTACCTATCCTGTATAATAAAGAGGTAATATGCAAATTGACCCTCATGTCATCACACAAGATGGCCTCCCCCATTTGGTCAAAGATGGCCACCTCAAGATGGTCAGCAGGGGAGGGCAGTTGGGGGGAACTAGGCCTGTAGGGGAGGGCAGTTGGGGCAATTGGGCCAGCAGGGGAAAGCAAACGGGGGCGATTGGGCTAGGAGGGGGGAGGGGCAGTTGAGGCAATCAGGACAGCATGGGAGCAGTTAGGCATCGATCAGGCTGGCAGGGGAGTGGTTAGGGGGTGATCAGCCTGACAGGCAGGTGAGCAGTTGGGAACCAGCAGTCCAGAATGTGAGAGTGATGTCTGACTGCTGGTTTAGGCCTGAAGGATCGGGCCTAAACCGGCAGCCGAACATCCCCTAAAGGATTCCAAATTGGAAACGGTGCAGGCTAGGCTTGTAGTGCATGAATTTCATGCACAGGGCCTCTAGTATTTTTTATAACTTTTTAAAGAGATAAAATATTAATTGTAATTCAAATTAGTTTGTAATATTCCTCCCAAAAGTAAGTGTTAACAACTGGAGTTTTATTTTTTTGTTTTTGTTTTGTTTTTTACTTCAGATAAATTGTGTCATTCTGGTGATGGAAATAAGATGAGTTACTAATAAATATGTCTTCCTCTATCTCTTTTTTCAGTGTCCTGCAATTTTCTGAATACAGGACCTTTACCTCCTGGTTAAATTTATTCTTAGGTATCTTAATTTTTTTGTTGCAATTGTAAATTGAATTGTTTTATTAATATCTCTTTCTGTGAATTCATTATCCTCTATAATAAAAGCCTAATATGCTAAGTGTCCAGTCAACTAGCTGGCTATTCAACCAATCAAAGCATAATATGCTAGTGATATACTAAGGCTGCTCAATCACTCGCTATGATGTGCACTGACCACCAGGGGGCAGATGTTTTGACTGATAGGTTAGTTTGCTGTTGGGGTCTAGCCAATTGGGACTGAGCAAGATTAGCTGGACACACCCTAGAGTCCTCCCACAGTTCCTCCCCAGTTGGCCAAACTCCCACATCCCTCTCTGTCCTGATCATGCACTGGTGGGGTCCCTCGGCCTGGCCTGCACCCTCTCACAATGAGACCCCTTGGGGGGTGTCAGAGAACTGGTTTCGGACTGATCCCACAGGCCAGGCCAAGGGGCCTTTAGTTGGTATATTAAAAAGACATAGATTTCTGGGTATTAATTTTGTATCTTGCTACATTGCCAAATTCATTTATTAGTTCTAGTAGTTTTTGTTAGAGTCTTTAGGATTTTCTGACTATAATATCATGTCATCTGCGAATAATGACAGTTTTATTTCTTCTTTCCCAATTTGGGTACCTTTTATTTCTTCTTCTTTTCTGATCTCTATGGCTAGTACTTGCAGTATTATGATGAACAGGAATGGTGAAAGTGGCCTGTCTTGTTCTTGTTCTTAGAGGAAATGTTTTTAATTTTTGCCCAATGAATATGATGTTGGCTGTAGGTTTGTCATATAAGGCTTTTTAATTATTATTATTATTATGTTGAGGTATGATCCCTCTATTCCCACTTTGCTAAGAGTTTTTATCAGGAAAGAGTATTGGATTTTGTCAAATGTCTTTTCTGCATCAATTGATATGCTTATGTGATTTTTGTCTCTCAATTTCTTTATGTGATGTATTATGTTTATTGCTTTTTGGATATTATACCAGCCAAATGCAGACTGGTGCAGACACTGTGGAAAACAGTATAGTGGTTCCTCAAAAAGTTAAAAATGGAACTGCCATTTGACCCAGTAATACCACTTCTAGGCATATACCCCAAGAAAACAGAAACAGCAATCAGAAAAGATATATGCACCCCTATATTCATAGCAGCATAATCCATAATAGCTAAGATTAGGAAACAGCCTAAGTGCCCATCAACAGATGAGTGGATTAGAAAACTGTGGTACATCTACACAATGGAATACTACACTGCTATAAAAAAGAAGGAGTTCTTACCATTTGCAACAGAATGGCTGAACCTGGAGAGCATTATGCTTAGCTAAATCAGCCAGTCAGAGAAAGATAACTATCACATGATTTCACTCATTTTTAGAATATAATGAACAACATAAACTAAGGAACCAAAATAAAACCAGAGTCATAGAAGCATTGAACAGATCGTCCAACATATGAGGGAAAATGGGGGGTGAAAGGGTAAGAGATGAACCAAAGGACTTGTATGCATGCATATGAGTGAAATCAGTGGACACAGGCAGGGTGAGTTGGGAGGGATAAGGGCATGTGCTGGGGGGATGGGGTCAACCATGCAGAGATAATAGGGGAAAAATGAGACTTATGTAATACTTTAAACAATAAAGAATTTAAATTAAAAATAATAAAATAATTATTACTTTTTAAAATTTATCTTTATTTTTTAAAATTTATCTTTATTTGAAAGTATTACAGATGTCCCCTTTTTTCCTCCATTGACTCCCTCCACCTTGCACCCACATCATTGACCCTTCACTATACTATTGTCTGTGTCCATGCATTATGCATATGAGTTAATACTTATTTTGAGTCATTTTCATTTGTGTAGCAAATTGCATTTTCTATTTAATGCACTTTAGAATATTTTTTTGGATCTTAAGACAGTGATGCATTAGAAGTCAATAATGGAAAATTATTATTCTAGATAAAAATAGGCTCTCTCAGACCTAAGAATCTGGGATTAAGACCATCAATTTGGATACTGAATCACTATGATGTGTCACCAAGACTGTTTCCTTAAATCAAATATTCTTACCACAGGATGAGGTATGTCTACTTCCATATACCAGGCAAATAAAAGATTAGCAATATTTGTTATAGGTAATACATTCTCTCTACAAGATCTTACAGAGATACACCCACTCTGTAGATTCTGAATTGCTAATAGCCATCATGCATTAAACTCACTGTCTTACCAGAAAGAGGTAAAGATTTAAAGTTCAGTGACTCACAGCCAAAACACATATGGAACCCATACACTTTCACTGACCTTATTGTCCAAGTTCCAGGGATAACTGCCAGGTATTTACTTAAGACAAGGACTCTGGAGTAATCAGATATGAGCTGGACACTTGAGGGACCTTATTATGAATGTTTAAACCTGCCCTGAGCCAAAGGATAGTGATGTCACTAACAAAAAGGAAAACATGTTTGGGATAAGGAGAAAGATGTAGTTCAGTTCATGTAGTTCAGTTCGAAATTTGACAAACACAGTAAAACCAGAGAAAATGAACATTTCCTGTCCCATTGTTTAATGGAAACCAGATCTATTACAATTACACCTGAATTATTATAATACAGTGTAGATGGGAAGTGGATGCAGATGTGTACATGCATCATGGGAGCCAAGTGAAGGCAAGCTTGAGAGAGGAGTCTATGATCATAAATATTCTATTACTCACAATAGCCAAGGTAAGGAAGCAACATATAGGGCTATGGATGGATGGATGGATAATATGGAATATTACTCAGCTTTTAAATAAGGACATCTGCCATTTGTGACAACATGGATGATAGATGAAATAAGCCAGACACAGAGAGGCAAATACTACATGATCTCCTTATATGTGGAATAAAAAAGTCTAACTCATAGAAACAGAGTAGTATGGTAGGGCGAGGCGAAGTGGGAAAATGTTGGTCAAAGGGCACAAACTTTCAATTATAAGATGAATAAGTCCTAACGATCTAACATCTACTTCCATACATCAGGCAAATAAAAGATTAGCAATATTTGTTACAGGTAATACATTCTCTCTACAAGATCTTACAGAGATACACCCACTCGGTAGATTCTGAATTGATAATAGTCATCACGCATTAAACTCACTGTCTTACCAAAAAGAAGTAAAGATTTAAAGGTTGATGACTGTAGTAGTTTACAATACTGTATGGTATACTTAAATTTTGCTATGAGGGTGGATCTTAAGTATTCTTACAACAGAAAGACACACACACACACATACACACACACAGAGAAAGGTAACTGTGAGGTGATAGATATGTTAATTAGCTTATTTGTGATCAATCATCACAATACATATTTTGTTCAATATGCATTTCTTATTGAGTGATAGATCTTGGTAGTTTCTTTAATAATTTTCTATACTTATTTTATAATTTCCCCTAGACTCTTGATTCCAATAATTACAGGCTGTTGTTTCTTATGATTAAGCCCCTATCCCAGTGGTCGGCAAACTCATTAGTCAACAGAGAGGCAAACCATGGCTGACGAGTCGCACGTGGCTCGTGAGCTGCAGTTTGCCAACCACTGCCCTAGACTAATATCAGTTCTCCTCTGGGTTTATTAGGTCAATTAACTTAAAACAATAACATGCTTTTTAAAATGACTTTCTCCTGACCAGGGATACTCTTATTTAGTAAGTGCATGGCAGAGAATAGCAATCTAATATTTTTAATTGTTTTAGTTAAAATAACATTTTATTCTGAATCTCAGAAGTAATTATTTGTTGTACTGCCACTCCATTTTATTAGCATAATGTTTGATGCATAGGAAAAAAATAGATAAAACTTAATGTTACGTATTTTAGATAACTTTAGAATATATTGAGTAAATTGAATACTAATTATTATGTACAAGAGCATATTGTGCACTTAAACAAAAGTCTGAATTAGAAAAAATGTAGATTTGTGTCTAGAATAAAGGTGGTGTAGAAAGAATGGATAGAAAAATATCTGACCTCATTTAAGATTAGCAATTTATTGATGCTAAATTTTATTCTGACCAGGACTAAAATATCATTGATTCTCTATTGCAAGTTTGCTTCTGAGGCACTAAGAGCATTCCATCTTCAAACAAATGTCCTTCATGTTATGAAGAATTTACAATTTAGAGACAAATGGATGTTTTCCATTCTATCTTAAGAAAAATGCAATTTTCTCACCCTTGGCAAATCAATGTCAGAAAAATTATATAAATACTCTTTGTTACATGTTACTGAATTGCCTGAAAAATAATCTATGGTAACTAAACATTCTAAATGTTTTCATTGATACACTATTCTTTTAAATATTCAAATCCATTCATAACAATGTAGGCATAAGTAACCTAATTAAAATTTTGCCCTATAGGCTACTAGAAGTCTTATTAATAGACAGAGTAAATGTATTTAGCACTAAATTTAAGGGAAATGCTATTACATATTCTTGATACATTAAAAAATATTTAAAATAGCTTTATTAACTTCAATAATCTTGGGTTTTGTCAAACTTTTCTTCATGAGTGCATGTCACTGTCTCATGTGCCATGTGATATAATTTCATAACCAAAGAGTTGATTGGATTTAGTTATAAATATTTGTATAGTAGCATTTTGACAAATGTGCAGAGTTATAATGTGGGTATTATATTTAAAGATTTAGTATAAGACAGATTCATTTTAGTCCTGGCCAGTTTTGCATACGAGTGTCAGTCTGCAGACCAGACTAAAAGGTCATGGATTCAATTCCCAACCAAGGTTGCAGGTTGCAGGTTTGATCTCTGGCCCCAGTCAGGGCATGTGCGTGAGGCAACCAGTCAGTGTTTCTCTCACATGGATGGCTTTCTCTCATTCCCCACCCTCTCACCTCCTCCCTCCTTTCACTGTCTCTAAACAACAACAACAACAAAAAGCAATGGAAAAAATATCCTCAGTGAGGATGAAAAAAAAAATAGGTTCACTTTATATTCTGATAATGTTAGCTATTGTTTTTAAGACTACACTGTTTCCATAGTTACAGCATGAAGCTCAAAAATCTTCTCTTTTCTTTGTAATATGCCAAAGGATAATTTATAGTATTCTAATGGAGTATAATGTTCACTGAATCATTTAAGTATAGGGTATCCCCAAAAATGTGTACATACATTTCTATAGATGCTTTTACATTTTGAAAATGAACTATATACAAAGTGTATACATTTGTTGGGATACCCTATATAGTTTGTGTTTTACTGTGAAACTCACTCTAGCAAATATGCAATTATGAGCAGGAATGTTTATTATTGAATATGAATAATAATGCTTATCTCTTTAAAGTTCTTATCAAAACAAAGTAGAGAAAGAGGAGAGAAATAAGATTATTTTAGCTTAGTTGATTTTGTCATATTATTCTAATTATGCAACTTCATTTTCATTCATAGTACTCTAAGACATCATGTGGACTTTTTTTTTCTTTTTCTTTTTATATATATTTATTGACTTCAGAGAGGAATGGAGAGAGAGAAACATCAATAATAAGAGAGAATCATTGATCGGCTGCCTCCTGCATGCCCCACACTGGAGATGAAGCCTGCAACCAAGACTTGTGCCCTGACAGGAAGTGAACTATCACCCCCTAGTTCATAGGTCAAAGCTCAACCATTGAGCCATGCTGGCTGGGAGGCACCATTTGCTTATCCAAAACAAGGTTTGAAGTTTAGAATACAAATTATTGTTTCTTACATCAATCGGGGACTATTGTGGCTTTGAAATAGTGACCATTTGATGGGAACTTTTTGAATAATGGACCTCTCCCCTCACTACCCACCCCATATCTCAATCTCTGGGTAAGTGTTCTCTCAGCTTCTTTCCTCTTCTAATCCATTTATCATCACCAAGTCACTGGGCTTTTCAGCCCTGACTTGGTGCATTGAGAAGGCAAGGATGACAGAGAAGCATGTCTATCACGCCCTCCCCAAAAAATGTGGTGAACACAAATGTGCTAGAATGTCCCAAGAAAGAAGGAAAGGACCCCTCGGAGATAATTTTGAGCTTTTCAAAGAATGATCCTAGCACATTTTAGGTTATCTCTACATTTAGAGAAGCAAGTACAAAAAAATTGCAAACATAAAAAAAGATCTCAGCTCAAACACCAATGACTGAGGATATTACTTGAATGTTTTTGATTTCCACTTGGAACAATCAGCTTCAGAATAAGATGAATGCATCTGTAGCAGTGAAGGGTTTTGTTGAACAACTGAATCAGCCCAGTCCTCTAAACCCCCTATTGCCTGTGCCTGCCTGACACTCCTCTCTACTCCAGGGTCTGATTGCTGAAACCCACCCTCCTCTGTGGAACTGCGAGTCCTAAGGCAGTTTCAATGAGATTGCTCTTTAAAGAAAAGCAAATTCTAGTTCTATTTACTTCTTTTGTTCTCTCGAGGTAACATCATTTTGTTCCCAACTTAATACCAAATACTATTATCAATATCCCTTGGAAATTCTACTTAATGAAAATGCTCTAGTCATAAAACTGCCACATAAAAACTTGGTTTGGTTTTTCACTTAACTGCACTTAATTAGAATTATATAATATGGAGTAGGTCTGCTTGTGTAGCTTAGCCTAATCAAAGAGATTCTGGTTTGGTCAAAGTAAAGAGAACATTAAAAAGTAATGGGTATCAAAGAAGTATCGACAAAGAAGCATCAATCAGATGATCAAACCTCAGAGGGAAGATAGGGGAGGGGAGGGATAAGGGGGAGAGATTAACCAAAAAACTTGTATGCATGCATATAAGCATAACCAATGAACACAGACCCCTGGGCGGGGGTGAGGGCCTGAGTGGAGGGGTGGGAGGGCACTGGGGGGATAAGGACACTTACGTAATACCTTAATCAATAAAGAAAGAAAAAAAAGTAATTGGTATCAATAAGATAACAAGCTCTTCTTCCCAAATGAAGTCCTTATCTGGCTGACACAGCAAAGCCTCACATTGTGCTTTAGCTTGCTGTCAAGAGCACATGCCTAGGGCTCCAGGTGAGTTGCCTGTGTACTGCAGCCCCGTGACTATGGCTCTGACCCCAGTGCAACTTTGTGTCTGCACCCAGCACAAATCCACATTCCAGGGCCTTTCTCATGTCCCTGACATACAAAGCAAAAGATAAAAAAAACAACACAAACTGACGTATAAGTCACATGCCTTCTGAGTTTTATTTTCTTCAGTTCAAAAATGTTCTCTACTAGTGTCGAATTATAATTTCATAAGCCCCTCCCACAGTCTTTGAAAGGAAAGAAAAAAAGAGGTGCCATCAGGAAAACTTCATGAGCAAACTGAATTATTTGTTCTCCTTGAGGTCATGTCATCATTTCTGACGGTGTTAACCTAGGTGACATATGAACATCATCCCATGTTGACAGCTTGTGACGGTTATAAATGTGGTGTCCATGTAAACTGCATTCATGACAAAACACAGGTAAATGAAATGTCCTGAATTCAGCTTGGACACCACATTTATAACCATAGATTAATATTTATAAATTTGCAATAAGAATCTTCATAAAATTCTGATTTTTCAGGGCAAAGAGCTTTGTTGTTTTACCTAAAGTGGGAAGAGTAGGAGTATATATTTTAGATTTGGAGGGTTCAAGTTCATGCTTGATCTAACTTTAAGCAACCTGATGAATCAGGACATTTCCTGGGAAAAGGGAAATGCAGCTCAACTGACTCCTGACTTTACCCATGTCAAAGAGTATGGAAATATAAACCCTGAGCCGAAAGCAGTGCTTACCACTGTAATATCATTTCTGCTTGGTTTTTGATTTATTGCTGTCACTTCTTCAATGGAAGGAATATATTTTAAGCCATCCCATTAAGGTAATACTAACTGCTATCGCACAAAAATCAGAGCAGAAGTTCACTTATTGCTCCTGTCAAGTCTAATTGGTGACTGTCATAAGTTGTCTGTTCTTGAAGCAGAAACTGAGACACTGCATGGCATGAGAATCAACAACTGTAGGTACCAAAGAGGAAATAGTAAGACAGGTCAAAGAGAAAAAGCAAGTTGCTGTGAAGGTCCAAGAAGCCTCAGCCAACCCCGTGGGGATACCTGGAGCACAACCAGCCAGCCAGATTTTTCTGGCCAAGGGCTGAAATGACCCTACCTTTATCACCTGGCTCTATTTTTATTGGATGTAGATTAACCAGGTAAGTAGCCATTGAGGTGCTGAGGGAAACCCTGGAGAAGCTGACATATGGATATTGTCTACTAACAACATACTCTTTCCTGAAAATAATGTATTTGACAAATTAGTGGTTGTATAGCTGAGGCCATATTTATCTGCCATAGCAATGTGGGTTATTACTGCCATGGTGCAAGGCCACCCTCTGAGACCTGTCCTCTTTCTACAGTGGTCAGAATGGTCCATGGTCATTAAAGAGACATATTTAGAGGTCTGTGAGTTATTAGATCAGGGGCCAGTTTTTCTATAAAGGGTTAGCTAGATACTCTATACTGTAGGCTTTGTGATCTCAGTCATGTGTTCTTTGCTTGTTTGTTTTCAGGATCCTTTTAAAACATAAAAACCATTCTTCAGTTTTGGGTCCTACAATAGCAGGTCACAATCTGGATTTGGCTCAGAGACTGTGGTTTACTTGTCCCTGAGTAAGATTCCTAAAGGTAGCTCTGATTTCTGTCAACCCTAAGGTAGTGTTGTTTTGATTCACCACCTGGCCAAGAGATTTTTGTTACCTGATTTGTACATGCCCCTATCTTAATGGGGCTATGCTTCTGCTTAGGATCTTCAGATAATAATGACAATGTGAAGCTGTGTCCAATGGTCCTCTAAAGGATTTCACCCTTTCTTCAGTGTATAGATTAAGTTGTGACCTTTCAGAATTGATAGGATGAAATTCTAACCCTCAGAATCTCAAATATAACATTACTTGTAAATAAAGTCATTGCAGATTAATTAGTTAGAATGAGATCATACTTATAGGAGAGATTAATGTAGAGATTTGCATATAGATACACACATGGAATGGACATCATGTGAAGATGAAGGCAGAGATTGGGATTGAGATTGGCCTCTTTTTAGGGTCCTGTTGTCCCCATTGTCATGATTATGCCTAATTCTGCAATGATTTCTCTTACCATAAGTTATGGACTAAAGTGGGTCACCAGTAAATATTTAGAGATGCTGATGCTTCCGTCAATATTCTTTCCTATTATGATAATTAACTAGAGGCCTGGTGCATGAAATTCATGTGCTGGGTGGCGTGGGGAGGGGTTTGTCTTTCAGCCCAGCCTGTACCTGTTCCAATATGAAACCCCTCGAGGGATGTCCAACTGCCGGTTTAGGCCCAATCCCTGGCTCCCAACTGCTGGCTCCCAACTGCTCACCTCCTTCCCTTCCTGATTGCGCCAAACTGCTTCTGCCTGCCAGCCTGATCACCCCTAACCACTCCCCTGCCAGCTTGATTGATGCTTAACTGCTCCCCTGCCAGCCTGTTTACCACTAACTTACCTCTCCTGCAGGCCTGGATGCCCCCTAACTGCCCTTTCCTGAAGGCCCCATCACCCCCAACTTCACTCCTCTGCCAGCCTGGTCACCCCTAACTGCCCTCCCTTGCAGGCTTGATCACCCCCATTGCTCTCCCTTTCAGGCCTGGTCCCTCCCAAGTGCCCTCCCCTGCTGGCATCTGTGGTGACCATCTTGTGTCCACATGGGGACAAGATCTTTGACCACATGGGGGCAGCCATCTTGTGTGTTGGAGTGATGGTCAATCTGCATATTACTCTTTTATTAGATAGGAGGATAGAGGCCAGGTGCACGGGTGGGGGCCAGCAGGTTTGCCCTGAAGGGTGTCCTGGATTAGGGTGGGAATTTCCGTGTGGCATGGGATGGCCTGGGCGAGGGGCTTGTGGTGGTTTGCAGGCCAGCCACGCCTTTGCTTCCCCGCAGCAACCCAAGTGGAGGCCCTGGTATCTAGGATTTATTTATCTTCTACAATTGAAACTTTGTAGCCTGGAGTGGAGCCAAGCCTCCTGCTCAATCTGTGGAGGCAGCCATTTCTGTTAGGATTTATTTATCTTCTATAATTGAAACTTTGTAGGCTTATGTGGAGGCCTAGGACAGGCCAGGGCTACAGAAGCTTGGGTTCCTCCATCGCCAGGTGCAACCCTAGGCTCCAGCTCTCTCCAGTTCTATGGCTGCTGCCATTTCTGTTGGGATTTGTTTATCTCCTGTAATTGAAACTTTGTAACCTTGTGTGGAAAGCTTGGTTTCCTCCATCACCAGGGAAAGCCAAGCCTCCCACCTGTCTGCTCAGTGGCCGCAGGCATCTTGGTTGGGGTTAATTTGCATACTCACTTCCTATTGGCTGGTGGGCATGGCTGGTGGGCGTGGCTTGTGAGTATAGTTGAGTGATGGTTAATTTGCATATCACTTTTTTATTAGATAGGAGGATAGTATATTCTCTGGTCTTCCTTGTGAAAAGGAAACTTCAATCTGCAGGTTTTTGAGTCTCACACTTATGCCCACTCCAGCATGCTTATTTACCCAATCTTTCCACATCTTGTTCCATATCTCCTATGCAATTCTGGCATTTAACCTAACTTCCTACTGGAGATGCAGGTACAAAGGAGGGTAGACATTCACCAGGGCTGAAAGGAGGAGAATTAACTGTATATGTAAGTATGCACCATCCAACCACATATTCATGCATAGCCTTTGCAGCTTGGTATATGTCCTGTCTGTAATTCCCCAAGTGGTATATCTAATTTTTCATCCCTTGGAAATTAAAATTTCTTCATAAAAAATAATCCATACTTTGGAATTTGGTTATCTCTAAGCATAATTATATCTGGCTAACTTTTAATCATTCTTAACTAAATCTGACAACAGATAACTTATAAATACACTCAATTGTCCATTATCTTTTACTCACATTATTCTTAAAAATATAAAACAAAGTATGAAGAAATACATGAAAAAACATACAACATTAAGCACACACTAAGGTTTCTAGTGAGATGAATAAAAATAAAACAAACTAAATTTACTAAGGTGAAAGCTTATAAAATTTCAGAAAATCAGGAATAATAAGAATATTATGATTGCTTCGAGAAATAAAAATGCAGTTAAATGACACAGGAATGGGTCTCAATAATTTCTTTTTTTTCATTTTTATTAATGTATTACATGTGTACATATCTTTCCATTGCCCACATCTTCCCAACCCACTCCCATATGTGCCCTCACCCTCCAGTCTCTTGTGTCCATTGGTTATGGTTATATGAATGCATACAAGTACTTCATTTAATCTCTTATTTATCCTACCTCCCCTAACCTTCTTACTGTAATTTGACAGTTTTTTCGATGCTTTACTGCCTCTGAATCTCTTTGTTCAACAGTTCATAATGTTCTTTATTATCCCTAAATGAGTGAGATCAAGTGGTATTTTCTTTCATTGACTGGCTCATTTCACTTAGCAGAATGCTCTCCAGTTCCACCAAGGTTGCTGCAAATCATAAGCATTCCTTCTTTTTTATGGTACCATAGTATTCTATTGTGTAGATGATGTACCACAGTTTTCTGATCCAGTCAACTGCTGACGAACCTAGGATGTTTCCAATTCTTAGCTATTATAATTGTGCTGCTATGAACATAGGGGTGCATATATTCTTTCAGATTGGTATTTCTAGTTTCTTAGCATATATTCCTAGGAGTGGGATTACAGGGTCGAATGGAAGTTCCATTTTTAGTTTTTTGAGGAAACTCCATACTGTTCTCCACAGTGGCTGCACCAGTCTACATTCCCACCAGCAATGCACAAGGGTTCCTTTTTCACCACATCCTAACCAACACTGGTTGTTTGTTCATTTGTTGATGATTGCCATTCTGACAGGTGTGAGATGGTATCTCACTGTCATTTTGATTTGCATCTCTCAGATAATTAATGACTTTGAGCATGTTTCCATGTGTCTCTTGGCCTTCCTCCTGTCTTCTTTCAAAAAGATTCTATTTAGGTCCATTGTCCATTTTTTTTATTGGATCATTTATCTTCCTTTTATTAAATTGTATAACTTGCCTATAAATGTTGGAGATTAAATCTTTATCAGTGATAACATTTGCAAATATGTTCTCCCATACAGAGGGCTTTCTTGTTGTTTTATTGAGGGTTTCTTTTGCTGTTAAAAGTCTTTTTATTTTGATGTAGTCCCATTTGTTTATTTTTCTCTTTACTTTCATTGCCCTAGGAGCAGTATGAGTGAAGAAGTTCTTTCGGCATAGATCTGAGATTTTGCTGCCTGTGGATTCCTCTAGTATTTTTATAGTTTCCCGTCTTATGTTTACATACTGTATCCATTTGGAGTTTATTTTTGTGTATGGTGTAAGTTGGTGATCTAGTTTCATTTTTTTTTGCATGTGTCTGTCCAATTTTCCCAACACCATTTATGGAAGAGAATGTCTTGACTGCATTGTATATTCATGCCTCCTTTATCAAATATTAATTAAGCATAGTGGTTTGGTTTGATATATGGATTCTCTATTCTAATCCATTGGTCTATATGTCTGTTCTTGTTCCAGTACCAGACTGTTTTGAGAACAGTGGCTTTGTAATACAGCTTAAAATATGGTGTTGAGATCCCATCTACTTTATTCTTCTTTCTCAGGATTGCTGCAGCCATTCAGGGTCTTTTTTAAATTCCAGATGAATTTTTTGGGGAGTTCTTTCTAGGACTGTGAAATATTCCATTGGTATTTTAATGGGGAGTGCATTGAATCTAAAGATTGCTTTGGGTAGTATGGACATTTTAATGATGTTGATTCCCCCAATCCATGAGCATGATATGTTTTTCCATCCGTTTATGTCTTCCTCTATCTCTTTTTTCAGTGTCCTGTGTGATGGTAAATGGGATTGCTTTTTTAGTCTCTTTTTGTAAGTTCACTATTGGTGTATAAAAATGCCATAGATTTCTTGGCATTAATGTCATATCCTGTTACATCGCCAATTTCATTTACTAAGTCCATTAGTTTTTTGATGGAATCTTTCGAGTTTTTTATATACAATATCATGTCACCTACAAATAAGGACAGATTTTCTTCTTCTTTTCCAATTTGGATGCCTTTTATTTCTTCTTCTTGGCCAATTGAAAAGGCTAATACTTCCAGTACTATGTCAAACAGGAGTGGTAAGAGTGGGCATCTCTGTCTTGTCCTGTTCTTAGGGAAAATGGTTTTAGTTTTTGCCCATTGACTATGCTGTTAGCTGTGGGTTTATCATATATGGCTTTTATTATGTTGAGGTATCATCCTTCTATTCCCATCTTGCTGCGATTTTTTATAAGAAAGGGTGTTGGATTTTGTCAAATGCTTTTTCTGCATCAATAGATATAACTATGTGATTTTTATCTCTCAAATTGTTTATGTGATGTATTGCATTTATTGATTTGCATATATTGTACCATCCTTGCATTCCCGGGATAAATCCTACTTGGTCATGGTGTATGTACTGCTGGATCCAAATTGCTAAATTTTGTTGAGCATGTTTGCATCTATGTTCATGAGTGATATTGACCTGTAATTCTCTTTCATTGTGTTGTCTTTATCTGGTTTTGTTATGAGGGTGATGTTGGCTTCATAGAAGGAGCTTGGAAGTGTTCCTTCTTCTTGAATTTTTTGGAATAGTTTGAGGAGGATAGGTTTTAGCTCTTCCTTGAATGTTTGGTAAAACTCCCCCATGAAGCCATCTAGCTCCAGGCTTTTGTTTGCTGGAAGCTTTTTGATGACTGCTTCAATTTTTTCCATAGTTATTGGCCTATTGAGATGTTTGGATTTTTCCTGATTGATTTTTGGAAGATTATATTTTTCTAGGAATATGTCCATTTCCTCCAGGATATCCAGTTTGTTGGAATAGAGTTGTTCATAGTATTTTTTAAACAATGCTTTGTGTTTCAGTGGGGTCTGTTGTTATTTCACCTCTTTCATTTTGGATTTTGTTTATTTGGATCCTCTCTGCTTCTTGGTGAGCCTAGCTAGAGGTTCATCAATCTTGTTTATCCTTTCAAAGAACCAGCTCTTAGCTTTGTTGATTTTTTGTATTGTTTCTTTGGTCTCCACTCTGATCTTTATTATTCCCTTTCTTCTGCTTATACTGAGCTTTTCTTATTGCTCTCTTTATAAGTCTTTGAGTTGTAGGGTTAAGTAATTTATTACCATTGTTTTTTTGCAGTAGGCTTGTAGAGTTATGAACTTCCCTCTCAAGACTGCTTTCACTGCGTCCCATAGACTTTCGATTATTGTGTTTTCATTGTCATTTGCTGCCATGATGTTTTTTATTTCTTCTTTGATCTCTCTGGTAACCCATTCATTGTTTAGTAGCATGTTGTTTAGTCTTCATATATTTGATTTCTTTGGATTGTTTTTCTTGTCGTTGATTTTCAGTTTTATACCACCGTGATCTGAGAAAATGCTTGATATGATTTCTATCTTCTTGAATTTGAAGAGACTTTGCCTGTTACCTAACATATGTCTATCTTTGAAAATTACCTATGTGCACCTGAGAAATTGTATATTCTGTGGCTTTGGGGTGAAATGTTCTGAAGATGTCAATTAATTCCATCTGGTCTAGTGAGTCATTTAGGATTGATGTTTCTTTGTTGATTTTTTGTTTAGGGGGTTTGTCCAATGTTGATAGTGGGGTGTTATATTCTCCTACTATGATTGTATTGCTGTCAATCTCTCCCTTGATATCCTCCAGGAGTTGTTGTTTTTTTTAACGTTTTTGGGTGCTCCTGTATTGGGTGTATATATATTTACCAGAGTTATATCTTCTTGTTCAAATGCTCCCTTTAGTATTATAAAGTAGCCTTTCTTATCTCTTGTTATGTCCTTCACTTTGAGATCTAACTTGTCAGATATAGGTATTGCTACTCCAGCATTTTTTTTTCATTTCCATTCACCTGTAAAACCTCTTTCCATCCCTTCACCCCCAGTCTATGTGCATCTTTTTTTCTGATGTGGGTTTCTTGTAGACAGCAGATATACGGATCATGTTTTCTTATCCAATCCATTAATCTATCTCTTTTGATTGGGGAATTTAATCCATTTACATTTAAAGTTATTATTGATAATAATAACTTTTTGCCATTTTTATTTTTTGCCATTTTTATTCTTTACCCCCATTTTCCTTCTTATCTTCCTATTTCTTTTTCTTTTCCATTTATTTATTTATTTATTTATTTATTTATTTATTTATTTATTTATTTATTTTTAGCAGACCCTATAGCATTTCTTGCATTGCTGGTTTGGTCTCAATAAATTTCCTTAATCATTTTTTTTTTTTTTTGTCTGTGATGTTCCTGATTTTACCTTCAATTTTAATTTTTTAAAAATATATATTTTTATTGATTTTTTTTTACAGAGAGGAAGGAAGAGGGATAGAGATTTAGAAACATTGATGAGAGAGAAACATCTATCAGCTGCCTCTTGCACACCTCCTACTAGAGATGTGCCCTCAACCAAGGTACATACCCTTGATTGGAATCGAACATGGGACCTTTCAATCTCCAGGCCAATGCTCTACCCACTGAGCAAAATTGGTTAGGGCTCAATTTTTATTGATATCCTTACTGGGTACAGAATTTTTGGATTCAGACCCTTCCTTTACAGGACTTTGTATATTTCATTTTATTCCTTTCTGGCCTGGTGAGTTTCTATTGAGAAATCAGTCACTAGTCTGATGGGGGTTCCTTTGTAGTTAACTTTCTGTCTCTCACTGGCCACTTTTAAGATTATTAATTTGTCATTGGTGTTTGCCAATTTAATTATAATTTGCCTTGGTATCAGTCTTATGGGGTTCATTTTTCTTGGGACCCTGTGAGCTTCTTAAATTTGTGTGGGTTTTTTCTTTCTTATATCAGGTAAGTTTTCTGTCATTATTTCTTCAAACAGGTTTTCTATTCCTTGCTCAGTTTCCTCTCCTTTTGGATATTGTTTTGTTTCGTGTTGTCCCAAAGTTCCCTTAGGCTCTCCTCCTGCTTTTTAATTTTTTTTCTAGAAGCTGCTCTACTTGGGTATTTTTTCATACCTTGTGTTCTAGCTCAATGATGTAGTGCTCTGTTTCTGCTAGTGTACTTTTTATGCTTCCTATTGAGATTTTTTATTGCAGTGATGTCATTTTTCATTTCTTCTTGGTTCTTCTTCATTTCCTCCTGGTTCTTACTCATATTGTCGAATTTGTCCTCCATTCTTTTCAGCCACCTTATGATCATTTCTCTGAATTCTTTCTCTGGCAGGTTGCTTGCCTCCATTTCGTTTACTTCGTTTTATGGTGATACCTGCTTTTATTTCATATGCGGCTGTTTCTTTGTCTTCCCAGAGTCTCTCTTCACCAGGTGTCACTTATGTAATTCTCTCTCTCCTGCATTGATTTAAAGACACAAAATACAACACAACCAGCTACAATGCACAAGCCACTGAACAGAAATGTATTCATGATATTAATAATCACAAATAAAGGTGACCACCAGAGAGATGAAAATTAAAGATAGGAGAGAAATAAGAAGAGAGAAAAAAAAGAAAAGAAAAGAAAAGAGTGCTAAAATCAAATTGGGGGAAGGGCTAAAAGATTAAGAGAGAAAAGAAAGGGAATAAGAGAGAAGGGGAGCAAACAATACATATGGGGAGAAAACTCCAATATAACAGCCACTAATCCCAACAAATGCCAGAAAAAAATACCTGGATATAAATACAAACTATAAACAACAACTAATATCAAATTAGGTGAGAGTAAACAGAACCAAAATGCAAAGCAAACAAACAAAAAAACAAAAAACAAAAAAAAACAAAAAGAATAAGCAAAACAACCTCACAAAAAAGCATAAAAATTGATATAATCAACACTCAAGCAATATTATCAACAACAAAAGGACAGAGAGAAAAACAATTTTTTGGACAGTGAAGACAGAGAAGAGAGAGGTGTGTATTTACTTGGGGCAGGGTGTTGGAAATTAGATATATAAATACGGTGAAATTTTAACAGGAGATAAAAAGAAAAAAAATAGGGAAAATCTAAAGTAGGAAAAGGGTAAGAGAAACAGGACAACAAAAGGGGAAAAGTCAGGAAGAGAGTGATGGTATAAAGGTAGAGTTGAGATAGAGTAAAATTATGCTAAAGGAAAAATGAAAATAGAATGTAGAACACTAATTCCAAAATAAAATAAAGAGAAAATAAAATGACACTTTTCTTAACAAAAAGGTAAAATAGTAGCAGTAATAATACTGATTAAAAATACAAATGTAATAATTAAAGAGGTGAAATCAAGTGAGGGGAAAATAAAAAAAATAGTTTCTTAAGTAAAAGATGAAAAAATAAATAAAATAAATAGAATGTGCAGTTGAAGAGGTCATTCACTTCCTCTAGTGTTCTGTTTGGAATGCCTGTTTCCCAGTGAGGACAGTATTGCAGTTCTTTGCATTCCACTGCTCCTCAGTGTTGTAAGCCAATCCTAATTTTTAAGCAGGCAGTATGTCTTAATCTCTTTATTCCTTTATTTGTGATTACACAAGAGTCAATTTGTGATTCAGCCCCTGGGTGGCAGTTTCTGGATTCACTGCTGAGATTAGGTCCTCTCTAGCCTGTGCCTAGATCCTGCTTTCCCTGTGGCACTCAATACCAGTTTGTGGGAGTAGGCTGCCCCAGAGCTGGTGCTCTGATGGTCACTCTCCGCTCTGATCCCCAGGTTCCAGAAAAACAACTTTCCCCTACAGTCTCCTAAGGTGTCTCAAACTGGGTGATCCTATGTATTGGGCTTAGCAATCAGAAGCAAGGATCTGAAGAGAAAAGTGCATGTGCGCGGATTTTGGAGCTGCACACAAGTATGCACAATCCTCTTTTCACCCTCTTGTACAAGCAGCTGGCACACTTTAAAAACTCCCAGGCTGTCCTTCCATATCAGATCAAAATGGGTTGCTTTTTAGAGATCTACTCTATTAACAGCTCTGAGGACCCCTTTCCACATTCATGGATCACACCAGCCCCAGCCATCATGGATTTCTCTAGGTGCAGACTTCCCTTGGTCCACCAGCTCCCACAGTGTGCATGTTTCTCTGTCCTCCCAGGACCAGAGACCTCACCTTATCCTAAGAGAAATCTGTCCTTTCTGTGGTGGAGTGTAGAGCTCCTCTGAATCCGCGTGTTTGTGCCAATTGGGTACCAGTGTTCTGAGGTTCACTGCTGTTTGGTGGGTGCTGTAGTTGTAGATTTTTAGGCTTTCTATAACACCCACTTTCCCCTTCAAGATGGTGCGGTCTTCGTGTCCGAGCTGGAGGCTCTGGGAGGGAACCCAGCAGCAGTGGAGGCTGCCTGGTCAGGAGAGCCCTGTCCAGCAGTTTCCCACCATCTCCTGGAGTATACATGTCCCTTAACTCACCAACAAACACTCCCCATGTGACCTTCCACTGTCCTTTCTGTCTGTCAGGGTCAAGGCTTGGGACATGTCTGTCTATTCCACCACCATTTTTTTTTCTCTCCAAGAGAAAAAGACTTCTTATTCTTAGTACCAAACTTTATTTATTTTTATTTTTTTAATTATTTGATTGTTTAAAGTATTACAAATAGTAGTACATATGTCTCCTTTTTCCAACCCCTTCCGATTTTAAATGCTTTCAAAATATGGAAGTAAAACAATAGACATTTTTTTATACTTCACAAAACTATCAATTAAATAAAAGTTAAGTTGAATTAAGCCAAAAGGGGTAGATCTGCTATATCAATTAGGTAACTTTTAACTCTAAATAATTAAAAAACATTAAAATAATATAGTAATAATTAATATTAGGGTAATGTGCTTTTCTGTGTGATAATATAGTTAGTTATAGTTTCAATGCCATCTATAGTTTATTCTTTCCATCTTTTAGTCCACACTTCCACATGTTGACTGAGTCTCTCTTCTTTTGACTACAGTGAATGTAATAGATCCAAATATATATTCTTAGCCTTATATTCATGAGAGAAAAGATATTCTTTCCCACACACACAAAAATAAACAATAATATCAGGCCTGACTACTATTTTTGGCCAAAACTTGTTACTCAAACAATATCTGGAATATAAGGAATTAGCTGGAGTAAATGGCTTAAAATATGAAGAATCCAGCTCTTGTTGTGAAGGTCAATCTTCATGAAATCACATTATGTGAGTAAGGGATAAGCTGATTCTCCTCAAATATGTCCGGGATGGAGTGAGGGAGGAGAATGGACACAGAGGGCAGTAAATGCCAATGTGCACTACACGTAAGAACCAGAAAGAGTTGATCTTTTTGGAAAAAAAATGTTGAATGAAAATCTCAGGATTTACTAGTACAACCTGGAGGGCAGCTGGATAAGCCTGGAACTGGGAGAGAGAACCTTCAGATTAGAATTCATCAGGAAAAAAAGAATAGTTCTATTAAAATACCAGCTAAGCCAAAACTTTTAAAAAAAATTTTATAAAAGAGGGGAAAATAATAAAAAGTCCAAACTCCACTGAAAAATCAAAACTAGTAAGTGAAAGAAATATATTCAGGATACACTGTGACTTCGCAGTGTACACTATTTATATAATCATATTTTTATAAACACTAAATATTCATTTTTTGCATACCTCTCAAAGGATGAAGCAAAGAGGTAGTATGGGATATAAGTAGTTAAACCTAACAAGAAGTAAATGACTGTCTAACTTTAAGAACTCCAGATATAGTGGTCTAAATAACTTTAGCTTTTTATTTAGGTAGTAACAACCATATCTCTAAAGTATGAAAAAAAATCTATAAACGTGGAGAGGAAGAGGAAAGAAAAAAATTAAGATGAAATGGTTGTTTTCCATTAAAACTCTGTTAGGATTATTTCACTTTTATCTATGTTTATACATTATTTGGGCAAAATTAACTTTATTTTTAAAAGAGAAGCTCAAGGCAACTCTGTTGGCCCAATGTCAATTTCAGAACCACACAGACTTTCAAGTTAAGAATTATCAAGTTTGCATAATGAGTAAGTTTTTGTTTTGCCTTATATTTGCTTTTCTAAACAAATTATGGCCAAGATGTAATTTGGAAAGAAAATATATTCCTTCTTGTGTCCCATTTACGCTGAGTTCTTACTATGGTTTGGTATTCTTACTCTTCCAAAGATTGTACAGTTCAAGTTTTGATGTAATTAATGGATCAGCAATTGAATATAGAAAATGGAATGGATGAATGAGGGTCTAAAGTCCATGCTAGGCTTTCTCTATTGTCTATGAAATAAAACATTGTCTTAGGATTCACCTTACCACAAGATATTATATATTGCCTTTAGGTAATAGTGGCAGAGAAAGAAAACACAATAAAACAAAATTAATTTATCTGTTCCTCTTTATTTCTCTACAGTTGAAATACATCTTAAATGAACAAATCCAACAACCTGGAATGAGAAAATAAAGACATATTATGTTAAAAAAGGAGCATACAGTTTGAGAGTGAATATAAAGTAAGGGGAAAGGGAGGGAGAGTCTTACATCTTGCTTCCATCCCACCTATGTTTCTCATGAACATACCTATGTGAATACCATGAGCCTGTTTTAGACCTGACATGTGGGCTCTACTCCTTCTCCTCTACCTCCTGTTTCCCCAGGCACCTGGTTCCTCTCCTAGTAAGTCTTGTAGCACACAACCTGTGAAAATAATTATTCAAGACAATATTTTGCTATTTGAGAATTCTTGAAACTGATTTAGGAAAATGGGGATGGGATGAAGGATACTCTGGTGTTACTATCTGCAAATTATGCATTTGATGTTTTATTATTTTAAATACCTCATCCTTTTCTCTGTGCATGTCACCCATAGTCCTAAAATATTTTTTATCATGAATGTTGAATTTCAACACAGATTAATCTAAACCCAATTTTAAAAGCTATATTATCAGAATATAAATTTTTGTATGTGTTGGGGAAAATTGTTGAGTATTTTACTGAACAATAGAACAAGTAAATAAAGGTAGGATAGATAATTAAAAATTCTGGAGGAAACATCAACAGTCCAATTATTTCACCAACCAGTTTCTGTCTTTTCATCCTGCCACCTTCAGTATGTTGATGTTAGCTTAGCTTGTCCCCTTGTGGCCATGGATCCATCTCTTTACACATCCCCAGGAAATAAATCTTCATAAAGAATTCTATGAGAGTATTTATAATTGCTATGGGTTTGTGTTTAGCCTTATGTATTTTTTAAAGGATTACATAATCTTATTGCTCAATATTGAGTTTTTCTCTAAAAAGTACATATTTACCAATAACCAACTGAAACAGAGAAGATGCTTTATCGTTTATAATAGGCAAATAATACAAATTCTTTCCTACTTACCTAAGAAATATTTTGGTTAATTAAATTTTTCAAAGTTATGTCTTCCTCTTAAAATAATTTTAAGTGGCAATTCTAGTAATTGATTGTCTTAAAAGATGAACGTCATCTCTAAGTTTTACATTTTATTATCATGTCAATACTGTTTGTTTATTTAACCAGTAATTCATTCACACAGTAATGCAGTGATTTGCTTACTCAATTAAACAAGCAGTAACATAGTGGAGAAGCAACATGGTCTAATGTTTAAATACATTGGATTGTGCTGCAAAACTGCCTGTGTTTGAATCCACCCCTTGTATATCATTCATTCAAACTCATTGGGCCCAAGTTTTCTATCTGAAAAAAGGGATTAAATGCACATGTCTCATAGTGTTATCATTTTTATATGAGTTCACATATGAAAATTTCTTAGAAGAGTTCATGGATCCTAATAATTACTAAATAATTATTCAATGAAAATAAACAAAAGTTATATACTACTAAAGGAAAAGATGTACTATTTTTATAAGTGTTGCATTGAACTGCTTTTATATGATTAAAAAGCACAGACATCAAAAGGAAAATAGATAAGTGGGGCTACATCAAACTAAAAAGATTCTGCACAGCAAAGGAAACAATTAACAGAGCAAAAAGTAAACTTATGGAATGGGAGACAATATTGACAAACCATATATCCAAAATATTTAAGGAATTCGTACAACTCAATAGCAAAGAAAAATAAATAATCATCTGATTAAAAATGGGCTAAACACTTGAATAATATTTTTTAAAGAAGTCATACAAATGACTACAGATATGTGAAACAATGCTCAATATCAGGATTATGTAAACCAAAATGAAATATCTCCTCACATCTGTTAGGATGGCCATTTTGAAAAAACAAACCAGCAAATAACAAGTGTTGATGAGGGGTGTGGAGAAATTGAAATCCTTATATATTATTATTGGGAATATATAATGGTTCAACCTTTATGGAAAAGAGTGTGGCATTCCCTCAAAAAATTTAAAAATTGAACTATCATATGATTCAACAATCCCACTTTTGGGTATAAATTCCTAAAAACTGAAATCAAATCTTAAAAGAGATACCTGTACTCCCATGTTCATTGCAGCATCATTCACAATAGCTAATGTCCATCAGTGGATGAATGGATAAAGAAAATGTAGTTTAGACATTCAATGGAATATTAATCCACCTTTAAAAAAAAACATAAATCTTGCCACATGTGACAATATATGTAGGTCTTGAGTTTCCTAAAGGATTTCTTTATGCTACTGAAATAAACCAGTCAGAGAAAAACTAACACTACATAAATCAATTTACATGAGGAATCTAAAGTAGTTAACCTTGTAGAAGCAGATGGAATTCTGGTTGCCAGGAGCTGGGTAGGAAGGAGGTGGAAATGGGCAGATGTTGGTCATTGGATATGTAGGGTATATAGTTTCTTTTTTGTCTTTGAAAAATATATTTATTGGGGTGACATTGGTCAACATGAACAGAAATATTTCAGATGAGGGTTTCTATGTTTTAAGATCTGTATATTGTACTGTGTCCACCACCCAAAGGTATAGAGTTTCGATCATGCAAGATGAAAGAGTTCTAGAGACCTATTCTACAACCATGTGCATATAAATGGCAATACAGTACTGTATATTTAAAACTCAATGAGGGTAGATTTCATGTCATTTAAAAAAATAATTACCTCAACTAATTAAAACCCACAGAAATTGGGTTTGTTTGGGGTGTTTATACTCTACAATGCAAAAATCGTCTGATGATCTGCATTTTCTATTTTTAACTTCTATTCCTAATAGAACAAATCCTAAAGTTTTGGCCTTGTGCTGCCCTGTCTGATCTCCAATCTGACTGGAACAATATTTCATCAGACAAGATTACCTACAATTGTATTATAGTATCAATTAGGACCTTTTTTCTATGCAAATGACAACAAATTGATGCAAACAGACTTTTGCAAAACTGGTCTTTATTGACTCATAAAATGGAAAGAATCAGGAGTAGTATTTTAGGCACAATTTCATCCAGAAGCTCAAATTATTTGGAATCATTTGTTTCTATTCTGCTTTTCTCTCCATTGGCTGTTTCTGAGGCTCCTGGCCATCCCCCACTCACACCTTTCTCTCTGGCAGCTCTCCTATCCTGAAAGCACACATGCTTCTTTCCTAGCTCATCTGTACTGTCTAAAATATAGATATATACCACGTTAGCATAAAAATGTTATTACTGAGTAGTCCAGTAGGTTCAATAATACTCATCAAACCATTTAGCCATATTTGTAGAGCCCTAAAGTAAACATTGACTTGGTTCCTCTTATATGCAGATCCCTGAATCAATGGACTATATCAGAATATTTGACAGAAATGGTATCATTATATTTAGTTGCTAGATTTGGTCACATATTCATTCCTGACCAGCCCCTTTGGCCATAGAATTTGATGTATTAATTGGCTGACCCTAAACACCCTGAACACCTGGAGGCAGGAGTGGAACAATATATTTTTATATTTTATATTGTTTAAGCAAAGTGCAGACTTGTTAGATTTTAATAATCCTTTTAAAAACATGGTTCCATTTTTCATTTCCTGTCTCCCAATTCTGCTTGCAGTGGTGGGCTTTCATTTCATTCTCAGCATTCCAGGGGAGCAGACTTTCTGTTCAAGCTCCTCTATCCATATGCATGCAGTTATGAATACTGAGTTGTGTGCCTAAAATAAAAGAATATGAGTCAAAGGTATATACATTATAAAAATTCTTATTGCTAAGGGTAACATGAATAATGTGCTCCATCTTTGGAATAATTTATTTTCTAAGGAAAGACAAACCCTTCACTTCAAAAATATGGATACTTGAAAGTAAATGCTAGATAGATAAAAATAGGGCACTGAATTCCAACATATGATTATTCATTTTTTGATTATGTATCTATCATCTACCTATAAAGTCTATTTTAATTTATTGAACGTGGGTTTTTTTTCTATTTTGGGGTATCAACATTTAATTTTAATTTTTTAAAGGAATCTAGTATATTATTAGTATTACTGCCTAATTAAGTTGACCTTAGTTGTACAAAGCATATCCTGTGGCTGTGTGAGAAACATAATTTTAGTTCAGCACACAGGAACTTCATAAATCAGTCTGACCTTCTTCTTGCACCCCCTGTAAATCTACTCTGTTCATTCAATATAGAATCTTCTTGAAAAGTAAAACAATAATTCGAAGAGAAGAGGTATTATGTAAGAGCTCTATTCTTCCCTGGAGGGCTTTGTCATTTAAAAAGTAATTTGGGAGGAACTCCATAATTAAGCAAACAAAAGAAGGTAAGTGTTTCCTTACTAAGATAATTGTCATGACCACAAATTTGCACGAATAATATATTTGGCATTAATTTCACTGTCCCCCAGAGAATTCAGTCAATTTAATATTTCTCATTTTACAGTAGCCATATGAATGTAATGACAAATGCCTCATTTAAATTTGGAAATAAATTTATGGAGCAAATGGAGCCAACTGGGTATAAATCTAATAGGCTATGTCCTTAGTGCATGCAAACATGGCTAGCTCTGTGTTCTTATTTATGAACTCAGTCTAACCCTCAAGTTCTAATTGCTCAAATACAGGAAAACAAACACTTTCTGAACTGAAGATGATATAATCACTTATGATTTAGAACTCAGTTCTCCACCTTCTTCCACTGATTCTAGACCAATGCCTAAGTTCAAGGATCAGCATGGCCCCATTGAGGAAATCCAATTACGTACTCTTTTGGGAGGAAGAGAATTATTAGCAAGACTGGGGAATCCATGAGCAGTGGCTGGGCTGGAGACAAAATATAAACACAAGTGAGACAATTTTGACATGGGAGAACTTTCCTGTGACTCAGGATTTAATGATTTGACAAAGACACCTGAAGCAAGTCCTCATAATAAACCACTGATAAACTGAATGTCTCCTGAAGTCTCAAGAAAATAATGGCTTAAGATGAATCATATGGATTCTGCTATTAAGGGCACGTGGCACCCTCTGGATCCATCCTCAGATTCTGCTAATAATTTCTTCATCTCAGAACAGAGACAGGACTTTCCAGTTAAGCCACATGGAGACTTGAACCTAGTAAATGGTCTAGAATCAATGAAGAGAGAGGAGGTCAGAACTTGACAAATGTCTTCCTGTATGGCATTTGCCTTGAAGTAGGGAATTCCAGCATTGAGGCAAGGAGGCTGCTCTTCTCTAAGGGCAATATGAGTGTCCAACATTCTCAAGCACAGCCACCACAGGTCTCTCTGTCACAGGATTCAGGGTTCCACTTCCATATGCAGCTTAACTCCAGTAGAAACAGAAAGATGACTGTACATTCCAGGGCATCTTGTTCCAATTATTTTCTATCCCAATCTTTCACAGGCAAAAGCCTTAGCAGTTAGGATTTTAAATAATCTGGGAATACCACCATTCCTTTCTCCCCATCCATGGAGTACTTGTTATCATAGGGCAATTGACTGATGCAAACCCAGGATCCCATCATTCTAAGGATCTCCATCCCAGAACACTTTGGCATCAACTCAATGGTTTTCTTTGTCCTCAGAAAACAAAACAAAACAACCCCTTGGCAAAGAGTCAGAATATGTTGTTATTTCTTTTTTTTTCCTAAGAAATACTGGGAGTTGTGACTAGAAAGGAAAGACAGCCAGGCAAATGTGCTACACATAAGCCACCTCTGAAGGCAACTAGTTCTTGATTCTTCTGGGAGGCCTGGGAGCCTGGCTAGGTGAGGGACCAACTCCCAGTGGTCACTGTTTGGAGATTACTTTCACTTTTCCTGGTATGAGCTTACTCAGTGCTGCACTCCCAGACAGAGAGGCTGGAGAGAAACATTTTTGCAGGTGCAGGCAGTGGAGATAAGGCCAGTGTTCACAGATAGGGCAAAGCCTGAGAGGATGATGCCAGGATACCCACCAGAGTTCAGCATTTGGGTTTTCTGGTTTTGATGCCAAACTTTTAGTAGTTTCATGACATGAGATTCATAGCCTTATTTTACCTCTCTTTTTTATTTTTTTATTTTCTGAAGCACCTTGTTTAAATCATGGATTCTCAAGTTCTTAGAAGATCTAGGATTCCATCAGTTATTATACTACAAAGGAAGGGAGGGACCTTGACGATGTCATTGCACTTCTTTTGCCCTGAATTTCTTTGTTTTTAAATGAGAAGGTGGGATCTAATAAAGAATTACTAACTGAAATGCATATAGAGGTGAGGCAAAGAAGCCCCATAATGCTCTAAATATCAAAACTAGAGTCATACAAGTGTGGACTGAGATGTGAAATTGTTAGTATAAAGTGTGTGGACTTGGACTACCAAGCTTCCAGAAGTAGCTGAAGTGGGTGGAGACTATAGTGAATTGTCAATTGTTCAAGGGATTAAAAAGGTGGCTGACATTTGGGAATGTTGGTTAACTGTGGTTTTTAAGTGAAACAAGCATTATCCAGAATTGGACTTAATAAAGTGCATTATCCCAAAGCATCAGATTATCACCTTTAGATTAAAAGAACTCTGTTGTGCTTTTAATTATGAATTAAAATGACTTTAACTTTGTTATCTTTGGTTTTGCCTCAGATATCGCTCAGTTCTCATACCCTGACCTGGTGAGAATGTCTAGTTCTTGTGATACTAAAGTATGTCTTCTATACTATAATCTTCAAACAAAACCAAAACAACAAACAAACAAAAAACCCCACCTTTTAAATAAAATATTTTAATTTGTATTCTGTGCCTATAAAACAACCCCCCACCCCATTACTTATCTGTTTGCTTTCTGGACAAATGCCAACTCTGCTTAGAGGATTGTTTTAGGACAGCATTCAGAGTGTGCCTTGGAATGCTATTGCTTTATGTCATTTCCAACATTTTTTTTTTAAATCCTTTTCACTCCATTAAAAAGCATCAATTTTGAAAGGGATGCAATTGTGACAGGAGTCATGTATTATGCATAAGCGACTAATAACTATAATAAATCCTTTTATTTCCCAGAGAAATGTATTGAAAAATTAACTGGGTATGTCAATTTGAAAACTATTTTGAAGACTATTTATGTTAAATGATACATTTACTAAAAAGCATTGATGACATTTCCCCTTGATTTTTAAAATATAACAATCATAACTGCTTGCCAAAAATTTTGCCATCGTGTCACTTTTTTCTGACATGGTAAATTTTTTTGTAACTTAGTTTGCCCTACAACTGGAGGAAATAGCAAAAGGAAATAAAAACATTTAGGACATTTCCGTATATGTGATGAATAAAAGGAAGAATGGACAGTCAAAGAAACGAGATTGATAAATAGCTTTGCTATTCTTTAAAAAAGCAGTATTTTCATTCAACGTTTATTTTTATGAGCCAAAGTGTGTTTCTCTCTTCAGAATTATTTCATGAGTGGGGTATAAGTCCTGCCCTACCTTAGCATTCAGGGTTAGTTACAACTAGCAAATCTTGGATTTCATTACTTTATAAACTATCCACATAACACCCAATAAAGTATAATCCCTATATAATGCAAGTGTAATATGCAAATTGACCAAACGGACCGGAACAGCAGAACGACTGGTCACTCTGATGTGCATTGACCACCAGGGGGCAGATGCTCAACGGAGGAGCTGCCCCTGGTGGCCAGTGCACTCCCACAGAGAGAGCACTGCTCAGCCAGAAGCCAGGCTCATGGCTTCGAGCTTCTCTGGCCACCACTGAAGGCAGGCAGTAAGGAGTGAGGAGTCCCAGACTACAAGAGCCCTGGATTTCGAGAGCCCTGAACGATGAGAGGGATGTCTGACTCCTACCTTAGGCCTGATACCCCCTAAACCAGCAGGTGGAGAGCCCCCAAAGGGTCCCAGATGCAAGAGGGCACAGGCTGGGCTGAGGGCCTCTAATAATCTTTTAATATGCCCTAAAGAGAGAAAGTACGTAAATTTAGGGGATGCTTTGCATTTATGTAATTTAGCATAAAATTTTAAATCTAACCTATTGGTAACATTCATATTTTGAATTTATCAATTTTAAGTAAAGTTTTTGTTTGAGTTGATTAATGGATGTTTTGAAATAGAATATATAGACTCATTCTTCAGCTTCACTTATATTTTTCAAATATGGTTAAATCTATTTTTCAACTAGGGATGGAAACTTGTTTTCTCCTCAAAACACTAGTAAGTAGATGATGTAGCATGATAGTCAGTACACAGGCGGCTCCTTCACAGCACAATTCCCTTTCTATCTCAGGGTATATCTTTATAAATGTTCCTTCATGCCTATTTGCCAAGTGCTAGCTATTACTTAGGCTGGTGGTTATAAAAACATATTGATGTTTTTATAAACCACTGTCAATTAAATATTAATCAGAAGGAAAATAAAGTCTTTCTAAAATTTTAGCAGAGATCAATGGGTAAGGGAATTATTTGCATTCCCCTAGCATTTCTCCAGGCAGAGAAAAGAATACGTAGTTTCTAGAGCACAAATGTCATTTAATCTGAAGCAGCACTGACAGTAACTATGGATCTGCATGCCCTGGTGAAAGAGACTAGTGCTATGATAGTTCTTGCCCAAAAGGGGCTAATATTCTCGTAGCTATCTAACAATATGATAGCATTTTTGTACTTCTCAGAAAACCTGGTGTTATTTCTGTAGTCATGCTCATAAGCAATCCTGTCTGGTTTGAATGTAAGGTTTTAAAGATTTGAACTCTTCTATTTTATGAAGACTTTCTACTCTGTTGTGATGCATTCACAGATTGCGGACTGGAAATAAATGGCCACCCACATGTTACTTAAATCAGCGGCCTGCTACAGAATTGCAGATCATTTTTAAAATCATTCCAGTATTTGCCAACAAATGATTTATCCCTAAATGTGTTTGATAAACTTTTATAACTTGTATATTTTTGAGTTCATAAAATATAAAATGGAACTTTACATCTCAAAATTATGTAAGTAAAAGAAAACATATTTAGAATTTTTCAAGGAAAAATAATCTGAGTGGCCAGATTATTATGATCTCTGGTTGTATAATAATCTGGCCACTCAGTGTATATCTTATATAATAAAAGGCCAATATGTCAATTGTCCCCTTGACCAGGAGTTCGACCAGCAGGCAGGTCAGCCAGTCACCCATGTCCCCTTTCCCTGGCCAGGCTGGCCAGACCCACCTATACACGAATTCATGCACCAGGCCTCTAATCCTATCTAATAAAAGAGCAATATGCAAATTGACCATCACTACAACAAATTAGATGGCTATCCCCATGTGGACACTAGATGGCTGCCACAAGATGGCCAGCAGGGGAGGACAGTTGTGAGGGATCAGGCCAGCAGGGGAAGGCAGGTGGGAGAGACCATGCCTGTAAAGGAGGAAAGTCGGGGCACGAGAGGGCAGTTAGGGGTGACCAGGCTGGCAGAGAAGGGAAGTTGGGAATGACTGGGCCTGCAGGGAAGGGCACTTAGGGGGGACCAGGCCTGCAGGGGAGGGCAGTTAGGAGCGAACAGGCTGGTAGGGGAGCAGTTAGGCCTCAATCAGGCTGGTAGGGGAGTGGTTAGGGGGTGATCAGGCTGGCAGGCAGAAGTGGTTAGGGGCAATCAGGAAGACAAGCAGGAGAGTAGTTGGGACCCAGCAGTCCTGGATTGTAAGAGGGATCCCAGGTTAGAGAGAGTGCAGGCTGGCTGAGGGACAATCCCCCCTGCCTCCCATGCACAAATTTCATGCACCAGGCCTCTAGTATACATATAGATAGGTAGATAGATAGATAGATACACACACATGTCGAGGGCGGTCTCGGTTTGACAAAGTCCCGGGAAGGCAAGCGTTCACAGAGTGAGCTGCCTCAGCACCTTGACCCCCCTAGTTTTACTGGAATTGTTTCTAGCTTTGCTTAAGGTTGCTTGCTTAGTTAGCTAAAGCTTAAGGAACGAGGAAATTAATCATAAATGGAGTTTGCTTAACCACAACATTCCATGAGTAAATGATCCTGAGTGTCTATTCTTGCCTGAGGTTTAGTGATTAACAAACTGATTGTCCTGAAACAAAGAATGGCTAAAGGTCAGATAAGAGAACTGAAACCAAGAGTCTCTGTAATAAAGAAACAATGAAAGGCTTGCTAACACGCTAGCATAACTAACATGTATAAATAGGCTTAGAAAAATAAACTCGGGGCTGCAGTCTTGAACTGTCAGTCCTCCCGATCCCATCTTTGTGTCTGTCTCTTTTCTTTTCTTAATCCTCACCCCCCTTTCAGGTACTGTTCGACTGTAGTCCCGGCTGGCACCGGCACACACACACACACACATATATATCTACTGAATGTCCAGATTATTATACATTCAGAGTTCATAATAATAATTGGCCACTCAGTGTATAGAATGTGTCAGAAGCATTATTTTCTTTCAGTTATGTGTGTGTGTGTGTGTGTGTGTGTGTGTGTGTAACATTATCTCTTATAGCCACTCAGAAATAACCTGGGACAAGAGGCCAATACTGCAGACCAATTAATGAGAGAGCCCAGGAGACCTGGAACTGGATTATTTTCTTTTGGAAACTATGAATGTGTAGACAAATATTATTTGCCCTTGCATCAGAAAAGCAGTTTCCTGCACCAATTTTTTTTAAAGTTTTAGAAATTCTTCTTACTATTTATTGTTATAAGGTGCAAGCCTAAGGGAAATCAGTGACCCTTTAACTGTGTTTAAGAAGTGTCAGTTCTACTGTAACTTGTGTAAGTAGTGTCTGTTTTGGTGCTAGCCTTGGAGAACTCTGATAAAGCATCTTCTTCTAAATAGTCTATTGGGCTTATTAAATCTATCAGTTTATATGTTCTGCCATGAGAAATATCACATCCTGATATTTGACCATATGTGTGCTTAACCTTCCTTTGGAGAAGCTGAACTTTCCCATATGTTGATTTTTTTCTCAGAAAGAAAAAAATAAAAAAATAAGTAAACAAACAAAATGTGTGGGCCCCCTTTGGGGAGGTAACATTACTCAGCAAGTGGTGGTTCAGAGCCCCGAAGTGTGAAGAAGGCAGTTTGCCAAGCTAGTAGGATGTGGTGGATGGTTGAAAGTATGTGTGTGTGTCTGTGTAGGAAAACAAATGGAATTTTTGAGGAAAATTTACAACCATAGCCTGGTAGAATTAGGGAAGCTGTGTAGAGTCTCGGCAGCTACCTTTCTTGGACCCTTGGTGGGGGATACAGTACCTGAGCGTGCCTTTGTCACAGACCACAGGATCAGGACTGCACACTCACAACCTCAGCTCTGAGTTTTGAGCAAATGTTCAATCCCACAGCCCCAGGCACTGCACAGGAAACCACTGGGTTTAAAAATCAAAAGACACCGTAAGTATGAGAGTTTAATTTCAACCACAGACCTACTGGCCACTGGATTATGGGAGGAGTGAGAACATGAACAAAGGTATGAACCCCATGCTCCTTCATCTTTTCCCTGAGATTTCCTTCCTGAGTTTCCTGGACCCTCCTCCCCATCCCCATTCAAGAACCATTTGTTTAGCAAAATTTCAGAAGCCTGCCACTTACTAGGCCAGGTAACAAAATATGTGTCATGAGAAACCAACCTGGACAAAGAGGTGGGACAAGGTTAAACACATTTGAGTGGATGTTTTTAGCAAAGACCAAATTGCCACCCCTATCTTCAAACTGCACTTGAGGAATGTGGTAATTTTCCTGAAGATAATTTTCAACTCATCACTTTTTCATTGAAAGGTTTAATCGTTGTTCATAAAGATATATCTCTGGATGTGAAAAAAATTACCAACCAATCCTAAAGATTTCAACATTACACCATCATTTCCCATCATTGGCCATTTTTCAAAGACCCTCCTCCCTTCCCCATTGGTGACCAGCATCCTTTGCCACCACTTTTTGGCGGTTCTGCTTCTGTGCTGTGAGGGCATTCTTCCTCAACTCCTCTGCCCCCTATCCCCACCCTCACTCCCACCCCTCAATCCCTGAACTGGCAGGACAATCATCACTCGTGGGTCACAGGAATCCGAGGGATCTTCTGCCCTGTGTCCTCTTACAAGCACATCCGTGGACAGGCACACTCGCGGGTTCTGAGAGGCTTCTCTGGGTCGCGGCCCCATCCATCAGCACAGGCAGCTCTTTTCTGGAGCCTGGAGCTCCTCTCCCGGAGGCGCAGGCAGCCTTCTGGTGGAGTTGGCTCTGCGTGTGCGCAGTCTCCCCATCCCTCTGTTGTTCTCTCGCTCTAGTTCTCTACTGCATCTTGCCTACCTACCTACCCACCTGTCATTAAAAGGACACACACACACACACACACACACACACACACACACACACACATATAGAGGGCTGACTTTTCTGCTGCTTCAAGGACTGGCAGACGATGCCTGGAATCAAGGAATTGAAATCTTGGTAGAAGGAGCCTGGGAGGTTGCTTCTGGGGCACGTGGATCCCCTTAGACTTGGGGTTCACCTCATTTTCCTTAGACACCCTCTCCAAAAGCGTTGCTGAGGGGAAGTGAGGGCCGGGCAACTGCGAGCTCCCAGCCCATCTGCGCGCGCTTTTGTGGGTGGCCCACCACCTCCGCGGCGGCCAGCAGCAGCAGCAGCAGCAGCAGCAGCAGCAGGTGCCTGAGTTGCGGGCCTGGCTCTGAGCGCCCTCCGGGCCCCTCTAGCGGCCCCTTCCTCTCTCAGGTGGCTTTTGGGGTGACCTCATCTCTCCACTTCCCACCTTAGTTCTTTCTATCCTATCCCATCATCGCCACCATCCCCATCCGGGGCTCTGATCCGCCAGCGGAGCCAGAGGAGGCGCGTGGTGTGTGGCTGAACCCCCCTGGATGCCCGGGTTCGCGGGCCAGTGCCAGGCCGGGCCCGACAGCCAGCGGGTCTGCGCTGCCAGGCCCGCAGCTGCAGGGAGGCGAGAGGGAGCCGGTGGGGGAGCCGGCTGCTGAGCGAGCGGGGAGGGGCGCCCCTCCGCACGCCCGCGCACTCCCGCGACTCGGTCCTCCCGTGGCCACCCAGTTCACGGTTCTTTCCGATTCCTGTATTCGCCTGTTAGGAGCCAGGGCTTTTCCGGGCTGTCTCCCCGGCAACTCTTCCTGCCCCCCCCCCCCCCAGTCCCCGCCCCCCACTCCGAGTTTAACTCCCTGCGCCTGAGCCTGTCCCGGTCCCGGTCCCGGTGGGTGGGAGGTAATCTGCGTGTGCCTTGGGGGGTGCTAAATTCTTGGGGAGGGTGGAGGGAGATGGAGAGAAGTCCAAGTCTCCGTACGAACAGTTCGGTGCGGGCGACCTTCGCACCAAGCCCGGAGAGAAACCGGGAAACTTTTCCGGCCGACGTGGCCGCCGAGCGCCCCGCCGGCTTCGCCCCCCGAAGCAAAGCGGTCCCCCCGGAGGAGACCGAGATCCCGCTTCCTCTACCCAGAGGGAATGTGAGGGGCGGGGGAGAGCGCGAGGGCAACTTCCGACCCTTAAAAAAGTGAACAATGAACCGCCCGAGGGGATTTTCACCTGGAGCCCCGCCCCCTGGCTCGCCTTTTATCCGGCGCCAGGAGCCAGCCGGGATTGGCTGGCTGCCTTCTGGCCCCCTTGGCCCGCGAGGCGAGTGACGGATCCCAGGCTGGTCCTCCTCCTCCCCCCACCCCCTCTGTTTCCCTCCCCCCACTCCCCAAGGATCCCTGAGGGTGTGCCGTCCTTGCCGCCGCCCCATTCCGCCATGCACCAGCCCGGGGGGCGCCAGCCGAGCCGCTCCGAGTCTCCCCGGCCCGCGGCTGCCTGGAGGGTCGCGCAGCCCACGGCTATGACTCACGCTCCCACTTGGTAACTCTGCCATCTTCCTGCTCCTTCCCCGGCCTCCCTTCCCCGCCCTCCCCGCTCCCCCCCGCCCCCCGGCACCCCCGCGCCCCTCCGCCACCCTCCAGCCCTCCTCCCTGACGCCCACCACTCTCTCCTCCCGCAAGATCTCTGGCAGAGCTGGTGCGGAGCCGGCGAGCGGATGACAGAGCCTGTCCTCCTGCCTCCAATGCCTCAGCGGAAGACCCCCAAGGGCTGGACGGAGGAGGGCTGCCGGTCGTCCTCCCGGCGGGCGAGGCTGCCCCAACCTGCTGCTGCTGCTGCTGCTGCTGCTGCTGCTCGTGGTGGATGAGACTGGGGACGGAGCACCCCCTCCGCCGCCGCCGCCGCCGCCGCCGCCACCGTCGCTGCCGTCGGTCCCCGGTCCCCAGCCCCGGGCGCCTCGGGGCGCCTCCGGGCTCTCCGCCTGCGCCCACTGCCCGTGCCCTCCAGACAGCTGCGGCGGTGGCGATGATGCAAAGGAGGAGGGCGCTGCCGCCGGCGGCGCGGATGGTGGCGAGTGGCGCCCGGGTGTGATGCCAGCGTCATGGTGGGGATGCTGGCTTCGCCGCGGTGACGGCGAGAGCGAGCCGGGGCGGAGGACGCTCGGGTTCGGATTTTCTGCGGAGTGGACTCGGATCTCGTCCTGCCCCTCTCTCGCTCCCCCTGCGTCGTGCCCTGGCGTGGCATCTTTCACATCTCTCGACTCTGTCCTCTCCCCACCACTGGACGTCTTCCCGTCTCTAAATGGAATTAGTGGAGCTCGGAGCCTCTGGTGTAACGAACAGACATGATCTATGGACGCAGTGTGCTTCACAGTGAGTACCGCTCCCGCCGCGCGGGTCCCTCCCCGGCGGCCGCTGCTCCCGGAACCCGCAGTCCCCGCGAGTCCCGGGCAGGTGTAAACTTTCTGTATTGCAGCAGAACAGCACGGGGGCGGGCGGGGGCCGCGCAATCAGTGGTAGCCGGATATCAGCCTCGGCCAGGGGAAGCAGCCTCTCTGCGCGCCGGATCATCCCGGGGTGAGGACGGCTAGTAGTTTTGGGTTGCGCACGTGCGGCAGTGACTGGGGAGTGGGCCCCAGGGAAGGCGCAGGGGAACAGACTGTTTGTGGGATGCAAGGGATTCAGGAGCTCCGGGGGCCCGCATTCCCCCAGGGCATAGTTTAGAGCACATCTGAACGCAGCACTGGAGCGGAGGGCAAAGGACCCTCAACTCTGGCCGGTGGACCGCTAGCGTGGTTTTAGGAGTGTGTGATCTGCGTGCAGCGATAGGAAAGAAATGGGAGGAAAATAGCATCAAAAGTCAGCAAGTGAAAAGCAACGTAGGAAATGTGTGCTGGAAATGTCACATTATAAAGCCAGGATTAGAGAGTTAATCCCAGGCCACACCGTTGAAAGGCCGGGTTGGCTGATACGTTATCAATAGTACCTGTTCCACAATGAGATTCCATCAAAACAGGAGGAACAGAGTAAACAGAACACCAAACGTATGTCCTGATATTGATGGCTGTATGCCCGGGTGCTTGTGTGTGTACAGAGCCCTGGCAAGTTAAAATAAGGTTTGTTCTATTTAAACATACACGATAACAACAACTAATGTTTTGGGCCGGTTATAGTACAGTCACATAATTGATGCAATTTTCAAATACTAAAATCAAGGCCCAGGCACTTTTTTTTTTTTCTTGGATTAATCTTTAAGCAGACGATTTATAAGCTTCTGTAGTGAGTTAGGCTTAGGAAATCCTTGTGAATTTTTATCCTCCCTTTCCTAAACTCATCTTAAGTGAAAACGTTAGTGAGGTATATCCCTACTGGAACTTAGAGCTTTTAGGTAATTGAGCAGTAAAATGAAAATAAAGTTGGAGAGGAAAATTCAGGAATGATGAAGACTAGATTAGTTTAACACATTTTTAGTTTTAGGTTTTGTAGAAATGGTGAGTGAATCAAGAATGATAGAAGTAAACAGAAAGTTCAGGTTATAATGGTCTTTGTTAAGTGGCAGATCAGAGTCTCTTGGAGACGGAAAAGCTGACTCAACGACATGCTTATAAGTAATCACCTTTATGAAATTAATAATCTATCTCTGGAAAATCCTGAATATTAAAACAAAGTTATGGTTAGAAGAGATGAATTTTATAGCTTAGAAAATGCTGAGGATAGGCTTACTTGGTAGTACAGCACCTTTTTATAAGGAACATTTTTATAGTCCTGCTTAATGCTTCCAATCCACCGTAATTTATTTTTCTCTGTTCTCTCCCTTCCACTATAGGATTTGCTAGGTGATTATTTTCTAAAACACAATAGCATTGGCAATGTTAGCATCATTCCCGGGGTCTGATTGCTCCTCACCCTTTCACCTGCTGCCAAGCTCTCTTCCTGTAGGGGTCCTAGCACAGCCCCTCATGAATCGCAGTTTAGAAGCAATGTGAGTCTGATATCCTACTGGAATGGGATATTGGTAGGTTAATAATACTGCCTCTGAGTGCTGGAGCAGGCATTTGCCTGAGGGGTTTGGGTCTCATCCATTCTCAACTGGCATTTACTTCCCGAAAGGTTTCTTAACTTTTCCTGATTTGTGCAATTTGAGTCAGTGTGTGCAAGGTCTGAGTCAACTTGGAATAGTTAACAAAAATAAAATTAATCTGATTTGATATTTTATTATTAGATTATATTGTGTTGTTACAGATCTGGATCATTTTGGTGTATATTAATATTATCTCTTTCTAATTTTCCTTTTCTGTTTCAGTTGTAGCAAGTTTAATCATCTTCCATTTGTCTGGGGCAACCAAAAAAGGAACAGGTACGTTTCTTTGGGGAAACTGTGGATGAGAGGCCTCTAATTATTTACATTTCCCCATCTCCCTCATATTCTTAATATTCCAGGATATATGACCATTTGTTAGTGTTTATGATTGATTGGTTTCCACTAAGACAACATTTAGAAATTAATTTACTAATGGATATTGTAAGAATGTGTTCTCTATTTTTAGTTTTATAGAACTTTGGATGACGGCTCTTTTAAAAATTTGTTTACAGAGAAGCAAACCACCTCAGAAACACAGAAGTCAGTGCAGTGTGGAACTTGGACAAAACATGCGGAAGGAGGTGTCTTTACCTCTCCCAACTACCCCAGCAAGTACCCCCCTGACCGAGAATGCATCTACATCATAGAAGGTGAGGAGCATGTGGACAGTGTGCATAAAGACACTACAGAAATTGGCTTTGGAGCCCCTGCACATGGATATCTCTCGATCAAATAACTAAAATCTGGAATTCAGCTAATTATTAAAATTGGTAGTAATGGGTTAAGAACAAGCAAAATCTGAGAATCACAAACACATCAACAGCTTAGTTTATTTGGCATTTGATTTAATTTATTTGGAATTCTAAATTAACAGAATGGATGCAAAGTTGGCCTAATATTACCTAATGTGTTACAATTTGGGAAACTGGTATTTTACTAGTTTAACAGATATGACAAAAACCTGTACATGTGTTATTTTTCTCTGATCTAATGTGAAACGCACGCACACACACACCAAAAAAAACAAAAAAACAAAAAACAAAAAAAAACACACAAATGTCAGGAATACATTTCCAAACAGTCTGAACAGCAGTTACCTTAGTTTATATGAGCAGGAGACATTATCGTACTTTAACACCAAAGTCAAGTTTTCAAGTTGTGATGCCATTTTTCATAATTTTTTTCCCCCAGCTGGAAACATAAATAGTGCTGAAAAAGATACTTAATTCTCTTTGAACATTTTATTATCATTATTCATGTAGATGTCTTCATATTAAGTATAATGTTTAGAAATATAGATAAACATTTTATCTAGTGATAGGTTTTAATATTTGTTAGTAAGTAATAACCCAAAACTTTTGCAACCTCTTTCCCAACCCGACACAGGCAGAGACAACAGAGCTTAATGAATATATGAATGCTTGGTATTTAATTATACCAGTAAACAAGGGACACATTTATTTTATTTATCTTTTAAAGAAAAAGTCTTTAAATTTTAATTGATTTCACTTTAGAAATGAGACATTTCTTTCTGTAATTTTTAGGCCAGCATCTTCTCTCTCTTCTTCTTGTAATTGCAGTTGAACTTTTAGCAGAGATGCACCTCTCTATTAGAAGAAGGAGAAGGAGTAAGCTGAGAACACTGAATTCTGGCATGGTTTCTTTCTCTTATGGTTACTAGAACAGGAGGTTGAAATATGGAAATTATGGGTTAAAGTTAATTCTTTTTATTAAGTTAATGTTACATATCTATTATGTAGATGTGTTAGGAACTTTAAAATCACATAAGAGATTAAAGCATTTAGTCTTAGGAACTAGGTATGTTAATTGTGCCTATTTTACAGATAAGTAAACTGAGGTTTAAATTCATGTAATATGCGTTTTGAAGCAAGACTATTTTAACTTTCAAATTATTAAAAATAATAAAATTAACTAGTTATCTCACTTGAATAATTAATTCAGAAGCAAATCCTTGCATATTAATGGGCTTTCACGTTTATCATTATTTAGAATTAAAAAGCATTGCTAACATTTGATTTTAATATCATGCACATATTTGTATTCATTCCTAAGGACAGGAAGGACAAACACTTAAAGTTGGTAACAAGAATCTCCTGTTACTATTTTATCAGACTTCTATAGTCTTTTTGAAATACTTCATACTAGTCATTTTTATTCATTTATTTATTTAACAAACACTTCCTATAACAACTACCAAGATACAACCACTCTTCTAGGTACAGTTCAGAGGATGCCAAACAACACAGGCATGACCCTTGACTTGTGGAAGTTACTAAATGGTTTAGGGACTATGCTACTTTCAGGAAATATTGCAAAGTTCCCAACTAGCACTGTGTGGAATAGGGAAGGACAAGAAGGCTACAGGGAGGAGGAGATGTTCTCGCTTCTTTTTGAAAAGCATGTAGGAGATGCTCATTCTCTATAGAATGAAGTTGAGATAAGGTGTGCTCAGGATCCACATGTATTGTCATCGGCTTCTGCTGTGGGTGAGGACAGGAACCAGCAAGGAAGCTTTCTCAGATACAGGAGAACTTGGGATTCCCCATGTTCCCTTAGGAAAGTTTGAATTATGGACAATGGAGGTACCGCTGAAATAATTTTGAGAATTAAAAAGATGAGATTTTAATGAAATGACTAAAGAAAAAGAATGTTAACTTGAAACTTATTGTGAAAGAACAAATAAACGTGAATCATAGTAAAAGCCTGAACTGCAGAAATGACATTGGTGATGGATCAAAGGAAGGAATGAGCTGTATTTAGGAAGCTGAACCATGAGTGACTGGCTATGGGAATGAGAGAATAAGGGATCCCAGGCCCATCCTCAAGTTTTTGATTTGGTGACTTCTTAGATATAATTGTTGCACTAGACAAGGAATATAGGTAGAGAGAAAGTATTTAAAGGAAAAATAGTGTGTTCCATTTTGGTGTTTATGAAAATGTCTCATAAGAGATTGGATATATGAATCTTTAACTGAGTGGAAGGTTCTTGGCTGAAAATATATTTTTATGGTTCACAAATATAGAGATTGTTGTTGAGGATGTTAGATATGTTGTAGAAGATATAGAGATTGCTGCTGAAGATTCTGAATAAAATCATCAAGAGAGTATTTGGAACACTATTTTTGAACTCTTTAAAAATATATAGATGCCTAAGTCTGTCTTTTAGAAGTTTTGATTTAATTGGTTTTAGATAAAGCTGCAGGCATCTTTATATTACAATAGCTCTCCGTTGGGATGACAGTGGCACCCAGAACACTGCTCTCCAGAGAGAGGAAAGAAGACATAGAATTTCTGGGAAACAATGTGTAAGAGATGGGCAGAGTAAAGAGAAAGGAAAGTCAGAGGGGTGGGCTGAAATTCAGATATAAGGTCATAGCAGCTGAGTGTACTGTTTCAGGAAAGGAGGAACAGCCAAAGAACCAGCTGCTATATCACAGGGGGAGGCAATTTAGAATTTATTAGTCATTTCAGGGTGTGTATTCTCATAGACACAGCCAGCTCCCAGTGAATGGAGCCTTGAGGATATTGATGTACCCACCATGGAAATTAAGTTTATTTTTTTCCTTTATCTTCTCTTCTTTCTTTTTTAAAATATATTTTTAATTGTTTTTTTACAGAGAGGAAGGGAGAGGGATAGAAAGTCAGAAACATCGTTGAGAGAGAAACAACCCCCCACTGGGTATGTGCCTGCAACCTAGGTACATGCCCTTGACTGGAATCGAACCTGGGACCCTTCAGTCCACAGGCTGACGCTCTATCCACTGAGCCAAACTGGTTTTGGCATGTCTTTTCTTCTTTTAATGGTGGAAATTGTCATCTTTAATTCTGTAAAGGATTGTCTGTTCTGTAGGAAAAGGTAAATTAAAAATACAAGATAAAGAGAGATAAGGGTTGGTCAAGTTTCTTTATTTTATTTTTATTTATTGATTAAGGTATTATTTATATGTCCTTATCCTCCCCCCCCCCACTTGCCTCACCCCACCCTCATTCATGCCCTCACCTCTCTGATATCTGTGTACATTGGTTAGACTTATATACATGCATACAAGTTCTCTAGTTGATTTCTACCCCTTACTCCCACCCTCCTCTACCTTTCCTCTGATGTTTGACAGTCTGATGGTTCTCTCTCTCTGGATCTGTTTTTGTTCATCAGTTTATGTTGTCCATTATATTACACAAATGAGTGAGATCATGTGATATTTATCTTTCTCTGAATGGTTTATTTCACTTATCATAATGTTCTCCATGCTGTTGCAAATGGGAGAAGATAAGTTGTGCCCAGCCGGCTTAGCTCAGTGGCTGAGTGTTGACCCATGAACAAGGAGGTCATGGTTCAATTCCCGATCTGGGCACAAGCCTGGCTTGCAGGCTCGATCCCCAGTGTAGGATGTTCAGGAGGTAGTAGATCAATGATTCTCTCTCATCATTGATGTTTCTATGTTTCTATTCTGAAATCACTAAAATATATATTTTTTAAAAAGTTAAGTTGTAATCAATACAGGTGGAGTCTCAATAATGGAAGGAAAGGTCATTTTTATGGATTTCAGGATGTCCTACAACTCTCAAATAGGAGGCAATAGTCTATATAAATGTGTAATATTTAGATGAAAGTCTTTGTAGTTCTCAACATGTTCAAAGAGGTTAAGACCCTTTGAAAAGAAAGCCATTTCAGATAAAAAATGGCTTATAGAGAGTTTGACAGTGAAAGACAGCTGTGACTTGAGAGATTTGAAGGGAAAGAAAATGGAAATGGAAGTTTATGGAGGTGGATCTGGAGAGTTGCAATAGTTTATATACACTATAATTATTAATTTTTTCAGCTGCCACAAAACTATATGATATGCTTACTTTTTAAAGTTATGTTACTACAGTACTTTCTGAAATTCAGTTAGTGGAATTTCAGATGTGTGTGTAGTTAACTTCAACATTCTGAACCAAAGAAAATGAGTTGTCCATATATGATGTGGTCTACCCAATGCTGTATGATAGCAGGTTTCCTGAAGGAACATTGAGAGGTTGATTCATCCATGTTGGACAGAATTTAAGCAACAATGAAAATGAAGGTACAAATAAATGCATTCATGTTAGATCACCATGTATTTCCTAATAGAGAAAATACATGGATTTATGTTGATTGATAGAGTTTGAGCTAAATTAGCTTCCCCTTTCCCTAAACCTACATTATGTATTTATTTCTAAAAGAAATATCCTTTATTCTGACTGTTGTGTCCTCATATAAATGATACTGGATTATCAAGAAAGAGATAAACAGATACATTCTATTGGATAATAGTACATACAAATGGCACTTTGATGCTAATAGATAAATAGGTCCAGTTTGCTTTTTTGTTATTTGACTTCAAGGGTAAAAACATGGTTTTCCAGGTAATTCTTTATGATATTTTCCAATTTGCAGATTTAAAAAAAAAACATTAATATCTTCTCAAATCTGTTATAGTAGATACTATATTTGTTTACCTATGCGATACACATTAGTACTAGATAGGACTCTTCTTTTATTTTAAAATATATTTTATTGATTTTTTACAGAGAGGAAGGAAGAGGGAGAGTTAGAAACATTGATGAGAGACATTGATCAGCTGCCTCCTGCACGCCCCCTACTGGGCATGTGCCTGAAACCAGGATATATGCCCTTGACCAGCATCAAACCCGGGACCCTTCAGTCCACAGGCCGACGCTCTATCCACTGAGCCAAACCGGTTTTGGCAAAGATAGAACTGTTCTTGATTTTGCTTGTAAATGTCCGAAGACACAGAAACAATTTTAGAAATTAAAAATCATCTATAAAATAGTCTTTTAACATGTATTGACCTTTAACCAATTAAGCTTCAATTTTATCTTTGGAAAGCATCAAGATTACGTTTTTATTTTATAAATCTCTAATTTCCAATTCATCATGTATCTCAAGTCTACATAAATTTTTGACATCCATGCGTGCAAAGCTTTAATTTTTAAGCCATCAAGGGCGATATCTTAGAACCAGTGTGGTGTGAGCAGTTAGTCATTCAGAATGATTTCTGGCCATGTGAGGAGCAGGCCTGGCTGAGCCAGGAGTTAACTTTCAAGTGTCTGGAGGGGCTTGGTCCCTGAAGAGGGCCAAGTAGCTGAGAAGAACTCAGAGGACTCAAGTCAACAGCTGTTTACAAAGTAAGAAAGATATGTATGGCTATTTCATCAACTGTTCTGGCTGTTCTGGGGTATCTTGGCTGAGTATCAGTTGAGAATGCCTGCATTGGGAAACTATGTGGACATCTCAAGGAAAGAATAAAAGGTAACTAGCAAATTCACCCACTTGGAGGTTTCTAGAACTGCCCTAGAAGTCCATTCACTATGCCTTAGACAGCTGTAAATACATTTATGAAGTTTACAAATCACCAACAAAGATGTTTTTGAGAAGTCCTCACTGACAAGTACTATGCTGAGTGCTGGAAAAAGGTGAGTAGATATGGTCTTGTCTTTAGTGAGTATGTTTCCCTTAAATAAGAATTGCCTGTATAAACAGGAGTTAACAAATAGGAGGTATTTAGGTACTAAAGGAAGTGGGAAAATACATTAAAACCCAAAGAGTGTGTTATTTAAAAAAAAAAAGGCTTGGCTGAAAAGAATTGTTTTGGGAGTTTGGGTTGCACACAAAGGAAGGATCCTATATGTCTTGTTTTGATCAGTTTTCTGGAAATGTTACGAAGGTTACTGAGTAAGTTTGAAATTGAGAGCGAAATGTTAAGATTGGTACTCAAAGAAAGATTGTCTTCATTGCCTTGTACACTCACTTTGATATTATCAGGGCCATTTGATTGGGACTATTGGAATGGTTGTATAACTATGTGCCATACCACTCTCAAGTAGCATCTGACCTTAAAACCTGGTAGTCCAGAAAATATAGAAAACATGACAGAAAGATGCCTCTCTACTTTTTAAACCTGAATTAACAGGCCTTCACAAAATTGATGTCTTTACTTCTGTGTTAGACATCAAAATGGTTGATATCAGAATAATATTTTGTGCAATGTCGGAGGATCATCCCTTAGACTTCCTTATGGAAATATTACTTTCAAAGTCAGGGATAGCATGCTAGCTTTCTTTACATGTGTCTCATGCTCAAAGTTTGATAGATGTGCAGACAAAATCTGAAGTAGAGTCAGAAAAATCAAATTAAAGATGTCAGAAGGGCCTTCTAGATATAATTTTTCTATTTTTCAGCTGCCCCAAGACAGTGCATTGAACTTTATTTTGATGAAAAGTACTCTATTGAACCATCTTGGGAGTGCAAATTTGATCACATTGAAGTTCGAGATGGACCTTTTGGGTTTTCTCCAATAATTGGACGTTTTTGTGGAAAACAAAATCCACCTACAATAAAATCCAGTGGAAGATTTCTGTGGATTAAATTTTTTGCTGATGGCGAGCTGGAATCTATGGGATTTTCAGCTCGATACAATTTCACACCTGGTAAGTAAAGCCTTTTTTCTTTATATTTTTTTCTTTCTTAGTTTAATATCTTCCTAATACAAGAACTTTTGTAAGATAACTTTATAATTTTTCAAGAAATTTTGCGGTTCTATTTAAAATCAAACCTATAATGTTCTCTCATTGCATTTCATAAATTCTGAAAGGAAAATAAGTTTTCCTTAAGCCTACATAAGAGGTAAAGTATGGTTGGTGATTTCAGGGGTCTGGATGGTCATCAGCAACATTTAATTAAATGGATTTCCATTATGCTAAAATGTGTAATTTCAGAGACAGTTCTGTAATAAGGAAACTAATTACACATTAAATCCCAATAAACTCAAAAAGGCAATTGTAGTATTGTAAAATGTATCTATCAAAGCGATCACTGGAGAATTTGAATAAAAATTCATTTGTTCTGGAAAACTATAATTTTTAAAGCAAATGGATCTTAGTATAAAGCAGTCTAATCTCTTTATAGAAATGCAAATCCCTAAGTGTTGGGATGAAAGGAAAACTGAGACCCAGGGCAGACAAATGTTCATTTGCAAGGCCTGGCAGTCATTATCTGTAATTATGTAATTGTGAACTTTATGTCAATTCTCCTTTTAACCTGCTAATGTTAAAAAGGCTCTGTGACATCTACTGGTTCACTTTATGATGAGTTATCATTTAGTACAAGAAAAAAATTGGTAATCATATTTTTAAACTTCAAGAACATCAGGCTAAAGCAACTTGAGATTTGATGAACAGAGGCATTTCTTTTAATGGAAAAATAGAACAAATTACATGAAGCACATTATTTACATATAATTGCGTTATTCTTTCAGTTAATACATATTATTTTATCTAGGTTATAAAAGACAATAGATGAAATGAGAATGTATGTAAAGTTTGTTGCAGTTTCTGTTCTATGTTACGCCAGAGCAGGGCTTGGATGCTCAGTTCAAGCACTAAAATTTAAAAAATATAAAATTAATGATGACTTTCACTATGATAGTATAAGTTACATTAAATAAGTCAGATATTAATTGTACCATGTATATTTACCTTAAACATTAGGAGTATTTTCATAAGATCACTACAAGATTGTGGGTTTAATTATGTTTTGCTAATATTGTATCATTTATAGAAATCATGGCTATTTCATATGTGGCATATAACTTTTGATGTATTACAAAAAGGAGCTGAGATTCAGATGATTTTATTCTTGCCATACTCACTAGTCAACAGAGTGGCAAACAGCGACTCCAGAGCTGCATGTGGCTTGCGAGCTGCAGTTTGCCAACCACTTGTCTAGGCTTTTACCAGTTATATTTTAATCCTGGAGTCAGTGGTCCTGTGAATAATGTCTAGGATTTAAAATTGTAGTTTCACAAAGAAGGGAGGCTCCATTCACATAATCTATCAACATAAGCAATTCGGCCTACCTTTCTGGCTCTCCTGGAGATGCCCATGAAGGTGTAGCTCAGCTGCCTCCTCAGGTTGAGAGCAGCCACGTGGATCCCAAGGTATTTATTGTTCTTCATTCCTTGTTACTTTAGAAGTGCCTCACTTTATCTAGAGAAAGAAATGTCATTATCAGGAACAACTGAATCAGGAGGGAATGTGACAAACTGATTCGTGAAATTAAGGATGAATTAAAGATTGGCCTAGGTTTGATTTTCACTGTCATATACAGAAGTAGATAGATACTGGGAATAGCAGACAAGAGTGGGGCAGTCAGAAGGAGGTTTGTAAAACTTCCATGGCAGTGGAAGTTGATGTTCTACAGGTCCAGGCCATTTTGCCTCATGGCACAGTAATCCACTGCGCATTCCATAAAGAGGCAGTATTGAGGAAGCCAATTAGTTAACGAAACAGGGAGGGGCCAGGGATGGGTGATAATTGAGACAGCATTTAGGGACTAGCCAGTCAGGCAGGTTTGGTTTAATCTGGCTTAATTTTCACTGGGTGGTAGGCTGGAAGTAGGGAATGAGGAAACTGACAGGGAAGAGATCCTAAAGTCAACTTCATGAATTTATAAGGCAGTGCCAACATCACAGATGCACTGAGTGGTCCCACACACTGGAGGGGAGGGGCTGTATGTTGGTCACCTGAAGATCTGCCACCAGCTTGGCTGTGAGGCTTGGAAGCAGTTCTGGCTTCCTGTCCTGCCTCTCTTGTTTCTTGCTTGCTGTAAACTTTGCACCTAATCCTTAATGTTCTATGCCTCAATATTTTTATTTGTAAAATCAGGGTAATATCAACCACCTCATAAGGACTGTCTGAAGACAAATTGATTGTCAACCAATATGTATTGATGAATTTATTCACTCTCTATAAGATCTCAACAGTTGTAGTTCTTCATTTCATTAATTTGATCACACGTTCTTTAAAAGCAAAGGAATTTTGGTATAGATTATTAAGATAATAAGTGTCCCCTGATATGCAAAACTAATATCTATATGATATCACTCTTTCTTAAGTTTGTTTAATTGGGTTTAGGCCTTCCCATGGGGATTATAGTTATTTCTGATGGCAGAGTTATAAAATATGTCAAAGCAGAAATAGCTTTGGGAATGCCAGGTGGTTTTATTAATTTTATTAATTTACTACAGTCTCAATTTGGACCCTAACCTTACAGTCTCATGATGTCAGCACACTGAGAATACTCCCACCACAGGGTTGGATCACGAAGCTAATGAGGCTAACTATATGTTTATACATGTATGCACATATACACATACTAGTACTTGTACATATACACACATAAACATTAAGAATTCTTAGAATCGCAAGGCGATTCTTATGAGGAAACTTACATGGGTATACGCATTATAATCAGAAGGTTGATGGAACCCAATTGAGGCTTCGATGACAGGCTTATTTAGTAGCATCCAGCCACAGTGCTTGATTTGTCTCCATAATGTGTATCATTTTTCAGTGGTGCTTTGTGTCTCACACTGCATGGGTTGGCTCCCTTGTCCAGTGTTCAGTGTTCGTCTTGCCTATCCAAGACAATAATTTGTGTCAGTCCTTATCACAAATCACAAAACTTGTTTCTGATTCTTAATATCTTAATAAAGTCAAAGAGTTTCTTTGACTTTCTTCTCTCCTCAACTTAAAAAAACAATACCCTTCCATCTCTGGCTCCTGGATTGCTTCAATGGGAAGTAGCCAACTGGGTGTGTGGAGGGTAAGAGGGCAGGGCCAGCAAGGATGCCATAGAAACACTCTTCCAGGGGCTCTTCCTATATCTCCTGATTCATTCTGATGATTCCTCATTTATGTCAGGAATTGTGATTTTTGGATAGTGTCATTACCGGAGTCCACAGTGCAGTGATGAATCATCTAGGATTACTGAAGGATAGTGAGATTGAGCAATGGTCAGAAGTCAGCTGGTAGATCCTGGGGTATGCAGAATTAAAGGACTAGAGTGAGCTTTAAGGAAGAGTTAGGGGCCCAGATCCTGGCAGGAGGCTCCCAGGTGAACTTGTAGGGAAAATCTCTCTTCTTCCTGTATAGACAGAGTTGTGTTGTGATGTCTCCTCAACAGTACACTCTTCCATTCCTGAAAAAAACATGAATTCAGGATTATTGAAAATGTTAAAAGTTACATCATGGAAAATTTGATAACCCACAGGTAATTAACTAGAAAAACATATAAAAGTGCTCACAGTAATAGAATGCAGTTGTTTTCTCATCTTTAGTGTTGAAAGTGTTGCAGATGTCCCTCCCCTCCCACCCCTTTTACCCTATAGCCACCCCTTCCAGATCTTCCCCACACCATTTGTTTGTGTCCATGGGCTATGCATATATGTATATAAGTTCCCGATTAATCACTCTCCATCCCCCTTTCTTCTGAGATTCGTCAGTTTCTCCTATGCTTCTGTGTCTCTAAATCTATTTTGTTCATCCGATTCCACATATGAGTGAGATCATGTAATACTTATCTTTCTCTGAATGATGTATTTCACCTAGCATAATACTCTCCAGGTCCCTGCATGATGTCTCAAAGAGTAAGAGATATTTTTTACTGTTGTATAGTATTCCATGGTATAAATGTGCCACAGCTTTTTAATCCACTCATCTACTGATGGGCACTTGGGCTGTTTCCAGATCTTAGCTATTGTAAATTGCTCTGCTATGAACATAGGGGTGCATATATCCTTTCTGATTGGTGTTTCAGGTTTCTTAGGATATATTCCTAGAAGTGGGATCATTGGGTCAAATGGGAGTTCCATTTTTAATTTTTTGAGGAATCCCCATGCTGTTTTCCACAGTGACTGCACCAGTTTGCATTCCTACAGCAGTGTACAAGTTTTTCCCTTCTCCACATCCTTGCCAGCATTTGTCATTTGTTGATTTGTTGATGATTGCCATTCTGACAGGTGTGAGGTGGCACTTCATTGTCATTTTAATGTGCATCTCTCTGATGATTAGTGACCTTGAGCATTTTTTTTCATATGTCTCTTGGATATCTCTATGTCCACTTAGGAGAAGTATCTATTTAGGTCCTCTGCCCATTTTTTTTTTATTGGATTGTTTGTCTTCCTTTTGTTAAGGTGTTTGAATGGACTAAGATAGAGGTAGATTGAAAATTTATCTGCCTGATCAGTAATGTTTTAATTTTTGAAAAAAGAGACCATAAATTTGGTAGTTCTTGTATAAATAAAATTATCCTATATAATAAAAGCCCAGGGACCAAAGAGCGGAATGACCAGTCAACCACTCACTATGATGCACACTGACCACCAGGGGGCAGATGCTCAACACAGGAACTGCCCTCTGGTGTTCAGTGCACTCCTACAGTGGGTGTTCTACTCAGCTGATGAAGATGAGTGGTGCTTCCACAGAGGGCCAAGCCCCACAGTCCACGCCCCCCACCAGTGCACTAATCCCGTGCACTGGCCCCCTAGTTTAGGATAAAAACATCTAAAAGGAAAAATACTATAGTAGATAATTTTATTTTTTTTAAACATAGATTTTTATTAATTTCATAAAGGCAGGGAGAGGGAGAGAGAGATAAAAACATCAATGGTGAGATCACCTGCCTCCTGCATGCCCCCTACTGGGGATTGTGACTGCAACCTGGGCAAGTTCCCTGACTATTAATTGAACCCTGACCTCCTAGTTCTTACGTTGATGCTCAATTACTGGGCCATGCCTGTCAGTGTAGGTAATTTTAAATGAATTTTTAGATGGGAGAATACAATTTCTCCATAATCCACAGGGTTTTGTTTGTTTTCTACTCAAAGAACAACTTTGAGTTTCCCCTCTAGCCAACTGATTCCAAGCCTCATTTTTTTTTTCCCCAATAGAAAATATAAACTATGGAGAAAACATGAAGCAGTATTTTCCTACCCACCCTCAGTCCAGTGGCTATTACCAGGGACTTTGTTCAGTAAAAAAGAAAAACATCTGGGATGCTGTCCCCTCAGGGAGAGAGTAACCCTTTCAATCTCTTTAGAGACACATATCATTTGTTCAACTTGTTTTCTACACCTGAATGGAGAGATTTTTTGAAGTGTACAGTAGCACTGATGTTTATGGAGTCTTCCTTTTTGGATGGCATGTCTTCTGAACTAGTTTTAGGAAACAAAGTTATAACACCCTTATTGGAGAAATTTAATGTAAGGATTATTCCCCAAGGCACCCAATAGGTGAGGTTGAGTTTAGTCTTGGCACGGAAATGAGTGGAGTTGTTAAATTAGTTTAATTTCTGATGCTACTTTGTACTTAAATAGCACCTTTCATCTAAGGAGCTCAAAGTGTTTTAGGAACATTCTGCCCAGTTCCTAGCCTCCTCTCAAACTCCGTCTGACAGACTTCAAAGCAATGGAGAGGACACACTGCAGTGCAGTGATTTAAATTGAGAGTTTAAAAAACATTTCTATGAAATCAAATCTATTATTTAGGTAAAATATTATCATGGATTTTATACAATTGTAATTACAGCGCAATATTTTTCCTTTCCCATCTAAAATGTAAATACATGTGTGGTGTTAACCATGCTGAAAGTTCCTAAATGTTCTTATCTAGATAATCAGGGTTTTGATATATGCTCTGGTAAATAAGTAAAAATATGCATACATCTGTATTTCAACAACTGAAGTTTCATTTGAATTTTGCTCTAAAGATGAAAGAATAAAAAGTTTGAGAGGCTAAGGTTAAAATAAGGACTTTATTTGCTTTTTATATAGAAATATAATATCAAAGAAAATTGAGACAGTTTGTTGTCCTTCTATTATATTTATATTAAAGACCCAAAATATTTTAATTTCAGCCCCAGCATAGGGTGAAAAAAGGAAAATGTATGAGGCAAAGTCACATGTCTTCTTAAGGCAAATTTTCCAAGAAATAAAGTTAAAATATTGAGTCATGGAGGGATAAATTTATCAGCGTCTAATAGGAACCATGTGAGGCCAATTTCATTGATCCCTTACTCTCATTCTGCCAGCCCTTGACTTGGCTGATCTAATGTATCCAATAGAGAGCTCAGGAAAAAGGATGACGGAAGGAGGGAGAGAGGGAGGGAGGGAAGGGGGTGAGAGAGAGAGAGAGAGAGAGAGAGAGAGAGAGAGAGAGAGAGAGAGGGAGAGGGAGAGAGAGGGAAAGAGAGAATGTTGTTGGTCTAGGTGGGTGTTCAAGAGAGATGAGATGTCGAGAGTGGGAGAGAAAATTTCCAGGATTAGCTCCCATCTGTGCAGAGAATATTGAAAGCCATAGCAAAGGGGAAGGAAGATTTTTAAGAAGTTTCCTGCACAGAAAAAATGTCTTCCTCATCTTGTGTCCTGCAGAGGTGGAGATATGTTTTGGTGTGTTTCTATTTATTTAGTGGTTAATTGCTGGACTGCACTTTTTTTTAATACAGTGTATCTGGGACTAGACCACAGAGAGTCTTGGGTGAATTTCCATTGTAGATGCATATTTTCTTTAGAGCAGAAAGAGACCTCGGAGTTCATCTCCTTCAACCTATTCACTTTAAAGATAAAGAAACCACTAGAGAGGACGAACTCTGTGTAAAAGTTAAGTCACTGCCTGTACATCAGTTACGTAACCACTGTGCTGATTTGCCTTCTACAAAGAGTAGAAATCATGACTTTAATTATATCACATATTGCAAGTACTGTTGGTACAGTTGTATTAAGAAGTTTAATTAAGGGATAATACTACATCACCTACATTTTACCATTCACTGGTGTATGAATTTAAAAATTCACCTCTTCCATGTTGTCTGAAATGTCTGTCAATTCACAATGACCAATCTCCCCTCCCTCCACCTCTAATGTAAAATTCTGCCTTTGCAGCCCCACTGAGCCTTCATGAACTCTGTGACTCATTTCCTGTGCTTCTCAAATTTCTGCTGTTACTGACATGGTCAGTTGTGCATCATGGTCTCATGGCTTGAAACCTATAACTCCCATGCTAAACACTTAAAGGGAAACAATCATTTCTTCCTCCTAGACCCCTCACAATTTCACACACATCTCTGACTATTTCTTGTGATGTTAGTTGCTTCCAATCACCAGCACCATCCCTCTCTCTGGCTCTGCTGTACAGTTGTGTGCATTAAGGACTCTCAGTGGAAGGGGAGAGAAGGGCTGATCCCACTCTAATTCAGAAACCTTGGAATATATCATATTCATATCTACACCTGGAACTGAGTCTTATTTACTAATTTGCATGGAATCTTATGAACTAGCCAAGGCCATACTTCCAACAATTATAGCATCACCTCTGCACCCAATTACCCAGTAGTTCCCATATCAAAGGACAAGAATCCACTCTTCACTTAAGTTGTTCAAAGGAGAAATTGTATTACTTGATCAAGGAGAATATTTAAGAAACAAAAACAGAGAAATAATGTCTATACCTTCATTTTTCATTTACTTGTTTATTTCTGTCATTATTCGTTGTCTTGGTAAATCTTTTAGAAAACTCTAAGGTTTACCTTATTATATATTCAAGAACTATGCTTTTCAAACTGTAAGTATCCTATATATTTTGCCTAAGAAAATATTATCTGGCCTTTTCCTTTTTTAGAACATTTTTCTTTCATAGCAATTTACAGATAGCTTGAGGCTTATTATTATTTTATTTATGTGCAAAATAAATCAAGGGATTATCAGGAAAACTACTCACATGGTTATTTCCTTGACTGAAAATGTTTTCCTGTTTTAGAATTTGTATGCCATTATAGCTATGTAACTATTCTTATATGAATGCACAAAATAACTTAATTTCCACGAGGGTGTATTTGCTGCTTACATTTATTCAACAAATATTTATTGATCTACAAGGCTAAGACTGTAGAAATACAGTATGTAAAAGATCCCACCTTCCCTATAATGACTTCATAGACTATAAGAGAAACTAGGTGTAGTAGACAAAAATATGTCTATGACCTGTGACCTGGAATTTGAATATATTAGGTTACATGGCAAAGGGAAATTAAGACAGTAGGTTGGGTTAAGGATACCAATCAGCTGACTTAAGTATAGGAAGATCAATTTGGATTATCTGGAGGGCTCAATGTAACCATAAAAGTCCTTCAGTGTGCAAAGCAGGGACAGAAAGTCAGTATCAGATTATGTGATATAAGAAAGATTCTAATGTTATTTCTAGTAATATAAGAAAGATCCCAATGACTATTTCTAGCTCTGAAGATGGAGGAAAAGTCCATAAGCCAAGGAATGTGGGGAGCCTGTAGACACTTGAAAAGGCAAGGATTGGATTTTCATCTGGATCTGCCAGAGGGGAACACAGCCTTTCCAACATATTGATTTTAACCCAGTGGGACCCATTTTAGATATCTGACATCCAGACTATAAGATAAAAAAAATCAATATTGTTTAAATCCACTAAGTTCATAGTAATGTTTTACAGCAGCAATAACAGACAAATACAGATTTTGGTGCCTGGAAGTGGAATTTTCCATTTGGATTTCAAAATTTCTTGAGACTTGTAGGTTTATTTTGTCTTTGACTTTCTCCTGTTTTTGTACAGAAATATCTTTAAATTAGTATTCTATGCCTGCCCACCATCATGTTTTGGGAATAGCTAAGACTTTTGGGTACCTGGAATGAAGGGGATGTATTTTGCTTGTTGGAGGGATTCAAATCTCTATGGCCCCCAGGTTGAACTGTGGTAGGATGAAAAGTAATCCATGCAGATGTCTCCATCTGAAAGTCTGGAACCTGTGCATATGTTGTGTTACATGGCAACGGAAAAGAAAGATTGTAGGTTGAATTAAGATTGCTGATCAGCTGGCCCTAAGCTACAGAGTTTATTCTGGATGATCGAGGTGGGCCCAATGGTATCACAAGGCTTTTTTAATTTGGAGATGGAGGCCGAAGATTCAGTGTCAGAATGGTACACCAAGAGAAAGACTCAAATGGTCGCTATTGCCTTTGAAGATGGAAGGGGCCAGGAACCAAGGAATGTGGGCAGCCTATAAGTTAGAAAAACCAAGAGGTGAATTCTCACCTAGATCCTCCATAAAAGAAATAAAACCCTAACAAACCTTGATTTTAAGAGACCCAAATGTAGGATACCCAGTATACTTAACTGGACTTTCCTACACATAAATTAATTATCTATCTGTCTGTCTATCTATCTATCTATCTATCTATCTATCTCTAGATACACACACACACACACACACACACATTTTATTTAGTATTCTATGCCTGCCCACCATCATGTTTTGGGAATAGCTAAGACTTTGGGGCACCTGGAATAGAGGGGATGCATTTTGCTTGTTGGAGAGACTCAAATCTCTATGGGCCCCAGATTGAACTGTGTATGTGTGTGTGTATGTGTATACATTAGAGACCCAGTGCATGAAATCCATGCACTTGCGGGATCCCCTCAGCATGGCCTATGCCCTCTCACAGTCTGGGAGCCCTCAGGGGATGTCTGATTGACGGCTTAGGCCTGCTCTCCACAGGCCTAAACTGACAGTCGGACATCTTTAGTGCTGCTGCAGAGTGGGGAGAGGTTCCCGCCACCACAGCTGAGCTTGCCAGCTGTGAGCCCAGCTTCTGACTGAGTGGCGCTCCCCCTGTGGGAGCACCCTAACCATTAGGGGATAGCTCCTGTGTTGAGCGTCTATCCCTTGGTGGTCAGTGCATATCATAGTGACTGGTTGTTCCACCATTTGGTCGATTTGCATATTAACCTTTTATTATTTAGGATGTGTATATGTGTGTATATGTAAAATTTGGTTTATTTGAACATAATCTTTATGCATAAATGTGTCCACAACCACAACAAAATAACAACTTGCAATTCTTGCCAAAGATGTGCATGGGGTCGTGGTATTTTATTTGTGGCAACCATAGCTATTTGCAGAACCTGGCACTCTTTAAGATTCTGACTCTTCATGGCAAATTTGCCTGATGCCTTTGTTTCCAAAGTGCTCTGCTGTGGGTTCTTGCTTGCTCAGTTGGCTAGCTTCCCACCATTCCACAGCTATGCTGACTTGCTTGAAATTCTGCTTCAGCACATCCTTATGGCATTTTCCCTCTCCAAATACTTTCAGACACCTCACTTTGACCAGACAACCACGAGAATCACAGAGTGATTATAATGTAACAGGACTCTTCACAATCAACAGGGCAGTTACCCACAAAAGACTTAAACTTGACTTGTTTTAGCAGGAGAATGTATTAGTCATAAATATGTCACTTCTATTTTGTTCCCTATCGATCATAACCCGACTCAGAAGACTTCTATTCCCTGGAAACTTTTCTTCTGAAATTTGCATTTCAAAGCCCCAAGGAGTTTCACTGAGTGATTCAGAGAGAAATCAATGCTACCTTAAAACATCCCCAGACTCTATTAAGCTTGCTGGTGCCCTCGGAAAGGAAAGTGTATTTCCTTTAGGAGATCTGGTGGGCAAACAGAGGAGAATTTGTAGAATGGTCAGTGTTGTGCTGATGAACTAGCAAAGGGTTGTCATGGCAATGATAAGTGAAGTCTGAAATAGAGGGTTTCCAAGGACTTAAAATGAATCATCCTTGTAGAGAGACCTGCTGGTGTAAATAATTAGTTAACTGGTAGCATTACTTCTAGCTTTTTGCACATGTATATTACTTTCTCTTAATAATCATTTTTATTGAATTTATTGGAGTGACATTGGTTAATAAAATTACAAAGGCTTCAGGGGTACAATTCTATAGTACATCATCTGTATATTGTGTGTTCACCACCTCAAATCAAGTCTCCTTCCAGCACCATTTATCCTCCCCCTTTCCTCCTACTACCTCATTTTGAAATAATTGTATCCAATTCCAAAAAAAGAATCATTTTAAAATATACAACCATGCTTATTTTTCTTTTATATAATTTCCATTTGGTATATTCTGTTTGTTATTCCCTTGGATTCTTCCTGTTTTCTGCCTGCCACCCTTCCCTTCCTTGTTCCTTTCACTCACTGAAGCAAGGGTTGTGGACCTCATACCTTGATTACTTCTAGGCAGTGTGCCTCTCACTACCTGCCACTCACTACTTCTCCAGGCTGCTGAATCTCAAGGCTCTACATTGCACTTGTTGACTCTTGACAGCCTCTGTTTTTGTTTCTTACATTCTCCCATTTTCCAGAAAAAAAAATCCAGATACTCTTTTCATCTGAACTATTTATGAGTCCTTAATATAGGAGACATGTAGCAATTATATGAAAAACAGGTTTTTTAGTTTCCTGCATAAAATGTCCAAAGTTGGCATTAACTTTATTGTGCTGAACTTTTCACTATCTAGCTTGAATAGGATAGAATTCTTTTCCTTCTAACACAATTTAGATATTCTGTTCTAGATTATAAAGCAGTTCACAATAAAGCTCAGCTTTCTGTTAATCTAATGTAAAGTTATTCTAAGAATGTGATTCTGTGTGGCCTTCTCATTATCTGTAGCTGAAATATTCTTTTATGCCTATGAGGTACACATGTTCTAGAGAATTTTTTCAGTGGTTTCAAATTATTTTAAATATAACCTATATTTCTTCATCAGAGGAAAAAATCACTAATCATTTGAGGCCATCATTTATCATACACATTCAACTAAAAAAAAGTGTAATTTAGGCCGTTCCTTTAAAATATACTGGAAGATACTCAGTTCCCTTCAGTGAATATTGGCAATATGCCTAGTCAATACTATGGTCTATTTGGATAGATCTTCAGTTTTTTGTTTTTGTCTCTTCGTAAACCCATTTTTCTCATAGTTTCATAGTTTCATGTAAGGTGTGCGCGTGTATGTATGTGTGTGAGAAAATGCATAGTTTCATGAAACATGATGAAACATGGGCGGTAGTTTTAGACTGTCTAAATTTAAATTCTGAATTTGAAACATTCTTATTGTATGACTTTTGGCAACTGGTATTTACTTACTCTCTTAGAGTTTTCAGTGTCTTCATGAGACCAGCACTTCACAAATATCATTATGAATTTTTCTACATGAAGATACAGTCAAAATACTGATATTGCTTCACGTGTGAGATTATATTCCCTGAGATCAAGTCTAAATCTTTGATTCATTATTTCTTAGGTTCACGCAACATCAATAAAGTATTTTGACCTGCAATTGTTCCAGATTCTACCTTGCATGCTGAAATATGAAAATAATTGAGATGCAGAATCTGTTCTGACAGAGCTTCCTGTATATTTGATTCCTGCTTTCTACAATCTCATAATAAGATACTTATCTCATTAAAAACAATGAATTATTGAGTTCTTATTACATGGCAGGCATTGTTTTGAGCACTTAGCAAGCATTATCTAATTTGATGTTACAGCTTACCCATGAGCTATATCATTGCCAATCTTATTTTGGATTTTCAAAAAATAGACAAACTGTTTAAATGCTGTGCTCAACATCATCTCTCTAGCAAAGCTGAAATTTGAACACAGAAAGTATATATATTTAGTTAGGTTTTATGCACACTGTCAACAAGTCATTACCTATTACCAATTGAGGGCTTTTTTCTGCCCTTTGTGATTTTATTGTTGAGTTTTGAGATGTTCTCAGTGATGCTAGAATTTAATGCCAAAACATTTTATGTCATAATTAAGCAAAAACATTCCTCTGGATTTTTAAGATCTTAATTATTACTTTCATCATTGGCATCACCACCATCATCTTAGTCACCAATATTAGTAATTAATAATATCATTGCTTATAATTTACAACTTTAATCCTATAAAATAATATTCATATTTTAAAGTACATAATATGCCTTTGCCATAGAAAATGATTAATTCACATAATGTGTATGCTGTCAACCAGTGAAAAAAATGAATGACAATTTCAAAGACTAAGTAATAATGAACTCTTAACATCTTCCTTTTGGATATATCTTCCTAAAGATATTACTTTGTGTTTCTTCGGACTTTTAAAAAATTAATTTCAGAAATAATTTCAAACTTAGAGCAAATTTGCAAGTGCAACAAAAATAGCTTCCTTCCCACCTCGGAAAGTTTGCTGTATATGTTTTAATCATTTCACTAAGCAGAAAAAATAGCATCAACTGAGATTTATCTTCTGAAATTTCAAAAGAGCTCAAAGTCCTTTCTCTTAACCACTTGTTCTTGACTTTGTATGTCCAAGTGCTTTGGCCCCTAGTTTTAGCTGGTGGTGACAGGTGAGAGGGCTATGAGACAGCATGAAATGAACACAGCTTTAGAGCAGCCAGCTGAAGCTAAGCCTTTAGGTTTGGGAAGCCTGAAAATACCTTGGCTGAAAGAACACAAATTTGGAAAGTAAAGTGAGCCTGTATTTTAGCTGTATTTTTAGGACATTTTCCAGCTATTAATTAAAACAAAACCTTTTACCATTCTGAGTTCTAGACTTTTGGTCTGCCAAGTGCTTGTTGTATTAACTGTTCAGTCCAGTTTTGCAAAGATGAAGGAAGATAGTGTCTGTGACCTGTTTTCTTAGGATCCTTTGCAGCATCTTCTTTCAGTTTGGGCCCATGTATAGATTGATCTCAGAAACCATTGCATCCCACCACACCAGACACACAATATATAATAGCAACATCATTGATACAAATGTAGATTTGCTGAAGGATTCTCCAGGAGCTGGATTAGGTAATTATTTCAAAATGCAAATTTCTAATATGTCTTATTTAAATATTTATTTCTGTTCCTCCAAATAATGTGTTCCTCTCCCTTACCTCAAACTCTTCTAAGCCCTTCTGTAAACCCAGCTTTAGCCCACACTATCCCCTGGATGACCAGCTAGAAGAGCTGTCACCAAAGAACAAGCTTGCCAATCTATATTAATAAAAGGGTAATGTGCTAATTAGGGCAGGCGTCTACCAGATCCATCTAGACCAGTGGTTCTCAACCTGTGGGACGCGACCCCTTTGGGGGCCGAACGACCTTTTCACAGGAGTTGCCTAAGACCATCGGAAAATGCAGATATTTACATCATGATGCGTAACAGTAGCAAAATTTCATGGTTGGGGGTCACCATCACATGAGGAACTGTATGCAAGGGTCACGGCCTTAGGAAGGTTGAGAACCACTGATCTAGACAAAGCCACAGTGGCTGCAAGGCCAGGGCTCAGGCAGCCTTGGCTTCAGGGAGCCTTGAGTCCTAGTGGCTTGTGAGGCCCGAGGCTCAGGCCTTGCAGCTGCAGTGGCAGCAACAATGAGGTGATTGTGGCAGCGCCTTCCCCTGATCAGCCTGGTCACCTCCCACAGAGGGAGGCCAGGCTGTGGCTTAAGATCTCCATGTGGAGTGGGCCTGAGCCATCAGTAGAACATCCCCTGAGGATTCCCAGACTGTGAGAAGGGGAAGGTTAGGCTGAGGGACCTGCTCCAGTGCACAAATTTTCATGCACCGGGCCTCTAGTTACATAACAACAGTGGTCCCCCAAACTTATGTTGTGAGGATGGGGCTCCATCCTTTGGAAAATAGTTGGTATAGAACCTGGGACTAAGTAGCTAGTGGGTATTCCAGGAGAGATAGCCAACAGCCTTATATCCACCTCTTTGGATAGTCACCATGCATCTGCTCTACCTGGTGCCCACAGAGCTTGTCAGTACTATATGTTTGTGATCCTATCTAGTGTCAATCATTCAACTTTAAATCCCCAAAGCAAACACTGACCTCACCAGGAAGATTACCTTCCTTAATTTAAATTAGCCACAGTCTTCTATCTATATTATTGGGTTAATGCCAGAGTATGATTTTTTTAAATAAGCTTTCTTTTTTCTTCCTCCCTCCCTCCTTTACTTCTGAATTTGCTGATGAAACAAACTCAAACTTCTTTTTGGGTTATATAATGCATGTTTATGGAAAATTTCCTTAGGTTACTACCAGACTTTCTGATATCTTTATAAATGATTTTTAATTATTCCCCTCCCCCCTTGCTCAGATTATTGGAAGATTGATTCTTGAAATGTGAAATGTTTGACCAACATTCAAAGATTTGTTTCTTGGGGTTTTTGTGTATCTTTAATTAGTACTCTGATCATATGTGTGATAGTTTCTGAGACTTGGTCCACTAACTGCCTACATGTTGCAATTGAATGTTGCTATACCAAGAATGCATACATGAGGATAAGAGGCAAACTAGTGTAGGCAGACATGGAGGGAGCTGTGTGTAGCCTACCAATATCTTCCATGCTTGCACCTTCCTACTCCCATCCACCATGCTTCCCTCCCTCCTCCATCTTTAGTACTCACCTTTGAGCCCTTTCATGCAAATGTTTATTCTGAACCAGTGTCTTGGCTGGAGAATGATCCTATAATCCAATCTCTACTGAGGAGGAATTTTAGCTGATGAGGAATGTTATTCCCCTCAGCTAAGGCAATCTGCATTTTTAATGATGAATTTCAAGAACTGAAAAGCCTGCTCATCTCAAAAGAATAAGATATGGAGGTTATATTTCTAGGCAATAAAATAAATGATAGAGACTTCTGAATTCAAGAGCTTTGCAAAATCCTTTACTCATAGGCTCATTAAGTGGATGCTCATTGAGCACCTGCTATGTTTTAGGTATTGGAAATAACAGAACAGAGACTGTCTATCCTGCAGGAGCAGGAGACAAATAGACACATAAAATCACCATGGTGAATTCAAAGAGCTGTGGTTGAATTAAAAACAATAATACATTTCTTAATTGTGCTTGAATGTAGCCTTAGAAAAATTAGCCTTTTCCCCTTTTCTGTTTCTTTGATGTGAATATCTGTAGTTCTATTCTGTCTGTATACGTTGGGGAGAATCTATCCTTTTTATGACAAGAAATAAAAGTAGGCATTTTAAAGACATGTGAGGTGTTCTGCTGCGATGAAAGTTATCTCACCTTCAAGGCACTTACAAAACAGTGTGGTGTGATGGGCTCTGAATTAAGAACTGGCCGTGTGACCTTGGACAAGTCCTTCACCCGTTTAGGCCTCCACTTGCACTGTGCAGAGCTTGATGCTAAAATTGTAGAATCACTCACTATTCCATTAAAACAAAAAATCTATAAAAACATTTATCACTTAATTTTTCAACACAAAATTGAATTGTTTTCCCTGTTCCCTGCCTTTATAGGAGACTAATTTGAACTCTGGAGCATCTTTGTTTGGGCTTCTTTAGCAAAATAACATAGGCTGAGTGGCTTACTCACAACAGGAATTTGTATCACACATTTCTGTAGGAGGAGTGGTCTAAGGTCAAGGCACTGGCAGGTTCAGTATCAGGTGAAGGTCATCTTCCTTATCACAGATGTCTCCTCACTTTGGCTTCACATGGTGGGAGAAGAAGGCAGTGGTCTGGGGCTTCCTTTATAAGGAAACTAATTTCTCTCTTTTTTTTAAATATATTTTATTGATTTTTTTACAGAGAGGAAGGGAAAGGGATAGAGAGTCAGAAATATCCATGAGAGAGAAACATTGATCAGCTGCCTCCTGCACACCCCCTACTGGGATGTGCCCGCAACCAAAGTACATGCCCTTGACTGGAATCGAATGTGGGACCTTTTAGTCAGCAGATGACGCTCTATCCACTGAGCCAAATCGGTTTCAGCAACACTTGTCTCTTTTATGAGGGCTTTGGCTTCATGATCTAATCACCTCCTAAAGGCTGCACCTCCAAACACCTGTATCTTGGGGATTAACTTGTCAATTTATGAATTTGGGGAGACATATGCATTTATTCTAGAGCAGAGCAAAGTGTTTTATACACATTGATATAACTAATACTTGGACAAGCTAATAACTACACCCACTCTTTTTAAGTCTAAATTCTACATGGCTTCTTCTTGTTCAAATTGGGGGAGGACAGATTCATAATCTTCACCCTTGTACACTCAGCAGACCTTTCCCTTAATTTTCAGTTTTTTACATAGCTCTGCAAAAAAAAAAAATTATCATTTTTTTCATTTACTTTCTTTTGGCATTATAATAATCAAAGTTTAAATTTATTAAAGATCATGTGGTCATCAATGCTTTGTGGAACTGTAGAAAAATAGCAATAAGCAACATCAATTTAGGCCCTTCATGCACTATTGCCTTTAACCTCTACAACAACTCTAAAATCTTAAGCATTTCTATGAATATAATAGGATGTAATTTTGCCTATCAACTGGAAATCTAGTAGAATAAACTACAATTGAGACAAATATGTAAAAATAATCCTAAAATATAAAGACAGCAGTTAGATATAGTCATATTGAACTTAAAGGATTAAGCTTGTGCTTCAAATTTCACCCTCAGCTTCCCAACAGCCTTTATTAAATAGAAACTGAAAATTTACAGTGTTTTTGGATAGGAGCATTTGTTTCCTGGCTAGGGATTCTCTGCTGACAGTGGATCTAGACCATCTCCTACCCAGAAGCACTGGAGCAGTGTGACCAGATGATTCTCAGGACATCTATGCCCTGGGGTTCAGAAGCATATGCAAGCAAGAGGAAATGACGAATGCTTCTTACTTAAAGAATTTCATGGGCTAGAGTCTGGATGGAGTGGCCTGTGAGGGCAGTGGAGTATGTGGGAAGAGTCAGGCAAGCCTGAACTCTGATATCTTGGGCTAGCAAGAATAAATATGTTTTCTGTGGGTCCAGTGATCACTACCCAGCCAGGTGGACTACCAAGGAGCTAAAACCTAGTGGTCTCAGGAATTTCTCAAGATGTCAGTCAAAGAGAATGGGTCAGGGAAGAAGAGTCCGAACTGCTTATATAACTTTATGTGAGAACCATTATTTAAATGCCTGCTATTCACGTGATGACTCATCAATAGTCAAGTGATAAATACAAATATCATCAGCTAAACATACAACAGTTTGCTTCTTTCCCTTTAATTTGCTCTTCAAACAGGTGATTATAAAAAAATGAGACAGATAAGGGAACTAGGAAGAAGAAAGATAGGCTTGTCTCCCCTTTCCCTTTACAGGGTCTCATAGAGACAGTGACAGGGATGGAAATGAGGGAAGGAGAAGTTTGGTGATGTGAAACTATCAGATTCAAATAGCCAAAATATCTGACAGTGAGTCTTAACAGTCATAATAAGAGGTCAAAAAGCTACTGGATCCTCGGAATCTCTCATCCAAGCACAGAGAAAAGAAATTCTCCATCAGTCAAACCTGCAGTTGGAAGTAAAGGAAGATTATTTCTGTTTGAAACCCATAGAGAGATAAGCCTAGTGAATCACTTAGGTGTAAAACTGTTTTCTATATTAGAAAAAAAAATGGAGCTTAGAAAAGTTAAAAACATACCTAAGCTCATCCAGTTTGCAAATTACAGCAGAAAAAATTATGCAGTTTGACCCTAAACTCTTGCTCTTACCTCCCTGAAGTATTTTCTATGAAAATTAAAATAATAAATTTAGTCACAGCTATCCTATCTAATAAAGAGGGAATATGCTAATTGACGATCACTCTGTCACAAAGATGGTTGCACCCACAACTAAAGCCAAGTTCCCATAAGGAGCCTTAATGAGCAATCAGTAGGAACCTGAGGCTATGCCCTCCCCTGCCCCCAGAGGGCTTGACAGGGGACCTCAGGCCTCATCCCCTGCCCTATTGTCAGGCTGGGGAACCTCAGGCCATTCCCCCCACCCCAGCATCAGACCAGGGGACCTGAGGCCATGCCCCCCTGCTTTGCAGGGCTTGACAGGGGACCTCAAGGTATGCTTCCTGTCCTGGTGCTGGGCTAGGGGACCTAGCCTGGGGGACCTCAGGCCACACTCCCAATCAGATAGGGCTTGATAGGGGACTTCAGGCCACACCTCCTATCCCAGCACCAGACCAGGGGACCTCAGACCACACATGCTGCTCAGTGGGTCTTGACTGGTGACCTCAGGCCATGCCCCCGACTCTAGCATCAGGCTAAGAGACCTGAGGCTGCACTCCCATGCCTGGCTGGGCTTGATAGAGGACCCCAGGCCATGACCCCCACCCAGTGGGGCTTGACAGAGCACTTCAAAGTGCACTTCCAGTGTTGGGTCGGGGGAACTCAGGCCACAACCCCCACCCTAGCACCAGTCTGGGGATCCTCAGACAGCACCCTCACCCCAGCACCAGGCCAGAGGACCTGAGGCTGAGCCCCCCTGCCTGTCTGGGCTTGACAGGGGATCTCAGACTGCACTCCCCCCCTCCCAAGCGGGGCTTGACAGGGGACACCTTCCACCTTGGCACCAGGCCAGGAGACCTCAAGCTGCATCCCCCACCCAGCAGGGCTTGACGGGGGACCTGAGGTTGTGCCCCCCTTCCAGTGCTGGGCCAGGGGACCTGAGTATGCACCCCCCTGCCTGGTGGGTCTTGACAGGGGACCTCAGGCCATGCCCCCACCCATCAGAGGATCTCAGGCCATGTCTCCCACCTGGTGGGGCTTAATAGGGGACCTCAAGGCACACCCCCAACCTTGGTCTGGGCTGGGGGACCTGAGGCTACGTCTCCTGCCCAGCGGGGCTTGGCAAGGATGGGGCTGGCCAGATCTGGATCTAGGCCAATGGGGTGGGGGCTGGCTGGGTCTGGGTCTCACACAATTTTTGAGACATGTGGATGCGCGAGGACTTGACTCTGGGTCCTGTGGTAGTGCCCCAGACTCTAACAGGAAGAACGTTTTCATATACATTTTACTAATTTGCTTTTATCTCTGACACTTCTATCATGAAGAAAGGACAAATAGCAATATTAAATTATTTCCTCTAATTAATCTCCTTTTAATGTGCATGAATTTCATGCACTGGGCCACTAGTATGTGTGTGTGTGTGTGTGTGTGTGTGTGTGTGTGTGTTTGTGTGTGTATGGAAGAACAATTCTTTGACTCAGTGTTTACTTTGCTGACTACTGCAATGATTATTTATTAACCACTTTGTGTTCTCATCTTCATCTTACTATACCTCCTCTGGAAATCCAGTTCTCCTAATGTACTCTAGACATGTTTATGATGCCCAACATTGAACTGATGGGCTCCATATCCCCAGGTGAATACCACATACTGAAATGTTCCCCAAGCCTAAGTTTTTTCCTTGTGTTCTATTTTTTATTGATGGATAGCACCATGGTTCACCCAGAAATTCAAGCCCACATTATACATCTGATTTCCTCATTCTTATTCACTGTGTCTTTATCACTTACTAAATCATCATGAACCAACATCCTTAAAACGTCTCCTATTCTCCTTTTCTTCATTTTTACTCACATTATGCTCCTTCTGAACATCAATATGTCTCATTCAGTAATAGCTTGTCTCCTCTTAGTCAGATACCTGTTCCCCATTTATCTAACCAATTGTAGCTGGTTATATGGAACAAAAGTCAAATTGTATGCATTCCCCAAAGAAAGCATTCAGTAACTTAATATATCATTTGTTATCATGGCAATTAGGGGCTTACCAATCTGATTCTTGTCTGTATTTTCAGCTGTTCTCCACCACTCTCCTTTGACACAAGTCTTCCATTCATATAAAACTATCTACAATTAAAATCTTCTGTATTTTTTCATATTTTTCTTCTGTCCAGAATGTCTTTCTCAACACATTCATTGATTTGTGCCTTCATTAATCAAGCAAATGTTGCACACTTGCTCAGAGGTTCTACTGTGCTAGGCATTGGGGACCCAGTGGTTACTCAGACAAAAATGAATCTTAATGTTAAAGACCTTAACTGTCTAGTTACAGGTCTGAAATAACATGTTGTAAATGGTTAATGAGTGCCAACAAATAAATAGAATAAAGGAGAGGAATATGATGTTATCAAAAGTATATGACTTGACCTCATTTATGAAATGACTTGACCTCATTTATGAAATGACTTTACTGAAAAAAAAGCTTTGAGTTGAGGTTGACAGCTCAACTATGCAAAAAGGAAGGTGAATCATGGACTGGCCATGAAAAAGCTTTCTAGACAATGACGAAGGCTGTTCAAATCTTAGAGGTGAAGAAGCAGCAGGACACATTTGAGAACTAGAAATGGCTGAGGATGAGGAAATGAGGGAGCATAACCAAACTATGCATGGCATTGTATGATGTAAGCAATTTTAATTTCAATCATCATAAAACAGTAAGATTTTGTCGAAAGGTTAGAAATGTGAGCGGTCCATAATGTTATCTGATATTTATGAAGATCATTCTGGCTCCCTGGTCAATTTGATAAACATTTCTTACTTATTTACTTATTTGCTTCTTATTTTTATTGAGCTATGTAACATCATGTAAGTTTAAGGTATGCAGCATATGAACTTAATCCACATATGAAGCAAGGACTTCAGTAATGTCATCTAATACCTTCATCCTCACATCCTTACTATTTCTGCATTTCTAAATACTGCCCCCTAGGTTATTTCTTTCCTTTTATATGTTCCCTCTTCTCTCCAAGCCAAGAAGAACCTTTTCCTCTCACTGTTATCCCTGCTTGTGTGTGTGTGTCCTGTTGCCCTTTCTCATTGTATCGTAATTATCTATTCACATAACTTTTTCTCCCACTGAACTCTGAGATTCAAAAGAAGTAGCTATGAGTCATATTTGTGTCCCAAACATGAGCCATAGTATCAACATAAGGAAGCAAATACTTCAAGGAGTACTTCCTTCTCACCATTTATTTCTCAACCTTCTGTTGTTTTCACTTGCATGTCTCATTTTCCCTTCAACTTCAAGAATATCAGTATTTCCTTCCTATTAAATTATGTTTTCCTTCTGTATTTCATTGTTCACTCTCAACCCCTAGATCCTGCAGAAGTGCTTTCAATTATTTCTTTAATATCTGCCTTATTTTTCTACCTCAGCACTAACTTCAACCCCTCCTAATTTCTTACCTGAGTTAATAAACAAATCTTTGACTTGTGTTTCCTACTTTAGAATTGCCTCTCCCATAAAAGCCAAACATCTACTAAAGTAGGCTTCCAGTATGATGCTGGCCTAGTCAAACTAATCTACTGGTGGCTCTTTGCTTCCAGCATAGAAATCTAAGAACTTTAGCAGGATGTACAGAGCATTTTGGGAATTTCCTCCTTCAGCCTCATTTCTGGATGCTCTAGTGCCCAGTCTTTTGATCTCAAACACCTTGACTTGCACTAACAACACCTAATCGCCATTTGTGCCACTGAAAATGCTGTTTGCTCCAAGAAAGTTCTTCCACTTAATAAATTCCTACTCCTGGCTTAAAACTCAGGTGCAGACAACCGTCCTCTGTGAGGCAATTCTTAAGGTTATTCCTATACCAGCCTTCATGATCTTTCTATCATAATGTTAGTGGTAACTTCACCCCAACCCTCACCCAGCATATTATAGTTTCTTTAGCTCAGAAATTATGCCCAATTTTTTCCTTATCATCAGTGCTTGGGAATTACCATATATGGGTCATATTTTTTGCCCAAATAATGTGCCAGTAAAAATGTAAGATAGTATTTTATTTCTCTAATCGATAAGAAAGTTGGAGATGATTTTACAACCAAACATAAATACATAATTATTTACAACACATCAATTTCCTTTAGCTCCAACTTCATTATGATCTAAACAACAATGCTATGGGTTTGAAAACTAAATTATTTTCACTATTTCTATATTAATCCTAAAGAAATGAATATTTGGAATAGTTTATCAGTTTTTTTAATATAACATGTAACTTAAAAATGAAGTTGGAGCTTGGGCTCAAATATATTTTTCTGGGTTATATTGTGTAGCATAGACTGTATTTATGTGGACATGGTTAGTATTAAATGCTAAAAATTTGGTATAAAGTTAAAACATATTCAGATCCTTTTAGCGGTTTTTTGAAAACTTTGATGCAGCAAAATATACCCGGCAGTTTAGAGAAATATATCTGACCTCAGAAGGTTTGGTCGTAATCCTGCCCCATCACTGTGTCCACATGTGGCCTTTGGTGACCTTCAGATCTCTCACCTATAAAGTGGGGATGACATATCAAACATGTTGAGTTACTCTGACAATTTAAAATATAAGACATGGAAAATTTTGGTACATTGTTTATTGTAACCATTATTCAGCTCTAGATTCCATATAAATACTGGAGTCTTTAGTGAACATTTTAGCATCAAGCATAGTGAGATCTGTCTCCTAGACAGAAAAATATTTCTAGTGGGCATTTTCATCATGAACTAAATACAATCTGCAAATTCCCTGATTTGATTGAACCACTTATTCAATTAAATGATTATTTTTGCCTTATTTTTCCCTCTCTTGATTTTATATATCAAAACTTACTTGATGGTTTCCTAGGCCATCAGAGGGGTAAAATTAGGAGAGGAAAGTGGTAAAATAATAATTTTTTTTCTCTGCGAATCTTTTTACCACCCTTTGACATATTTTTGTCAGATTCATCAACGTTAATTATCAAAAGTACAGCTCTCCCTGCATTTTACCTTGTTGAGAGAAAATGTTCTACTTCAATCATAGAATGGTTGAAGTCTTCCCACCTTAGAATTTGCTTGAAATTCCTATAGCATTCCCCTAATAGACTATGCCCCCAGATCTGGTAGTAGTTATTAGCATTGTACTTCATTTTGTACAGTTTCCTATGGATGTGCTAAATATTCCTAGCCTTTACTTCCTTGGACTGAGGCTGTATCTTACAGAGCATCTGTCATGGGTCTTTTAGAATCAATATATGCATAATGATTGACGATTAGAGAAAATAGAGCAGAAAAAGTATTTTTAAAATATTTAAATTAGTAATAATTATTTCCATTAAATGATATCCTGAGTATCCAAGAGCATTTGTAAATTTTGTTCAGTTAAATTTCAACTTCCAGCATTATAAATTACATATTGAAAATAGAATGAGCCCTAGCTGGTTTGGCTCAGTGGATAGAATGTCAGCCTGTGGACTGAAGGGTCCTGGGTTCAATTCTGGTCACGAGCATGCAGGCTCTCAGCCCTGGTCTGGGGCAGCTAGAGGCAACCAATCAATGTGTCTCTCTTAAATCAGTGTTTCTCTTTGTCTCTCCCTCTCCCTCCCACTCTCTAAAAATCAATGGGAAAAATATTCTCAGGTGAGGATTTAAAAAAAAAAAGAGAATGAAATAATATCACTTGCTAGTAAAAATACAGCACTAATAAAAACAGCTTTTTATTACACTGCCATATAAGAGCAAAATATGTATGCAAACACCAAAACTATAAATTTTAAATAAAAAACTGAATTATAATAAATAATATGTTAGCCTGTGCACCACTAACAGCCTGTATAAGTGTGAGCAGCAGCAGAATACAGAAGACTAATCTGGTCACATTTCAATTCCTTAGATGATGCTAAGAAGCTAGAAGATGTTGTGTAATAAGACTTAGACACGTCAACTGCCAGATGTTACCAGAAGCTAAAGAGACGGTTATAAGATCTGCTTATTGTAGTGTATTGGTAAATAAAAGCCCAAAGAGGATTATTTGACTATTTCATAATTCTTTTGCAATATAATTAATTTAGAAGTGGCTCTTCCTGAATAGTAAATGTAAATGAATAAAATCCAAAGTATTTATATTGCCCTGAAAAAAAAATTGATCTTTATGGCAGTGATACAAATTACTCTAATTTCAAACCTGACAGGTCTTAACAATTGAAAACTATAATGTTCTTTCTAGAAATATTTTGAGTCACACTGAGATTTCTAAGATATTTCAAAATAATTTTTAAAATAAAGTTTAGGGACTACATTTTAACTTAATTTTCTAAAAATGACAGCATATTTGACATAGTATCAAAATTTAACAATAAGCACATGGAGCTGCTAGCAGTAATTTCAAAGTTGTTTCCTAGTTCATCGTTCATGTATTCATTTATTTATGTGCTAGACACTGAAGATAAATAAAAGTCAGACCTGCTCGCAGCCTACCTGCAGAGAATGAAGAAGTGAATCAACTTGAGCAGCTGGAGCCCATACATGCTGAATAATCTTTCAGGAACCTTGTCTGTAAAATGAATAATGTGACTGAGGATACAGTGGGTAGTGCTGGCATGTGAGGGGCAGAGCTGAGCCCTGAGGTTTGGGGTTAACATTGGCATTGTGTCACTTCTTCATGTAAGATTTGGCTCCATGAGGCATCAGACTGGTTTTCTTATGCCTTGTTTCTATCTGGTGAAACCCACGTCCTCCCCACCCATACTGAAGTTTGTCAGGGAACACAAAATTCTATCTGCCTGTGGAAAGCTGCAAGCATTTTTGTCATTTTTCCAATTCTTGCTTGGGATCCTTGTTAGAGGTCTCCAGTCCCTTCCCATGCCTAGTCATGGTAAGAGGACAGTGGTTTTCTGAAGACACAGGTGGAGCTGCTGATGTTGCTGAAGTTGATAGCTGGCTGCCAATCTAGTTCCGGGCGTGTGAATACTGTCTTGGATGCTGAACATGTGGAAATGTACCAAACTAGCAGCCCTGTTTCCATTCTCTCACCCCCTCCCATATAATACTGCTGTTCCTGTCTCCTGGGAGGGCTGCTTCCTCATCCAGGTGGTGGCTGCCTCGATTCTGTACATGACTTCATCCACCATAGGAGGAAATGATAAAGCTATACTACATCTTGCATTACTTTCTCCTTGACTTCCATTGAGTATGAAGATCTGGAGGCTGAACTGATGCAATCTCTGAAACTTGCACTCTGATTTCTTACAAATCATCCATCTTTCTTTGTACCGGAAGCCTCACTTTCCTTGGAGTGAGGCTTATTTTATTTCCTCGTGGGTAACTCCACATATATTCAGAAGCATCTTAACCTGCTTGAGTCAATCCTAGGTGTCAAGCTAGAATAAGAGAATGGTCACCACTGCACAGGGCCAGGCTGCCTTTAGCGCTGGTGGGATGGGATAGAACCCAACAAAAGAGCAGACCTACCTTAGACTACAGACTATATGACACCTGGACAGGGCTGGCCCAACACTGCTCTCTTCCCTAGGACTCCTATTCTCTCCTCATTATTCCATTTACTGTTCAGTCTATTCTTTGACAAAGGAGAAAATTATTTGCTTGTATTCCAAAAAAGTAAATATGTTAGGTTAAAACAAACATCGATCTATTTGAACAAAGTAGAAGCTGGATGTTAAAATACACATTTAAATTTTACATCAGGTATGTTGAGAATGTGCTATGAATAATGATAATAACATGGTGTTGTAATAAGATTTTATAACTGGCTGGAGTATCTTTGATATCTTTGACCCTTTATTCTTCCATAGAAAGAGACAGCCTGTCATATTCCATTAAAGAAAATCACTCTTGGGATGGTGGTTGATAGATTGATTAGATTTATGAAGAGGGCGACTATATCCAATAAGTTGAGTTTATATTTCATGAACATTGTGTGGCTCCCCTCCTCTTTAGGTTTTATCTAATGTCTTTCATTTCCATTTTTGTTCTAAATCTTTTAAAATTTCTTTCTTGTCCCATTTTTAAAAAGTGATAGTAGTTTCCAATTTCTCAATAAAATTTATATGCTTTTATGAGCTTCTAATTGAAGTTGTATTGTGATTGGAAATGTGGAGCATTTCTTGTCACTCTTTTGTGTATTTTACTGATTTTTCTTGCATTCGAGAATGTTCTCAGATCATTTTTCTTTTGAAACTGCATTCTCAAATTTTCTTTTAGACCAGATCTCGTGCAGATGAAATTCCTCAATGTTTACTTATTCTCTATTTTCATTTCCCCTTCATCCTTGAGAGATCCTTTTGCTGACTGTCAAGTCTGGGTTGACAGGTGTTTCCCCCAGGTCTGAGTAGATATTATTGGACTGTTGACTTGTGTTCTTGCCATTGAACTGTCTGCAATCATTCTGTCATTTTCTTTAATTGACATGGCCTTTGTTGCTGGCCCTTCAAGGTTTTATCTTCACCTTCTTTGTTTACCAGTTCCATTGACACTTGCGTTGGCTGGAATTTTTTGTAGAAGATGCTCTACTTTCTAGATTGGTGGCTTCATATTTTCATCAATCCTGAAAAAATTGTGGTCATCATTTCTTTAAATATTATTAATTTTCAATTCTGTCCTTTACCAAATTTAGATATAGAAATTCATTTCTTAACCTCTTTGTCTCTTATAATTTCTTATTGAGTACTTATTTTTGTAAATACCTCTTTTCAAAACATTGCATGTATAATTACAGAATGTAGATTCCTTAGTTGACAATTCCAAACTCTAGGATCTGTGGTGTGTTGTTTCTGCTGGTTTTCATAGAGGGTGACTCACCTTCTCCTTTTTGCCAGCTCTTTATTTTTATTTTTTATTATTGACAATATTATAGATGTTCTATATCCCTTCCCTCTTAGTCCCACTCTCCCCAGCCCCTAACCTATCCCAAGCCTTCACTACATTATCATCTATGTTCATGGGCTAATGTGCATATATGTTCTTTGATTAATGGCAGCTTTTGACTTGCCTTTTTAATCTATTGGTATCTGCTCACTTTGGGAAGCATTCCTCTCAAGATGACTTGTCATCCAACTACTTTGTGGCTGCCACCTGAGCGATACCACCTGAGTGACACCACCACGACACCCTCCCAAGTGTGGCTGCAAAAAGGTCCACAGCCCAGCTTCTCTATGTGTCTCCCCAGAGTTCAGAATCCCCACAGAAGTGTTGTTGCAGGAATCATGCATGTGGGTGTAATTCTTTGCAGGCTGCCAGACAATTAGACATTCAGACTAATTTCCATCACTCCGGATCCCCAACTCTCTCCTCCCCTGGGCCTGTCCACTTGCTCTGGGTTCCAGCTCTTTCTATCCCAGCTATAGTAGGTCACTCCAGCCCAAGATCCATCTGCACAGCCTGGGCTTAACCTGAGGTCATGGAGTTGTCTGAGCTTAAGAATCAGTCTGAGGTGTAGAGACCAATGCGGCCTCCATGAATGTGATTGTCAAGGGACTGTTAGGGGGAATTATGGTATGTATGTGTATACTGAGTATGTGCATCCAAGTGTGTGGGGATGCTACACAGGGGCATGCATATTTGCACAACTTTGTGCATGCATATGTGTGTGTATGTATTTGTATTGGTGTGCATGTTTGTGTATATGTGTGGTGGCTCTTAGAACTTCTAGTCATTCATATGACAAGAAACAGAAGTCCTCAAAAGTTATTTTCAAATAATTATTTTGCAATAAATATGTCAAACATCAAATAATTATATAAGAAATCTATTTTAGGTTCTGCAAATCTATTGCTGAGCTCTTACAAATATTGGAAGGTTACCACTAAATAGGTAACTTACAAACTTGAGAATAGCACTAGATGTATAGGAATACAGTCAATAGTTTCCAAGCCATCGGAGAATTAAAAAGGAATACAGAAATTTTATAAATCAAATGGGAGGCAGGAAAATAGGGAACAGGACATGTGAACAAAAAGGGACATCAGGGAAACAAAAAATATAATGGTAAAATAAACCCAGACATGTTACTAATCAATATAAATGAAAATAGAGAACTTCACTAAATAAAGAACTGTCAGCAGTGAATTAAGGGAAAAAATCTGATATAGCAACATGGCACATATAAGATACACAGCTGAAATTAAACTATGCACATGCAGGATGGTTAACTATTAAGGAATATAGAGAGACAGCGAGGTATTAAGCACATGAGAGCCACCCATTTCTGGTCTCTCCTTATGTCTATTATGGTTGGCTAATGAGTCCACAGCTGGAGGTGTCTCACTTTATTAGAACTACCACAAGAACATTTGACAACCGTTCATGCCCTATTATTCTAAAATTAAAATGTTAATTTTATATTTAATCCCACATTTCTTCTATGGTAAATTAAGCAGCTTCTCTAGTCTCAAGTAATGAAATAAATATTTGGGAACTATTCTCTTAGAGGGACATCTTCAATCGTTAATGAGCAGTTCCCAGGACATTTCTTAGTGTTCGGAAGGGACACCTAATCACTCTGTACTGAGTATACAGATCCAGGAAATCATAAATTCAATTCTAAGATTGAGACTCACAAATATTTCATGAGAAGAAAAACATAGTTGTATGCCATGGAAATATAATTTGAAATAACTTGATCTCCTGCCAAGGCCCAGCATGTGAGTTGAGTGTACTCTTTAACAATTATTTCATGAGTTTCTACTGAATGTAAGGAATTTTGAGAACTCTATTTACTAAGATGAAAACAAACCACAAAACTCTACCTGCTTTCAAAGTGCCTATTGAACCTGTTAGGCATTTTGGAGGAGTAAACATTATTACTGTAGCACAAAATGCTACACATAATATTGTGTAGTGAAGTCAAGCTCTTGTTCCCAAAAAATATTTTCCACAAAGCAGCCAGAAGATATAATCTAAAGGTATAGTCAAAGCCAGTCCCTCCACAGAGCTGCCCACTTGTTCTTTTTGGTCAGTCCTTCCATTGCCTAGCTTCTCTTGGGTAAAGAGCTAGAGAATAGATATTGGTGCCATACCATCTCTGTGGCATTAGCTCAGCTCTGCCATTTGATGGAAAAGCAGCTCCGGCCATACACAAATGAGCTGGTTTAGATGGGTGTGCTTTGGAATATTTTTTTTCTGAGGTAGGGATAGAGGGAGGTTGGAAAATTTATTGCTACTGCTGCTTTCATTACCCTTCTTTTTCCAGAAATTAGATTGTATATGCAAATTTAATAATTCATAAAAATCTTACAGTGTCTGCCAGGAGTTGAGTTTTCAGCTTTTATTCCTATGACAATCTATGTTGTTCTGATAATAGCAGCATGATTATTATTTATTTCACAGCTATAAGATGCACAAAATGCAGGCATAGAAAAATGTCACTCTCAAAACTAAAATAATTTTCTTGAGTCTCAGCTCATAGTTTTGTTTGGCAATAGACAACTTCATTTTATCCAGTGAATTTCTTTTTTTTTTAAGTCATATTCACAATTAAACTCAATTCCACTTGATGCCATTTCTATAAATGATTCCTGCTCCCTGCTCACTGCCCTAAGACCTGCAAGGGGGCAGGAGGACAGTAGTGCTCTGACCCCATTTTCTTCCTTTTTTTAAAAAAAAATATTTTTATTGATTTTAGAGAGGAAGGAAGAAGGAGAGAAAAATAGAAACATCAATGAGAGAGAATCATTGATGAGCTGCCTCCTGCATGTGCCCCACTGGGGAGCCAGCCCACAACCTGGGCTTGTGCCCTTGACCAGAAGCAAACCTCAGACCCTTTAGTCTACAGGCCGACACTCTGTCCACTCAGCCAAAGCAGCTAGAGTCCCATTTTCTTTGTTATCTGTGCCATCTTTGGAGCCTTGTCGGTGTCCTGGGTGTATCCTGTACTCCCTTACTTACATGGTGGCACATTGGATAGTATGTAGCTTCCTGGCATTGTGAGCTCATGGGAGGCAGCAGTCCCGCCCAGCCCACCTGCCCATCTCATGACCAGCATCTTTCTGGCTATCACCTTTTCCTGCCCTCCAGTTTGGAGCCCCAGTCACTTTCTGGATGTCTAGGTTATTAGGTCATTATGTTGGTATCACCATGCTGTGTTCGAATAACACTTATTTTATTGTTAGAACTGTTCTGTTTTATTATTAGCTAATAGAGGCCCCATGTATGAAATTCATGCACTTGGGGGTGGTCCTTCAGCCTGGCCTGCACCCTAGGAGGCCTGGGGGGATATCCAACTGACAGCTTAGGCTTCCTCAGAGGCAGGCTAGGCTCCCGCCACTGCCTCTGTGCTCACCAGCCATGGGAGTGCACTGACAATCAGGGGGAAGCTCCTGCATTGAGCATCTGCCCCCTGGTGGTCAATGCATGTCATAGCAACCAGTCGTTCTGACTTTTGGTCTATTTGCATATTAGCCTTTTATTATGTAGGATTGTTAACCTGGTACTATGCCTGATTTTTAAATTAAATTTTATCATAGGTATGTGTGTGTATATATATATGTGTGTGTGTGTGTGTGTGTGTGTGTGACTGCATTCACATCTCTGTTTATTAAACTGAAGGGTGACAAAGCAGAGAGCTATGTCCAGAGCCTGCATTCAGGTCTCTAGGACCCCCGTATTAGGTATCCACAGTGGGTCTTAGGTATCCACAGTGGGTCTTGGAACGTATTCCCTACAGATAAGGGGGGAAGGGAGACTCTACCTATATGAGAATTCCAAGTTTGCCCAATGTGTGCTGTATAATCATTATCAGTTTTCTTACCCCAGTCTTGCTTTCTTCAACTTTAAAATGTGGAATGATAACCATCCTAATGAGTTAAGTATTATTTCGAAGATTAATGAGATCATCAATGCTAAAGTTTCTACACAGGGCCTGACACCTTGTAAAGTCTGGCTGCACACTGTAAGATTCTTCTGAGATTGATTCCCACACTTGTATTTACTTATATAAAGAGAAGGACGTAAAGAACATAGAAGGCTCAGCTCCAGGAAACAACAAACCGCGAGTTCAGGGATGAAGAAGATATAGGGTGTCAAGCAGGGCTGCTGTTTCCAAGGGATTTAGGACTATTTCCTGGGCAGGCAATGGGTAAGAGAGAAAGACAGGGACAGGTAATGAAGGGGCTTTGCCATCCCTATTGGTAATGTTTCTTCAGAGAAGCAGAATCATTTCTATATGCATATATATATAAGGAATTGGATCACATGAACTGGATGCTGAAAAGTTCACATATCCACAGTTGAAGAACCAGGAGAGCTGATGATGTAGTTCCAGCCCAAATTCAAAAAGGCCTGAGGACCAAGAGATCCAGTGGCATAGTGACATGCTAGAACCTGCCAGCAATCGAACAGTAACTGAATGAGGGGGTGAGAATAAGAAAAGACAGACAAGAAAAGATGGGGTTGGGAGGTCTGAGACTTGAGTCTGCAGCCCCAAGTTTATTTCCAGTATAGTATTTAAGCACAAGCAGAGGAGGGAGTTATACAAATCAGGTATTTGCAAACACAGTCACTGACCTTCTAAGTAATCAAGACCTTGCAAGATCTTGCACATAGGTATCAACATTTTTTCAGCCAAGCTGTTTAGTTATATCTAAAGTCTGCATTCACATCTCTGTTTATTAAACTGAAGGGTGACAAAGCAAAGAGCTATGTCCAGAGCCTGCATTCAGGTCTCTAGGACCCCCGTATGCCCAGGGCAGCTCCCCACAGTGACAGTCAGAAACAGGCAGGTTCTAGACCTAGCAAGAACTAAATTTTAGTCTAAGTCAAAAGGTAGGAAAAGACTGATGTCTCAGCTCAATAGTTGGGCAGGAGGACTTCCCTCTTATTTTGTTTCCTTTTGTTCTCTTCAGGTCCTCAACTAACCCATCGATAAGGCTCACCCTCACCTTGGAGGGCAATTTTTTTTTTATTCTATGATTCAAAATCAATGTCATTTGGAAACACCCTCATGGACACACCTAATATAATGTTGGGCCCAATGTCTGGGCACCTAATGGCCCAGCCAGATTGACCCATGAACCATCATACCATCCCTGAAGCTCTCAAAGTTGCAGCAAGGAGTTAAAACGTCTGTTGAGCAAACAGAACTAGTAGGAGGACAGCCAATGAGCTGGTTCAGAGAGGAACAGGGTTGTAGTTAGGTAAAGATAGAAAAGGAGAATGCAGGGTGCATGCTCTGTAATTGATATCCCTTTCCAAGTATATGGTTTCTTCATTTAATTCCACATTGAGGTCCATTGCAATGAGTTTAAATTTTAGAAACAGAAGCTTGTAAAATTTGATCCTAGTACATTTACTGCTGGGCTTTCCTGAAACATGAACAGTACAAATCATTTATTCTCTCTTAGTTTCTATACATAAATTAAGTGAACATTAATGAAATATCCATATGTCAAAAGGCCTCTCTAAGGCACCTTATAGAGATTTTATATTTTTCACTTTGTAGCTTTAATGTAAAACATAGTCTTCACTTCCTAGTAGTACAAAAGCAAAAACAGAAACTTTTTGATCTTTTTGGTGCCAGAATAGCAACAGCTACATGTTTAAGTTTTTATTGTGTGCATCTCTCACCAAGAAAACCAGTTTTAAAATAGAGACTGGAATGATTTCTTTAACTAAAATAAGCTAAAAAAAATAGGTCTTGAAATATTTAAATTTAGCATCATAAAATCTTGATCTTTTTCATATAAATTATAATTAAATTTAATTTTATGTACTTAAAAAAGTACACATTTTTGCTTTCATTGTATTTTATTTAACAGTTTCTTTACATTTATGTTTAATATTATTTTATTTTTGTTGCATCTTTCATGTGGAAATTTTCATGGTAGTTGCCAATAAGTAATTTCAATGTTTAAGAAAATGAGTTTTAACATGAAACTTAACAAACTAAATTACAGTTGTATTATACCTCAATGTTTTTAAATATTTTAAGTCAGTTTCCTCAAATCCAGGTTATATTATGTATTTTAGTGTTGGCATTCTTGTTTAATTAAAGGGTTTAATATAAGGGAAAGATTTGCTTAGTTAATTGGTTCACAACATCTCAGCATTTATATAGCTCTTTATATAAATCTCCTCATTTATAGAATTATAGATTTATAGAATCTCCTTGTTTTCTGTAAAGCCAACAATATCAAATAAATAAGTAAACTAAGGTTTTTTGTCAATGTATGCACATCTTTGGAATGAAATGTGGCACAGTTTTTCTGGGGCATTATTATTATTTTTTTATATGGCAGACCTCCATTATCCCTGCTGAGCAGGACATGATTGCCACATGATTGCTGGGGCCTTGCATCTGAGCTCTCCGGAGTAATTCTCACTATAAATTGGGAAGAAAGTTTAGAGCCACAGAGAAAAAGAGAAAGTAAGCAGAAAAGAAGATGAGAGAGAGGAGGGAGAAGTAATTTAGAATCATCAGGTCATAAGCCAATGGCAGATAAAAAATTAAAAAAAAAGAGCCAAAACCGGTTTGGCTCAATGGATAGAGCATCAGCCTGCGGACGGAAAGGTCCCAGGTTTGATTCTGGTCAAGGGCGCATACCTTGGTTGCAGGCACATCCCTAGTGGGAGGTGTGCAGGAGGCAGCTGATTGGTATTTCTAGCTCTCTATTCCTCTCCCTTCCTCTTTGTAAAAAAATCAATAAAATATATTTAAAAAATAAAAAATAAATAAAAAGAAGAAAGGACATGTCTATATAAACCAGTGGAAAATATAATTTATTATAGAGATATGTCTGTGAGTTTTAGGAATAGAATATATACATGTATACATACACACTCATATATATATATATATTTAATAATATTATGACAGTTTCTTAGGAAAAATATAGAACACACACACACACACACACACACTACACACACACACACACACACACACAGATATATTTATTCTATTTTTCTTTTAGCTAATTTTTAGTTTTTTTGTGCTGTTAATATTGGAAAATTGAGATAAATTTTCAATGATTATCAGAAATTTCAAAAGAATACATTGCTTGTTTGCTTTATTTGATTAATAGATGAAGAAGAAATTTTTATAAATTATAATATTTTATGCTATATTTTTCCTAAGGAACTATCATAATATTATTAATAATACTGTAACGTAAAAATTTTAATCATTAAGTTGATTATAACATCTCAATCAGTGATGGATCATCTGGACTAAAAATTGCCTCATGTTTAACTTTAGAATTTGAAAATATTAGGATGAATAAAGTCTTCCTGTCTTCCAAAAGCAAGCTTAAAACAGTCAAAGGTACATTCTATTCTGAAGATAAAATTGCATTTTCAGAATAGAATATTCACTTGAGGAAGAAGTTCTTGCCTGTGATGAGATGAACATGGGGATGGTCCAATACCCTCATTCCCATAGTTGGCAGTTGGTGTTGGCCACAGCCTTTTAGGTCAGCTTAGGTCAAACATTATATGTAAAGTTCTGGAGGAAGGAATGACTAAGGTGAAGAGGCTGGCCAGGATTCACATGCCCTAAGGTGATGAGGCTGGGACTAAGGTGACCATAGGAGATGGAAAAGGAGGTTTGCAGTGAGCAATTTTACAAAGAATAATTGAAAACTCGTGGTGTCTTTTTGATTGAAAGAAAGTGTAAAGTCAAGTAAATTTTATTTTTGAACTTCCACTTAGGTAATCAGGAGAAGGCTAAGGACTGATAAAAATGAAAAGTCTAAGGAAATATAACTGATGGGAGCGCATCAATCATCCTCTGACTAAACAGTCAGACCTAATTCTCCCTTCCAAACTAAAAATTATGATATTGATTTATACTACTTTAGACCATTACTTTGGGGAAGACTTGGATTATTTTCAGACTTCTTAATGAAATAACTTTAGGTGCTCTTATATTTGAGTGATAGAAAATTGAGCAAAGGGAGTCCAGATTTAGCCAATGTCTTAATAAACAGTGAGGTATTCAACTGCAGCTCAAGGTCACCTGAATCACTTAAGGTTTTCATAATCTAACACAATTTTTATAATTATACAATTTTTTGTAAAAGCCAATGGAAAGAAATGTTAGCATAGCACTACTGAAAATTCTAAGCTACATTTCATTGATATGGGCTGGAAATGTGCTTAATTTTTACACTCCTCGGATTATATTATAAGTTTGGGGTACAAGTGGACCCTAGCAGTCTAGCTCTGTCTGGAGCTTCAGCATCTACAATTCTATCCAGTTCACCAAGAGGGAGGTCACATTTCTTAAAAGAAATTCTTTCTGAGAGGCAGAAGGATTTCAGGAGCTTTGGTCTTTCTTAACATATGGTTCAACACTGGAGACCCGACCCTGATCACTTGTATTCTCAAGTGGCATACTCATTATTCAGATGCCTGCCGATACTTCCTGAAGCACTGTAATATTGGGGAAATGAGTACCAGGGGTCCAAAGAGATGAGACAAATAGAGATGAAAGGATTTTGAAAAAAATTTAAATATTAATTCCCTATACTTAAAATGGGCCAAGGTTACTTGCTAGAGGAGAATAAAAGTAAGTGATAATTCTTTTAGATAGTTGCCTGCTTCTAAGGACCTGAAATTTCCAGCCATAACATTAGACACAATGCTTTCGAAGAAGCGGCTTCATACTTATTTAGATTAGGTATATTTTATCATTATCTAAAATGTGGGTATAATTTCTGAGCTAAATTGAGCTAAAAGGTCTTTTTGTACCTAGTGAATGTTATTATGTATTAAGGAAAAAGTAGGTATTTGGGCATTTATGAGTATCTAGCATTAGTTGGCTATTTGTAAACATGAATTAGGAACTATGTCAGAATTTGCTGCAGGAATTCTTCAGCTGATCTCAATTATTTGGGGAAGTAGGTGAACTTCTTATTAACCCCAAAGTTAAATGTTGTCTAGTGGAAATAAGTGCAGTGTGTAGAGTAAACAGTGAGGCTACAATGCTATTTGACTTTGCAGATAATGGCGTTAGAGTTGCAGTAATATTTTAGGTATGTTTAAAAAATAACATTTTAGGTATTTTTAAAAAAATAAAATACTTAATTTAGAAGCCAAAATTCAGAATTATATTTGCATGGGATAACTCATATTTTTAGAGCACTGCATACTTGAAGAAATCTATATTGTTATCTGTTATCTAGTCAATATTCCCAAGCCTCCCCTCCCTTTTGCATCAAGCCCTGTTGATATTTTTATCTAATCTTTTAGAAAAAGGGAAATTGATTCCTGAGAAGGTAGGATTCTGCCAATAATTGTTGTTACATAATATAGGCTCAACATCATTAAATCTTTCTGCTGAATTCTTTACAAAATAAATATCCAACCTACTTTTTTGGTTGTATGTTTTGGTATTGCTTTTAAATTTATTCTGTTTACCATAAAATCCTTATATAAGTTTTTAAAACTGCTTACTGGGTATATCATTTTGTGTCCTTTAAGTCTCATTCCTTCTATATCATTACTCACTATCCGTGGCTTTGATAAAAAAGTGTGTCACATCATTTCGTTGATTTGAAGAGCAGACGGATGGTTAGAACTCAAAGATTCCGACCTTGGTGGAAGATGAGCCTTGTGACTTAGAAATGAGGACACACTTACTCCTAATAACAGAATATGGTAACTTCAGCTGTTTCTCCAGACTAGCTGAATTTATCCTCTTCTATTCATTCCATGGCTTTCTTCAGGATTTGTCAGGAGAGCCCTCCTATGTGCTTTCACTCCCATTTTTGGAGGCAGCACTTGGCTTTTCACATTTGCTTCCCTCCCAGTCCTGCTCTGGCTCCCCTGGCCCTTCTGTACTGTTGGTGCCTGGCACATCCACTCTGGTGTCCTTGCCAAGACCACCAACAGAGAATGCTCCCTCTGCTGCCAATTAAAGGTCTTTCCAGCTCTATTTAGAAGGGGGTAAGGCTCACCAAATTCAGGAAGCACAAAAGATCTTGACTTGAGGCTCCATTTGCTTGGCTTATACATCTTTATTGTGTCCACACTATATTTATTTATTTATTTTAATTAAATCTTTATTATTCAAATTATTACATTTGTTTCTCTTTTTCCCACTCCACCCAGCTCCCACCCCTTCCTCCATCCTTACCTCCCTCCCATTGACCTCATCCATAGGTATATGATTATTGTCCAGTCTCTCCTTGTACACCCCTCACCCCATTTCCTCTGAGAATTATCAGTCCATTCTCCCTTTCTGTGGTCCTGATTCTACTATATTCACCAATTTATTCTGTTGATCGAATTTTTAATTCCCTTAATTTTTAGATTCACTTGTTGATAGATATGTATTTGTTGTTCATAATTTTTTATCTTTTACCTTTTTCTTCTTCCTTCTCTAAAAGAGTACCTTTCAGCATTTCATATAATACTGGTTTGGAGTTGATGAACTCCTTTAGCTTTTTCTTACCTGTGAAGCTCTTTATCTGCCCTTCAATTCTGAATGATAGCTTTACTGGATAGCGTATTCTTAGTTGTAGGTTCTTACTATTCATCACGTTGAATATTTCTTGCCACTCCTGTCTGGCCTGCATCATTTCTGTTGAGAAATCAGCTGACAATCATATGGGTGCTCCCTTGAAGGTAATGAACTGTTTTTCTCTTGCTGCTTTTAATATTCTCTCTTTGTCTTTTGCTCTTGGTATTTTAATTATGATGTGTCTTGGTGTAGTCCTCTTTGGATTCCTTTTATATAGGGTTCTGTGTGCTTCCTGGACTTGAAAGTCTATTTCTTTTACCAGATGTGGGAAGTTTTCAGTCATTATTTCTTTAAATAGGTTTTCAGTATCTTGCTCTCTCTCTTTTTCTGGCACCCCCACAATTCTGATGTTGGTACGCTTGAAGCTGTCTCAGAGGTTTCTTACATTATCTTCACATTTTTGGATTCTTTTTTTTCTTCTTGCTTTTCCAGTTGAGTGTTTTCTGATTCTTTATATTTTAAATTTTTGACTTGATTCTTGCCTTCCCCTAGTCTGCTGTTAGGACTCTGTATAATATTTTTTATTTCAGTCAGTGTATGTTTAATTTCTAGTTGGTCCTTTTCCATTTCTAGTAGGTTCTTTTTCATCTCCTCTTCGGTCTCACTAACTTTATCCAACTTTATCTAGGATATTCTTGAAAAACCTTATAACCATGGGTTTGAACTCTATATCCAGTCGTTTATTTTCCTCCATTTTTTTTGTTTGTGATCCCTTCCCTTTTCTCGACATTTTCACTATGCCTGGAGAACTTCTGTGTTGGATTCAGCCTTATGATACCAGACTTGCAAAACCGCAAAAGCCTCTCTGTTGAGCTTGGGATGGGTGGAGACTCAGGGCTTAAGGGAACGCCTTGCCTTCCAGTTGGCCCTGCCTCCATGGCCCCTGAGTCTCACGTGACTGGGCAATCGCTGGAGTGGACCCTGTGCGTTCTCTCTCGCATTGCCTCTAGACTGCTGCCCCTCTGGCTCCCCTGCGTTCCGGGACAATATGAGTCTGGGTCTTCAGGGTTTTGCCCAAAACTGGGGTTTAGTGGAGTTAGAAGTGATGCAGTTGGGAGGGTCTGTCTCCTGGCCAGTCGTGAAAGCCAGCAGCACAATCAGCAGTCTGTCCTCTGTGCGCAGTGCCGTGCGCCCCACCAGCTTCTGATCTTTTGCGACTCCCCTAAATTTCCGTGCACTTCTCCCTTGTCACAGTCCAACTCCCCCTGTATGAGTTTCGGCTGGATCTGGGATTTAGTGTCGTAGGATAAGGGATTCAATGCTGTTGAGAGTCTCCGTCTCCATGCCACCAGAGAAAGCCAGCCAGGTTCTCCGGCACTTGCTCTCTCCACACGCATCTCCATACCTCAGCTTTTTGCAGCTCCTGTGAGTCTTCGTGAGCCCCTCTCTATCCTTCTAGTTGTAGAATTTCCACTCCGCCAGCTTTTCTGTGGTTCTGGATAATGTCCGTTCTGTCTTTTAGTTGTAGTTTTGAAATTGTTGTGCCAGGCAACAGTGTAGGTGTTTACCTATGCTGCCATCTTGGATTCTCCCCCACACTATATTTATTTAGCTGTAACTTTAAGGTTTTCCTCTGATATTTGCATTTATATATATATTTTTAATTTTTATTTATTTAGTTATTTATTATTGATGTGTTACATGTATACATATCTTCCCATTGCTCCCACCCTGCTCCCAGGCATACCCTAGCCTCCCAGTGTCTTGTGTTCATTGGTTATGCTTATATGCATGCATACAAGTCCTTCAGTTGATCTCTTATCTACCCCACCTCTCCTTAACCTTCCTGCTGCAATTTGACAGTCTGTTTGATGCTTTACTGCCTCTGTATCTATCTTTTGTTCATCAGTTTATAATGTTCTTTATTATCTACAAATGAGTGAGATCATGTGTTCTCCTTCATTGACTGGCTTATTTCACTTAGCATAAGGCTCTTCAGTTCCATCTAGGTTGCTGCAAATGGTAAGAATTCCTTCTTTTTTATGGCAGCATAGAATTCCATTGTGTAGATGTACCACAGTTTTCTGATCCACTCATCTGCTGACGGGCACCTAGGCTGTTTCCAAATTGTAGCTATGGTAAATTGTGCTGCTATGCACATAGGGGTGCATAAATCCTTTCTGATTGGTGTTTCTAGTTTATTAGGATATATTTCTAAAAGTGGGATTGCTGGGTCAAATGGGAGTTCCATTTTTAGTTTTTTGAGAAACCTTCATACTGTTCTCTACAGTGGTGTTTATATTTTTTAAGTGAAATGGAGAAAACCTACCATTTCTTATCATATGTTTTAATGTTTTTATTTTCTGTGACATAATTTTATTAGCAGACAGTGACAGAGTGGAATAAAAGAGGCTGATGTGAGCACAACGCCACCCCTACCACACAAGTGTATACCGCCACCCCCTGACACACACACACAACTTGTGTTGTCATCCCACATTCAGGTTTTGACTGCTGCATGCTACCCCTTTGCAGCCTTGTGCACACTTGCTAGCCCTGTCTCCAAGCAATGCAGTTATTTGTCCCAGACTCTCACTTGACATTATGAAAAGTCATTTATGCTCTCACTCATCTGGGCACAAAAGTTCAGACCCAGTTCATTACTACTGCTGTGTATTAGCTCTAACCTCTCCTGTGGTCAAAGCCTTCTCCCTGATTACAAATCAACACAGTTGTGCATATCAATAAACATGAATGAATAATGGGAAAGGAGTGAATGGGAAGTAATAGAGAGGAGGACTTCAAAGGTGTTTTATAACTATGTGTTAGCACCACCATTGTTCAGCAAGAAGTGCTCTACTAACCCAGCTCTATTGAGAAGGTTAGTTCAAAGATGGGCTTGTTCATTTTGGGTTCCATGTGATTTAGGATGAACTTACTTGGGTGAGTGAATGATGGTGTTCTGAGAGCTTTGGGGGAGTGAAGTTTGCTAATAATACATCAAGAACTTCCCTGTTTTATCTTGGATAGGAAAAAAATATGACCTATGATAGCTAATTCAAATATGCAAACACCAAACACCAGTTTTTAACAATCTGTTTTTTTCAATCGTGTTTATTTATTTATTTGTCCTTCCAATGAGTTCTTCCCTCCTTCTATCAAGTTGTTTTTTTTAATTTTATAGCGTAAACACATATTTTCCCCACAAAACAATACTATTGCCTTGTGACTATCAAAAACAAACATTATAAAAGCCTACTTAATGTGAACATAAGCAAAATCCAGCTTCTGAGCACTCATTTATAAGATTTGTTCTCCCAACTTATTTAATAATATAAATACAAGCATCATAAAGAAACTTCATATTTTACAGCTAAATAAGTAAAATAAGGAAGCAAGAAATCCATATGAGCCATGAAAATATCAACAACATTTTAAAAAACTTGCAAGTTTCCTTCCTGAAATTGTTGTAAAGTTTGATTTCCTAAATTCCATATATGAGTCAATTTGATGTTACACTATGAAAAAAAAAAGGTAAGGTATATGAACTCGATCTCTGTGCTGCTATTAAGACAGAAAGCAAACTCCATGTGAAGCTATTATTTCCAACCCAATATTTTGCGGGAACATTAAGCCTTTAAAAAAAGATTTAAAATGTTGTGCTGTGATTTTATACTGCAGTGATGTTGCTTCTAGACAAGACTGAAATAAATCAGATTCTTAAGATATAATGGAACAAACTATTTTAGTACTGTGCTGTCAAGATCTTTTGCAATTAATTTTAAAACAGCATCTTAAATTTAGTTAACTGATTTCAAAAACTATAAACACAGCACTTTTCTATGTTGAGTAGGAAGCCAGGGATCAACAGTGGGGTGGGTTGCAGAGAAGCGAAGAAGGTTGGAAATGGGAATGTGGCCATTGACATGGACAGTTATCAATGCTGTGGCTGGTTTAATAAAAATATGCCCACAGACATCACAAGACTTTCAAAAATCAGTAGAGTTGAGAAGTGGAGACATTATAGAGCTAATGACATAATCTAAGATGTATGAGGTTGTGAAAGATTGATAAGAATACTGATTAACTTTCTCTAAGAAGCTGACAGGTAGTTGAATTGTGAAAAGCAAACTTATTAAAGGATCAAAGTTGATTTCTATAATCAGAGAGTTTTGTAAATATAATTACATGGACAAGTCAGGCAATTACATTTCCCCATAAATGCTGGAAATGTCACTGTGTCCTGTGGTAATGGCATACTTGAGCTGTACACAACCAACATCTTCATTATAGCTAAAAAAAAAATAGTAAGTTTTAGAAATATTTACTGATTTGAGATATACAGATAGCTACTAAGTTATTTAGGTTATAAGTTAAAACAAGTTGCATATATCTATACTGAAGACCTCAAAGTGCTTTGGTTTATGTAGCTATATCATTCAATATTTATCATATTATACATTCAGGACAAAATTTTAATTAGCTATTTATTAATATATAGAAAAATTACATTAATGAATCAATGATGTGTTAACATATTTTTAAATTATTAATATTAAAATATTAATTAATAAATGTTAATATAAAAACTAGAAAATTATATTGTTTCACATTTTTGTAAATCTGCTTAATAATCTTGCTTATTAGAAGGCAATTAGATTCTCACATCTGCTTCAGAACTAAATCTGTTGCAATGTGTCTTCATCGGTAAAATATATGAGGAAACTTCAGCCTCACAGAGATATATAATTAGAAAAAGAAAAATATTTTTGTAGTCTTTTCAGATGGATACTACTTCAAACCCATCGATCAGCCGCCTCCTGCACGCCCTCTACTGGGGATGTGCCCGCAACCAATGTACATGCCCTTGACCAGAATTGAACCTGGGACCCTTCAGTCCCCAGGCCAACGCTCTATCCATGAGCCAAACCGGCCTTGGCAAAAAAAAAGCAATAGTTTCTTAAAGGTTAGTTGCAATGAAGAATGTGAAACTCTATCAATGAATTTTTATATTATGTTACATTAAAATCTATCAATGTATTTTGCTATTTGAATGCCTCTTTAAGCCCCCATGTGATTGTTTAACATCATGCCTTACTTGTGACAGTTATTGGATCACAGTTATACATATCTTCCAAATTTTGACACATTTCATTATTTAAGGTAACAAATAATATTTGTTCAGATCAAAGTCACACTTAAACACTTTTAAGTCTTGAGAAACTGTGAAATACACATTGATTGCTTGGATTTTATAATTTGCAGCCAACATTGTCAATTGTTCTGCTTAATATCAACAGATTTACTATATTCAGCCTGAAGCAAAGATATGAACTCAAAATTTTAAGTTAAGAAAAAATAATTTTTAGTGCTTCATTAAGGATACTTTTTTTTAATGATTTGAGAAAGAGAGATAGAGAGAAACATTGATTTGTTATTCTATTAATTTATGCATTCACTGGTTGCTCCCTATATGTGCCCTCACCAGGGACTGAACCTGCAACCTTGGATGAAGGTCTAACAAACAGAACTACCCGGCCAGGCCTCATTACGGAGACTTTTAAGTAAAATAGTTCTTTGCCCCACAAATGCATGGAGATAGCTCACCATGGAGATGGGTGCTGTTGTCTCGTGTTAGGGCATCAGCAGTTTCATTCACCATTGACTTTGCTCCATCAACACAGATGTTCTTCTACAAGTCATAAGATTCCAGTTATCCAATGTTTTGAATACTTCATCACTCCTTCATTTTGCTGCCAAGCAGACACATAAAAGCAGCCTTCGATGATTGCCCCATGCTGAAACTGGACAAATTCAAGCAAAATAAGCAGCTCAACTATGTCTGCACATCTGTCTATTTGTTACCCAAACAAGATATTAACTCTGTCTTCTTGCTTCACCTAAAATTGAAAATCAGAGTGCTACTGTGTGGTTAGAAAGCAGCTGTGTCCCGTGATTTTTTTCCCCCACTGACTTTTATCCAATAGCTATTCAGCAATGCAACTGTTTGATTAGTTTCCTGAGAATCTGTGTGGGCTTCTCCAGTCAATGCAACACTCTAACCTATTTTGTAAGGTATTCCAGCAACTTTGTTATTTCTAGTTTGAGAGTGGTAGGAAACAAGTTTAAACTTTTATTTCTTTTTGTTTTGAAATACTACTTTTTCAAAATTTCTCCATACAAAAAAATAATATAGAATAACTATCCTATATAATAAAACCCTAATATGTTAGTCAACAGAATGGCAGAATGACCAGTCGCTATGATGCGCACTGACCACTAGGGGCCAGATGCTCAGCATGGGAGCTGCCTTCTGGTGGTCAGTGTGTTCCCACAGTGGGAGTGCCACTTAGCCAGAAGATGGGCTCACAGCTGGCGAGTACAGCAGCATGGCTGAGCCTCTCCCACCTCCAGGGCAGCATTAAGGATTCCTCAGGGAATGTCCAACTGCTGGTTTAAGCCCACTCACCTAAGTAGGCAGTTGGACATCCACCAATAGGTCCTGGACTGTGAGAGGGCACAGGCCAGACAGAGGGATGCCTCCTCCCCCAAGTGCATGAATGTTTTCTATAATATGAAGCATGTTATTATATACTTATACAAGTATTGTATTAACATTTATTATTTCATTATAAAATAAAAATATGTGTTTTTTTTAATGTGAAAAGATGCATTGCAGACTTTTGAAGGGAAAAGTAGAAGATTTTATTTCTTGACTCGATAGCACCCTGTCACATCTACAAATACTGAAAATAAATTTGCAAAACAGAGTTCTTTGACTCAAAGATATGAAAAATCTACACCAAAACAAATGACAAAATTCTAAATAAGAAACAAAAGTATAATACAATCTTTTCTTTTCCAGGCTTTCTGGATATTAAAATTTAGCTTATTGTGTGTGATGCAACACATTTTTAAATCAACTGATTATAAGAACTAGCTCCATTGTAGCTTCATTTTGAGATCAATCATTAAAGAAAAAGAACCGAATTTTTCAAATATAAATATGATGAGCTCTTTGAAGTCCAACAAATATTTGTTATAGCTTCAAACTAGTAGTGAACAACACTGCCAACGCATCTTCATGGATGAGTTATCATATCGCCTGGAGAAGCACACATAATAGCTGAGATATTTCTCTTTTCAAGAGCTAATTATGTCTACATTTGAAATATTCAATACTTTTTAAGCAATTCTTTGTTTCCAAATAATGTTGCAATCAAGCTGTCAACAATAAAATTACTAGAAAATATTTTTTCTGCTCAAATCACAATAAAGCAAATTATTGACATTTATAAAGCTGAAGAAATGATAGCTTTTGTCATTTGTTTGTTTCTTGTACACAGCTTTCCCATTTCATTTGGAGTAGATTTCTCCGTTCTCCTTTCCATAAGTAAGAGACCTCTTTGAAATGCACTGTGTCTTTCTTTTCACCACCTTTAGACATGGACAGTGCGATGGTGGTGGAGAAAGTGAATCATTCAGTGCAGTGAAAGAATATGTTCAACAAAACATAAACAAGGAAAATAATAGTAAACTATAGCAACAAAAAACAAAACAAAACACAATACCACTGTAAACAGGGTCACCCAGGAAGATCTTTCTAAGAATATCATATTTGATCTAAGAATTAAAAAGTGAGAAAGATCCAGTTCTGCAAAACCTGGGAGAAAAACAGACAGGAAAGGGGTTAAGTTCAAAGCCCTGAGAATAAGAACAGCCTGGGGCCCTGGGAAGCTGCAGAAAAGAGAAAGGGTCAATGTGCCTTGAGAGGAGAGAACAGAGGTGAACAGTGGTGGGTATTTGGGGTTAGGTAGTCAGGGGCAAGAACACAGGGCCTTATAGTCCATGAAAAAGAGTTCTGGTTTTATTCCAACAGCAATGGAAAGCCAGAGTGTATCATTATTAGATTTACATTTATATTTTTAAAAATGCATTCCAGTTGCTTAGTGGAGAGTAGATTGGGGAGAGAGGTCTAGAATAAGAGATAACTTAGTCAACTTCATTGCATTTGTGCATAATAATTTGTCGTTATCCTTGAACAACCCAAGCAATGAGTCCATCTTAGTATTCCTAAATTCAGTGTCAGCTGTTTTTAAAAAATCATTGTATTGTTTATATTTGTTTCTTTTCACAGATTGTATGGGCCGTTAGTTATGGTGATGATTATATGACTGGTGGCTAATTCAAATGGAATTGCAGAAACAATTTTTCCTAACATTTTTTTAAAACTATCAGTGCTTTAATACAAATACAAAAATAAATTTTCAATTCTAAGAACTGGCATTTCTCTCCACATTGTCTGGCATGAGTTATAAAAATGACAAATGTTAGTCTTCAACTAGAAAATAGAATACCAGCCACATTTCCACACAATCATAGGAACAGCCATGCAAAGCTGAAACATTCTAATCCAAAAGGAGATATTGACTAATAATGACTATTAAGCATTATTCAAAATAGTGAAAAGGTTATAATGAATAATGAAGAATCTAAATAACTGAGGTCAGCAAAGTGGATGTCAAAATAAGGGAAAATGTGGATGGTCTCTTCAATATCAAAAACTGCCTTGTGGTGACAACCCATTTGAGTAACTGTACACAAAGCATGGTTCTTTTCTTATATACAGTAGGTATTAAATATACATCGTTTGAAAAAATAACCAAGTGCCTATTGAGTTAGACGAAGGGAAAAACTCTGCTAAGGGTGTTGTTGCGGGGATGGAGCAGTTTGAAGGCCAGCCACGCTCCCATGGGGGTGAAGGTCCCCACTAGGGAATATGTGGGGACTAATCCTGAGTAACTATGTTGAACTCATGTCTACTTCTTTCATGGAAATTGCATTCAGGTATTTCTTTCTTCCTTTAACAAAAAGGTAAAAGAACTCTTTTAAAGGGTTACACAAAGTAACTTGTATCTCGATGCAAATTGTATAGACACTGTCTAATAATGTCCCATAATAAACTGAGTCTAAATAGCAGGTGATATGACTAAATTGTATCATGACTGACTCAGGCCTTCCATTTCAATGGAACAGTGAATGCTGTGGTTTAACAAGCACACAAACAACAACCTATGATGAGTACTATTGGTCTGCAGTTGTGGATTTAATGCATCCACACAGACACATGGATGTACATATGCACACAGTATTAACATCCAGAACTAACTCCCTCCAGAAAGAGCACTACCCTTTCGTATTTCAACGTTAGACTATTACTGAGCAGAATTTTGAAAAATACACTGTGGGTCAAAAGTAAGTTTACAGTTGGTTATATAGAAATAATGCAATCTACACTAATAAAATAAAAATATGTAAATTTGCCATCACTTCATGACATCCACTAACCAATCAGGAATGAGTATGCAAATTAGCAGGACAAAGGTGGTAGCAGCAATAAAGCCAGCCAGAGTGGGAGGGAGTCTTGGGTCACCTCTGGTGATGGAGGAAGCCAGGCTTTCTGCCCACCCTGGCTGGCCACTGAAGGAGGGGCCTGTAAGTAGTAGTTATAGAGCTGGCCTGAGCATGGGAGACTTGGGTCGCCTGGACTGGCCACTGAGGTTGGGGCCTAAAAACAGTCCTCACCCCCTCACCCAGGCTGGCCACACCACCACTGGGGTGAGAATCTCCACTAGAGGCTATGGCCAGCCTGAAAACAGCCCTCAGCCTCTTACTCAGGCTGGCCACACCCCAATGAGGTGAGGGTCCCCACTTGGGGGCATGGCCAGCTTGCAAACAGCCATCAGCCCCTTACCCAGGCTGGCCAAATATCCCCCAGTGGGGACCCTCACCCCCATGGGAGTGTGGCTGGCCTTCAAACTGCTCCATCCCCCTCACCCAGGCCAGCACTGTCCTAAGTGGGGACCGCCACCCCAGTGGGGGTATGGCTGGCCTGCACACCACCACAGGTCCCTCACCCAGGCTGCCCCAACCCCCAAAGGAATCCCCACCCTGATCTGGGACACCCTTCAGGGCAAACCAGCTGGTCCCCACCCATCCATACTATAATAATAAAAGGGTAATATGCTAATTAGACTGGGAAATCTTCCAGGAGATCTTCCAGACATTCTTCTGGACAAAACCATGGTGGTGGGGCTGAGGTAGAGGTGGTTAGGGGCCAAGAGGAGAGGGCTGTTGTGGGTGATCAGGCCAGTGAGAAGGGGCAGTTAGGTGAGCAGGCCAGCAGGGAGGGTAGATGGGGGCAAGCAGACCAGCAGGGGGTCAGTTGGGGGTGATCAGGCCAGTGGGCAGGGCAGTTGAGGGTGAGCAGGCAGTAGGGGGTCAGTTGGGGGTGATCAGGCTGGCAGGGGGGGCAGTTGGGGGCAAGTAGGCTGGTGGGAGGGGCAGTTGGTGGTGAGCAGGCCAGCAGGCAAAGTGGTTAGGGGTAATCAGGTAGGCAGGTGAGCAGTTAAAAGCCAGCAGTCCCAGATTGCGAGAGGGATGTTGACTGCCCTCCACAGGGATTGGGCCTAAACAGGTAGTCAGACATTCCTCGAGGGGTCCCAGATTGGAGAGGGTGCAGGCCAAGCTAAGGGACACCCCACCCTGCATGAATTTTGTGCACCAGGCCACTAGTCATGAATAAATAACAGTACAAGCATAAATTCTGTATTTTGAATATTCACAACTGTAAACCAATTTTTGCCCCACCCTGTATTTCTAATTTTACAAGATTTTAAATTTATAACAACTATCCTAGTAGTAAAATAAAATTAAATTTCAGAGTCATCTTTTAAATTGGACATGATATATCTCTAAGATAAATTATAGGCTTTGAAGCCTTTGCCCATAAATAAAATAAAATCCAATTTGAAGTAACTGAGAGTAGAAGGACTCATATTATTTTTAAAGCAAAGACTCTCTGGTTAGCATGATTGCAGAAGGTTACTACCAGGCCCAGTGAACAGGTAAGGACTCAGTTCTCCAGCTCTTCATTCTGCTTATCATGAACTCACTGTCAATATACCTGCCTTGTCACTATTATTATTATTGAGAAAAACTTTCTCAGAAGCCCTCCCATGGGCTGACCTTCATATCATGAGGACTGCATGCCTATTTCAAAATCAATTCCCAGGCATAGAAGGAAGACCATAATTTTGGATTTCTATCACCTAAGGACTCCTCTGAGGCTCATGAGAAAGTAAGCTTTCCTGGCATTTATGTGCAGACTACGAACAGATACCTGGACGTGCTGTAGGTTGGGAGGAAGCCAGGATAATGGGTGATGAGTAGACACAACATGGCATGAAAAGTTAGGGAAAATATCAGATGAAAAGGAGATTGTGCAGTCCACCATAATCTTAAATTCTACATCTTAATTCTGTACTTCCAATATTTCATTTGAAAATTGTGTTTCAACAATTTATAGAATCTTTCAAATCAGACAAAATACTAGTAGTTGTATTTAAAATAAGTGGCAGTTTACTCAAATTTTGAATTATCTATTGCATATATTTTACAAAAATATAATATATTGTCCAATTATGGACTCAGAAATAATGAGTTAGATTCATATCTGATAATTTGAGGACAGGATAGCATTGGAAGGTTTTTTAAAAAGCTTATTTTATATTGATAAACACTCTATAGTGATAACAATATGTTATATAAATTAACATTTCAATCAATGTTACCATGCAGTTCTGATTTAAGCATTTAATTTCCCCTAATGTAGATTTTTAGGCAGATTTCGGAATCATTTAATGGTATGTTACACAGCACCCTGTCATGGTATGTTACTCAACATTTATTATTCTGTAAAAAATGCAGAATAACATTAATTGTCTTTTTCTCAATTTTTAAGATCCTGAATTTAAGGACCTTGGAGTTTTGAAACCATTACCAGGTTGGTAAAATATATTTTTAATAATGTTCAGAGGCCTTTGTTTTCTGCTATAAAATATACTTTTAGTTTATTATTCAAGCTCCATTTTTGTGTTTGGCATTTTGTTATTTAGTGTGTGAGTTTGAAATGGGCGGTCCTGAAGGAATTGTGGAATCTATACAAATTATGAAGGAAGGCAAAGCTTCTGCTAGCGAGGCCGTTGATTGCAAGTGGTACATCCGAGCACCTCCACGATCCAAGGTCAGTCTCAAGGTCAAATCCAGACTGCACAGTTGACTTGGGGAATGTCTACAGCCTGTACAACCTTCCAGCAAATGGGATGTGCTCAGTGCATTTCAGAGCACAACAATAAGCTATCATTTTATTTGGGTTTTGAAATGCAACTTGTCTTCTCCCATTCAGTGTAACTTTTACATCATAAATAATATGAAGATGGTGCTAAAGATCATTAGATAATCTTAACAATAGGCTCTACCATAGCTCCACACTCTGAAAAATGGATCTGAAATGTTATCCATAAGCAAAGTTTCTAACTATAATTAAACTTACGCTTTTTAACCTAAAATTGCACTGAGAAAAGAAATAGTCTTGGGTTTACAAATCCACAGATCTCTGGAAGATAAAATAGACCTGTAAAATGGTCCATGGCAAACAGGACCAAGGAGAGTGTTAGTGATACTTGGAAATGTGTGGGGCAGGAAAATGACATGATCAGATCTATATTAGGGAAAGTGGTTTTCCCTGTGACAGAGGGGTTAACAGTAAGTAGTAATCACCATCATGGAGACTAGTTTATGATGGTAGACAGATTAAGGAAACCTTATCTATAGATACTGCATAATTTGGTGGCTGGATATTTAGGACAAAGGGAAGAAGAGTCATCTTTGAGGGAGTACGTATTTCAGGATATACTTTTGTCTTTACTTAGTTTCTTCTGCTAGAACTCTGGGATCTGCATATAATTTGGAAGTGTGGCACCCTTTCCTCAAACCTTTAGTATGGAGATTCAAAGACAAACCTTTGAAAAAAATTAATTGCATAGCAAAGAAAGGCAGAGGTTCCTTTTTTAAAAAAATATAAAAGGCTATTGGTGCCATAAAACTCAACTCACTTCATCTATTTACAAAGGAGCTGAGTTGTTTTATGTTCATTGACATAATCTGTGGTTTTATGTGCACGTGCTACATTTTTCTTAAGCTCTATGAATGAAAGATTTTTTTAAAAGTACTTTTTTCAACTGGACCACCTTATTGTCACAGCCAGCATATTTGTCACTGTCACTGTTACAGAGAGAGATTTAATGGGAGTATAAATACACACCTTTTCCCAGCTGGTAAATAGGCTGTCTTTTGTACAATCTCAGAACAACAATACCCAATGTACCTGCCTGTTACAGAATTTTACATTCTATGACCCAAATGGGAAGCCACCTGCAGAGCTTGACAAAGACGGCTCAATTGTGACAGACTTTCTCTGTTAAATTAAAGGTTACAGTATAGGAAGTAGCTTTGAATAACTGGAAAAAAGCAAGAACTGGAGGTGACTGCCTATGTGGGTTTTCTATTTTTATGGAGTTCCTAGCAGCTTATGAGAAAAAGATGATCAAAGTAAAAATTAAACTTGAGCTGGCTCTGGATGAATATTTGAATTATAACTGGTGATTGAAACATCTTGCTTATTTGGGATCTATTAAAATTCATGTGAAGTATATAAATTAAGAATACAATATATGATATCTGCTTTGTTTGAGAATAGTAACACAGATGGTCACCTTTAATTAGAATGTGATTAATCCAGTTTCTTAGGATTTGGAATACCAATCAGGGAGAACTTTGGAAATCTATTACTCATTAGCTCATTTGACAGATGAATAAGCTGAGTCAGGGTGATGAAGTTTTTATAAGGGTGAACAATGGGGTGAAGGAAAATGCCTTTGTGAGGCATTGGTATTCATAGAGCTTCTAGAGCAAGGATGGTGGAAGGGTATCATATTGTCTTGTTCTGGGTCTGGTCCAGAAACAAATGTTGGGTAAGATCAAATCATATTAACTACTTGAATGTTAATTTCACAAAATTTGGCTTACTTATTAGTGCCAAGCAAAATGTCTGTCATTCAGTTAAAACTCATGGAAAAAATAAACTGATGTCTATCTAGAGAAATGGATGTGGTAATAATCTTCCAACTTTTGAAGGACTGTCATCTGGCAGGAATCAGAGGTTAGGCTAGTCTGCTGGGGTTTAGTACTGCAATGTATTTGAATGTTTGAAATTGGAGAAATATAGTCTTTGATTCAATATAGATAAGGTTTTTGTTTTTGTTTGATCTCCCCTTAGATCAAATGAGATTTTATAGAAGGAATCTAAGTAGTTTGGCAGGGATTTTGTATAATTAAAAAATCAAGTAAATTTGGATGTAGTTATTAAACTCCTTTCAAGACCAAAACTTGATGAGTCTGTAATGGATGACTGCCCAAATATTTGGCTAGTTAGTAGCAGTGCTGAAAAAGATTTTCAACTCCCAATTCTCAGTACAGTCCACAAAAACACAGTGTGTGGAGAAATGTTCAAATTTGTAAGTCAGGAAAAGAGATTGGTCAAAGGCATATAGAAATGTATAAATGGAGATAATTTAATGACTTTAGGTCTTGGGAGAATAAAACTCTAGCTTTTAGTAATTACCCAGCATTTAAAACTTCAAATTAATTTTGAATACATTGTTCCTTATTTCAAAAATTTTTTGAATGAAATTAGGGTAAAATAATCAGAAAATTGACAAATATAGTAAGTCAGTATTTCATAGTGATGTTGTGTTAATTATATAATGAGCTTAATTGCTGTAGGCAGAATCTTAAAGATGACCCCTGAGATTTCCAGCCTAGTCCCTTGGACAATGAATGAGATAAAATATCACACACTTGATTATGTTAAATTCCTAGCAAAAGGGATTTTGCTGATGCAATTAAGGTTCCCAATCGGTTCACTCTGAGTTAATTAAAAGAGAGTTTATCCAGGTGAGCCTAATGTAATCATAGAAGCTTTTTAAAAATCAGAGTTTTCTCTTGTTGTGGACAAAGGGGAAGTCAGAGAGTGAAGAGCTAAAACTGAATTCCAGGAACTAAAACAGATCCCTGGTAAATGGTTAAGAAAAAGAGCTGCAAAGACTTGGGTTTTCTGCCTCATATATATGCTCCTAACAGAGACCACAGTTCAGCTTCCTAGTATTTGTAACCTACAGAGATGATAAATGGGCATTGTGTCAAGCTGCTCATTTTGCTTTAATTTGTTACAGAGCAAGGAAGAAACTACAATAGACAAAGGGTAGTAACTCTAATGGATCACAATGATACCTTTTAGAGTTCTAAAGATTGAGTTTGCCCTTATTATCTCAAAAAAGGGAAATTAAAATTTGGTAAACAAAGTGAAAACTCTAACTGGCTAGGTAACTACCAATGAAAAAAAATCATAATTCAATTTCTATTTTTTAATAATATCTCAGTTTTGTACTACTGCATTTTGGAGGCTACTCAGATGGACTTTTTAAATGTTTGTTATTTGTTTATTGTGATCTGAAAATAATGTTTATGATGTTATATTGAGATTTGTTGTAGAGTGTGTGTTTTATCAACATTCCAGAAAAGAGGTTGACATTTTGGCTTTCTTCTGGATGCTGCTGCCTCCCAGACTCATGGGGTGTCATATATATATGTATATATAGTGTGTGCGTTTTGTTTTTTTTATTTTTTTATTTTATTTTATTTTTTTTTTTGAGAGAGAGAGAGAGAGAGAAAGGAAGGGAGAGGGAGAGAGAGAAGGATCCTAGATCAGCTCTATCCTGCATGTGCCCTGACCAAGAATTGAACCAGCAATCTTTCAGTGTCAGGGACTGCATACACCTTTTTTTTGAATGTGGCTTTATTTATTGAAGTGTAAAGTTTTGAATCCATGGACAATGCTTCTTAGACTGTGTATATTTAATTTGTATTTATCTTGGATAAAACTGTTCTGGCAAATCTTAAATAACTGCCCCAAACAATCTGTGTTTTCTATACATCACTGTGATGTGAAGGGAGGAACCAGGTTGAATGGTCAAGATTAAATGTTTGTAAATATATTACTTAGCAAACTGTTGGCTAGATTTACCTGCTGTAAGTATACAAAAGGGACCCTGCTCTCCTTATTAATGTGATGGGAAGACAGATATTGCTAGAAATTGCAATTGCGTTCCGAAGCCTCCCAAGTTGTGTTTAATAAATCATTTTGTCAGCTCGAACTTTGTGATTGGTTTGAAAGAAGAATGCATCCAAATGATTTACTGAGAGATTATAATTGGACTATTTTACCGTAGTTATAGATGATTTTGTTGGTCATTTTCTCTTTTTTTCAGCAGAGAGATTGGGGAGTTCTCTGTCATTTACTCCCTTGAGTAAAAACATTGTCACATGGCACCCTCAGTGATGCTATGGCACCAGCTTTAACTGCTAGAATGTTATTTAAATCGTAATGCAGGGAGGCTTTTACTTCAGGCCTGGTAGAGTGAGTGTGGGAAACCTGGGTCACTTTTCTGCTTATAACATTTGTAGTAACAGCCCTGCACTCAGCAAAGCTAAATACCCACTGGCTTGTTTTATTTCTTTTCTTGATTGATAAGAAAGAAGTTAAAAAGTAATTGAATACTTCAGAAGTGAAGAATAAAATTGTTCACTTCCTCTGTAAATTAGTATTCTGTCTAACAAGAATGGCCCTTAACTATAGAAGGCACATAGATGTAGGTCAATGCTGTTCGTGTAAGAATGCAAATCAATCACCTTCTAGGGAAAATATGGCTTCTCTCTAGAAATGTCACGTGAGCAAATGTAGGTGGGATATACACACAGCCTCTCTAATGGTAGCAATATTCTTCTTTCAAATCACTGTATCTCTGGAGAAAACTAAAGACAGCCATTGACTTCAGAGGGACACATTTATTTTCCATGAACCCCACGTATATCGCAATGGTCAACATTCCCTTGTCCCTTTAGGAGAAGGGAGATGGTTTTGTTTATTTACTAATTTTGTTGTAGCTTGTTTACTTTCAGATTTTAACTTTCCTTATTGAATATAAGCCTGTGAGAATTTTAAAAATATGTATGTGAGGCTGTGTAGTGTGATACTAAGGGGCTATATTGTTGGGACAAGCTGAATTCATTACTGCTCTTAGGGGCCTGTGTCACTTTGAGAAAGAAACTTAGGTTTTCTAAACCTTGTTTGTTTCATTTTAAGATAGTTTTGACAAATGTTCCTTATAATTCTGCAACACACTGTGTCTTTTGGTTTTATGTTATAGTTTAGAGTTTCATAAATATGTTGTTTTGAGAATTATTGCATTAAAATAATGAAAATGTCCTTTATTCTATATCATTATCCTTATGTGTGGCACTTAAAACACTGGCATTTAAATAATATGTGATGGATGTTGAACAAATACAGTCAATAAAGAAAACAGAATTTCTAATCAACCATTGAAGTAGATCTTGAAAATGCTGGAAGAAGTTGGTAGACAGAAAATGCTTACTTCTTGTAGAAGTTATGTTATGTACATAAAATAACTGTGTGATGTTCAAAGATAAGAAAGAAAATTTGCCAGTTTATGGACTTTAATTTTTTTTTATTATAACCGTTTGGAAAGATTTTAGTATGAGTATTAGATTTGCTTTTTTAGAAACTTTTACTGGGGCAAACGTTGGAGGTGAACTGGAAAAACACTCAGGACAGTTGGGAAATTTGAAATATCACAGAAGTGTCAGTGGAGGTAAAAAAACACACACCACTTTTCTGAGGGTTAAATTAATAAGAATTAGTGCTCCACTCAATGAGAATATTGAGAACAGAACAGAAACTTCTTTTATCTGAAATAATAAAATTTTTTTATAATATGTTTTTATTGATTTCAGAGAGGAAGGGAGAGGCAAAGAGAGATAGAAGAAAATCATCTATTGGCTGCCTCCTGCACACCCCATACTGGCAATCGAGCCTGCAACACAGGCATGTGCCCTGTCTAGGAATTGAACTATGACCTCCTAGTTCATAAGTTGATGTTCAACCACTGAGCTACATCAGCCAGGCTAATAAAATTTATTAATGCGGGGGTAAGAGGAACTGGAAAAAAATACCTTATAAGATTTATAGATTGTGAAAAATAAGAAAAGGGTAATATTGAATGATGAAAGAGTTGAATTTTTAATTGAATGCATGTCTTTAGTTTAAATGGTACATTAATAAGAGGGTATTTAAGATGAAATAGCCTATAGGAATCCATGTATGGAGGATGCCTTCTTAATTGCAGAACCCACCTAGATAGCCTTCTTAGGGTGCCTGAGTTTTCACTTCTCACAGTTTGACTTTCATCTTTCTGCCATGATTTAATGGGCACCCTTTTTCAAACTTGGCCCTCATCCTTGTGTTCCTCATTCCATCCTCAGTGCCTTGAGTAGTGTCTGAGACAAAGTAAGAGGCCAGATATTAGATATTGCTGAATTAGTGGATAAATGGACATATGACTTCTTTTTAAAATCTCTCTTTGGTTGAGTTAATTGCTTGTAGTTTTTAATGCACATTGAAACAGAGTCAAATCTTAACTGTTGATCATAAAAGTATGGGTGATTGTGTAGGAGGATTATAGATCAAAGAGTTAGAGGGACCTTATGTCTAATTTCCAGTTATATCATCTGGGGTTTTGTGTTTTTTTTTTTTTGTTTGTTTTGTTTTATTTGTTTTTTTCGGTTGATATGACAACAAAACTTTATAGAGCTGTTGGGAGTCTTAAAAAATTCTCTAAAGTAGATTGTACAATAGTTTATACTCATTAACTGTTAATTTAATTTGTATTTATGTGGCCTTAGCTAAATGACCATTTTCTATATCATGTAGGTTAGCTCAAAAGTGAAGCAGTGTAGTTCTGTGAAAATAATTTCAACATAATGAAGTCAGAGACTATCTTTGTAACCTTCTCTTTTCCTTTGGTATTAATACAAATTATATATATATATATAGCCATACACTTTTGGAAGTAAGTGGGAGCCATGGAACTTTAACAGAAATGCATCAGGAATATAAATATAACATATTTGTGCTGTGAGAAGGAGAAATAGGACCATTTGGGATAAAAATCTTCAGCCTTGGAAAATGGGACATTTACATGAAGAAAGGATAATAACATTTGAAAAAAATATGAAACACAATTTAAACTTACTCATACACCCTTCCTTCTTGCTATCCACAGGGAAATATAATACCATTGATTGCAATCAAGACTGTCTTGTGAGTCTGAGAAAGAGAAAGGGAGTTCTGGTACTGTACTTCTTTCACATTTTGATTCGGGCAAATTATTGTGTCCTTGTTGTGTTACAGATCTACTTGCGATTCTTGGACTATGAGATGCAGAACTCAAATGAATGCAAGAGGAATTTCGTGGCTGTCTATGATGGCAGCAGTTCAGTCGAGGACCTGAAAGCCAAGTTCTGCAGCACGGTGGCCAATGATGTCATGCTGCGCACCGGCCTGGGGGTGATACGCATGTGGGCAGACGAGGGCAGTCGGAACAGCCGATTTCAGATGCTCTTCACATCTTTTCAAGAACGTAAGCTTCTGGGCTGGCTGTCCTTCCCATGTGTGCAGTGATGCAAGTCTCACAGCTGTTAGTGGTGTTTTCTCGGTGCAGTTTGAGTCCAACAGGATGTGCTTGGGTAACTTACTGATATCATGGAAAGTCCCTTTCTTCTTTTGGAATCCAGTGACAGGAGAGAGTGTTACACATGATATTCTGTCTACTTATGTATCAAAACCTTGATTAAGACAATTGCCACTATTTGGCTGGGAAATGGTAGTTCTCTGTATTTGGCTGAACTCCTACAAAGCTTACAGAACTGATACAGCAGCATCTGCTGAAGTTTGAGTGTAAATCTTAAAAATGTGCGTAGAAATATTTGGTAGGTTTTCTTCAGTAAGCTTCTCTTGCAGTCCCATTTATTATTTCAAATATGTTTGTACCTGCAGAGTTAAAGAGAGAGAAGTGCTTGGGAAGAGGGTAAAAATAAAAAGTTTCAGAAAAATATATAAAATGGCACAATGCGTGTGATACCCAGACTTAGGTGCAAAGCATAGCAATTTTAGAAAATTATGTTCTAACAAATAATGAGTCTTACTAATAGATATATATTTGGGATAGTCTTTATAAACCTTGAATAATTCATGTTTAATAAATGAATGCAGATAGAAAATAACCCTGAGAAGTTTACCTTTAACAAATTGGCACCTTGTAATTTGAAGCTTACATTTTCAAATATATCTGAAATCTCAAGGATTTCTCAATTATAGGCACAATAGCCAACCTTTTTTCAACTTATAAATGCTAAATCTATCAGACAGTTCTTTCATATAGTGAATAAGTGGTTCAGTTTGAGAAGTCTAGGATCCCAGAAGTATTGAATGTCATTCATTTCTTTCTAAATCTCGATACCATCGATACCAGTGTGTTAAATAACTTACCCAGTATTATTGCAGACTTAAAAAGCAGATAGCTATCTATTTCTTCATTTCAATAGTTGATCAAAATATTAGAAATAGTCCATCTTTATTTCAGCAAGATACTTTTTTGGGGGGGAAAGAATATCCAAAATTCTTTTTTTTTTTTAAGAAATGCAGGCAATATCGGTCCCTTCCAACTCTAAGATTGATAAAGATCTAGGAGTATTTAAATTTTTTCTTATATGAAAATGGTGAATGATATCAGACTGTGAATATATTGTTAAAAATATTCTTACTTGAGTAAAAGATAAAAGTTTACATGCATATAATCAAATTATTTCCAGAAGTCATTTAAGTGGGTGGAATTTTCAGTGACTAATCCAAAAGACAGAGTACACTTCCTCCATAGGAAGAAAACCCTCTACATTTTATGTTCCTACATAGTGACAGATGATTACTCTCATTTGAATAATGAGTATTACAATGGCATTCTTCGTGATTATCTCATAACTTTATAATAATCTTCAATTGAAACTAATTTAATCATTGCCTTTGTGGTTTTGCTTTGATATTTATCCAATGGAGATGAGCACATATAGAAGAGATTATAACATTTTAAGTATTAAGTGTGACTTGTATTCTTTAAGAAAGATAACTTATTTAACATTTAAATATATTCTGAAGTGAACTGTAAAACTTACTAAACATTGTAACCACATAACCTTTGTTTAATCATCAGAAATATCAAAAGATCACAGTGTCATTAACTAAAAGGTCATTTTGAGAGGTTAATGGTATGCCTAGCTGAAGGCCTCCTGAAGGATTAAAGGTAATGACCTTCAGCGATCTCAGTGGGAGCCAAGGAGAGACAAAGGATGATTGCAAACAGATTTATGGGTATGACTTTAGTGTAAGAGCAAATCCTAGTGAATTTTAAGCAATGTTCACAAGGTTCTTGAGAAAATTATTTCAGCATAAACACTGTCAACTTGGACTTTAAGGGACAGCAAGTACAAAAATGCAGAAAGATTGTCAGAAAACCAAAATCCTAATGGTTTAAAGCAAGTGATAAAACTACTCAGCTGCAAACATATGTTACCTTTCATGAAAGAAAAAGGATGAGTCAGACAACAGAAGCAAGAGCTTGGAGGGAAAAGTCCATAGGTATAGAGGATTAAATCTTAGAACCTGAAATATAATCAAGAAAAATCAAACATTTCCCCCTGCTGGATTTTAAAATTGTTATGGACCAGTGGCTCTCTATTCTCTTTTTTGGTGAGCCAGAATCTTTATACATGCTATCTTATGGCTGTCCCATTGTGTGTTGGGAGTGTTGTGGCAGGTAGCTTGTCTCTTTGGTTTCATGAGTACATACCTAGAGAGGAACTATACCTTTTGGACTGAAGGTCAGGCTTCTTCAAATATCTGCTCTCAAGAGCCTCATTTGTACCCTTAGAGATGACTGAGATGGTGAAAATTTTGACTTTGAGTTGGTGAAATTAAGATGATATTTTGAACTTTGAGTTGATGTTATAATGGAGTGATACTCTTGTGAACCTTGGGAAAAGGTGAATGTATTTTGTACCTGAGAGGGAAATGAAGCGCTGGGGCCAGTAGGTGGCCTAAGATAAGCAGAATTTTGTGATGATGCCAATATTTTCATTTTGGGTTTTCAAGCCTTATATATATATCCATCTCCTTGAGTGCAAGAAAAATCTGTGACTATCATGGGGTGTTACTCCATGAGCATGTTACATTATGTGACCAAAAATTTATTATATAAGTAGGTAAGACCCCTAACCACTTGACTTTGAATTAATTATAAAGGAAACTTTCCTGATTGGTCTACTTATATACAAAAGATATTAGTAATAATTTTTATGCCCCTTTAAAAGGTCTAAACGTCAGGATGGAAGAAGTCAGAACTCTAGGCTGTAGCAAATACTCTTAGCCTTAAAGGATGGCACTACCATGTTATAGATAGAGCCATTTGGCAGTGAATGGTGGAGGACATCCAGGACCTGAGCATGTTCCCCAGTTGGCAGCCAGTAATAAACAGGAATTTCTGTACTACAATGCCGCAGGACTGAATTCTTCAATAACCTGAATGAGGTTGGAAGATAAGAACCCAATCCACAATTCTCATGCTTCAAATAAGAACCTAATCCAAAATTCTTTACCTCTAATGCATCCTTAATTTTAACATTTTGAGACCCTAATGAGAGAACTCACTCAAACCAGACTTCTGACCTACATAACTGAGATAATAAATGAGTGTTGTTTTAAGCCAGTAAGTTCGTAATAATTTGTTAATCAGGAGTAGAAGACTAAAACACGATTGATAATCCAAAATCAATCTATCTATGTTGCTTAGTATATTACTTAAATATATAAAATACTACATTATTATTTTTTATGTATTTTTATTCCTAAATTTGATAGTTTAAGAGATATAAAAAAAATATAACTGTAGGCAGTGTAAGAAAAATATTCATCCCAACATCAGCTTAACCTTGAAGTTGGGTATCTATGTATATAAAGAGCCAGGATCATATGGATGACCAGATGGATGACTGAACATTGGAAGTCAGTCCTGCAGTCAGTGCTGGGTCACACTGACCCAGCACTGACTGCTGAGGGGGGCTGCAGATCAGGCCAGGAGAGAGGCCTAGAGAGAGAAGCAGGGTCTGATCCACAGCCTCTGATCAGCTGATGATCAGCCCTTGATCAGCCCTTGCCTCTTTTTCTCTCCAAGCCTCAACAGTGGCCATGGGGGCTGCTAATCAGCCCCACCTCTCTGATCAGGCCCAGAGATAGGCCTGGAGATGCTAACTGGAATAGAAACCAACCAATCAGAACCAAATCTGTGTGAACTGTGAGAAGCCAATGGCTGCCTAAGAGGCAGAGCTCTTGACACTGACTGGCATAGAAACTGTCCACTCAGAACCTAATCTGGGTGAATTGCAAAGGCGGAACCTAAGGTGGGGGCTGAGGAGGTGTTTTAAGGACAACAGCTGTTTGGTGTAAGGTGTAAGAAAGCGGTTCAATTTTTTAATGACTGGTTTGGCAGTATAGTGCATATGGCTGGCTATCAGTTCAGGTATAGGGATTATGTATTTGTGTCTACCAAGAGCATCTCCTCCTACTGAAGAAGGCTCCCCACCCCCATTTAAGCAATCCTATCAATCCTATCCTATCTAATATATCTATACTAATAAAAGGGTAATGTGCTAATTAGACCGGGTTTTCTAGCATCTTCTGGACATCTGACTTCCTTTTGAACAAAATCATGGTGGTGGGGGCAGAGGCGGAGGCAGTTAGGGGTGATCAGGCCAGCAGGGGAGGACAGTTGGGGGTGAGATCAGGCAGGCAGGCAGGCAGGTGAGCAGTTAGGAACCAATGGTCCCACAGGGATCAGGCCTAAACTGGCAGTTGGACATCCCCCAAGGGGTCCCCAATTGGAGAGGGTGCAGGCTGGGCTGAGGGAACCCCATGTGCATGAATTTCATGCACCAGACCACTAGTCTTCTATAGTTTTATTAACCTAATCATCAGTAAGTTTTTATTTTTATAGTATTTATATTACTCAATCCATTCATTTGTCCCTTCACTAAACATGCAAGCACCCAGGCACTGATGGCAACTAGATTGATAAGATGCTTGTTTCCTTTGAGGTGCTAGCACACTTATTCAAATTAAATTCAAGGGTGTAACTTACTTCAGAAAATGTTCAGTTATAGCTGGTACTCTGCTCCACACTCCCACCACACACTTCCTTATTTACTTTAATAAGTTATCTGCTCTAAAGCATATTCTAAAAAGTCTAATTTTCTCCTTATAGCGATTTTTCTCCATCATTTTTTTAAGTTGGATCTCTACTCTTCTGTGAGGTGATTGATTATTATTTCATAGCTCAGTGTTATTATCTTTTCTTGTCTGGAACATTATTAAACCTGCCATCTGCCTCTTGTGCATATAATTTGCATTCTACACTGGATAAAGAAAAATCCTAATTTTTTTATACACAAATAAAATAGTCATATCTCCTCAATTGACTAATTTGATGGGTCCTAAATGGAAAAAAGTATAGAGATTATAATTCAATAATTAATGTAAAAGTACACAGAGTTCAGTAACACTGTGGATATATTCCCAAAAATATTAATTATACTCAACTTGCAACCATATTTAATTTTCCCACTCGAAAAAGCAAGACCAAACATATTTACATATTTGGGGTGAATTGTAATTTCAAAAGTTATTGTCTTCACTATGTACTTCACCAAAGAAAGAAAAATATTACACAGTAGAGAAAGCAATGTTATCAATTATAACATAGACTAAAATATAAATTGATGTTTTATTGATATAGATCTTCAGCCTCACCATTATGAGTTTTTATATTTTAAAAGTATTAAAACCACTGTATTAATATTAAAATACCTATTTATATATGTCATATAGCCTTATAAGTCACAGATGGCATAGATTTCAATATCAACAATATATAAAATATGCTGGAAAAATTGTAGATTGTGCCATATTTTGGTACATCTTTCTAAAATAGGTATAGAACAGTGTGGATAAAGGAAAATATCACTATACACAAATCTAAAAATTTTTAAATATGCATTTATATATAAACATAGGTAAAACAAAAAAGGGAAACACCTCTAGTGGCAGCATAAAGGAGAGACAGTGAGTAAATATTGTTATGATTTCAAGAATAAAGTTTATATAAGACAATAGGAAAATGTTCTATAGGCATACCAATAGAAAATTGGGCAAATGAAGTGAAAAAAATATATAGAAGCATAAATGGCTCTTGGTAAAGGAAACAAAGAATGTTACATATTGGTAAACAAGGATATATAAATCAAATAGGATTGAGATATCATTTTCTTCCATCAAAAGGTTTAAAAAATAGCACTAATGAATACCTGCTTTTGGAGTTGATGTGGTGAAATAAAGAAATATTATAGGCTAGCAGGAAAGTAAAAGTTTTCAAAAGGGCAATTTAGCCCTATATGTCAAAATTCTAAACTAGGTAAAAAATTATAGATATAGATATAGACATAGATGTAGATGTAGATGAAGACATAGACATAGATATGGATAGAGATGGCCCATCTGTTGATCTAAAAAAAAATTAACCTTAAGAATATACACTAGTGGTGAGTGTTTAAAATCATTTAAAGTTGGCAGTTGTTTGAATGGCTTGGTTAAATCGTTCTTGAAACATGTATATACAGTTTAACTATTAAGATAATGGGGTAGATTGATACTTTGTGACCTTGAACTATTTTTTATTGAATTTCTTAGAAAATTGTGCAGAATTGTCATTGAAATTTTGAGATCAACATTGTTTTAAGTAAAGCAGGGATCTACCAGGAAACCTGTGAACATGAATGAAGGCAGCTCATTCCTTATAATTTTGGGTGGGGTTTTAGGATATCATATACATTCATTTCTTTGATTTTTGGCTATATAGCCACTGTTCTTTCCTACTGTTTCTGAAAATAAGCACTATACATTTCTCATATGGATAATCCAAATGTTAGATGGGGACAGTTACTCTAAACGGTCAACCTTTGAACTTGCAGAATCACAACCCTGAGAGTGGTCCATTTATGTGTGGCTCTAATAGTTATTTCTTACAAGCCCTCCTTTTGGGAGTTGGCACATTCAATGATGAAATGAAATATAGCACCTTTAATAGGACTGTGTGTCTAAACTAAAGGCTTTCTTAGATGTGTGTTCATCAGTCGTGGAAACAAAGCCTAGGCCACAGGTCCAAGTTCCAATAATAATCAAGGTCTAGAACCCAAAGAGATACATCATCCTCCTTATTGAGAGTCTAGTCACGTTTCATTGCATACAATGAATAAATTGTGTAGCTGACCCAAGGTAGACATAATCATAGAATAAAGTGTGCAATAATTCCTTGCACTTCAAGTAGTAATGGTTAAATCATGAGGTGGTTCATGCCCTCTGTCAGGAAGGGAATGTTCTCTATCCATGGAACATAATATTCACATGAAAGTGTTTCTCTTTTCTTAATATGATATAGAGTAGGAATATGCAATTTTAGCAGAAATATTTGGAGAGTTCCAATGTGATGGCTATTAATTTGAAATTTTTGAATAGAATTTATTGTATTAAAAAAAGGAGATGGAAGTATATCTTCCTCAATAATGCTGGATATTTTGACTGATAACCAAGTCACATCAGAACATAGAATTTTAGAGGCAGGTATTGATTTTTTTTTAAAATATGAAGATGATAAAGGAGATGAAGTGAAAATGCACAAATCTATTTCTGGCCTCAAATCTGGTCATCATTTCTCAAGTAAAATGGCATTTCTTTTGATTGAATAGCCCAGGGCCATTTTAACTTTAAAGTAGATGGCAGGGACTTTTTTTCCATTTATTTTGGGAAGAACAAGGAAAAACTTTTATTTTGAGGTTATTTCTGTTGGCCAAATATGTATTTTCTACATTTGTTTTTTTTTTCTATAATTAGAACTCTACTATTGAAATGATACTTAGCAGCAAGCTTTACAGACTTACAATAATGTTAAGCTTTCTTCTCATCTCTGAAGCAACAAAAATGATGGGCTCTAGAGAAACAAGAATATCAGAAAGTTTTAATAAATCAAAGACTTAAAAGCTGATCAGAGTTGAATTTAAGAAATGAAGCAAGGGCATGTGCCTGTTCTCCTGGGCTACCTTTTCATGCAGTGTTGTGACCATTTCATTCTGATTTAAGATCAGGGAAGTAAAGAGTAAAAAGAGTATATGGAAAGATCACATATATGTGTGAGTGTATATGTGCATGCATGAGTGTGTATTTACACATGTGCACATGTATGTGAGTGTGCATGAGTGTGTGTTTGCATGTGAGGCTGTTCATACACAGCCCAAGACAGAGGGAGATTGTGAACTTTTGACAAACCTCAAATTAAAGATGTTGAAAGAGAAGGTTTTGAGGAAAACAAGAAACAAGGAGAATATATATGGATAGGAGATTTGGGATGGTGGCTGGGGTACTTTCGGGGAAGCACCTGACCTTAAGTCCTAAGTTTTTGCTTAAATAATGACATTATGTTTAAAGAAAAATAGGATCAAGCATCACTTTTATTTCCAAATTTTTGTGATGAAACCTGACTTTGAACTAATCTACCAATAAAGTTTTATTAACCATAAAACAGAGGTTTTCCAAAGATCAATATTTCAGAGAGAAATCTACCACCTTTATTTCCATTTTGTTTACTATTTCCTGAATAGTACTTAATGAATTTCTGAGTTTAAAATTCAATAGAGAGAGAGAAAAATAACTCTAATAGTTAGAATGAACATTAATGCTCTTAGCATTGTAAAAAGCATTTGAATTACACAATTGGAACAACATTTATAAACACCTGACACAATACTGAAAACTGATGACACATTATGATTAATGTAATAGCGTGTTATATTATTCTTCATTAAATTTTTAAATAAAACATCCTTTTTGTTGTGTTGTGACTGCCTTTTTATCTTGTGCTCCTTTACGTAATTCAGATATGCTCAGAACTCTTTTGTTTTATTCCTTCTAAAGTTTTTACTTTTTAAGAATCGGGAATAAATAGATATAAACATTGTTTGCCCCAGATGCATTCCTAGTTTAAGCATCATGATGGATTGAGACACAATTTTACCAAAATGTGGTGCATACTGCCACCTCGTGATAAGAATGGGAACATCTGAGGATTTAAAAATCTTGGCCAAAACGGTTTGGCTCAGTGAATAGAGAGTAGGCCTGTGGACTGAAAGGTTCAGGTTCGATTCCGGTCAAGGGCATGTATCTTGGTTGCGGGCACATCCCCAGTGGGGGACGTGCAGGAGGCGGCTGATCGATGTCTCTCTCTCATCGATGTTTCTAACTCTCTATCCCTCTCCTTTCCTCTCTGTAAAAAATCAATAAGATATATTAAAAAAATATTCATGGACTCTGCCTGAGTTACTCTGAATTTTGAGTATTGCTTCCTTAGCTGCCATTTTATTACAAGTAAACATAAACTTCAAGTTTCTTCCAGATAAAGTTAGGAAATAAATACATTGCTGTTTTTAAGAGGCAATATATATTGATATATGCATACTGAATTTCTAAGTAGAATTCATCCTCTGCAAAATGATAAAATGCATACTTTCTCTGCAATAATAAGAGAACAAAGAAATGATACTGAGGTTCAGGTTCTAAGAATTTCATAATTTGTGTTGCATTTGAAAACTGGCACTAAAGGTTAGTTCTCCACCTGCAAATACAGCTGTCAGAGGAATCAGCTCTCTGGGATATTCAGGTGTGTAGCCTAGACAGCGCTAAACTCTTCTCAGTAATATTTATCAATTAATATTATCTGTTGAGTATTTACTACATACCTAAAATATGGCAAGCAATGTAAGAGATTTTTAAAATATAAATTATTTTTTAAATTTAAATTCTTTATTGTATAACATATTACATGAGTTTCCTTTTCCCCCCATTGAACTCTCCCAAGTAGCTCCCACCCGCAGCATATGCCCTCACTCCCTACTGTCTGTGTCTATTGGTTATGCTCATATGAATGCATACAAGTTCTTTGGTTGATCTCTTACCCCTTTACCCCCTGCCTTTCTTTCCTCATAGGTTGAACAGTCTGTTTGATGATGCTTCTATGTCTCTGGTTCAATTTCTGTTCATCAGTTTATGTTGTCCATTCTATTCTACATGTGAGTGAGATCATGTGATCTTTATTTTTCTCTCACTGGCTTATTTCTCTTAGCATAATGCTCTCTTGTTCCATCCATACTGTTGCAAATGGTAAGAATTCCTTCTTTTTTTTTTACAGCAGCGTAGTATTCCATTGTATAGATGTACAGTACCACAGTTTTCTGATCCACTCATCTGCTGATGGGCACTTAGGCTGTTTCCTAATCTTAGCTATGATAAATTGTGCTGCTCTGAACATAGGGGTGCATAAAGGTCTAATTGGCATTTATATTTTCTTGGGATATATTCCTAGAAGTGGGATTACTGGGTCAAATGAGAGTTCCATTTTTAGTTTTTTGAGGAACACTATACTGTTTTTCACAGTGGCTGCACCAGTTTGCATTTACACCAGAGTGCACAAGGTTTCCTTTTTCTTCACATCCTCGCCAGCACTTGTCGTTTGATGATTTGTTGATGATAGTCATTCTGACAGGTGTGAGATAGTACCTCATTGTCGCTTTGATTTACATCTCTCAGATGATTAATGACTTTGAGCATGTTTTCATATGCTGTATGTCTTTTTTTGAAAGTGTCTATTTAGGTCATTTGCCCATTTGATTGGATTATTTATCTTCCTTTTAAATTATGCCCTTACCCAAAAAGAACTTGTGGGAAAGATGATAAGCATATACTAAGTGTTGAACTTTTTAAAAACTATAACAGGATTTAGGAAAAAGATAACTGCAGTTCTGGTATAGAACTCGGTTTTGGATAGCCAAGTGGAGAAGGGGATTCCAGGGCAGACAGAGGAAGAGAATGGCATGTGATCATTGCTCTAGAGATACCAGGAGTGTGCTGGTGGCTGTGGGAAGTGATGAGACTGATAGAGTGTATATGACATCCTCAGAAGACCAATGAGAACATAACTTGATTTGGGAGGCAGAAAGGTGACATTTTATTTTTTAGCAAGAGATAGAAATGAGATGCTCATAATCGACTGCATATCTGGTTTTATATGAGAAAAATATTCAGAAAAACAAGATGGAGAAAATTCAGATTCCAATTGATTTTATTTCTGGTGTCTATGAAACAAAATTGGTTTTTGTTCTAGTAGCGTAAGTTGTTATACATTTGTTTCTTAGCCTTTGCAAGATTTTCTTGTTGTATTGTTTGCATAGCAAGTCTATGTATAATAGCAAACAAAGGTAGGGGGAAAAGGTGAGATAGTACCTGGAATGATATTAATTTTCAAGAGCAAGTATGATTCCAGTTCACTGGCACATTTGCATAATTATTTGATATAAAGAAGTGGGTCCTAATGTAATTTATTGAGAGTCCTGGCTTACCTGTTACTTTCCAGTTTAACCCCTAAAATGTAACAACTGATACTGGGACACTGATTGGGAGTTTATATGACATTTTCACTGCTATAAAACAGCAGAATATGGAACAAGATTACACTTGGAGAACTTGGAATTCAAATCTCAGTGCTCTTACAAACACACTATTGTATTTCACTCAATTATAGAATGCAGTCATTTATATATATTAATTTTTATAAATCCATCCTACTTAATAGTAATTATAATAAGTTTTCCAACTTATTCTAGAAGGTCAATAAATATATATGCTCTTCTAAAGGTATTCTTTACTTGGATTTTCAAAACTATTGCAATGGATGTCTTGCACATTTTCACTAAATCATTTTGCAGTCACTCCAATCAATTCACAGAAAACTCCTTTTTGTTCTTGTACACATTTTGACAATACTCATTATCTGCTAAACCGACCATATCAGTTCTGCAACAGCCATTATTGTGGACCACAGATATTCAATTTTAGCTTCTTATGAAAAAGCAGATTTTTTGCCATAATATATGAGGTCATTAATTTTACTATATGATGCTTAACAAACCACTGGCCCAATAAAATTTTAAGCAGAATATTTTTCTAAATGACTACTGAACATTCTCTACACTTTAATCCTTTTTTTTATTTTTCTTTTTTTTTAATGACTGTTACATATCTTTACTCTTTAACCAAGTCAAACAAAGCAGAAGGAAGAAGAAACTCTGTTCTGAGAAGCAGCTGGGGTTAAGGGCTGGGAATGAGGTTGTAGAAAGGTGTGGCTGGCCAGGATTCACTTTGCTGCAGTAGGCTAGATCTACTGATTTGATTTTCAAGACTTGACTTTTTTTTTTTTTTAAGAATTCTTCTAAGCATATTAAAATACACTAAATTTGCCATATGCAAGTATTTTCTGGGCCTTTTTGATTAATATAGCTAATACAGTTGACCCTTGAACAATGTGGGGTTATTACTAACCCCCAACTCTCCCACATTTTACTCCCCAAAAACTTAATTGCTGTTGACTAGGAACTTTATCAACAACATAAACAGTGATTAACACATATTTTGTATATGTGCTATATACTGAATTCTTTTAATAAAATAATCTAGAGAAGATAAAACATTATTAAGAAAATCATAAGGAAGAGAAAATACATTCACAGTATTTATTGAAAAAAAAGATTTCATGTATACATGAATTTGTGCCTTTCAAACCTATGTGCTCAAAGGTCAATGTTCATTGAAAAATGGTAACTTTCTAAAATATCTGCAATATATAGTTTGAAGGTGAAAAATTCATTATAATATGACTGCAGTATTTAGATAATATTGATCATTAATAACCCTTTGCTGATTGATTTCCACTGTAAATTACATGTAGTACTGAATATGTGTTGTATCTAGTATTTCTAGAATGTCTGTTCTTACAAAGGTCACAGGAACTATTACTGGAAAAGATAAACACTTAAATTATACTATATGAGGTATGTGGAATAATTATAAAGGTAAAAACAAGAATTAGCATAAAGCACTGTCTATATACCATGATTCCCAAAGCACTATTATCCTAGAAACTCAGTCGTCTAAATATTCTTTAACTATGATAATGAAAGAAATGCATTTTCCTAATATTGAAGTCATGTCTAACATTTTTCTTTGCTATATTAAAATCTTCACTGTTTATCATATTTATGTGGCTAAATTTCCCATATTTATGTAGATCTTAGAGCTACCTCCAGCACCCTGACTGTGCATTGTAATTTGGGAATCATGGACCATGATACCTAAGGTTACCAGAATGTGTGAAATTCATGCAAAGTAGGCTAATTTTACCACCATATATCTGCTAAAAGTCAATGGGAATAATATATCCTTTTCTTATATTGTTTTGGATGAATTTTCCCCTGTTTTGAATTTCCATGATACTCACATTTTCATATGCTTAAACAGTATTATAGGGTTTTGTTTAGTATGTAACTTTCTCATTAGTATTTTGTAAGCATATACTTTTCAAACTTATTTCAGAATTTCCATTGAGTCTTTTTGCTCAGTATAGTTAAGCTTACATAAACATAATGTAAAGTATAACTTAGCCTCTTTGGTTTTGCTAAATGAGTGCACCAAGTTAAAAAAAAAAAAAACCTGTATGGATAATGGACTTCATTTTTATGATGGAAAATCTCCATGCCTGTTTTATAAGCTGGGCACCTCTTGAGGGACACCAGTTCTGTTAGTAACTCAATAAATAATTACCATTGTGGCAACACTTCTAAAAATGTGATATCAGATCCTTTATCTCAATTTGAGGGTGAATCATCACTGTTATCTTTTTGCTTTTAGATTTGCAATTTGAATGATTTACTACTGAGCATCAGTGATATTTCTTCATTGCTCTCTTCTTGCTTTCAGCTCCCTGCGAAGGCAACATGTTCTTCTGCCACAGTAACATGTGTATCAACAACACTCTGGTGTGCAATGGGCTCCAGAACTGTGTGTATCCTTGGGATGAAAACCACTGCAAAGGTAATGATTTGCAGAACCCCCTACCGCCCCCCCCCATCTAGAGTGGGAAGGACACAATGCCAATGTTCTATGTATCAGACCATGGTAAAGACAGTGTAGAGAGGCTTTAATGAACTTTGGGTGTCTCATAATCCATTGGAAAGTCTTGTTCTTGGCCATTTCAGGTGCTGGCACCAGAAGTTTTATTAACGCACAGTTGACTCTCTATAGTCCTTGAACACTCATGAAAGTATCTTCATATGAGAGCCTGCAAGGACATGGAAAGGCACTTGGAGCTGAGATGCAGTGTGGGGTTTCCTATCAAATCCAGTGCCCTTCATTGGGTTACATTGTCATTATCCAGTTTGTCTTCATTGAGTACAGCACACATACTCTAGAGATAAAGCTTATTTAAGGCATGCTTGAGTGTTCAGTTATTTCCAGCCACTTGAACTCAACTCTACTACCTAAATGCTTTTCTTCCATCACAATGGAAGTAGCTCCCATCCCCTGCTCCTTGTTCTGGCTGATGCACAAAGGCCTGTTTCTGTTGACAGCATTCCCAATCCTAGCTTGGTTATAAATGTTGCGTGTTTCAGTGAAGTTGAAAGTGCCAAACATCTTTTGTTCAGATTCAGTAAGAACCAATTTGCAAAGGACAAGGAGGCAGACAACTCTTTCTTACTCAAAGTCCAGTATCATCTACTAAACACCTTCTCTGGGTAAAAGCAGAGAGGTAAACACAGCATCTGTGGTTCCTGCGGTCAATAAAGAAGGCAGACCCGTCATCAAATATCTGAAGGTAGATGTGGCGATGATCAGTTTTGTGTCTCAGGAACCATTTTGGAATTAATAGGAAATTAAATATTGTGTGAAGACTCTTAATACTGCCCTAGTTATTTCCATTGTTTTTGAGGTTTCCATTGGCTTGGGCACCTCCACACTCTGATCCAAATAGAATAAGTTTTCAGGGGAAGCTGTGGTCTGTCTGTTCTTGTGGTTTGACTCTATTCATGGGCAAAACTTCTGTGCTATGGCTCAGGATGAAGGGGCAGGGACAGTGGCCAGCTGTTTAAAGTAACATCCCTTTATGAACAGGGCCCTGGTCTTCTCCCCTGACCCCTCCAGATGGTTTCATTTGTGAGTGAATGGAGGCCTGGCCTCCTCACCCTCTGCACTTGGGTCTGAGCCTCAGTGCTACCAGTGGGCCTGGGAGGAGGAAAGGAGCCCCAGACACTAGGACCACCTCAGCCTGAGGTGGAGCATCTGCAACAGCGATGGGGGTGAGAAATGCTGGTGTCTTGCCCTCCTGGGGAGGTGCTGTGATTCCATTCTGGGAGCTGCGGGGAGAGGAAACCTGTGTTGTCTGAGGTTTTCCCAGCAGAGTTTTGCTCATGATGACCCAGGGGTTGTGGAAGCTTCCATGCCATAGACCTTCACTGGCCTTAAAGAAATTGAGGAGATTCAAAAAAATAAATATACCTCCATTCACCATTAGGACAAGTTCCCAGACAATAACTTGTTTGGATTTTAAAAATAAATTTTATCAATGAAGGTTGTTTCATTGGGGAAATGGCCTACAGATCCCTCCATACCGCCATCCCAGAAACATCTTTCTTGAAGTTTAATTACTTTTCAGGTTCAGAATATTGTTGCTGCTTTGACTTCAGTTATCCAATCAGGAATTAGCTCACACAAATACAAGTGTAGTCATGTTCCTAGTGGTTGAATTTGGGGGCTTTCTTACATCTTTGAGGGGGAAAAATGTACTACTTTAAAATTAAGATCTCATTCCCAATAGTCACTCAAATGGTCTTCTATGACCTTCTCCAAATATAAATTTACAATAAGGCAGGGATGTTGGCCATGTCTGAGACTAGAAGATATGATCCTTGTAAAAAGTGAGCATTTCAGTTTATTTATAAACTGGAAGCCCAGCGCATGAAATTCGTGCATGGGAGAGTGTCCCTAAGCCCAGCCTGCACCCTTTCCAATCTAGGACCCCTCGAGGGATGTCTGACTGTCCATGTAGGCCCGATCCCACTCAGTAGGACATCCCTATCACAATTCAAGACTGCTGACTACCAACCACTCACCTGCCTGCTTGCCTGATTGCCCCTAATCACTTCTGCCTGCCAGCCTGATCACTCCCTATCCACTCCCTAAAAGCCTGATCAACATCTAACTGCTCCCTAGCCAGCTCGATTGCCCCTAATTGACCTCCCCTAATGGCCTTGTTGCCCCACACTGTCCTGCCTTTTAGGCCTGGTCACCCCTGTCCTGCCCTGCAGACATGATTTCCCCCAACTGCCCTCCCCTGCAGGCCTGAATTCCTTCCCCCCAACTGCCCTTCTCTGCAGGCCTAGTCATCCCTAACTGCCCTCCCCTGCTGGCATGGTTGCTCCCAACTGCTCTTCCCTGCAGGCCTGGTTCTCCCCCCTACCCCCCATGGCAGCTCCCCCTGCAGGACTGGTCATCCACAACTGCCCTCCCCTACAGGCCTGGTCGCCCTCAACTGCCCTCTCCTGCAGGCCTGGTCTCCCCCAACTGCCCTCCTCTGCCAGCCTGGTCACCCCCAAATTCCCTCCACTACAGGCCTGTTTGCTTCCAACCGCCCTCCCCTGCTGGCCTGGTCACCCTTAAATGCTCTCCCCTGCTGGCCTGGTTGCCCCAAACTGCTCTTCACTGCCAGCCTGATCACCCCTAACTGTCCTCCCCTGCAGGCCTGGTTGCCCCCAACTGCCCTCCCCTGTAGGCCTGGTCATCCCTAACTGTCCTTTCCTGCAGACCTGGTCACCCCCAACTGCCCTCCCCTGCAGGCCTGGGTCCCCCACAATTGCCCTCCCCTGCTGGCCATCTTGTGTCCACATGGGTTGCCATCTTTGACTCAATGGGGGAGGCCATCTTGTGTGTTGGAGTGATAGTCTATTTGCATATTACTCTTTTATTAGATAGGATATCACTTTGTGTTACTATTAAACATTTTTAGTTTTTAAAACTCCATGCTCAGCCCAGTTCATCCTAAAGTTGTCCAGAGATGCTGTGACTGTCATGTTTATACCTGGTGGGCTGTGCCTGGCTTTATTTTACACTCTTCTCAACCCACAGAAAAGAGGAAGGCCGGCCTGCTGGACCAGCTGACCAACACCAGTGGGACTGTCATCGGGGTGACTTCCTGCATTGTCATCATCCTCATTATCATTTCCGTCATCGTGCAGATCAAACAGCCTCGTAAAAAATATGTCCAGAGGAAGTCAGACTTTGACCAGACCGTTTTCCAGGAGGTGTTTGAGCCCCCTCACTATGAGTTATGCACTCTCAGGGGGACGGGGGCCACAGCCGACTTTGTCGACATGGGCGATGACTTTGACACCTACCATAAACTGCGGAGATCCTCTTCCAAGTGCATCCATGACCATCACTGTGGATCCCAGCTGTCCAGCGCGAAAGGCAGCCGCAGCAACCTCAGCACAAGAGACGCGTCCGTTTTGACGGAGATGCCGCCCCAGCCCATCAAACCCCTCGTCCCACCCACAAACAGGAGAAACATCCTGGTCATGAAACACAACTACTCACAAGATGCTGCAGACGCTTGCGACATCGACGAGATCGAGGAGGTGCCAACCACGAGCCACAGGCTGTCCCGACACGAGAAAGCCGTCCAGCGGTCAGTATCAGTAGATATTTTATGACAGCTCTAACCTGAGGACTGCAATGCTTCCAGACTATTGAGTTCTGCTTTGTCTTCATTTTTCTTTTTAATTTTTTTAATATAATATACTTTTATTGATTTCAGGGAGGAAGGGAGAGGGAGATAAAAACATCAATGATGAGAGAGAGTCCCTGATGGGCTGCCTCCTGCACACTCCTACTGGGGTGGAGCCCACAATGCAGGCATGTGCCCTGACCAAGAATCAAACTGTAACCTCCTGGTTCATCGGTACATGCTCAGCCACTGAGCCCACCCATGGGGCTGTCTTCATTCTTCAGTTTTCTTTTTAATCAATGATTTAAACCAAGGTCTCCATGTTTTCCTCTTTTTCCTTTTCAGTGCCATCCAGACTTTTCCAACCCCCACCCCCCATATGTGTACCTGTGCTTGTGAGCACATACTGAACAAAGATATTTCACTTATTTCTACACATATATAGCATTTACTTATACAAAAATTAGGCTTTAATTTATATTACAAATTTACATTGCTAATTTGCTTCCACATTGTCCCAATCAATATTTATATTTTTAATATATGAAATGATATTTGGAAATAATTTCCTTACCGAGATGATTAGCCCAACTTGTTGAATAATTTTAATATAGAAATAGCACATATTTTTCAATATAATGTATTATATTTTTGGTTTGAAAATGAACATACTTTTTTCCACATATTACATAATATTAACATTAAAATTGCATAGAAAAACATGGCATGCTAAAATACTAATCTTTATATTTAAATGTAGCAAAGATTAGTAGAAACATTTGATTCATTTTTATTTTAATGCAAAGGCAATGTGATCTGTATTGTACCATTAGCCCTAATATTTACAAAAATTTGGGGGAAGAAAAATTTAAATTTAGGGAAACATATTTTAAATCCCAACTCTCACCTACTTCTGGTTTGTTTGTTTGCATGTTTACTAGCATTTGGTTTGTTTTATAAATTTATATTCTTTCTCAATTCACCATACAGTTTCAAATATTTTAGTTGATTTAATATTTTTGCATGCTGATAGAAAAAATCTATTTTTATAGTTTTATGAATTTTTATGAATGTTTTTAAGTAAATATTTGTATGTGCATTTATTTTTTGTGCAAATATTACTTTGTTGAATGAAACAGCCGTAACATTCCAGGTTCTGCCTCATTGGGTCTCTAAGCAAACACGAATCTGAATACAACACCACTAGGGTCTAAAAAGAAAATTCAAGGTAAGCAAATGCCCTTGGTACCTTCTCCTTGTTCAGTGTATTCTGTTTTTGTTTTGTTTTGTTGCACCTGTCTTGCCGTTCTTTAGAGAACGGGCTATTTATTAATTATTTCTTTAAATACGTGTTTCATAACATTTCATAGAATGAATTCAATGCTGATGGAAGGATAGTTCTTATTACCTGTATCTTTAAAATAAATATTCATATTCTTACCATCAAGCATTGTATTGCAATGTTATTGAAAAGGATGCTTAATTCAGATAAATTTTTACATGTTTTAAGGTAGATATAAAAATTAGTGACCTCTTTAAAGAAATACTAGAAGAAACCCATGATTTTCATAATTAAAAATTGAATATTGTCTCAATATGTTGATATTGACACAATAATTTGGCAATTACTCCAAATTCATACACTAAGAATTTTGTGGTTCTCAGACAATTTGTGCACTCTTATTTTTGCATGAATATGTAGCTTATGTCATGAAAACTAAATGCAAGTTATGTTCAATGCTTGACAATGTAAAATGTTTCATAAATACCAGCTGTCTTTGTGTGCCTCTTATTTGTCATTGAGTATCAGAATGGCTTTACTTGTATCACATGATAGTTTATATCTATATTAGCCTAATTTGTTTCCAATAAAATTTGTTGGACAGCTAATCGCTTAAAAACTCTTCAGACCTACCAACTATTCCTAAAATAGATGAATGCAATTCCATGCTCTTGAGTCTAGATGACCTTGATAAATTGGTGTATAGTATTTGTGTGTATTTTTCACTGGGAGAAATTGTTTTAACTGTGTTTCATTTTCAGAGAAGAACTATTTATACAAACATGGGCACTGTGCAAAGAAAATTCTATAGTGAATTGTGAAAAGTGGACATATTTCTAAATCCATTCCACTGCCTTTACCCAAACTTAAGAATTACAGACATTTGTTATTTCTTCGGCAAGACATCCCCGCTGCACAATGATGTGTTCATTTCGTAATTTGGTTGCTGGCCACCAAGTGCTCCTTAGTATTTAAATACATTTTGAGATTTACTGGAAACTTGAAGAAGAAATTAGTTCCTGATTCAGACTATTCATTTTTACTTTCACTTCCACTTTGTTTCTATGTTGTTTCATGTCTCTTATATAATTGTATATTGTGTGATATGTGAAAAAAATACGATTTGGGATGAACTTGGTGTTACATGTACGTTGTTTTTATTACATAGACTGCTTGAGAATAGTCGTCCTGAGTGAGTCTGAACATGCGACAGTGAAAATGTGGACCATGGGAACAGCAGCCAGAGGTTTTCTGGACTGAGGATACATGTCTATTGTATTAGGATTAAAAGCATCCAGAAATAATGAGTAAAATGACCAGAGGGCAATAAGAAAAGTCTCATTCTTTGGTCTTTCTTTTGTACCCTGGATTTCCTTATTTTGTTTATTTTATATAAAAGGAAAATACCCAGTTTTAGAAATAGTTTTTGAAATCGGCATTTTACCATTTATTATACCCTTCAGTAGCAATGTTTTTTGCTTCAGCACTTATCAATATGACTGAATTGACAGACAGTTTGAGAAAACCCCTGCATGTCAGTTCTGGATATTTCGGTTGGAACACTACGCTCTCTCCGAGACACATTGTAAAAAGCATGCGTTCGCCAACCCTGCTGTCTCTCCGCCATGTCTTTGTATCATCTGCTTGCTCCTTGTAACTTTTTTATATAAAGATATATAAAAATGTACAATAATTTCCTAATTTGAGTTAAGAGAAATGTTTTCTTCCATTGGAGTGAAAAAGTTGACTTACACACTTTATATCAATTCTTTCCTCACTGTAGGCGTCAGGATGCCCTTTAGCATTGAGGCTTATCTCCACAATTTTATGGATTGCATTCTTGTTTTAGAATAGGAAAAAGTCTTTTATAAATGCTTTCATGTCACCAGCCATTTTAGGGCCCAAATTACACCATTTTGAGTTGTTCTTATACTGAGGCACACATATGATATCTGAAGTCTTAATTAATTAAGATGTGTTTAAATATAAGTAAAGTAAAATCATGTAATATATTTAATTGCTGTTGAATGATATACACACTCTATCAAATTTGATTCAATTATTGGGTACTTTTTAAAGATTGAGTGTGTATTCCTAGAAAATAAGTTTTTAAAAAAATGTTATTATAAATCGGCTTGCAAACATTTTCAAAATTGCAAAATTCTTTAGAATTCTGTCCTTTAAATAGCAAAAGAGTCTGGTGTATTACAATTCACACCTTATAAATCAAGCTGACTTCACAAACCCAATAGATTAATTAGTCACATACATCCCCATCAAAAATTCAATTTTATATATGTAACACAAAAAATGGGGGAGGGAGGGATTTTAGTGATATAAAAAATAAACAATTATCATAACTCTGAATAGTCTATATTTTTAAAAAATGTCAATTTCCAGAAATAGTCACTCCCATGAATGTGATTAGTTGGTGAATAGAAAAAATTATATTGATATCAATAAAGATATGTTTTTATTTTGCTACATATTTTTGTACACATTGCTTATGTTAAAATTTAGCCTTTTTTGATTGACTTGACTGGTTTATTTATTAGCATGGCTATATTTATGCCCTTGCAAGTTTAATGCATCTAGATATTATTTTTGGAAGTTATTAGCCATATTTTATATTACTTTATTTAGACATCATCATAGGACACTTTATGCTCTGAATGAATCAGAAAAGTATAACCTACTTGCCAAGGCCCTTTAGAACAGCAAACGGGCAGGAAAACAAATTAGATGAACCCTTTGCAATCATCTGTCCATAGCCATCCAAAGGTCTTCCTCTTCTACAGTTCTTTCTAAACATACAGAAGTCTTCTGGTTTGCTAGTTCAACACATAAAATACATATGCACCAGAAATTCACTAATGGAGACTTAAAACAAACATCCAACGACACCAACTATAATAATAACACTGGATTGCATGTATTTATTTAATACACAAAGCTTCATGGGAAAACAAATGAAGAATAGGCACCTGTAGGGGTAATACTAAAAGATTCTTATCAGTGAGCATTGACTAATCAGAAAGGATAATAGAGTAATGTTGAGGCAGAGTCTTGGAAGCAGCTGTTGTCCTTAGCCATCACTCTCCATGCTGGATCTTGTGCGTGGACGGCTCCATGATATCTTGGAGATGTTCTTTGGATGCCCCAGAAACAGGCTATTTAAAGACCAGTATTGAAATATATCCATATGTCAAAAACTCTAATTTAGTGACGATATCAGGCAAGGTCACCTGAATACCAGCTTGTGGTTTACACTCAATTAGGCAGACTCAAGTAGGTAAGCAAGGAGTGGTTATAAGACTTCTGAAATGTTTCAAGTCATTTTATTTTAAGAAATAATTATATTTTTGATAAAGTGATTTCAAATAATCCTAATTCCATGTTTTCAATAATGTAATTATATACTATGTTATAAATAGTTGTTTTCATTTTATTTCTCTGTTTGAATTCACTTTTAAGATCTGGGAGGCATGTCATTATGTAAAATGCCTCTGAGGTCCTGAACTAAGCTCTTTCTTTCTGTCCAAGTGCTTTTCAATTGCCAAATTCAGGTTGTTGTGTTGATTAGGAAATACTAGTATGTATTTTCTGTACCTGATTTTATGCACATGCCATTTTATGCATCATATTGCATAATAGGCATGCAATATTTGATTTGCCAGAACTAACTTCCCTTTGATTAGAAAATCAAAATGTGGCTATAAATCTAATTGTAGGTCATGTTGTTAGACTTTTCAAGGAGACGAATCCACATTGTGGAGATCCTGACTATTCTGTTTCTTGTTGTTGTTTTTTCTACTAGAATTATTTCAATGGGTCTGATTCCATAAACTGTCTTTCTTGGTGTTTAATAAAGTTAGATCTTTGACATTATATGAATAGTCACCTAAACTATTTTTTCCCTTAGGAATTTGGGTTTTCCTCAAATTAAGTAAGCTTTTTAAAGAAGTCCATGAATGGATTTCCCTCAACCTCAGAATACCATAATAAATTACAAAACATGATAGTGGTTTCTGTTATCTTTATTAATGCAGCTAGAGGCCCGGTGCACAGATTCATGCACATTGAAAGGAAATTAATTAGAAGAAATATTTTAATATCACTATTTTTCCCTTTATTTATAATAGAAGTGTCAATCAAATTCATGATTGACAATGACAGATGGAAACACAGGAGTGTGATTGGTGCCAGCTAGAACTTTAGATAGATAGATGGATAAACTTAATTAGACCTGCTTTCTGATTTAGCTAATCTTTTTCCTGCCCAGTGAAGCACCCCAACTTCTCTTTCAGGTAATTGTCAGCAACACAGCAGTAACTATTAACACAAAGTAGATTATTATTGTAGATCATGCAGGGAGAATAAAGGGTAAAATATTTAACTGCAGCAGTGTTTGATTATATTCTCCTCAGTGAGAAAACCTAGTCATTTTCAAGGTCCACCATTTCTTACTTCTTTTCAGTAGGGTCAAGTTTCTAAGCTTTCTAAATCTCCGTTTTCTGACTAATGAAAAGAAAATAGGATTCCACCAAGTCTCCTATCTACCTACTCCAGGCCTTCTGTAAGGATCAAATGAGATGAGGCATAGGAAAATGCTTCACAGACAATTGGTTAAAGTGTAAAATGTTTCCACCTGTGTTCCTGGGATAAAGAAACTCCAAGGATCCCTAACTGGTTTGGCTCAGAGGATAGAGTGTCAGCCTGTGGACTAAGGGGTCCCAGGTTTGATTCTGGTCAAGGGCATGTACCTTGGATGTGGGCACATTCCCAGTAGAGAGTGTGAAGGAAGCGGCTGATTGATGTTTCTCATCGATGTTTCTAACTCTCTATCTCTCTACATTCCTCTGTAAAAAATCAATTAAGAAATATATTTTTTAAAAAAAGAAAAAAAGAAACTCCAAAGAGGCTAGTCGCTAGGGAGAGGAAGCAGGTGTTGCTACATGATGTCATTACCTTGAGTCCACAACGACTGTTTCTGGGCTGGACTGGGCTAGGCTGTGGGCTGCATTTTGTGCTATGGAGTCTTGGAAGCATTGTCTGCAAATTGGTGGGGTGTCGCTCCAGGGTGGTGGTGGGAATCTGTGTCCCACTTGGGGGAATCTGAGTGTTGGTTTGTCTGTGCTAGATCCATGGTGCTGGACAGTGTGCATCATGGCAGCTTCTGTGTTGAGTGTCTGCCCCCTGGTGGTCAGTGCATGTCATAGAAACCAGTTGGATGGTCAGACACTTAGCATATTAGCCTTTTGTATATATATAGATAATAAATGCTTTATTGGTGATTTGATAAAATAAATAATATTTTATCTTTTTATGAAGTTTGTATATTTCAGTGATGAAAATGAGTTCTGTCAGAATCCAACTCCAAAGGTGGGTGTAGGTTTAATAAACAAAATCTTTAAAATTATCTGAATCCTAAATGTATATGATTTGAAAAGTTGTTTTGTACAACTTTACTAAAGCAAATTAGTGACTTTCTATCTCATGTTTACTCACATTTCTTCACTTTGCCCATCACTCATGACCCAGAGATAACAGCCAAGAAGTTGTTAGTTAAGAAATGATATAATATTTGAAATATTATTCTCTTAGTCATTTAATTACTATTTTCTATAGTCCTTTGAAGATTGAGTAAAATAGCAAAATAAATTATATTGTTAAGCCGAAACTGGTCTGGCTCAGAGGATAGAGCGTCAGCCTGACGACTGAAAGGTCCCAGGTTCAATTCAGGTCAGGGGCATGTATGTACATTGGTTGCGGGCACATCCCCAATAGGGGGCGTGCAGGAGGCGGCTGATTAATGTCTCTCTCTCATCGATGTTTCTGGCTTTCTATTCCTTTCCATTCCTCTCTGTGAAAAATCAATAAAATATATTAAAAAAATATATATTGTTAAAATAGCCAGAAATATGTTTTATTATTAAAAATCCTTTTCAATTAATCTGAGGCTCTTTGTTAATATAGAATTACCCTGATTAATTTTATTAATGAACTTAATTTGAATTTTGGATTTTTTTCACTCAATTTTAATTAAAAAAAATCAAACAGGGTAATTATGTCAGATACTCCTAATTTTTCATTATTTCTTATCATGGCCTCTGGTTCTGTACTTTCATGTGTGTTATTAAAGAAGTAAACATCCTCTGATTATATTTTCAGTTCCTCAGAAGTGTGAATAATAGACTCAACTTACTTCATGAGTCTGTCATTTTTTAGGGGTGGTTTCCAGAAGGTTCTTATCCCTGTACCAGAATGATCATAACGTTAAACTATTTCTTGAATCCATGACAATTTCAGTCAAGATGCTTTTTTGTTGCTCTTAATTCTCACCCGAGGATTGATGTGAGAGAAACACATTAATTGGTTGGCCCCTGCAGGAACCCCAACCAGGGCCGGGACAGGGCAGAATCCTACAGCCATAGTACGTGTGCTTGACTGGAATCAAACCCAGCACCTTTTGGTCTGCAGGCTGACATTCTATCCACTGAGCCAAACCAGCTAGGGATAGTCAAGATGCTCCTGTTTGTTTTTGAATCGTACCCCCCTCCCAACTCTGAGGCATGCTGTTTTTATGTTATTTCACTCTATGAAATCCTTTTTTTTTTGTCCTCTTAATAGTCACAGTTATAGGCACAAGATGTAAAAGTGACCAAAAGGTATAATGTACAAAGTATTTAAAAGAAAACACTTCTATTATATGACATTATAAAATTTGCACTCTTTATTCACATTCTCATAACTTAAGTGCGATATTAACATAAGCAACCTTTTTTGAGCCTGCACAATTTATATAGCAAGCTACTTCTTAAGTGCTTTGGGGATAAGAAAGAAAGGTGGCAATCCAGAGGGAAACATAATTATGGAGCCTTATAGAAGGAAGTGTGTTTAGAAGATCTAGATAAGGCAAATGAAGCCCACAATTATTATCTAAGTTTTCCATCTTGAAAAGCTAATTGATTTCTTTCTAATTTTGTATGGAAGACAACATATATTCAACTGATTACAGAATGTAATGCAGATGTTGTTTTCTAATGAAGAAGTTAGTAGCATAAATATGGGGATACAAATATGTTCTTAAGGAGATAAAGAGAGGTGTATGGTATTGTTGTCCTTCTAAGCAGGTCTGGAAGACTGGAGACCATTGTCAGATGTGGATCAGGGAGATTTACACCTGGAGAGACTGGAATGGAGAGCAGCCTTGGAAGGCCATGTGCTTGAGTTGGCAAGAGCATGGAGTAGACAAAAGGAAAAATAATGAATATAGTTGGAAGAGTAGATTGACATTATCCTTCATGATTTCTGAGTGTGTGTCATGCCATCCAGAGGACTTAACTTTTTATTGAAAGGAGAATATTTTCATGTATCTCAGCAAAGGATGGCTTAAAAATTGTACTTTTGGTGAAATCCTTGGACAGCACTATTTGGTAAATTGAATCAGATTGGAATAAATAAAGAAAAAATCAAAACAGTACAGAGAAATACATACACTAAAATATAACTGATGGGATTGTTTGATATCTAGAAATCTTTGTCTTGCTTATCAAGTTACTACTGCCATATTTTATCATTTCAAGATTATGGCTGACTGTATTGAATGCTATATGTAAACACTATTTGAGCGTTTTACATGCAAGTAGTCTCTCAGCAATCTTAGCAATTCTGTCACAAGTAATGATAATTCTCACTATGGTGGTGGTGGTTATTGTTATAATTCCATTGTACACATGAGAAAACCAAAGAGAGTTTCAGTAACTTTTCTCAGATTGCACCATATGGATTAAATCCAGTTCTAAACCCAAGCAGATTCACCCCAGAGTCAACCAGTAATGCTCACCATGTGTGTTACAGCCCTTTAGTACTCAACATGGTATGTTTTCCTGAAACAACTACTTACTCATGGAAACTCCAAACTGTTGTTTCCTCATCTATAAAAATATGTATTATCATACCTTCTCTCTGCCCTACAGCATTTGAGATCCCATGACAAAGCATTAGAAAATTTTTTATACTTTAATACATTATAAGTAAATATTTTTCTACATTGTATGTAAAGTTAATGTAGCAAATGTACCATCTATAAAGAGCAATGATGAAGAGTGACTTCTAGAGCCCACAGTTCTTTCTTGTGTTACATTTTATTGTTACATCTTTCTTGTTCATCTTATTTAATAACATTGAACTCCAGAGTTCCAAAGTGACCTCAAAAGCCCTCATCATCAAGTATACACAGAAATACCAACACATGAAAAAAAGTCCTGTTTTCAACCCCAGACAATTGTTTGGTATAAATTCCTATGATAGCATGATCCTGGATAAACATACATATATACACATATATTCACAGTTATGTCGATAACTGTTGTTTTATGACCATACTATGACCTACAAATGTGGTATAAGGCAGTGAAAATAACTTTCTATAGGATTAATTCAAATTTTAGTTTCACTTTGTACAATGTGTATGTTCTTGGGAATGTCTGAATCCTCTGAGCTTCATGTTCCTTTCTGTAAGATAGAGAAAACCATAGCTAGTGAAGACAGTTGCTAGAAGAACTAGAGATGGTATCCATAAACAATGTGAAATTGGTGATGCCAGGGTGGAGGTATTTATCATTTTCACATTTGTGTCTTACCAGTTGGTCCCTTCAGAGTGGGACCAGTGTCTCCTACATACTGTGCTTTTATAAGTCTGTGAACCAGGCATCACTGACACAGTGGAACTTTCTGTCTTGATAGTGCCTTAGGTTTAGATAACTCAGCACAAGGCTTCAGCTTTCAAAGGCACTCATCAGCTGGCATCAGTTTATGAAGGGTTATAACAGCAAGGTCACTGAAAGGAATGCAGGGACAGTCAGATGGAAAAGAAAAATGCCCACATGTGGCCTATTAGCTCCAGTGTCATCATTTGGCATCAATGCAGATGATACTGGAGGAGATACCAACATAGGTATACATACTATTAACATGCCATTGAGAATGGCTCCTTTGTAGACCAAGAGTATTTGAACACAGGCATCGGGACTGACCCACTTGGACACCCTTCAAATTAGCTGCTAAGTGCATAGTCAATATGGACCTGTTAATTGAGCAAATGAGTAGAGAAATACCTTTACATAAGTAAATTCCTTTAATGGTCACAGTCCGGACCTGAGGCCTGGCTTGTATGACTTAGCCCTTCTTTCAGAAGCTGCAGAACTAAGCCAGACTCTAAAGAAAGCCAGAAGAAGTATATTTAATGACCATGGTTATGGGCACACATGCTTTTAAAAACACATGTAATTTATAGGTTGTTTTCAAAACAAACTCACACATAAAATACAAATAAGGAGTAAGTTTTAAAGCAACAAAACTTAGAATGATATTAACGTAGAATTGCTTAAAGTATATATCAATTCAGCTACTTAGAAACCATTGGTCAGTCGAGATTTTTTATTTCTCACATATGGTAGGTTATGAATAAATGTGTCTTTTTCTAAATTACTCTTTAAAAGGTAGCTGTTCCAAGTAAACCATTGTAAATTATTTTTCTAGGCACACATTTGCATATCATAAACTTTCCCAACTTTCTGAAGGGATAGTATATGTATTTAAACAGTTAATTAACTCTCATTAATCAATACTATTAAAGTATTTTATACAATGTTGATGCACTGAGGAGAAAACATTTTCTCTCTCTATTCCTGTTCTAGAGCCAAGCTTTTTCTCCTACCTATCCTGAGACTTTGATAAACTACTAGTATATAGGAATTTTCTGGGCACCAGATTCTTTTCCTATAAGCACTTGGAAATAGGCATCTATTTTTTTTTTTAAAGGACAATACTAGTTGGTGAGATATGTCTCACCTTTAAATCTTTACTATGTACTAGGCTAGGGACTCTGCAAACTAACCAACTCCTTTGCCAGCTGACCCTATTCAGATCTCTTAACAGAGAGTAGCAGAGAAAAAGTGAAAGACTCAGGAGGACATCAAGGACTTGCTTTTCTGGTTTCTTCCAGTTACTGTGAGCATCATCTAAGAAATGGTACATGAATTTAACAGTCTTTTCTAGCTGCTGCAACAAGCCCCCTGGTGTCCTCAGAGGCATCTGCACCAGATATGGTGCCCTCCTGGGAGCCCTGAGCTCTGCCTCTGCAGAACACCTTTTGGACCAGAGGCTGCATTTGCTTCTATTGTCCTCTATCCTAGGATGGGTCAGCTTTGGAGAGCTTATTATCCATGTGTTACCTCCTTACTCCCTTTTGTTTTTCCAGCATTTCAAGGTGTCCAATATCACCTTTATATGCTGATATAGCTTGTGTGTTTTCTGGTTTACTAACCAGATGACTAAGATGAATTTTAACTGAAATAGTTTCCATCATTAAGGGCATTTTAAAATTTTCCCCTGATTTATTTTGTTTAACTTACGAAACTTTGCTTAATTAAATTTCACAGAATACCTCATGCTATAGAACTAATATTGGGCAAAATTATTTCCTGAATATTAATCAGGAAATATTGTATGAGATATTGTATTTGATATGGCTATAATACATAGATTTATAGTAATTCCCTTCTTTGAGATGTGTATTCCTCAATTCTCATGGAGACTGAATAATAGGAATATAATTTCTATTAAAATAAAAAAGCAACATGTGTACCAGTTCTCATTTATTCCTGACCTGAGCAGCTCTTGGCAACTTCTTAATTTATTTATGGGAACCCTAATTAATTCTTGCAGATCTCAAATTTTTACTTTATTCTCTAGTAACAAAGTCCTTTTCAAAACGGCAGGACAGTATACATATAGGCACTGATGTCTTCCAGAGAGCCACAGACCCTACCCTGGCCTACTAGCACCTCCAGAGCATTTCCTAGGAGGGTCCAAAACTTACATTACAACTAATTAGCCACAGGTCCATTTTTTTTCCCACGGAGAATGACTTCAAATCTAATCACCCAGTGATAAGGATTTTAATCTTTCTAAAGTCAATCACCATCAAACTCTTATCTCAAGGGGACAAGGAGACAAGGTAACATGGCTGATTGGCTGATAGATGAATTAAATAATTTTGACCCATCCAGTGGTCTGTTTAAATTGTGGTTTCCTGCACTTTCTGATTATATAAGGGCGAAGATTAATTTTTCTGGCTTAGTCAGATGAAACTATACTTGATATGATAAACTCATTCCATACAAAAAAAATAATCTTGACATTACTTAAAGATGGATCTTCACCAGAACACTCACATGCATGTATTCCAAGTAACCGTTATTGAATGTTCAGTTTGTGGGAGACATTGTTCTAAGATTTTTACAGGTATTAACTCAGTTAATCTTCACAACAACCTTATAAGGTATAATTATTAGCTTTGTTTTACGGATGAGGAGATGGGTCCGAAGGAGTTAAATAACATTCCCAAGATCATGTGACTAATACACTGGCCTTAAATTTTAGAAGTGTTCCTTTCCTCCCTGGCTCTGGTGGAGTTTGTCAATAATAGAAACTCATGCAGGATTTGGAAGGACAATAGAGTTGAAATCATTCTTCTCAAGGTCAAGGTAGGCAAAGGCAGCAGCTCTCGGCCGTGTCTACAAGCTCTTCGTTCTCCATGATTATAATCACACATCTTGGCTCCAACATCCCAGCAGCTCTGGCTTCTGTCTAGCCACTGAGCTTCCATCATAGGTCAAATGGATGGCCTCTCCACTCCTTCGGCTGTGCCTTCTGGACTTGCACTTCCCATCTCCTCTCACGCCTGTGCAAACCCCTGTTCTCGTAGTAAACCCCTTATTCTTATAACACTATAGAAACTTTGTCTTCCTGACTAATAAGGATGGAAGAGTTGTCCTGTGGCCTAATCCAGTTCTTCTATCATCAGGATAGGTGCAGGGATTCTTTTCTGAAAGAGAAAGAATGGTCTTTGGTGGAACACACTTGTATCTTAAAAATGTTTATGTATTACAATAAGTTCACTTAATTCTACATAATCGAGTATGGGGAGAAAGGTAAAAGGTGCCAGATAAATGATTAACATGTGAAAAAAAGCCTGCAGAAATGATGAAGTGATTACTTTAACCTAGTTGCTTTTACGGGTCAAGGAGCACTTTTGGAAGAAGAGGTAGATTGAGCACACATATGCGAATGGCTATGAACATCATAAATATAGAAATACTAACAATTTCTTATCAATATCCAGGAATGAGACTGAATATTTAGTATGTTGATCATGATTCTGGTATATATTGACTATACTTTTTAAAATTTTTACTCTAAAGAATGGACTTCATTTTTCATTATTAATATGGCTGCCTTTTAATTAGTATATTCAAATGTTGAGCTCATTGAGTTTACCTGAAATTGTATATTTTTGTAATATGTAATGTAGTGCAAGAATATGAAAATAACACGTGCAGGTAAGCATATATTTTTAAAGTCTGGATTTTTTAATTGTAAATATAAAGTCTTACTCTGAACCAAGTGGTAGCATATAAAATGCTAGAATGATAGGGGAAAAAAACAGCTTCTTTAATACAGAGTATACAAACCTAGGCATATAAAATGATGCTCACTGTCATGATGCTGTCATGGAGATTAATGCAGAGGACATGTTTTGAAAATAAAACCTGCTATTAAATGCTCAATGCAATTAACATTATGAGATTCAGACCCATCTATCAGCATCCACTAAATAAAGATTAATGACCATCTCTCCACCACAGGTGTTTCTTATTTCTATTCTATTTATGTCTCTGAGGGATAAAATAATCTTTATCCATTATACTTCTGTAGATTTATCATTGAATTACTATCAAGGTATATACAAATGTATTATTAGTATTTCATTCCATAGTCTTATCAAACTGTTCCATACCACACTGCCAATCTCTGATCAACACAGATTATAGACAATATCTGGCTAGATATCAGTGAAAGCTGTTGTGAATTCAAAATGTGATTTATTGAGGATACTATTTACAAGACTACCAATGTATATTTTAGAAAGAATGAAGTCTCTAATATGGCAAATGTATAGTGAAACTTTCCCAAACAGTGTCATAGAGGATGTCTCAGGGGCCCATTCCCAATGGAGATTATCACATCCAGTGACAACAAAGGTCCCTAGGTTTCTGCCTGTTTTACTTAGAATGCTCAGTCGCTTGCACTCACCACTATGAGTGATGACAAACTGCAGAAATGCCGAAGAGGAAATTTATTTGATAGTGTTTGTCTCTACATGTGTTCAACAAGGTCATGCCAAGTTTTAATGTGCTAACTTAAAGAGAAATACACACACACACGCACACACACACACACACACACACAATTGTTATTGTAGTCTTGAAAGACTTCTACCTTGGTTACTAAATTTTAGAGCTTTAAAATATCTACTTTGCCTGCTTAACCCTGATATTTAACTATCACTTTGGCTGAAAGTCCACCTGTTACTGGTCTTCAATAAACTTTCAGTACTGTGCTCCTGTATTCTTGCTGGGTGGTGCTCACTGCCCATTCCTTAATCCCATCCCTAAGGAAATTAACATTATTCCTAGGTGCCAACAATTAGGATAGAAAAGTCATCCCTCTAGACTGAAAACTCCGTAGTAGGTAGGTACTTTGTATTGAATGTTTTAATTATTTGTATATTTACAGGGTCTAATCTAGGCCAAATAACAGACTAGACTATCAATAAATATTTGATAAATGAATGTATCAGTGATTCAAATTAAATCTATTTTTAAATAATAGTTTAGGTTTATGTGTATTTTTTTTCATATCAAGGGGCAACATTCTAGATGGACAACTTTAGCTTTGATGTTTTATGCATCAATCAGCACATGGTTCTGTTACAATGCTCAGGTTGGCATCAGTAAGATATGAACTCAATGGCTTGTGCAGACCACATTGATTTCTTACTCTCCTCACCTGTCAGGGTTTGTGAATGGGCTTCACCAGCTCTGCTCCCCATAGTTTCATTCTAGAATCTCCTTTGCTGGAGGAGCCCTAACAGAGGACATGCTATCCTCATTGGGGAGGAAAAACCAAGACATTTGGAGGAAACTCAAGTGATATTTCTGAGGCATTTGCTTGGTCTTGGCTCATTGCACATTTGCTCACATACCATTGGCCAAGCATTTCATAGGACCAGACCCAGAATCAGTGGGAAGGTTATCTTAGAAAAAAGATGGAGCAAATAGTTAGAGACAATCACACAATCCGCCTTACCTCTCTATATGAGTCCTGTAAAACTCATGTCTTTCAGAAAAGTATCTCAATTTGAAATGTGAAATTCAAGGACCAGAATTTGTTATTTAAAATGTTTAGTTAAAATCATAGAAATCAGATCTTTGGCATACAGCACACTAAATTTGATATTTAAAATGAAAATATCAGTGACTTTTGTAAGTTTCATGGTTATTTGCCCTCTCTGAGTCTTAGTATCAGTATATATAAAAATTTTGAACTAAAATACCCACCTTATAGAGTTTTTGGGTAAGTTATATGATAATATAAAAAAGTTCCAAGGTCAGCTCCAGACTTGCTTGGATGGCATCCTCTCTCTCTCTCTCTCTCTCTCTCTCTCTCTCTCTCTCTCTCTCTCCCTCTCCTCCTCCCTTTCTCCTTCTCTCCCTCCAATCTCTTCTCTTTTTCTTTTTTCATTTCTCTAAATATGTCTATGCTTTGCTCAGTAACCTTTGCCTTTCTGAACTCGATCTTCTCTTAGCATCTTTAACAAGAAAACACCTGAGCTAACTTTTTACAGCTAGCTTCAATGGCGCTGAAAATGGGCTTGTTCTCACCTCCAAGTGCATGGCTTCAGGTGTGTTGTCAATCTCCCCACAGTATTACAGATAAATGAGAGATGGCTCTGTTTTTTCTTTTTCACTCTAGAGCCCTCCTAGGTCACTTCCATTACCTCAATCCTTTCCTGAATCCTTTTTCATAAGAAAGGTATCGCTGTAACTGGTTTGGCTCAGTGGATAGAGCGCCGACCTGCAGACTGAAGGGTCCCAGGTTCAATTCTGGTCAAGGTCATGTACCTTAGTTGCTGGCACATCCCCAGTAGGGAGCGTGCAGGAGGTGGCTAATTGATGTCTCTCTCTCATAGATGTTTCTAACTCTGTATCCCTCTCCCTTCCTTCTGTAAAAAAATTAATAAATATATATATTTTTTTGTAAAAAGAAAAGAAAAGAAAGGTATCTAGAAACATATGTAAGAGTCTAGTTACTGGAAGCAAGAAACATTACTTTTTAATTTTGTTCACAAAGAATCTTGCCTCCCATCCACATTCTTTCAAAGCAATAAAGTGACTGTATTGTCTTCTAACATGAAATAATTTGACAGATTGCTCCTGAAAAGAATTTAAACTTAAATTAAAATGTTAAATTTTAATTAACAAATATGAGTAGTCTTGTGAACATAGATTTAATGTAGCTTCATGACAATTTGATCCTTTCCAGCAGATCTTCTCAGGCTCTTGGTTAAAAAATAAAATAAAAGACTGTTCAGTATTAATTTGATTAGCCAAAAAAACACACACTCTAAATATATATCTTTATTATAAGTATTAAAAGTGTTTTAATGTGTAATTAATTATATGTATACATATTATATACATAATAAAATTTTGCAATAAAATAATTCATGCTCATGGAAAAGCTTTCTCATTTTTGTATCCCAAAAACTATTTATGTGTCCACTTACTCCTTCAACCATGGTTCATATGTCAAGTAAACACTTATGAAATGCAGTTTCTGTTTTGGGATGTAGAAATTTAAATATGAACATAACTTCATATGGAAGACAAGTCATTAGGTAACTATGGCATCATAGATTCAAGCTGTAGTGAGGCATAGATGCAGTGATGTATGTAAACTTATATTGCAGACTGTAAGTATAAATTGAATATTGTGAAAGCAGCTACTTCCATGAGAAAATTAAAAAAGATATGTTCCCACATGCCTAATATTGATCTGGTTATTTTATATGTTGTCTCCTCTTGACCTCACAGTGATCAACATCTTCTCTGGGAAGATTCCAATGCAGTTGGCCTAACTACAAAGTCCACACCACTTATGTGACTCTTTACCTTCTAATAAAAGAAAACAATATCAAACTGTCTCCATAGAGACGTGTGGGCATCTGAAGAGTATATTGAAAGGCACACAGTGAAGGCCTGCCTTGTGGAGGAGAGAGTGTATGAGATGAAAGCCATCTGGGAGTCATTTACTATAAAATGCTGGCTTTAGAGAAGAGAAATTCAGGGCCAGAAATGTCTTGCAGCAGATCAGAGAATACAGTTTCATTCTCTCAACTGTTTGTTTGGTGCTGCTCGAATAATGCCCCACATAGTCTACAAAATGAACAATGCCAGGAATCAATAAGACAGATCCCAATGCATCTGCAAAGAGGCTTTCATTTCCCATGACCACGTTTGATTCCATGCAAACAAAATCTCAAAGGGGAAAAGTTGTCTCTTTATAAAGAAAATTTAAATACTACGTATCCTTGGCCATACTGTTATGGAATTTAATGACTCCTAGAAGCAGGCTGGAGTTAGAGAACCATGGGAGCCCTAGAAGAAACAGCTGCAGTCCCTTTGGCATACCAATAATCAACTCAGTTGACACAGAGCCTTAGGTGTTGATATTGTCAGAGTAGATAAAACAAGTCCTTTTGGCCTGTGGAGAAGTTGGCATCCTTTTCTGAAACCAGATGGGTTCTAATTAATGCAGTAGCTGTATGCAGCCTACTTCTTTTTATTTCTAACTGGCAGCCTGAGATGCATTTTGGATTTACCTAAGGAGTCTATTCAAAGAAACTACTATTTGCATTAATTAACTGCATGGTATGAATAGGGAGCATTTAGAGGGTAGTTAAAATTGAGGTGACAATGACAAACTCTCATTTCTCTGAACCTTCAGACTCTTCCTATTTAGGGTTGTTTTTTAGAAGAAGCATGGCATCCTCAATACCACCTGGTGCCCCTTGGCATTTAGAGTGTCATCACTATGGCACCCCCTTCCTTTCATGACAGAATCTTGATTTTGTTCAGAGCATCAGTGTGCCCAGTAAAGCGTTCACCTCCATAGCGAGGCATGACCACAAGAACTGGTTCTAGTCCATGATAGCTAAATAGAAGTCCACTGGGTGTGGATTCTGAGAAGACTGTCTTTGACCAAAAGAAGAGGACTCAGGTGTCGCATAGCTTTTACTTTCTCTCCTTCCCACTTTGGCTGTAAATATGGTGGGAAGAAAAGAAGAGCCTATTTTGATTTCATGAGGACAAAACCCTCATGATAAGAGTGAAAGTACAGAAGAATGGATAGAGCCCAAGATAGAATGGCCTCCTCTGTCCATGCACCACTCTGGACTGAGCAGTGTGATTGGAGACCCAAATCCATATCTGACAGATCAGATCATCATTGACACACCAAACCTCATGGTATCTGAACTTTCCCTGGAATACTTTTGTCAATTAAGTCAACAAAACTAAAATCTTATCGTTCATCTTTTTTATGTATGATGATGAGTTTGCCCATAATCATGAAAACACAGGTAGAACCATGCAGCCTCTCTCTTCTCAGGACACTCACAATCTACCCCCAAGAAGTTTTTGTGAGTAAATAAGGCTCTATTGAAGAGCTGAGAATCACAAGAAGGGGGCTTGTATTATTGAATTCCAACACACATTCAAAATCACAAAACAGAGATTTTTAATTTTGTCTGTCTTCTTGGACTTTGCAAAATGGAGAATTTTCTAGAAACTTTCCATGTTAAGACTAGGCCCCTGGGATTTTCTCTCCACCCCTCAATGTTCACTTTTGGTTTACCTACAGCTTCTCTTTGAAAGTTTCAAAAAATTTTTCTCTCTTTATCTTGTGAGAAATAGTTGGATTCTTGCTTTATGAAGACATCATAACAACACACAAAGCCTGGCTTTCTACCTCAACTGGGTAGAAAAACTTTTGTTGTTTGTTAGGAAGAATATTGGTTCCAGGTGTTATGAGATAAAGATTGTTTCACTTTGTTATACATAAAAGAGTAATTTATGAATGCATGTCAATATGAATTTAGATTTAGTTTTATATTTCTACATGGGCCTTCATAATTATATTTCTACTTCAAAGGGCAGTTATAGATTATAGAAATGGCACCTCAAATATCAGTAGAATCTCAGAAGGTTTTGAAGCATTGCATGTCAGGAAATTCGAATGATTTGGAAGACACTAGGCTATTATGCAATGATTTGTATCTTTGTATCATCTTGATTTTTTTTATCTATTCAACAAATAATAGCACTATTGTTATTAGATAGTTCCAAAAATTAATGAGACTATAAACACAGCCTGCCTGAGACAACAGAGAAAACTGTAAATGGTAGAGTTGTTTTTATTGATTTTCTATTGAGAAAGATGATAGATTTTAGTTTTTAGTTTTGTGAACTATAACTTTTTTAATCCAAAATAGATATGAATCTTGATCACTGCAGTTTGCCTTAGATTTTAATTCTCAAGATATACAGGACTGGCAAAAATTGGTTTGTTTGTATGGAAAATAATACAATAATTCATACATGATAATACAGCATAAACTCTGTGTTTTATGTACTCACAACTGTAAATTTATGTTTGCCCCACCCTATATTCTATTGAACATTAATTCAAGAAATGAACTTCTTATTCCAGGGAGTGATCATTACTCCTTCCTGTAGCACATTACTATGTAATGATCACTGCTAAACAGTAACACAGAAGGAAACCAGTGCTCTCAAACAATCACCCTGAAATAGAGAGTTCTGATATGGGAAACCCCCACTTGTGTGGAACTTAGAGTGACACATTGTAAAGTGCTACTCCCTTTCTCTGCAAGTGAAACCATTTGCAGATAGTTATAGGCAGAGAAGAGAAAAGAGATGATTTAAAGAGTTTGTGATGCAGCTGAGAATTATCGGCCTAAATCAGCACCCTTAGTCTACAGAGACACCAGGCAGAATAAAGGCAGAAAGGTTTCCCACTGTGGGATTTCAGAGTTTTGTGTGGTGTAAATACTCATCTCTGGGTCCTTCTGAAAGGGCTGAGCTTTTGTATCTTGGAATCAGAGTCAAGATTATGTGTATAATCCAGAAAAGTGAAATGCAGTTGTTTTTTTATTCTTTTATTCCAGAAATAATAGGTATCAAATAAATAAAAATAGGTAAATGTTTCTCATGCTTTTAATTTCCTCAAGAAAGAAAACCCTAATTTCATCCTGAAATTCTCATATATGCTTCTGATTAGGTAAGTGATTTTTTTTCCCTTCACTACCCAATTATTTTGGCATGAGACACAGAGTTGTCTAAAGTTGAGGGGTTATATATTGCTTTAGGAAATAAATATGAATTAAAAATGTCTTTGACATAAAGAAGACACATTTCTGTGGTTATATCACTATTTTCACCATGCAGAATGTCTTTCTCAATCCTAGTAACACATGCTGAAATGGCAGAGAAAAAAATAGCTTAAAATATGAAACCATTTACTATTTCATGACTTATTTTTTAAGTTACACTTTATGTTTATTGTTAATCCAAAGCAGATAAGCAACATTATGCAGATATAATCAACCTCTTTTAGAAGCAGGAATTCCTCATGAAAGAAGTTTTACTAAAAATATTTGTATAACATATAAAACTTAAAGGTCTGATGCCATAGAAATACACTGACTTTATTGATCTCTCTAAAGAATTAGATTGAGATTTTCATAGATTTTAGAAATAACTATATTTTTGAAATTGAGATCAACACATTTTATTACTTATAGGTACAAAATGGTGTAATCCTAAATATTTTTTCTAGTAGTTACTATTTATTAAGTGCTTACTGTATGCCAGGCATTGTGCTCACCAAGTTACTCATCGTGGCTAAGGCCCACAGCAGCAGTAGGAAATGAGTATTTTGCTTTTTCCCTTTTTAAAGTTCTGAATCTTAGAAAGAATGAGGATCTTGCCAAAGGTTACTCAGCTAGGCTGAGACCCGTGTCTGTGTTAACTCCAAAGCTCCTGCAATATCCTGCCAATGTCTTATATTCTTATTTCTTTTTAATACAAGACTTTTATTTCTGTGATTCTGGTTAATACTCTTCTCTTTGATTTTAAAAATGGTCTCTGAAATGTATAAGATGAGAATGACATTTTAAAGTACTTCTGGCCTAGCCAGTGTGGCTCCAGTGATTGAGCATCGAACTATGAACCAGGAGGTGATGGTTCTATTCTCGGTCAAGGCCAAGAATAGAACCTTCACCTCTGACATTTGCATAGTCTGATTGATGCTTCTTTGTCTCTGGGTCTATTTTAGTTCATCGACTTATGTTGTTCATTATATTCCACAAATGAATGAGATCATATGACAGTTATCTTTCTCCAACTGGCTTATTTCACTTAACCTAATGCTCTCCAGGTCTATCCATGCTATTGAAAATGGTAAGGGTTCCTATATATTTTAAAAAATGATGTCCTCTTGTTTCTAAGGGTATAATTGCACATCATTGACTGTTCAATAGGTTGGCTTTCTAGAAACCTCATGGGGAGTTATCCACGTGGTTAGGCTACTGGTCTGCCTTCTGCCTGTGTGTATGTGGTTGAAGAAAAATCTCAGTAGAGGGCCTGTGATTGCAACTCTGGTCCTTTGATTCAAAGGCCTTGGTGTACAATGAGTCCTGTGGGTTCTGCCTCTATTCCGGTTCATGATTTAGGATTATCCAGTCGAATAACATAACACAAAGTTTGTAAGCCTAAAATTTAAGCTAAGCTTGAAAATAACTTCCCCAGGAGGCTGCAGATTTATTACAGACTTCAGTTCTCCATCTAAAAAAATGGAAATTCAAAGGCTTAGATATATCACAGCGAGTTGTGAATGATTAACTATAAAGATTTGGCTTATTAAGGTCATAGATCATAGCTAAGGATCCTTTTCATCTCTGCTCTGCTAGAGGAATAAAGGCAATGAGCTAGAAGGTCTCTCCCATTCCAATCATCACTGACGTGGCCTACTTTTGTTTTTGGACATTTATAATGCAGAAGGAAATCTCCTCCTTAGCTCAGCCATAGCTCAGAGAAAGGTAAATGATAACCCTGGATTTGCAGATTTAGGAATCAGATATATAAAGATAAAGAAATCTTATCATACTCTTCATTGAAAAATATAGGAAACTAAGAGTCTAATTAGTGATCATGCAAAATAGAGAACTTAACTCTCATGAGATTCATGGTATGTGCAGAACAAATAGGCAAGCCAGAATGTTGGTTGTCTATAGCTTACTGCCTACCTCCTTCTTTATGTGGTCCTTGTCTACTTGCTATGCCTGTTGATGAAAAAGCAAAGGCCAGGTGTATTGTGTGTTTCCATCACAGCAATGCATTTTTTTTTTCCTGTAGACACAGAGACTCCATGGGTCTGTGGGGTCAGGGAGCCTTCCTCACCTGTCTCTTCCCTGGCTAGACCACAAGCATCCTCTTCTCACTTTGTCCTGAATGGATCAGCAGCCGTGCTATATGTCAGCCTAAGGAAGTACAGTTCTGTATATAAAAACTGAAAAAAAAAGAAGAAGAAATCAAGAGCTCTGTTTGACACCTGCACTTGGGGAGAAGGATAAATAGTCTGATCAGAAGTAAGTTGAGAATTGGTGGAAGCAGAAATTCTATTATCAGGTCTGCTAATGATTTGCTGTGACTTTGAGGAAGTCATTGAATTCTATAGTTTCCCCTTTTGTAAAATGAAAACCCAAATGATTTCCAAGGCCCATCCTAGCTCTAAAATTCAGTTTACATGTCAAATCGAAAGTATCTGCCTAAAGGCATTAATATAGTTTTCAGAGTTTCCCAAGCAACTTCTTTCTAATAAATAAATTACCAAAGGCAATTATATTAAGTTCTCTCTCTCTCTCTCTCTCTCTCTCTCTCTCTCTCTCTCTCTGACATGCCCTCATTTTACATTAATAATATCCTGATTATACCTCATTTTACATTAATAATATCCTGATTATATATTAACTAGAGGCTCAAGAGGCTCAGTGCATGGAATTTATGCACAGGGTGGTGTGTACCTCATCCCAGCCTGCACCCTCTCCAATCTGGGACCCTTTGAGGGATGTCTGACCACCCATTTAGGCCCAATAGGCCCGATGGTTGGACATCCCTCTCACAATACAGGACGGCTGGCTCCCAACTGCTTGCCTGCCTGCCTTCCTGATTGCTCCTAACTGCTTCTGCCTACAAGTCTGATCACCCCCTAACCACTCTCTTGCCAGCTTGATTGATGCCTAACTGTTCCCCTGCCAGCCTTATTGCCCCTAACTTCCCTCCCCTGCAGGCCTGGTCACCCCTAACTGCCCTCCCCTGCAGGCCTAGTCCCCCCCAACTGCTCTCCCTTGCAGGCCCAGTTGCCCTCAACTTCCCTCCTCTGCCAGCCTGGTCACCCCTAACTGTTGATCACCTCCAACTGCCCTCCCTTGCAGGCCTGGTCCCTCCCAACTGCCCTGCCCTGCTGGCCATCTTAGGGCAGCCATATAATGTCCACATGGGGGAAGCCATCTTATGTGTGTTGAAGTGATGGTCAATTTGCATATTGCTTTTTTATTAGAGATGACTAGAGGCCCAGTGCATGAAATTTGTGCATGGGCGGGGGAGGAAAATTCCTTAGCCTGGCCTGCACCCTCTCCAATCTGGGACCCCTCGAAGGATGTCCTACTGCCAGTTTACAGGGATTGGTCCTAAACCAGCAGTCAGACATCTCTCACAATCTGGGACTGCTGGCTCCATCCTCTAACCTGCCTGCCTGCCTGATTGCCCCTAATCAATCTGCATGCTGGCCTGATCACCCCTATTTTTCCTCCCCACTGGCCTGCTCACCTCCAACTGCCCCCCCTCGCTGTCCTGATCACCTCCAACTGACCTCTACTGATGGCCTCTCATCCCCAACTGCTCCCCCCCACACACACACACCCTGGTCTGATTATCCCTAACAGCCCCTACCAGACCTCCCTGTCCTTATCAACCCCAGTAACCTAAGGTCCCAACCCCCTCCCCCCCGTTTTTTTCTTTTTCTTTTTTTCAGTGCCTCCTTGAGCAGAGTACAGGGCTGGCTGGAAGCAAGTATCTAGGATTTATTTATCTTCTATAATTGAAACGTTTTAGCTTTGAGTGGAGGCCAGGGCCAGCCAGGAAGCTTGGCTTCCTCCATTGCCAGGACAACCCAAGCCTCTTGCTTGGCCCAGCTCTGTGGCTGGCTGCCATCTTGGTTGGGTTAATTTGCATACTTGCTCCAGATTGGCTGCAGGGCATGGCTTAGTGTAGCAGAGTGATGGTTGATTAGCATGTTTCTCTTTTATTAGTGTAGATTATCCTATCTGTGGCACTGACTTCTCACTTGACTAATCTTTTGTCGCTTATGCTATTTTTTCACCTGAGCTAGGTAAGCAGGTGAGCTTTCACTGGGAGAATATGGATGGAGGTATGGAGAGCAATTGTCACTGCCTGGCAGAGAACTTCCAGGAGAGGGCATGTTCTTGCTGTGACTCCTGCTGCGACCCTGACATCATCTTGTCTGCCTGAAGCAGCTGGCTGTTGAAAGTGGCATATCCTATTGATCAATCTTCATATTTTGATCTGTGTACATGAATCTCCTTTGCATTTTACATTAACAGGACTAGGTAGAGCCCATGGTATTCACTTGCTATTAGGAATAGCAGATGGTATTTTAATTTTTTTTATCTTATATAACAACTATTAGCAGGGTTTTGAGGTACATTCTCTAACTCCACCTGTGCCATTGATTCATAATATGGAGTTATCTTTGTCCAGTTTCTAGCACAGAGCGAAATCTTAAAACTTACCTTAAGTGATGAGAACAAGGAAGATGATTTTTATGTTTTAGCAGGTGATTTTTGGACCACACCTTCTGAGGGGACTGGTTGCCAGGAGAGACAAAATAGGGATTTGAGGCTTGGATCCTCCAATCCCACCCCATGCAGGAATTGGGGCTGGAGGCTGAACCAATAACCAATGGCCAATGAGTTAATCAATAATCATGCATATGGAATGAAATTTTCACAAAAACTCAAAAGGACAGTTCTTTTGAGGGAGCCTCCATGTTGGAGAACCAAACCCTTATCACAGGCCTTTGACAGGCCCTAAGCTCCACAAGGGTGGGAGCACCTTGGTTCCTGGCCTTGCCCTTTGTATCTCTTCACATTTAATATCTTTCATAGTAAATCAGTAACCTAGTGATTAAATGGGTTTTCTGTGAGCTATTCTAGATAATTAATTGAACCCAAGGAGGAGGTTGTTGTTGTAGGAAATTGGTAGAAGAAAAGGGAGCAACTGGTTTCATATGTGGAGGGGGTTCTGGTGAGACTGAGCCCTTTACCTATGGAATCTGATGCAATCTCTAGGTAGATGGTGACATCTGAGAATTGTTTGTTGGTGAGAGGAAGACTACTATACACACACATTGGAATTGGGCCCTAGAACCCTTTCCCCTCCTAGTGTGTAAGCTCAATGCTTTAAAATATATCATAAGATGTTTAGAAAGTACTTCAACTGTCTTCCTTTCCTCGCTGAAACTAAGTTTTCCCTATTGTAATCAGGTTGTGGAATCAAATCTCTGTTGATGCTCTTTAAAAAAAATTGTTTTGCTTCTTCACCTGCTTCTTGGTGACTGATGGGTCTGGGATCTCTGAGATAAAAGGAAATCTAGGAACTCAGTGGGTTCCTTCCTAGAGTTTCAGCTGGTCTAATTCCTTCTCTCCACTTTTGGGAGTCTTCTTTTGATTGTATTATGTGCAATGTTCAAAGCTCTCTTAAGGTTTAGCACAAGGAGAAGATGAGGAGTCCTCTACCAAAGCAGAAGCCATCTATATAGTTCTTTTTTTAAAAAAAATACCTATAAGGCCTGACATTCCATCAAGTTATTCAAAAGGTGAAATGTTTTATCCATTAACAATTTAAATATGGTGGCATGTATAATAACTGTGAATGGTTTTGGGTGAAGTGGGTATTAAACTTATTGAAGGGGATCACTTTGTAAGGTATATAAATGTGTAATCACTATGTATGTTGTACACCTGATGCTGATAGAGTTAATTGTAATTGAAAAATAAAAATAATAAAAATAATTCTTTTAAATGTTGGAGTCATCCCTCCCATAGCCAGCAGTGGAGTTGGAGTGAATGGGACTCTTAAAGCTTGGGATTGCATTGTTTCTAGGGGACAACAAGAGTTTATAAATATTGATTCATAGAGGAATCATTGGGGTCCTGTGACATATAAAATCATAAGCTCGTATCACTCTATAAATAATCACTCTGCTACTTCATGGGTATCCATGACTGATTTAAAATTAAGAAGTGTGACTTAAAAAGTAATACTCTTCTAACCAAGACATTTTTATTATTGTTATGATTATTTCCCATTTGTCTCTGAAACTTATTTAGTACCTTGAAATATCAGTAGCAAACAAAACTTGTACCTCTACAGATGGCCTACCCAATTTTCACAATCATTCTGATTCATATTGCTCTGTGCTAGTCTTGTTGAGATAATAATTCAGGTTATTTTATTATGTAGGGCAGACGTATACAATTTGTTTAGCATAAACATTTTCATTCACCTCCTTCACCAAAGAAAGTTGAATATAATTTGGAACCTTTAACATTGAAATAGGTATTGTCAATATCATTGTATTCTAGAGGGATGTTGCTTTCTACAGGATAATTGGATATTTAGATTTTGTAGATTAGCATTCAATAGCCATTATTTAGACTCTAAATTTTAGAGGCACCTGGTTCACTTATGTTGCTGTTGTTCCTTTTTATTAGCTTTGTCAAGATATTTTTCAGTAGATAGAATTGACAATTGAAGAAAGCTTTCAAATAAATGTTACTATATTTATAACTTGAAAGTCATATGATAAGTAAAATCATAAAACTTTTCATGTTTTGGGGGTACAGAGATCTACGGGATCCAAACTCTTGGTCAAAGATAAGATTTCTATTTTCATATTCTTTTTTGAGAAGAGTACTATGTCTCTAAAAATCCTATTTTTTTGGAATTTTAGAGACATAGTAATAAAAAGAAGGCTTATTAAATTTAAGGTAAACAACTTAAATGATTATCATACAAATTATGTGTTTTCAGAGCACAGATTTCAATTTCCTTATCTCCATTCAGTTAGTTGCCTCCCTTGTAAAATGGGGGAAAATGGATTATGAATTTTGCAGATTTGAGTAATTCAGAATAACCTTTTTTGGGGAAGAGTAATTCAAAGCATTTTTTTCACACATTGTCTTACTCAGCGTTCAGTGGGAACAAACGTCAAGAAAACAACATTTCAAGAGAACAACTTCCTACCCTGATTTCAAGACTCATTTTACACAATTAGAGGAAAATGCCACCTGTTACTCAACAGTTGCTGCCAGATGTTTCTGCCAATGAGGTAGCAGCCTTAAGTTCACCAAAAACTGATCCCCATGGGCTGCCTGCAGTGTGACTATCACATTTGCATTTCCAGAATGCTGGCATATCTACCCGCCTCCTTGTCAATAAGTAGAAATACAGATTGAAAATATCTGGGCATATAGAGTGTCTCTTTCTTACATTTTTGGTCAGAATCAGGAATAAGTGAGAGTGATTGTTCCAATCATTCTCCAATTCATTTCAAATTATGTGTAAATGGTTGGAAAATATTTCTCTAATGGTGACATGTCCTGAAATTGATTTTCAAAAGTCACAAAGATGACAGAATGGAAAGTATCACTAAATACCTATAGAAATATATATTTTAAAGACATCATTACTCATTGGATTTTCTCAATTCTTAAGAAAATATAAGAGAGACATCTACTGGTGAGAACAGGATATTATTGATTGAATTTTCAGTTCAGAAAAATAATACAATGATATTTCCATTGCCCTAGAATTGTATACTGTATACTTCAAAGATCATCATGTTACCATGGTTATGAAGATTCATTTTTGGAAACGTGTGAGCACCATATGGTCAGTTGTCAGGAGATAACTAAGTCTAATTCAGAAGCTGAATACAGAAATCATTTAGGTAATTCCAACGAGCGTTGCTTCTCTGAATGATCCAGAAGAAAGGCTAGCCTGGACACACAGCTAACAAATGAAGAGTTTCCAGAACATAGCAATGTGTGACTTTAGGTTCTGCTCACTCACTAACTGTAGTGCCTGTGGACGGATAATTCCAAAAAAGTCACGTAAACCTGGACACTTAGTTGCTCCCATTTCAAATAATATCACACTGGGACATAGGGTTTCAACATACATGTTATGGGAGACACAAACATTCATCCCTTAGTATTCAGAAATCACCCTCATTGTTTGCTCTCATGCTGACAAATCTGGTTCACATAAAACTGGATTTAAATCTTTAGAACTAGAGCAAAGACCATTTAGATGAATATATCTGGACTATGCTAATAGAACCTATTTTTGGATTTTTAAGATGGAAATTTTATAAATACTGAAGTGGAAAATAATCTTAGCATGGTAAAGCATGTGATTTATTTAATTTCATTGGCCTTACACAAAATACTTTCATTAATTTTAAATTGAAATTTTTATTAGGATAGTTGTATAGATAGTTACATGCAATTATAGGAAATAATACAAACAATCTCTTGTATACTTTGCCTGGCTTCCCAAATGGTAACATTTTGTATAACTATATATAACTCAAGAAACAAGATTTTGACATTTATATAATCAACCACTGTTATTCAGATTTTCCCCATTATATGTGTACTCACTTACATGTGAAAATTAAAGTTCAATTAAAGATGTAATTTTATCATCTTTGTAGGTCCATGTAGCCATCATTTGTTTTTATCTTTGACACCAAATGAAGCCATCATAGAGGGCACATATCAATTTAACATTTTCAAAAAAATTATTAAATATCAACTATTCATCTTGCCAAAGGACAAGTCCTATATGTGCCCTCTTATTTGAGATCTTACCATAGTCATACTCACAGAAGCCAAGTATAAAAAGGATGGCCAGGGACTGGGGCAGGGGAACATAATGAGGATAAAGTCTCAGTTATGCAAGATGAGTTCTGGAGACCTGCTGTCCAACATTGCTCTTGCAGTTAACAATACTGTGTTTTGTAATCCTCACCCAAGGATATGTTTATCGATTTGAGAGAAATAGGAATGGAGAGAGAGAGAGAAAGACATTGATGTGAGAGAGAAACATCAATCAGTTGCCTCCTGTTTGAGCCCCTATCAGAGATCCAACCAGCTCTTACCCAGCCAGGGCAAAGATACTGTACCTTGTCCTTAAAACATTTGTTAAGAGAATATATATCTTATGTTAAGTCTTCTTACCACAAAAAAGGAGAGGCATGAGGAAACTTTTGGAGATAAGAAATATATTTATTACCTAGATTGTGATGATGCTTCATGGGGATATACATGTGTCCAAACTCATATATCTAATATAGATCTAATACAAATTAGATAATATGCTGTTTTTTTTAAAATTATACCTCAATACATCTGTTAATAAAAATCAGATGTTAATACATCTGATTAAGATTAGTTAATAATAGAGAAGATCCATAGCATCTATAATAATAAAAGGGTAATATGCTAATTAGACAAGGCATCCTTCCAGACGACCTTCCGGACTACCTTCCAGACAAAGCTGGGGCTGCAAGGGAAGCCCAGGTTCCCAGTGCCTGTTGGTGGCCAGAGGAAAGCCCAGGTCCCGGGTGCCAGAGAGAAGCTGTTGCTGGCGGCTGGGGGAAGGAAGGCCTACACTTGCACAAATTTCATGCAATGAGCCTCCAGTAAATGAATAAGATTGCCAAAAGCACTCAACAACTTTGAATAAGAGAGTGAATTTTAAAACATTAAATTTAAGTCGCAAAACTAGCATTTAGATTTGGGTATAAAACATCCAAGGTGTGAGAAAAATAAGGAGGAGCTGTAAATCTGTAAATGCAAAGCAGTGTATGTAGCAAGTCACCTCTGTTTGTGGCCACAGAATGCAGTAACTACAGGACCTTCTAATTAGACTGAATACAAGAACAGAATCTGAAAAGAGAAGTTGGGGGTCGGAGGGAGAGGTAAGAGATTAACCGAAGGACTTGTATGCATGCATCTAAGCATAACCAATGGACGCAAGACACTGGGAGGATGGGTGAGGGCATGTGCCAGGGCATAGGGGAAGCTGGAGGAAGGGCAATTGGGAGGGGTAGGAGAAGGAGACATATGTACTACTATTTGTCATACTTTAAATAATAAAAAAAATTAAAAAATACCTCCCTCTCCAGTAAGGGGTGCACGTGGCATCTGGGGTAGTGCGCCTCCCTACTGGAGGGCAGGTAGATGAGCTGCAGGAGGGCAGGGATTGGGGTAGGACCAAATTTTGAGTCATATAGAGACTATTGACAGTCTAGTGGACTTCAACTGGAAGAAGCTCCCACATGGATTCGCGTTCTGCTTGTTTTGTATAAAAAAGAATAGAAATTGTGGAGCTTATAGGGTGAATCATTCAAGTTTTAAATAAAGAAATATTTTCTGAAAAAGTTATTCAAAGGAAAGGTAATTTTTTTTCCTTTGGAAGATACCAATTTTCAACTAATGTTTATTAAATGTCTACTATTACATAGCATGTCTCATCCATTCCACGATCATATTATTTCACTGCATCCAATGCAGGATGGTCTTCTGAACAGTTTTGAGACTGATGTTAACTGATCATGAATAATAGAGCAAACATTTATTGGACCTGCCCTCTGCGGTGCTTTCTTAACACACGCCATGCATTTACTCAATTAATCCCCACAATAACCCAATATCAGTGTGTTCCTGCTGCATGCTGTTTCTCATTCCCTGACACCCCCAGTCTCTCCTTACTCACTTTGCAAAGAAGGGTTTACCTCTGGGAATCGTAATGGAATTGTTTGCACTCTCATTCCTGGGAAAATTCTTAGTAACTTCTGAGAACATAAAAGGGATAGAAGAGTTATTTGGGAACCTCCAGGTATGTTGGTGAATGCAGCCACTTCTCTTTCAGCTTATCAAGGAGTCAAAGCACAAGCAACCCTTTAACATGCTTTCTAAGCACTATTTTGATCAAGTCTTTCTAATTTGGACCTATTATTAAGCAGAAAAATTTCTTTCAAGATTTGACACTCATATATATATGTAATTGATTTCAGAGAGAAAGGGAGAGGGAAAAAGAGATAGAAACACCAATAATGGGAGAGAATCATTGATTGACTGCCTCTTGCATATCCCACAATAAGGATTGAGCTCGCAATCTGGGCAAATGCCCTGACTTGGAATTGAACCGTGACCTCCTGGTTCATAGGTCGGTGCTCAATCACTGAATCACACCAGCCAGGCATTCACACTTATTTTTGAAATCCAGTTACCTGAGGTTGTCATCTGGCTGCCTCCTTGTCCCCACGTGAATGTGTTGTACACACCTGAACCGTGACTCAGCATACTAAATCTCTTGTAAGCTTTCCTTCACCTGCATGTTGTGTGTGCTTCTGACCCTCCAAGGTGACAGCCCTGACATTCCCCAGACTGTCAGTCACCACACATCACTCGAAGGCAGAGGCAAATGAGGCCATGTGGGGCCTCAGGTCTGGTTCCAGCTGGCCCTGCCCTCATGCCCTTCTTAATGTGGCATGTGTGGGTTTTCTGTGCCCTTTCTCTCTGTGAGTGCTTGCAGGGATGTGTGTAATCTTCTGCTTGGCTGGGTAGAAACCAGCAAAGCAGGAATGCTTGTCTCACCATGTCAGCCTCTTCAGCTCAAAATCTCCAGATGACCACTGACATACTTCTGCTTTCATTTCAGGCTTTGCTCAAGGCAAAAATGATTTAACAGTCTCCAACCAGAAACATCTGTCAGATATATTGGAAAGTCAGACTTTTTGAGGGAAAATGATCACTTGTATTAGTACAAAGATAGATTATGTAGTAAAATTTAAAGTAGGGTGTGGTTATAGAAACAAGCAAACAAAAATCTCGATTATTGCTTCCAAATGATTTCCCAATAATAAGATAAAACCCAGGGGCTTCCTAAAACCCTTCCAATGGTGGAGTTGGTAATACATTCAAAATGCCACCAGAGGGGGCAAGTGAACTTCACATGAACTATTATTTCTAAGCAGAAACTTTCCTAAAAACTCAAAGGCTCTAAAATTTTACTTTGATGTTGTATCTCATCCAATGAACTAAAATTACAAAAGTGTGTACAGATTTCTTAATGTTATTCAAGACTTAGAAAAGTATTTTGTGCTAGTGCCTGTGCCTTCCCTGTCTCTGCCTCCAGAAACAATGGAGTGGGGTAGGAAGGAAAATTAAAGGAGACACTGCCCAGACACTTGTATGTACAAATAAGTGCTTTCACCTTCCACACTCCACTCATAACCCTATACTGATATTGATCACGAATAATACAAATGCAATATTAATTGCAAAGTAGATCTGGACATCCTGTTTCTAAATCAGATTAAAAATTCATGGTTAGCTTCTAGTTTGTTAATGGAGTAACTTTTTGCTATTAATAAATTCCTTTTGCAATTGACTTTTCTATTTGAAAGTAGGCATTTGAGAGGAGAACTGAGAAGAATTTATAAACCGCTTGTTTTATGTGCCTGCTTAAGCAGTGTTATGGTTACCCCTGGACAGGTGAGGGACATTCAGGAATGTGTGTGTATGCAGGTGTGAGAGGGGACCCTGCTATCCACCTCTGTTTCCTCAGTTCCCTTATATCTCAGACAAGTTCTTGTGAGCATGAATTTACTTTATGCTTCTTGAAGAGATTAGGAAATAATTATTTTAGAATTGAATTGGAGTTCATTGAGATGTTCTTTGAATGAATTATCCTTGAACTCAAATTGCTTATTTTATTGTTCTATTTCTTAGATGTACTGATGTCTGCCCTTGGTCTAGGGTTGCTCCTGGCTCGCTGAGCACCCTCTGGATTATAGAGTTTAGAATTTCTGCTTCCTGTAGTGAATGTGTGTTCTTACCAAGAGATAGTTTTGTTTATTCAAAATGTTATCTGTAGTGGCTGAACTTATTATTTTAATTACATGATGAAATTAAATGTCATCTAGAGAGACAAACTGTGGAGGCAAATCTAGAGGCTTTTTTCCCTCTGTAAAATTATGTTGAAATGTTTTGAAAATCTTTATAAAAATAAGTAAAATAAAGGCACTGTTTATGTTTGAGTATAAATTGAACCAAAGGACCTGTATGCATGCATATAAGCATAACCAATGAACACAAGACACTGGGGGTTAGGGTATGCCTGGGAGGGGGGACAATAGGAAGATATGTATACATGTAATACATTAATTAAAAAAATTTGAAGAAAATAAATAATTAAATAAATAAAAATTAAAAAAAATAATTAAAAAAAAAAGAAAAAATGGGAAAAAACATGTAAAAACTCATTCTGAATCTGGTCAGATTGCTTCACAATCATATAGATTCCCACTCCACATTGAAAAAAATGAACCCAAAAATGGTAAAAGAAGCTATGCAGCTATAATATACTAAAGATATACTAGATTTAACTTTAAAAGTGGGCTCAAAGTCAAAGATTCAGGCCTGTATCAATAGACTACAAGTGAATATTCACATTTGTTTCGTGTTCCAATATGATTTTTAACATATATAAGTATTACATTTTTTATTCCCCATTTCAAGCCGCTTTTTTTGTTGTTGTTGTTAATTGACCAACTATCAGTCCTTATGGACTATAAGCATTAAAAAAATAGTCAATGTTTCTTCCTTTAATTCCTTGAGAGGCCAGTGACAATAATAAAAGCAGACAGATGAAGCAAGTTTAACATGAATCATGTATTTGATAAGGGCAACTGAGTAACTAGATACTGACTCGTGAAAAAAAAAATCTACCAACTATTCTATTAAAAAAGGCAGTCCATCAAGCAAGTCTAAAACAAAAGTGAGGACTTTCTAGTGGATAAGTGAGGACCTCAACTGATCATCACCTTACCCAAAAGTGACATTATTGAACAATTAATTCTGTTAATAGCTGTTTTCTCAAATAGGACAAAATATCAATTTAAACTGAAAAATGCTTATTCTTATGGAAACCCACATAAAACTGTGCCACACCTTGATGTTGCCTGCCCTTCTTTGGCCAATCTAAGCCCCCTCATGCCATAATTAATGTTGCCCAGTTCCCTAATCTTCTGTTCACTCCTAAGTCACATCATTGTATTTACTTTATTTTGTCTGGTAGGGACAGTTCATTACTCACAAATTCACACATCCTGTCTCCAAAGTATAAGGTGGTTTCCCCATGACATTGATTTCCTTGGCTGTGTGAGCTTTGTGCTATAATTTCAGGATAAAGCATATTTCCAAAGGAACTCTTCTTTTTTCAGAATAACTTAAAAATGGGGAAGGGCTCTATATTTACATTGTTTATTGAACCAATTAAAATTTCAGGATAAAACAACAACAACACATCTTACTCTGTCAGTTAGGGCCCCATCAATGCCTCAGAACTGAAAAGAAACTATCTAGTGGAAAAGTGACTGTGGATTGCTGTACCCCTCAAACCTGTGGCCTGTGGCCCGGTAGCAGGAAAGGGAGGTCCTGCACTGATTTTAGATTTGTTGCTTGTGATTTTGGGGAAAAGCACTGTCACCCTTCCCTTCCTCAAGTTCTTAATCTTATTGTAAGGAGGAAACCTGAATCCATGTTTTAACCCAGGTAGATTCTTTTGGGACTTTACCTATAGAGAGAAAAAGAAGAGATGAGGAGTTTGCCTGCCCAGTGTGGCTCAGTGGTTGGGCATCACCCTGTACACCAAGAGGTCACTGTTTTGATTCCTGGTGCACATGCTCAGGGTGTGGGCTTGATCCCCAGGATGGGGCATGTTTTTCTCTCATGAATGTTTCTATCTCTCTTTTCCTCTCCCTTCTTCTCTCTGAAATCAATAGAAACATTTTTTTTTAAAGATGATGGTTCCAAAATAGATTAACTTTTTTCCATACATTGTGAAGTTGTATTTGTAACAGGCAAGTATGTTGAGCAGAGTGCCTGCTTTGACCAGGTATTTCTAGAAACTTAGTTTAGAACCTATCCTGAACATGGCAGGCAGTGTGGCATATCATTAGGGAAAGGAACAGAGGACCCCAATTCTTGGTATCACTGCTGAAGTGCAGTGGCTGATTTAAAGAGGGACTCAGTGGGTGCCATTTGTGTGTTAAATCCTTTTATTACAACACCATCTAAGTAACTGACAAAAGTAAATGTGTATTCAACTAGGATTTAACCCAAACCTCAGAAGGTGAAAGTAAGCAATTTGTTTATACTAAGTAATATCAATATCTTAATTCCATTTGATAAAGAAATAACACTATGGGCAGAGACTTCCTATCTATGTGCGTATCTGTAGTATCAATCTCTTACTATGCAACTAATAAGAGATCAGGCTGATCAGGCTGATTGGCAGAAGGTTGGCTGTGGGAGCACACTGACCAGCAAGGGGCATCTCATGCATTGAGCATTTGCCCCCTGGTGGTCAATGCACATCATAGTGACCGCTTGACTGGTCGTTCGCTTGAGCAGTTGTAATGGTCACATACGCTTTTATGTATATAGATGGTAACTTGGCATTTATATAACATGTACACTAATATGTTTATCCCCACAAAAGTTTTCTGGATACAGATATAATTGTCCAAAAATTCTGGGAAATAACAATAACCAAGAAAGGTTTCCATGGCCATTTACGAGTATATCTGAAATGATAGGGTGGAGAACTAACACCCCATAATTTCTGATTTTAGATGGTCCTGTGCTCAACAATATTCAGGTCCCTCTGTTTGCTGTGCAGCCCACAGAATGAACACCCGCTTCCTTATTTTGAAATTTGCTTTGCATGCCTGCAGCATGCTATGAGTGTTGATGGACTTGCAAACATCAAGCTTACATTGCCTTGGGGGACATTGGACTAATTATGTAAAAATGTGTATGCAGCCATCATGCCAGTAGGGCTCTGACATTCACATATCATCTTATAATTCAGAGCTGGCTGCAGGAGCACAAGAGAGCAATGAGGAAAGGATGTCAGCATGAGGCTGATCTTAGTGTGCCTATCTCCCTCTCATCTCTTAAGTGCATCCCCAAGAATTCTGATGCCCAATTATTCCAGGAACTGAGGCCCAGAAGTGGAAAACTTTAATTGTTTCTCCAAAGTGAACAGCTACTTGAACAGCAGAATCAATTCCAAAGTAATAACTCTTCCTCAGGGTATCCCTTTAAAGTTTATCTAGTGTTTTTTTTTTTGTTTGTTTTTTAAACACAGCCCTTGACCTCTTGGTGGGTCATGCTAATTGAAGTTCAGAGTCAAAAGAATGTTGTTTTCTCTGAGTAACTGCTGTCATCTCTCTGGAAAGATGAGCCACAGTAACTGGAAAAGTAGATTCTTTTCAACCAGTTTTCACAGTTAATTTAAACAGTGAGTGGGGAACTTTCTTACGTGTCACACCGATGAGTGAAGATGACGAGGACAGAGGTGGGAGAGGCTCAATTAAACATTTACATTTATATTTAGTTCTCAGTGGAATGAGCTTTCATTTACTTGGCTGAGATTTCTTAAGAATTTTAAAAGAAATCAGTGTTATGTATGATGACATGATTAAGGGGCTCTGTGTTCAACAAATCCCATCCTGGTCTCTGAGAAACTCAGAAACAGTCAACACTAAAGGCAGGCTAAAGGTCATGGTGGGCATGAGAAAGTACACAAGCAGAAGTGATAACTTTGGAAAATACCCATGCTGCAGTCAGAATAAAGCTATTGGTCCCAGAGCAAAGTCTATCTATCCCCCAATGTGGGAAGATAAATAATCAGAGGGAAATAAAGGTTTTTATGTTGGAGAATTCCTGAGAATGGTGTTTGTTCTCAACTTACTGTTGACCAAGTTCCTTAGAGGGTGATAAAACTCCTGAATATGTTTGAGGAATCTGGTAACACAGGACACATTTGTTCTTCCTGGGGAATATCTGAAAAGAAAGAGAAACTAAAGTTCAGAAACTGCCTGTGGTTGATCTCAGCAGCTAGACTGGACACAGCTTCACAGATGTTCTCCTGTCTTCCTGCGGTATGAGAGCCATGATGCTTCCCTATGACCTGGAACATGGAGAGAGAGATAAGAAGTCTAGCATGTAGATTCTCAGAGGATCATTGAGTGGGGATCAGAGGGGATTGAAGGCCAAGAGGTGTCCAAGTAAGTTACTTCACACAGAGGTTGACAGTGAAGAACAGTTCTTTTTTCAGAAAGTCACACCCAATCCACAGTGCCTGGGCAAAATGGAGTCCCTCAGAACCTCAATTCCAATCTATGATTGAGTTTCTAATGAACTAGCAAATGAGTTTATTTAAAAAAAACAAAAACAAAAAACCTAAATGTATTAATATATACAACAAAAGCTATGTGTTTATCCACAAGAGTTTGTGATTTGAGATCTATATTCATGGTATACATTGTAAAGAGAACATAGAAAATGAATGAGTGTACCAAGAAAACCTAGTTTTGATCAGGGGAGCATTGACAATCTCTGAATAGTCAGTTTAAGTAGAAAATCAAAGGTTGAAGATAGTAAATCAGTAAATAGTAGGGGAAGAGTCATCTATGAGGACTGTATGCCTTCCTCACAGGCCCTTCATAAAAAGAAGATCAAAGTCCAGGTAGAAGGGAGATCATTCCGGTTCAAGTGTAGGACTGAGAAACCTAACTGAGGGTGGAGAGGACAGTGGAAGTCAGGTCAACCCAAGTGTCCTGTGGACTATGGTGGAGAGGAGTCAGGTTTATCCCAAGTGAAGGGTAAAAAGGAGTTGAGGAGGGGACTAACATACTCATATTTATGTGGTAAGACTCCTCAACTGATGCATGACAAATAGATTGCAATTCGTATAAGAATTAAATCAGGGAAACCTGTCAGCAGACTGATCAAATAGTGGTCATTGATAATGTCTCATTGGTGCAGGGGACCATTCGGGGGGTGGGTGAGAGTAATTAGAAATTCTATTAATATTTACCTTCAAATTTCTATTTTGTACATAATTTGTAAATAAAATATATCTATTTGGTAGTATACATATTTAATTCATAATTTATGGATGCATACTTTGAGGGTGTTTGCTTGACTCTCATTTTCTGATAGAGGTGTGGACATGATGGGAACATCTGAAGGCTGCTAGAACGGACTGGTGTCATAATTGTGTACAGTCCATGAGGATTGGATGGGGTCTCTCTAAAAGTCATAACAAATTGTTGGAGCTGGACCCTGGCTGCTTTGATAGTGGGTCTTATTTTTCTTCTCCGTCTTTCTAATTCCTCTCTTTGTTTCTCTGGACAAGTCCAAGAGATGCTATCAGTCACACTCTTTCATGCCATCTCCCCAGGCCAATGTGCACTGTCTCCAGAACTGAGTTTTGGACCCTGTTCATGCTTGTGATCATATGCTCCAGATAATGTGTTAATGTTGCTCTCAATAAAAGACTCGGGAGCCATGATCTCAAGCAGTCAGATGGGTGCTGGGTTCTGTGTGGACTTGGGGAGAGGGGTCTTGCAGTACAAACAGCCCAGCATAGGTCTCCACTCTCTCCTTAATACCATCAGGTTCTAAATGGGACAGCTGTAAAGCTAGCTAAGGGACTTCCTTCCCTTTTCTCTTGCAAATAGATTGGAGTGGGTGATTAAGTTTGAGCCTTTAATGCATAACATCAGGGAAGATGAGCTTAACAAATGCTAAATTGCTCCCTTCAGAGTGGCTCAGTTGGTTGGATGTGGTCCCATGTACCCAAACCTTTGCTGATTTGATTCAGGGCACATGCTAGGGTTCGGTTTGATCTCTAGTGGTGGTAGAGGGTGGCATTAGGGTAGAGCCTATGAAAGGAAATTAACTTTCCTCCATCTTGTCCTATAGGACTGGGACCCCTGCGTAAACCCCCCTCCCTTTTCTGGAGTGGCCACAGGTGTGCCAGCAATGTCTTAACTTCCCCGACCCCCACCCAAATGGACCAATGAAGCTCCAGGAACACAGCGAGGGTCCTAATAAGGCTAAACCACAGAAAGACCTTAATTCAAGTGACCAATCTCTGTAACCCTCATCACTTTCCTAAGCCCCCTAATTATCCTACCCCATAAAAATCATTGTTCCAGCCCGGCTCACTCTCTCGCCTCGCTGCTGTGTCAGAAAGAGGCTGAGAGCCAAACCCGGGTTTGAATAAAGACTCTTTGCTTTTGCATCGGAAAAGGCTCCTTAGTGGTGGATTATTGGGGACCCCGAACTCTGGGCACAAGATTTGGGGGCTCGTCCGGGATTCCCAATACCCACGAGGGACCCCGATCCAGAGAGTCCGTCTGACCGCTGTAAGTGTCTGTCTGTTTCTGTTCTGTGTGCGAGCTCGCTTCTGAAGTCTGTAGTGCCCGAAATGGTCTAGGTGGACGCACTAGTGGATCTCGGGCGGGGGGTGGGGGGGTGGAGGGGTCAGAGGACGCTCTGCTTCCCCACGAGGGACATGGAATCCCCTCACGGGAAGGACGTGGAATCCCCTCACAGGAGGGATTTGGAATTCCCTCACAGGAGGGATGTGGAATCCCCTCAAACCTCTGGGACGAAGTGGGTGGCTCCTACGGGTTGGTGCATGGCCATCGTCCAGTGATCAGTTTTATTTCCGTGAGTTTGGAAGGCTACTTTGGATGTTTTTATCTGTTTGATCAGTTTGTGTCTTTTTGTGTGCTTTTGTGAGCTCATTGGACAGAAGTTATGGGACAGACTCAGGTTACCCCCTTGAGTATTATGGTTGATCATTTTAGAGAGGTTAAGAGAAGGGCTAACAACCTTAGTTTAGAAGTGAAGAAAAGCAGATGGCAAAAATTTTGTTCCAGCACGTGGCCGGCCCTCAATACCGGATGGCCGCCAGAAGGGACTTTTGACCTCCCCACCATTCACCGGGTCAGAGAAATTGTTTCTCGGCCAAGGGGAGGCCATCTTAATCAACTCTCTTACATTATTACTTGGCAGGATCTTGTAGAGGACCCTCCCATCTGGATTAAACCTTTCCTAGCTCCTCGCCCTCCGGAGCCGGAACCCATTCTTGCCTTGCAGGAAACGGAGAAGAAAAAGAAGGCGGTTACTTCGGAGAAGAAGGAGAAGGAAGCTACCCTGCCATCAGCTCCTGATCCCTCCACCCGGTTTTACAGGGGGGAACAGGAGAAGAGTTAATTTTCCCTCTCCCATAACAGTTCCCCAGGTTGCTGGAAGGGGGGCGGGCTTCCGGCGGCGGCAGGGGCCGGCTTCCGAGTATGGCCGCAGTTCTGGAAGGAAGCCCACCTCTTACCAGGCAAAGGGCTCAGAGGGAACTGCATGTTGCAGCCCCTGACTCCACCATTAAGACTCTGCCCTTGCAAGCTGTAGGCCCCCGGACGAGGATGGCAATCAGCCCCACCACTACTGGCCTTTTGCCACTAGTGACCTTTATAACTGGAAAGCACAGAATCCTAAGTTCTCTGAGAAGCCAGCAGGGCTTATCGATTTGTTAGATTCTTGTTCTTTTCACCCATCAGCCTACCTGTCAGCAGCTTTTGCAGGTCATATTCACCACCGAGGAGAGGGAGAAGATCCTCAATGAGGCCTGGAAGCTAGTCCCAGGCGTGGACGGGAACCCTAGCACCAACCAGGCTCAGATAGACACCTCCTTTCCCCTGACTAGACCTGAATGGGACTTCAACACGGCAGAAGGTAAGGAGAGGCTCCGGGTCTACTGCCAGACTCTAATGGGGGGTCTCTGCATGGCTGCTAGAAAGCCTACCAATTTGACCAAGGTAGGGAACGTGCAGCAAGAAAGGGATGAGTCTCCAGCTGCCTTCTTAGAACAGATCATGGAGGCATGCCGCACTTACACCCCCATGGACCCAGGAGCCGCTGAGAATAAGGCAGCTGTAGTCATGAGTTGTATAGACCAGGCAGCTGCAGACATCAGAAAAAAACTGAAAATAGATAGATTTGGAGAGAAGAGTCTTTGGGACTTGCTAACCAAGATTGGAGCCCAAATAACTTTCAGGCAAGGGGGGCCCCAGATCACCGATGGTAAAGGCCACACCATGCAGGTTCTGACTCTGAGACTGGAGGATGAGTATCGTCTCCACCAGGGGATGCCCCCAGTAGAAAGTACTGTGGACAGGTGGCTACAAGAATTCTCCACAGCTTGGGCAGAAACGGGGGGAGTTGGACTGGCTGCTCACAGGGCCCCAATCCTAGTGGAGCTAAAGCCTGGAGAAGGCCCAATAAGAGTCAAGCAGTATCCTATGTCCCAGGAGGCCCAGAAGGGAATCCAGCCTCACATCAGGAGACTGCAAAGTCTAGGGGTACTAGTCCCCTGTCAATCTGCCTGGAACAGCCCCTCTTCTCCCAGTCAGAAAGCCTCACACCAATGACTATCGACTGGTGCAGGACCTCCGGGAAGTAAATAAGAGAGCCATGGGTATACATCCAACTGTTCCTAACCCATACACTCTCCTAAATTCCTTGATACCTTCTAGAGTCTGGTATACTGTATTAGACTTGAAGGATGCCTTCTTCAGCTTGCCGTTAGCACCTCAAAGCCAACCCCTGTTTGCCTTTGAATGGCACGACCCCGAGGAGGAATACAGTGGACAACTAACCTGGATACGACTGCCCCAAGGGTTCAAGAATTCATCTACCTTCTTCCATGAGGCACTGCACGAAGACCTCGGTGAGTACAGGAGAGAGCACCCCACTCTCACCCTCCTTCAGTACATAGATGACATCTTGATTGCTGCCGATACCACCGAAGTCCGCGAGCAGGGGACTAGAGACCTGTTGGCCACCCTGGGGACTTTAGGGTATCGGGCCTTTGCAAAGAAAGCTCAAATATGCCAAGAGAGGGTGAGTTACCTGGGATACATCCTGGAGGGTGGACAGCGGCGGTTATCAGATGCTAGAAAAGAAACTGTCCTGAAGATCCCTGCCCCCACCCCCCGAAGAGAAATAAGGGAGTTCCTAGGGTCCGCTGGCTATTGCTGCCTCTGGATTCCGACTAACTGACCCTAGGACAGGAGATCTGGATTACAACCCCAAATGCCATTGAAGGGGTCCTAAAATAGCCTAGCAATGCACATATGACTCACTATCAAAGCTTGCTGCTCAACCCTCCTAGAGTGTGGTTCCATCCAAGTGTGGCCCTCAACCCCGCTACCCTGCTGCCTGACCCTGACCTAGATGCCCCACTACATGACTGTGCGGGAATCCCGGAGCGGGTGCATGGACTCCAGAAAGACTTGACTGACCAGCCCCTCCCTGATGCAGAGGCCACCTGGCTCACGGATGGAAGTAGCTTCATGCGAGATGGGTGCAGGTATGCGGGTGCAGCAGTGGCCACCGACACTGACACTGTATGGGCGGAGGCTCTGCCCCCTGGGACATCAGCTCAGCGAGAACTCATTGCACTCACCAAAGCACTGACACTGGGGGCTGGGAGACGGCTTAACATCTACACAGATAGCCATTATGCATTTGCTACAGCTCATGTTCACGGGGCGATCTATCAGGAGAGAGGGCTATTGACAGCAAAGGGATGGACAATAAAGAATAAATAGGAAATTCCTGACCTGCTTGTGGCTTTGTGGCTCCCCGCTAAGCTAGCCATTATCCACTGCCAAGGGCACCAGAAGGCAGATGACCCAGTGGCAAGAAGTAACCAAAGACTGATCAGGCAGCCAAAGCAGCGACCTTCACTTTGGTCCCTACCATGGCCTTATAACTACCAGACCCCGGGGACCCAGTCTTGCCAGATCAGCCTGGGTATTCTAAGGAAGAGCTGCAGTGGATCAGGAGGCTTCCCCACGTCCAGGAAATTAAAGGATGGTGGTACACACCAAACAAGGAGCTCATACTACCGGACTGGCTTGGGTTACAGTGTTAGAACGCATGCACTGGTCCACTCACCTGGGGGCACGCAAATTAAAGGAATTAATCCGACACGGCAGAATGAAGACCCACCAGCAGGACATCAAAATAGAACAGGTTGTATCCACCTGCAAGACCTGTCAACTCACAAACTCGAGAACCAGGCCGAGTGAAAAAGGAACCCGGCTCAGAGGAACCAAGCCTGGAGCACAATAGGAGGTCGACTTTACTGAAATTAAACCAGGAAAGTATGGCTATTAATATCTTTTAGTATTTGTAGATACCTTCTCTGGATGGGTAGGAGCATACCCAACTAAGCATGAAACAGCTTCAGATGGTAGCTAAGATGCTGCTGGAAGACATCTTGCCCAGGTACGGTTTTCCCACTGTGATAGGGTCAGACAATGGATCAGCCTTTGTCTCACAGGTAACACAGGCAGTGGCCAAGGCCATTGGGGCAAATGGGAAATTACATTGTGTTTATAGGCCCCAAAGTTCAGGGCATGTAGAAAGAATAAATAGAACTCTAAAAGAGACCCTTATCAAATTGACCATGGAGACTAGTGGGGACTGGGTGGCTCTCCTTCCATATGCCCTTAATCGGTTTAACAACTCCCCCTACACCCTGGGTTTTACTCCTTATGAAATCATGTTCGGCTGGCCACCCCCTGTTATCCCTAATCTTAAAGCCAAATTTCTTGCAGAATTTGAAAGTCAAGAACTATTTCTTTCCTTGAGAGGGCTCCAGAGGGCGCACGAGGACATTTGGCCTCGCCTCCACCCTTCCGCGCCATCTATGAAACCGGCCCAGCCCCGGGACTGGGTCTATGTCAAGAGACATTGCAGGGAGACCCTTGAGCCAGGTTGGAAGGGTCCCTATGTCATAGTGCTGAAATCCTTCACCGCCCTCAAAGTAGACTGCGTCGCGACCTGGGTCCACCCACCACAGGGAACCTGACCCAGAGTCAGACTTCACTGCCTGAGAGTTGTCAAGGGATCCATGGCCCTCGTAAGAGAGGGATAGCAGAAGCGTAGGCTAGAAGGGAGCAGTCTCAGTCTTGGTATGAATCACTGTTTAATTGGTCCCCATGGTTAACTACTCTTATTTACACCCTCATTGGACCCCTTATAATCCTCTTAATGCTGTTAACTTTCGGTCCTTGTATTATTAACAAACTGGTCCAGTTTGTCAAGGAACCCACATAGGAGTAGTCCAATTAATGGTTACAAACCCAGTACCAGCCTCTAGGAACAGAAGAGGCAGAAATGCATCCCGTCTCAGGATTGAGACGTGTATCCCAAGACAAGGGGAAATGAAAGGAAATGAACTTTCTTCCATCTTGTCCTATAGGGCTGGGACCCCTGCGTAAACCCCCCTCCCTTTTCTGGGAGTGGCCACAGGTGTGCCAGCAATGTCTTAACTTCCCCGACCCCCACCCAAATGGACCAATGAAGCTCCAGGAACACAGCGAGGGTCCTAATAAGGCTAAACCACAGAAAGACCCTAATTCAAGTGACCAATCTCTGTAACCCTCATCACTTTCCTAAGCCCCCTAATTATCCTACCCCATAAAACTCATTGTTCCTGCCCAGCTCGCTCTCTCGCCTCGCTGCTGCGTCAGAAAGAGGCTGAGATCCAAACCCGGGTTTGAATAAAGACCCTTTGCTTTTGCATCGGAAAAGGCTCCTTAGTGGTGGATTATTGGGGACCCCGAACTCTGGGCACAACACATACAGGAGGCAGCTGATCAATGTTTTGCTCTCATATTGATACTTCTCTCTCTCTCTCTCTCTCTCTCTCTCTCCCTCTCCATTCCTCTCTCTCTAAAAATAAATTTTAAAATCTTTTTTTTAAAAAGTGAAATCATCTAAGATGGATGACTCCTTTTGCCCACTTTTTTTCTCATCCCTAACACTTGTGATAGAGCTATATGGCTGGAAATATATGAAGGATGGAAATAGAAGCTGGGATGATTGAAAAGAACAACCACAGCCTGGTCCTGAAAGAGACTTGGAAATCTCCATGCTATCCATAGATTTCTGACCTCTAGATTTATCTTACATGAGAGGTAACAATTTCTCTTGTAATTAGCCACTTTATTGCATTTTTTAAAAATGCAACAGAACCTAAACCTAGTTGGTGTTGGCTATCTAGTATCAATTTTCTGCATACTTTGTTTGCAAGGTGCATCATATAAATGCTCTCAACTATGTCTTCATAGATCCAGCCCTTTCAATTTCTTGGCATTGTCCCTATTTCTGGCAGGCCACATATGCAGTTTCCCACATTTGCTACATCTTTCCCAGAGACAGGCAGATCCACAAAAACAAGCAAAACTAGGGTATAGGGAGAGCTCAATTCCTACACTGCTAGGGACAGTCTCTGGGAACTAGCTTGAGTGGCGGGAGGGGGGGGTGGGCAGAGGGAGGATGAAGAGAGAGAGAGAGAGAGGGAATACATAAAATGCTAGCAATTAAATTAAAAAGCAGGGCAAGCAAACAAAGCACATAGCGATGAGGGTTATGTTAGTTTTTGGCTTTGGCTTTGGTTTTTTATTTAGTTTGGTGCAAATGTCTATTTTAGGAGCTGCTCCTTCCTCATCAAGGTTTTAAACTCATCCAGTAGACTATCAGCCAAGTTGCTCTACTGTAACAACTCTGAGTACAGAGAAAATGAACACTATGTTTGTTTTCCTTAATAGTCAGTGGCAAAACCTGGAGAGAGAAACTGGTATTTTTAACTACCATATAAGGGCTCTTTGTGTTAAATTTTGGGAAGTATTTATTTTTATTCCATTATTATGATGTCTTTTGGTGACATGGATCCAGTCAGTGAATGAGAGAATATAAAGGAAGTTAGCTTGATCCTAGGAAAGTACGTGTTTAAAGTAAACGCAGCACAATCTTGGGAGGTTGCTCTTTCAACAAGTGTGGAGGAAAACTGTTTTTTACACTTGCAAAGTGTTAAAGCAAAAGTGGGCTTTCTACATTTTTGGAAATGCATCTCTTTAAAATACTGCTGGATTTAGACAGAAAATGAAAACAACTAAATGCCCATCAACTGGTGAGTGGATAGACAAAATGTGGTGTATCCATACAGTGATATTATATCCACAATAAAAAGGATGAAGTACTGATTCACATTCTGACATGGATGAACTGTGAAAACATGCTAAGTGATGGAAGTGATAGGGGACCATATGTATTGTAAGATCAGATTTATCTGAAGTGTCTGGAACAGGCTGGAAATAGAAAACAGATATAGGTCACATACAGCTGAGCATTAGGAGAGCTGGGAGTGACACCTATCTCTTTTGGGAAGGACTGTAAATGATGGCTGTACTACTATTCTGTGAATAGATAAAAAAACATGACATTACACATTTTATGTTGTGTGAATTATTTGTCAATAGAGATATTAAAAACCTTATAGACAGATAATAGTAAGGTGATTGCCAGAGGGAAAGAGTGGTAGAAAGAAGCAGAAGAGAGTAAAGGGGTGATAAACGGTGATGAAAGAAGACTTTACTTTGGATGACAAACATATTATAGAATGTACGGATGATTATAGCATTGTACAGCTGAAACTTATATCATTTCATTAAACAATGCCATCCCAATAAATTCAATTAATAATAGAGAAAACATAGAGAAAGGAAATAACTTTCTATATAAAAGCCTAAGCAACCATTCGATCTTTCAACCAGTAGCTATAATGCACACTGACTACCAGAGGACAGATGCTCAATGCACAGGCATGGAAACATAGAACAGACTGATGAATCTCAGAGGGAAGTGGGGAGGGGAAGAAGGGAAGAGATTGACGAAAGATCTTATATGCATACTAGAGGCCCAGTGCATGGAATCATGCAACAGTGGGGTCCTTTGGCCTGGCCTGCAGGAATTGGACCCAAACAGGCAATGCATCATCCCTGAAGGGATCTTGTTTGCGAGACGGCACAGGTCAGACCAAGAAACCTCACTGGTGCATGAATCTGTGCACCGGGCCTCTAGTTTTTAAATAATGCAAGACTAATATTTTTAAATCAAAGTCATTTTTCTATTTAGTTTTTTTTTCTTTTTTCATTATTTTTATTTTTAAAATTTCTTCATTAATTAAGGTGTGACATATATATTCTTATTCCCTCCTTTGCTCCCACCTCCCCCATTCATGCACTCACGCCCCTGTTGTCTGTGTCCATTGGTTAGGCCCATCTGCATGCATACAAGACCTTTGGTTGATCTCTCCCCCTAACCTGCACCCCTCCCTACTTTCTCTCCAAAGTTTGATGGTCTGATCAATGTTTCTCTGTCTCTGGAACTGTTTTTGTTCATCAGTTAATGTTGTTCATTATATTCCACAAATGAATGAGATTATGTGATACTTATCTTTCTCTGACTGGCTTATTCCACTTAGCACAATGCTCTCCAGTTCCATCCAGGTTGTTGCAAATGGTAGGAATTCCTTCTTTTTTAGTGCAGTGTAGTATTCCCTTGTGTAGATGTACCACAGTTTTTCAGTCCACTCATGGGCACTTAGGCTGTTTCCAAATCTTAGCTATGGTAAATTGTGCTGCTATGAGCATAGGGGTGCATATATCCTTTCTGATTGATCTTTCTAGCTTCCTATAATATATTCCTAGAAGTGGTATTACTGGGTCAAATGGGAGTTCCATTTATAGTTTTTTGAGGAAACTCCATATTGTTTTCCACAGTGGTTGCACCAATCTACATTCCCACCAGCAGTGCACCAAGGTTCCTTTTTTTCTGCATCCTTGCGAATATTTGTCATTTATTGATTGTTAATGATAGCCATTCTGACAGGTGTGAGATAGTACTGCATTGTTGTTTTGCTTTGCATCTCTCAGATAATTAGTGACTTTGAGCATGTTTTCATATGTCTCTTGGCCTTCCGTCTGTCTTCTTTCGAAAAGTCTCTATTTAGGTCCCTTGCCCATTTCTTTTTCTTTCTTTCTTTTTTATTGATTTTTTACAGAGAGGAAAGGAGAGAGATAGAAAGTCAGAAACATCGACGAGAGAGAGACATCGATCAGCCGCCTCCTGCACACCCCACAGTGGAGATGTGTCCGCAAGCAAGGTACATGCCCCCGACCAGAATCAAACCTGGGACCTTTCAGTCCACAAGCCAACGCTCTATCCACTGAGCTAAACCGGTCTTGGCGCTTGCCTATTTCTTGATTGGATTGTTTATCTTCCTTTTGTTGAGTTGTATGAGTTCCCTGTAAATGTTGGGGATTAAACCTTTATCAGTGATAACATTGGCAAATACGTTCTCCCATGTAGTGGTTTTTCTTATTGTTTTGTTGATGGTTTCTTTTGCTGTGAAAGAGCTTTTTATTTTGATGTAGTCCCATTTAATAATTTTCTCTTTAGCTTCCATTGCCCTAGGAGCAGTATCAGTGAAGAAGTTCCTTCAGCATCTGTCTGAGATTTTGCTGCCTGTGGATTCCTCTAGTATTTTTATGGTTTCCCATCTTATGTTTAAGTCTTTTATCCATTTTGAATTTATTTTTGTGTATGGTATTAGTTGGTGCTCTAGTTTCATGTTTTTGCCTCCTGCACAACACCCTTCCCTCCCCACTGTCTCGGGGATATGCCCACAACCAAGGTATGTATGTGTGTGTGTGTGTGTGTGTGTGTGTGTGTGTGTATGCCCTTGACCAGAATTGAACCTGGGATCCTTCAGTCTGTAGGCTGATATTCTATCCACTGAGCTAAACCGGTTAGGGTCTCATTTTTCTTTGTGTATTAGTAATGAATTGCCTCCTATTTGTTGTTGGGAGCTGTATCATACTACTACAAAGTAATGTTATTGACCAAATTTAACCATCTAAAAATAATGCAATCTGCCTAAATCTGTGGTTACAAGATGACACAGCAGATCTTCTCCTGTGGAATAATAAGTCCATTTAAAATAACACCTTGATGCTTAATGTAATAAGAGTGTATTTTAGGGGATAAGAATCCAAGCCCAAGTTAACCTCAATGCACACAGTCAGCACAAAAGGAAATATGTTTCTATAAGTTACATCTGAATTATTCAGTGCTCAGACACCAGTCTTATTTTATATTAAATTGCATTGACAGAGGCTACACAATCCTGGTGTAAATTAAACATTTGCCAAGTCTGACCCTGTCTTTTCTCTCAGCCCTGAATGGGGGTCAGGGGATGACCTCTATTATACAGAGTTGGTTCTATCAATTTTTGTACAAATGGCAGAGAATAAACTCTGCCCGAGGCTGTCACTTTAACAGACACCACTGACAACCATGACACATTATATGACTCTCTTGTGGACAGTATGGAGAATAAAGAGAAGTCAAAACCCCTGCACTCAAAGTTCTTCACTTCTCAATGAAGGGAGCATATTGACCAAAAAGATGTTAATACAACTATTATAAGGACAATCTCTTAGATAATTCCCAGGAGGGTCTTTGAGGCAGCATGGTGTTGATTATGGGTCTGAAACTACACAAAAGTATCAAGCTCAAATTACATACCAATACAATCACACCACAGCTAGGCACAGATATTGACTGTACAATTAACCATTTCCTATTATATCTGTAGTTTAAAGTCTCTATGGCTTTTTATTCATTTTCTTTTCTTATTTATAATTCTTTTTTTCTATATTTTTATTAATGTATTACATATGTACATATATTCCCATTGCCCCCCCACCCTATTCCCATGCATGCCCTAAGCTCCCACTGTCCTGTGTCCATAGATTATACTAATATGCATGTGTACAAGTTCTTTGATTGATCTCTTATCTACCCCACCTCTCCCTAACCTTACCATTGTAATTTGACATTCTATTTGATGCTTTATTGCCTCTGTATCTTTTTGTTTATCAATTTATAATGTTCTTTATTATCCATAAATGAGTGAGATCATGTGGTATTTTTCTTTCATTGACTGGCTTATTTTACTTAGCATAATGCTCTCCAATTCCATCCAGGTTGCAGTAAATGGTAAGAATTCCTACCTTTTTATGGCAGCATAGTATTCCATTGTGTAGATTTACCATAGTTTTCTTATCCAGTCATCTGCTAATGGGCACCTAGGCTGTTTCCAAATCTTAGCTATTGTAAATTGTGCTGCTATGAACATTGGAGTGTATATATCCTTTCTGATTGATGTTTCTGGCTTCCATTGCTCTAGGAGCAGTATCAGTGGAGAGGCTCCTTCAGCATATGTCTGAGATTTTGCTGCCTGTGGATTCCTCTAGTATTTTTATGGTTTCCCATCTTATGTTTAAGTCCTGTATTTATTTTTGCATATGGTGTAAGTTGGTGATCTAGTTTCATTTTTTTTTTTTGCATGTATGGAAAAAAAACATTTATTGAAGAGATTGTCTTGACTCCATTGTATGTTCATGCATCCTTTGTTGAATATTAATTGAGCATAGTGTTTTGGGTCGATATCTGGATTCTCTATTCTATTCCATTGGTCTATGTGTCACTCTTGTGCCAGTACCAGGCTGTTTTGAGAACAGTTGTTTTGTAATACAGCTTGAAATCTGGTATTGAGATCCCACCTACTTTATTCTTCTTTCTCAGGATTGCTGTGGCTATTTGGATCTTTTTTTTTTTTGTTCCAGATGAATCTTTGGAGAGTTCTTTCTAGGTCTCTGAAATATGAAGTTGGTATTTTCATGGGGAGTACATTGAATCTATAGAGATTGCTTTGGGTAGTATGGACATTTTAATGATGTTGATTCTCCCAATCCATGAGAATGGTATGCTCTTCCATCTATTTACATCTTCCTCTATCTCTTTTTTCAGTGTCCTATAGTTTTCTGTGTATAGGTCTTTTACCTCCTTAGTTAAGTTTATTCCTAGGTATCTTAATTTTTTTGTGCATTTCTCTGAATTTTTTTTCTGATGGGTTGCTTTTATCTATTTCATTTACTTTCTTTTCTGGTGATGCCTGCTTTTCTTTCATATTCTGCTTGTTTTTTTTGTCTGCCCATGGTCTCTCTTCTTTGTGTGTATGATTATGTAATTCTCTCTCTCCTGTGTTGATTTAAATTCACAAAATACAACACAACCAGGTACAACACACATGGCACTGATCAGAAATGTGTCCACATTATTAATATCCACAAATAAAGGTGACCACCAGAGAGAGATTATTTAGGGCATAAGTGAGAAGAACAAGAGAGAAATGAAGAAAAAAAGAAAGAAAAAATTAGAAAGAAGTGCCAAATGAAATTGGGACAAGGGAGAAAAAAAGAGAGAGAAAAGAAAAAGAAAAAGATAATAAGAGAGAAAAGAAAGAGAATAAGAAAGAGAAGGAGAACAAATTATATATATGGGGAGAAAACTACAATAGAACAGCCACTAATTTCAACAAATACCAGCAACAAGTACTTGGAGATTAATGCAAACTACAAACAACAACTTACATAAAGTGAGGCATGGGAAACTGAAGTAAAAAAAACAATAAAAAACAAAGCAAACAAAACGGAAAACAAAATAATAAGAATAAGCAAAACAATCTCACAATAAAGTATAAAAGATTGATATAATCATCATTCAAGCAAACATCAACAAAAGGACAGAGAGAAAACCTTTTTTTTGGGTAGTGAAGACAAAGAAGAGAGAGGTATGTATGGACTTGGAGCAGAAAATTGAAAGTTAGATATATAAGTGGAGTGAAATTTTAACAGGGTGTAAAAAGAAAAAATAGGGAAAATATAATGTAGGAAAAGGGCAAGAGAAATAGGAAAACAAAAGAGGAAAAGTTAGGAAGAGAGTGATGGCATAAAGGTAGAGTTGAGATAGGGTAAAATGATGCTAAATTAAAGATAAAAATAGAATGTAAAACTCTAATCCCAAAATAAAATAAAATAAAGAGAAAATTAAATGACACTTGTTTTTCAAAAAGGTAAGATAGTAGTAATAATGCTGATTAAAAATAAAAATGTAATAATTAAAAAGGTAAAATGAAGTGAAGAAAAAAGAAAAAAATAGTTTCTTAAGTAAAATATGAAAAATTTAAAAATAATTTAAAATTTAAAATAAAAAAAAAGAAATAGAATGTACAGTAGTGAAGGTCATTAACTTCCTCTGTTGATCTGTTTGGCACACCTGTTTCTGAGTCAGGACAGTATTGTAGATCCTGCATTCCACTGCGGCTCAGTGTTGTAAGCCAGTCCTGGTTTTTAAGCAGGCAGTGTGTCTTAATCTCTTTATTCTTTTGTGATTACACAAGAGTCAATTTGTGAGCCAACCCTGGGTGGCAGTGTTTGGGGATTGACCTCTGATACTATAGGTCCTCTCTAGCGTGTGCTTAGATCCTGCTTTCCCTGAGGCACTCAATACTGGTTTGTGGGAGTGAGCTGCTCCAGAGCTGGTTCTCTGAAGGTCACTTCACGCTTTGATCCCCAGGTTCCAGAAAAATAACTTTCCTCTGCCATCTCCCAGGGTGTCCCCATCTGGGTGATCTATGTATTGGGCTTAGCATTCAGAAGCAAGGATCTGAAGAGGAAAGAGCACAAGTCTGCACAGCTCTTGATAAAGCAGCCAGCACACTTTAATAACTCCCAGGCTGTCCTTCTGGGTCAGAACAAAATGGGTTGCTTTCTAGAGATCCCTTCTTTTAGCAGCTCTGAGGACCCCCTTTCACATTCATGGATCATGCCAGGCCCAACAGCCACAGATTTCTCTAGGGGCAGATTTACCCCAGACCTTCAGTTCACAGTGTGCATGCCTTTCTGTTCTCCAGGACCAGAGACCTCAGCTTATCCCACGCAAAATCTGATTTCCGAGTGTTTGCCAATTGGGGACTGGTGTTCTGGGGCTCATAGCTGTTCGGTGAGTGTCGCAGCTGTAGCTTTTCAGGCTTCTGAAAACATCAACTTTCTCCTTCAAAATGGAGCATTCTCCGTGTCCGTACTGATGGCTCAGGCAGGGAAGCCGGCAGCAGTGGGGGCTGTTTGGTCAGGGGAGCCCTGTCCAGCAGTCCCCTACTTTCTCCTGGAGGATAATTGTCCCTTAACTCGCCAACAAACACTCTCAATGCAACCCTCAGCTGTTCTCTCTGTCTGCTCACAGAGAAGGCTCAGGACACGTTCGTCTATTCTGCCACCATTTTTTTCCTCTATGGCTTTTATCTAGGCCCCAGGCAACTGATAAATCATGTTAGGGAAATATTTCCACCAATTTTCTTTTTCTATCCAATTTTGGATAGACTCATTGTCATTATACTTATTTTCATAAGTTTGGTTGTAGAAATAATAATTAACAGGGGTTGCGGCATTCGGGGTGATAGTCTACCCATTCTGGATTCCGCCCAAACCTCTATGACTGTACTAACTTCTCAGACTGGAAACCTCGCTTCTAGTTACTTGCCCTCAGGCCCTGTGTGTTTGGTGACTTTGCCTCTGTCCACTTGTCCTGTTTCCATACATCATTTTGTGAATGGGGCTCCCCATCTCGTCTAATTATGACTCTCCTGATCAGACCTCAGAGATGTTCCACGTTTCTATTTCTCATCCCATCTCTTTCATCATGCCAGTCTTTGGTCTGGTATATCTACCTTGGTAACAAATAATACAGAAAATTACCTTCCATATAAAAATCTTCCCTGATGTTTATTGCAACCTTTACATGTTACTTAACATGTAAACTGGGTGAATTCTGAGCTGACTACTTACCTCAAAGTCACTCTGAAGCCTGAGTGGGCAGCATGGGACTGTAAGAAATAAATTTCAAAAATAGCTGTGATTTATGAATTATTGTGGCACAGCCAAGAGAGTGGCCCAAGATTCTGTGGTGAAGTGTGGGTGATGTGGGTTGGTAAGGCCCTTGAGCCTAAGAAAATGATTCATAAGCCCCTCTGAATCAGCAAAATTTCTCATTTTGCTTCAGAGGTTCCAGGACAAGCTCTGAGAACCTAGGGCTGCTCTTGAAGCAACATGCCTCTGGAGTGTGTTCTACCCTTGGAATTTCTGCTATCAGGAGTCACAAAAACTGATCAAAAGTGGGAGGAAATTTTAAGTTGGAATTGTCAGTTTTTCAAAACAGTAGCAAAGCTGGCTCAGCCTGTAGAGGCCAGTTCTTTTAAGGCACTACATTTCAGGAGGCGTGTTAGACATCTAGGTTAGTTAACAGGGATACCTCACGCCTTCCCTGTAGGACTTGAGCTTGAAAGCAGACCCTCAGTGTCCCTGACAGGTCAGTTTTCCATGTCCTCCTCAGACCAGATGAAGTTCTTCCTTCTTCAGATCTAGGATTAAGTTAGTAAGCCCTGCCTCTTGATACTTTAAATAGCAGATACTTTAAATGGACTTCAGAGAAATGTGTGGCCTTATTTCCATGCACTTGGCTTTCAAGATTATTATCTGGTATAGGATTCAGTCTTCAATTTAGCACAAAGCTGATCTAGGACTTTTCTGGTCAATATTGTATTCTCTCTCTTTGGGATCTTGCAGCTCTTGGCCTATCCAAGGAGAGAGGGAGCTGCAAGGAAGATGACCTCAGGAGGATTGACATCCCCAAATAGTAATTATTAGACAGGAAGCATGAAACATATTTCTGTCCTTGAATATCTTATGAATTTTTCTAGACACAAGAAGCAAACACAAAGCAAAACACACAGAAAGTTTCTTATATTGTTAATTTCCCAATGAGTGATACAGTGTTTGCGTATTCAATGAGTAAGAGAATAGGGATTGGAGCTTTAATGAAAGATACTTTCAGGAGGATGGAACTTAAAATGGTGGTGAAGAAATGGGCAACTGCCTAGGTAGGGGAAGCAGGATGAGCAGAGACATAACCTCAGAAAGCAGGAAGCTTATTCAGGCTCCTGTGTGGAGCTTGAGAAGGCTTGTGTGGGTGTCCAGGGCACTAGGGGGGCATCACAGCAGTGAGGGGGAGTGGTGAGTCAACAGCTGAGGAATTCTAAGCCTCATTCTTGTATTTGGGTGTCACTGGGATCCTGAAAAATATTTTGAACAGGGAGATGCCACAGGCTAAACAGTAATTTGGAAATGTGATTCTGCCACTGGCACACAAATTAGAGTTGTCAAAATGCTATGACAATTCAGGAAAAGGAGACTACCTTGAAATATACATAAAGATCTTAAAACAGTTGTAATTGTCTAATTAACATTGTTATTATCAATATTATCACTTTTATTCTGGTTGAGATAAAGAGGACAGTTGTGTTATTAGAGATAATGGCAATGAATCTGGATTTGAAAGAATGAGTGCCATTTACTAAGTAGATACCTAAAGTCTGTCTTAGAAAACTAAAGGAGCAATATAAATAATAGAAATAGGGAAGTGAAATTGCTGAGAACTTATGTGGGATCAGTTTGGTTAAAATATAGATGAAAGGTGCTCAAATTAAAAAAAAATTTTTGGAAACAAATCACCAGACACCTTCAATATTCTGGTAAATAATTTATATGATAATGATAATAGCTTAAGCCATGCCATGTGCTGTACCAAACAATATACATTTTCCCAGTGAGATCCTCACCAAGAACCATGCGATAAGAAATGCTGTTATACCTGTCTTACAAAGGAGGGGATGTAGGCCAGTTTCAGATCTAAAAGGTGGTCAGTTGAGGATTCAGACCCAACTCTGCCTCACCAAGCCTGGGTTTTAATTATCATCTTTATATGACTTTAGGTTTTAGTAAGTCCAAGGGGATTCAATAAAGACTTTAGAGCAGAAATTTAATATGTATAGGACTGTAGTTTAGGAAGATTCTGCTAGCTCTAGTGTGTTAAATAGGTTGATTGAAAAGAAATTAGAAGCTAGAGCACAATGAAGAGGGTCATTACACTATTCTGTGTAAGTATCGAGGGCTTGAACCATATGGAAGTGATGAGATTAGAAACACGTCAAAGGCAGGTACAAGTAGGAGACTGAAGGTCAAAGACAATGGTGATATTTCAAAGCATAGGAAGGTGTTGATAATATTCAAAACAGGAAATATGGGAGACTAAGAGAAAAGGATGGAGGGGCCAAGGGACAGCAGCAAATTTGATTTTTAACATGCCTTAGTTTAAATTGTTTAAATTTAATTTTTAATGGGCCTTAGTTTAAATTGGGGAAAATATGTAAGATGTTGTTTAAATAAATCGTAGGGAGGTCAAAAGACAGGTGGACACAAGAAAATAACTTACAGAGAGCCTTTTAAAATGTCTTGAATCACCTGAATTAAAGTAAAAAACATATAACTGTATGTTTATGTAGAGTAATAAAATCAAACAACTTAAGTAATATGAGGTGTTTTTATAAATATTTCACCAAGTAACCCATCTAAGAAGTGATCATTCCATGTTGTGATAAGATGATGAAGTAGTTTTCTAAATCTCAGTGAATAGTCCAATGTCTTTTCTTATAAAGCATCTTAACTCCAAATGTAAAACAATTAACATAAAGCTATGTTATTGGCAATGGGAACAGGTCTAGCACAGGAAGTGTGGTAATGAGGAATACCTACCAGATAAGTGCAGGAAACCCCGAATTAGGAGATTTAATTAGACAGTATCATTCCCATACTGTACAGCTGAAAGAAAATTCTATATTGCTGATCTAGATGGAAATCAATGGAAAATAGAGCCATGTGATGTATCCACCTACTATGGATTGATATTTCATTTGAAAACCATTGACCTCCTATTCCCTTTGCTCCAACAGCAACCTTCTGGCCATTACTTTGTTCCCATTGGGTAAAGTAGCTGATCCTCACCTCTCATAAACCTTGTGAACCCACAGGGAAGATTCCTTCCTTCCTTAGTCTTTATCTCTGGGAAATAGATAAAAACATGTTTTAGAAATATTGACACAGCCAACCAGATTCTGGATTTAGAATGATCACATTAAGAAACAAAAGCCCCTTAAGGCAAATCCTTAAAATGTATTACTATTTCCTCTTGCAGCTTTTTCTTGCATCCTAACATAGCCATCTTAGAGTTCAATCTTCGTAGTACATAAAGATGTGTACTGGGTGAAGAGGATTATATGGTGAGAGAAAGAATGGAGATAAAATGTGTAACCTTGGAAAAGCCTGGTAATATAAGAAGATGGAAATGGGTTGGGATGTATTGAAGGACACAGAGAGAGTACAAGTAGAGAGGGGACAAGAAAACTATTACATCCCAGCAGCCAAGGCAGGAACTAGTTTGTAGGTCAAGTACTGCAGAGGATAATGTTACATAAGGAAAAATAAAATTCATTGAACTTGGTGGTAAATGGTTAAGAGAATAATAAAGAATGGTTTGAGAAGAGGTCCAGGGACATAAGTCAGACTTTTAAGGTATGTAAGGAGCCTCCTAAGACATAAAGAATTGTAATGGCCATCAATTGTTTTTCAAAAGTCTGATGTGTAGAATTAGGTGAAGTATAGGACAGTGGCTTGTTGCTAGAAAATGGGCTTTGTAAGCTTTGGCAGGAGTGACTGGCACATAGAGGGGATGTAGATTAATGCACAACTCAGCAAGACAAGCAGGGGGAGCACAGGTTGATTATTTCCCCCAGGGTGGATTCTCCATTGCTTCCCCAAATAGAAACTGTATGTTACAATCAGGATTGTTGTAAGATATGTCCTTATTCTGGGGAAATGCTACTTGGAATTGGATTTTTAAAAGTATATAACTCTAAAATACTATGACAACTTCACGAACAAATGTCACATTTTGAACTCTCCTAGCCAGTGTTCCTATGTCCATCCTTTTCCCACTGTCATGATCTTTTATTTTTAACAAAGTCTTTATTGCTGGGAATGGAGTGATAAATGTCAGTTTCTTAACAGTATTAAATGGAATTCTCTGCATACCTCCCTTGCATTGCCAGTGATTGTTTTAGTCATTAACTCGGGCTTATTATGAAAGTTGTGGATCATTTGAGTGATAGCTGAGGGTTTTACAAGTAGCGGATCAAGTCAAGTGCCTTTTTCTCAATCTTTGTTTTTCTTGTCAGTTCTGCCTCATCTGACATTTTTAATGGCTCTTTCCTCTATGAACACACTCTACCCAGGAATTTCACTCCCTCACTAACTCTCTTCCTTGCTTTCCCAAATCTAAAAGCTCCTGTTTGGTCTTCTAAAAGTGACTCTACCCTCTAGCTCATCTCCTGTTTTTGATTTATGCCAACTTTCCCCCTATTTTCTCTTTTTTCTCTAGATATTTATTTCAATATCTCATTCAATCTGATAACCATTCATCCATATGACTTACTTTTACATGTTATAGCACATTCATTTTTTGGTACAGCTTTCTAAATTTTATTGAGTTCATCCTTGCTTCAATATGTATATGTATAAAACTCAAATGTATCATATGTTTCAATAAAAGAAAATACATGAAAAATATATTTGACCACTTAAATAAAGTATATTTGACCACATGTAAATTTGAAAAATATTTTTTATAAAAAGTGATAAAAATAATTCATTCATAGAAAGCTCTTATAAACATATTTTTACTAATACAGCAGTTTTAAAAAATGGACATAAAATTATAGTTTATAAAAGAAAAATGTAAATGGCATTAACCAAATAAAAATTAGGAATATTCATCCTATCTAATAAAAGAATAATAGGCAAATTAACCATCACTCCACTACACCTACAAGTCATGCCCACAACCCACACCCACAAACCAATCAGGAGTGAGTATGAAAATTAATCCCAACCAAGATGGCTGTGGCCATGGAACAAGCAGGAGGGAGGCTTGGGTTTCCCTATCGATGGATAAAGCCAAGCTTTCCACACACCCTGGCAGGCCCAGGCCTCCACTCAAGGCTACAGAGTTTCAATTACAGAACATAAATACAGTGGTACCTCGAGATACGAGTTTAATTCATTCCATAACCTTGAGGCGTAGGAAACTATGAGACGCTTGAGTCACGGTAAACTGGTGGGTTGTGTGCAGCCAGCCGATCCTTGCGATTACTCCTATCTCAAATGTTGCTCTTATTTCAAAGCAAAAATCACTCGTTGGATGGCTCGTATCTCAAAAATCTCATATGTTAAGGCACTTATATCTCGAGGTACCACTGTAAATCCCAACAGAAATGGCTGCCACCACAGAGCGAGCAGGAGGCTTGGCTCTACTCTAGGCTACAAAGATTCAATTGTAGAAGATAAATAAATCCCAGATACTAGGGCCTCCACTTGGGTCGCTGGGGGCATGGCCAGCCTGCAAACCACCACAGGCCCCTCACCCAGGCCATCCTATGCCACAAGGGAACCCCCACCCTGATCTGGGACACCCTTCAGGGCAAATCAGCTGGCCCCCACCCATGCACCAGGCCTCTATCCTATCTAATAAAAGAGTAATATGCAAATTGACCATCACTCCAACACACAAGATGGCTGCCCCTATGTGGTCAAAAATACTGCCCCCATGTGAACAGAAGATGGCCACCACAAGATAGCCAGCAGGGGAGGCAAATTGGGAGGGACCAAACCTGCAAGAGAGAGCAGTTGTGGGCAATCAGGCCAGCAGGGGAGGGTAGTTGGGAGGGACTAGGCCTACAAGGGAGGGCAGTTGGGGGCAATCAAGCCTGCAGAAGAGGGCAGTTAGGGGTGACCAAGCCAGCAGAGGAGGGAAATTGGGGGTGACCAGGACTACAGGGAAGGGAAGTTGTGGGGGGGCAGGTCTGCAGAGGAGTGGTTAAGGGGTGATCAGGCTGGCAGGCAGAAGTGATTAGGGGCATTCAGGAATTCAGGCAGGCGAGCAGTTGGGAGACAGAAATCCTAGATTGTGAGAAGGATATCTGACTGCCCTTTTAGGCCTGATCCCACTGGGCAGTCGGACAGCCCTCAAGGGGTCCCAGGTTGGAGAGAGTGCAGGCTGGGCTGAGGGACAACCCCTCCAACGAATTTCATGCACCGGGCCTCTACTTAAGAATAAAAATTCATTATTTCAACTGTATGAAAAATATTTACTCCCACCAAATAATGATGAATGAAAATAATACTCATTGTGATCAAAATTACAAAGGAACACTATTCTTTAATATAAAATGTAAAATTAGAGGAAGATTTTCTAATGAAAATATATATCCAGAAGCTTTTAAAAATGTTTATAATTGTTGACTCAATATTTCTATTTCTATGCTTAATACTCTAAAAAAATTAAGTCCTGTATTTGTACCATATACAAGTCTTCATTACAATGTTGGCATTAGTAAGAACCAGCCATCCAAACACAACATTTGCTTCATCCCCTTATAAACGCTAAGTGGCCAAGGCTTATTGCTGACACTAATGCAGGCAATTTTGTTGCCCATTTCATGCTCACATATCCCAGTTCTATAATAGCTTTCTCTGGGTCCTATTAATTCCACAAGAGACATGAACTTGGACCATCTGCGCCAATGGGTGGTAACTCTCTCAAATATCCTACATTCTGTATGTGCACAAATAGATGCAGATGGGTCCTCTATCTTCGTCCTAGTCTTCAATGGAGCTGACCTTGGAAAAAGATGCCCCAAAATTTTACCTAAGCATGTCTAGAGTCTCTAGCAATAATGGGACTGACAACAAAAGTAAATGCAGATGACTAATAATTCCAGCTAACTTTGTGTTGGTGCCATAATTCTGAAATCTGATATGTAGTCAGTAAGAGAACATTTAATTGAGTTCATCCCACCTGGGTTTCTCCTGTCTGTATGAGCACCATGAAGCCTCAGTAGCGTCCTGTCACCAGTGTATAGTCTGAAACAAACTCCATCCAGAGGATGCTCAGTACACTTTCCTCTGTTCCTCTAAAGACATCCCTTCCTACACACACACATACACACACACGACACTACGGGCATTATGAGCTAGACATTAGGAAAGTACTAGTTGAGATCAAAATAACATTTTTTTCTAATTAAAATAAATTTACCTTAAGAAAAAAATTGACTTTCATACATGACAAGCTAATGCTATGATATACTCTTTAACACTTTCATTCCCTAAAACTCATTTGTTGAATACCAATGTCTATCCATAATGAATTGAGCTTAAAACTGAACCTTCAAAATAAAATGAAGTTTCTTGAAACTTTAGCTGCCTGATCAGAAACCATGGTACTTTTCCAGTGGTTTGAGAATGTGCTGTCGAGGCCATGACAAAAAGGAGTCCATGAAACACTGATCAGCTATCACACAGTTGGGAAAGTGCTCCTCTCTCTCTCAACATACCACTGAGGTTTAGTCTCTAGCGCACAATAGCGCTTGCTGCTAGGCAGTGTGATACCCTGTTCCCAATAAGCTCTGGTATCTCTGCTGACGGCCCTGGAGACTCTTCAACAGGAAAAGTGTCGGGATCTCCTGTGGCATGGAGAGCATGTCGTATGTGTAATTTGAGGAAAGCTCTGCTAGAAATGTCATCATTAACCTAAATGCACTAAAAGTTTCCAACAGGTGTTTGCATCTATCAGGAAGGATAGCAGGTCTATCATTGGGCTAATCCTAACAAATTAGATATATATGTGAAATAAGTTGAGTAGACTTGGCAACTCTTCTCCAGATCTGCTGAGAAATACTTTTCCTTTCCAAGAGTGTTGGGCTAGAGTGGGGTGGGGCAAGTGAGGAAACTTTAGGCCAGAGGGAATATAAGCATTTTATCCTAGAAAATGTCAGCTCTTGGAGAGAGTAAATAGAACAAAGAGGAGATGTGATAAATAATTAAAAACTAAATGCAATCCAAAGTACTTACCTGTGTTTGCTTAACAATAAACATTTCCTTAGAACTTTGCAAAAGCCATAGACTATGCACATCAATTTATTTCAGGGGTCACGGTCATTTCTTTGGCACTAGAGACCTGGTGCATGAAAAATCATGCATTCAGGGGGTCCCTCAGCCTGGTCTGGCATCCTCTTGTGGTCCGGGAGCTCTCCGGGGCGAGGGGGGGTTGCGATTGGGCCTAAGCTGGCAGTCAGACATTCCTCTGGCAGCCCAGGAGCCCTTGGGGGATATCCAAGTGTGTTTTAGGCTTGGTCCCTGCCTAAGCCACAATTGGACATCCTTAGCCGTGCTAGGATTTGGGAGAGGCTCCCACCACCATTGTAGTGCTCATAGCCATCAGTGCAGCTTGTGGCTGAGCAGACCTTCCTCTGTGGGAATGCACTGATGACCAGGGAGCAGCTCCTGCATTGAGCATCTGCCCCCTGTAGTCAGTGCACATCACAGCAATTGGTCATTCCTAGTCATTCTTCCATAAAGATCAATTCACATATTACCTTTTTATTACATAGGATTAGAGGCCCAGTGAATGAAATATGTGCACGGGAGTGGGGGTCCCTCAGCCCAGCCTGCTCCTTCTTCAATCTGGGACACCTCGGGGGATGTCCAACTGCTGGACATCCTTCTTGCAATCCATAACCACTGGCTCCTAACTGCTCACCTGCCTGCCTGCCTGATCATCCCTAACCCTTCTGTCTTCCAGCCTAATCACCCCTAACTTGCCCCCCCCCCCCACTGCTGGCCTGATCACCCCTAACTGCCTCTTTCTTGGCCCTGGCCTAAGCCACAGTCTAGCCTCCCTCTGCAGAAGGCAACCTGGCAGATCAGAGGAAGGCACCACCCACATTACCCTGCTGCTGCTGCCACTGCTGGCCCGAGCCTGGGCCCTTCTCAGCCATGCCTCGGCCCTTTGCAGCCGCCCACAGCTGCCTGAGCCTCGGTCCTTTCAGCTGCTGCAGCTTTATCCAGAAGGTCGTCTGGAAGATGTCCACCCTAATTAGCATATTACTGTTTTATTAGTATAGATTATACAGATTATGCAGATTATGCAGATTAAACTATCAGAACCCCATCTCACTCTAAACTTGAGTTTCCCAAAGTGCTCCCAGGCTTGCTTTCCTGAAGAGTTTGCCTTGCTGTTTCTGCCTCCTTGCTTTTTTCCTCCAAATTTGTAGGTGTCTCCTCTTTATTACAGTCTCAGCCCCATTGCCTGGTCCTGACTAAAGCACTCCATGCATCCCACTCATTCTGTCTCCTTGCCCTTCGTATGGTTGGCTTCATTCACAGGATGTAACCTGACTCAGAATTGTCTTATGTATGGATTTGATTTTAGGCCAGCATCTTTATCCCCCATTTCTCAAGAAGGAAAGCTCCCTGTAAGAGAGTGAGAGACCTGGGTAAGTGCCTGGCTGTAAACACTTTATATATATATATTGACTTCACTGAAGGAAGTCTATTTATCAGGTACTGATTTCCCACCAGGGAAAATTAACATGTACCTTAGCTCTCACAGAACCACAGTTATCATGTTGACAAGAAAAGTCTTCTGTCATGGTAGCTGTTCACTCAACTGTGGCATGCAGCACACTACTGTCCCTTTGCATTCACACCAGTCCAGTGACCATAGAGCTGCCAGCTGCCGGTGTCGGGGCTACTCCTCAGCTCAGAAAACATAATTAGTGACTCAGGATCTTCCACTTACTATCACTAAGTGAACTGCTCTACAATCCAATTCTTTGCAAACTTCTTTGGTGATGGTCACTGGTAATCAGACCTTATGAAATCTGAGGACTGTTTTCTATTTGTTTTATGGCAAAATCACAGGACTTTGAGATAGGTACAAGTACTGATCACAAAGTGAATTTTGTCTTCCAGGAAATGAAACATATGTAACATGTAATATTTTACAATTATTTTTCAAAATTGCTGATTAAGGTCTTGCTGGTGAGGCTCAGTGGTTGAGCATCCACCTATGAACCAGGAGATCCATGATCTGATTCCAGGTCAGGGCACATGCTTCGGTTACAGCTAGATCCGCAGTGTTGGGCATGCAGGAGGCAGCTGATCATTGATTCTTTCTCATCATTGATGTTTCCATCTCTCTCTCTTCTTCTCTCGTCCTCTCTGAAATCAATAAAAATACTTTTAAAAAATTGCTGATTAAGATTCAAAATTCATGGAAAGGGAAAAATTTCCTGTCTCCCCTTTCCTTGCTCTTTGCGTCTGGGTTTGAGTTCTCATTGCCCCTGGATTTTACTACAGTTTTGTTTTCTCTAAGCATGGAATATGTCAGAACTTATTCACTTAACTGATATAAAGATTTAAGGCATATTTTTCATATGTATAGCCTTCTGCATGACTGAAAATGAAACTTTAAATGGAAAAATTCAAGTCCCATTTTGTTGTCCACGTCAAAATGACAAGAATTATAAATTTTGTGTGAATCTTTCCTGGCAGGACTTTGCAAATCTAACGTTCTACCTTACAACAATCATTTTTAGTAGAAATACTTTTCATTTTACATGTGAAAATCCATGACTCATGGTCTATTTTGCAATGGAATTTATTCTACACTTATTTTTAAAAGAGTGTATACAGTTCTCAAACTCCATAGGAAGCCAGGGTTCTGTGTTTCTATTGCTTTTGAAGGGAAAGAGGAGATGGGCTACACAGACAGCTGGTAGTTATGACCAGGAAAGGAGCCACAGGGGGAAAGTGCCATGTGCACATCTACATATTATGGATGACTAGGGAATATTTGTGCCCAGATAAAGAAATGATCCAGATTAGATGAGGATACAAATCCCCTGTTTAATGTGTCACCTGCCTAACAATTAATGATTCTTTTCATTTGTCATTTTTTTTTTGGCCACATTACATCATCTTTCTGCATTTTGACTTGTTAAACATTGCTGTTTTGTGTAATCTGTACCGAGTCAGGAAAAAAAATGCCTGCTTGTACAAAAATAACAGAATGTGAGATTTTTTTTTTCTAAGACCTACATAATTGGCATTTGAATACATTGAGTAAAAAATTCTTTAGATAATGTTTTATTTTGCAATTAATTAAATAAATAAATCTGAGTTTGGAAAACGTAAATTATGAATATTAATAGAAGAAATATCACTGGATATTTCTGATATGACGTGTTTATTTGGGAACTTCTAAAATAAAAAAAGAGTGATTTTTCTTTTTGAACAGTGGTCATCAAACTTTAAAAATAAACAACCTGTTTAACTCAAGATAAATCTATTTATCTTTCTCTTTATTTTGACTATAAAATAATTTTCAGGTAAAAGAATATTGTCAGTTTCCTTGCTCTGAATTTCCCATAGGTATACATGAAGATTAAGGGCAATGATTGCTACTTTATTTTCTGATAGGACAGGTTTGTGATGTGGTTTCTTTGGAATGATAACATAATAGAATGTTTTTGAAGAGGGCCTTCCCATCCAACCAAGTTGGACATTGAAAGATAACTATTGGAGTGTCCTGAGTTTTGGATACTTTTATTTTCTTGACTACTTGTTTGCTGATTTTAATATAATTGAGGGTGATAATTTTTCTGAAAATGTCTGCTGTATATTCTTTTATAAAATATTATGAAATCAGTTGGCCTAAGAAAATAAGGCAGAAAAATAACGAAAAGAAGATCATAATTGCTAAAATACGTATTTGCAGCTTGACTCTGCAAGGCGTGGAACATGATTGCTCTCTCATGCTGAGCTTTGTGCATACCTCTCACCACCCTCTAATATACATCTTTTTGCTTATTAGCTGAATGTAAGAACAGAAAAACAGGGAATTTATTTTCTATATTCCTCCGTTCTGTCTCCAGCAACTTGAACAATTAGGACATTTTATATGCTTAGTAAATTGTTTTATAGCTGTTTGTTGGTCAGAGTAAGAAACTTTTTTTAAAAATATATTTTATTGATTTTTTACAGAGAGGAAGGGAGAGGGATAGAAAGTCAGAAACATTGATGAGAGAGAGACATCGATCTGCCGCCTCCCACACGCCCCACAGTGGAGATGTGCCCGCAGGCAAGGTACATGCCCCCGAACTGAATCGAATCGAACCTGGGACTCTTCAGTCAGCAGGCCGACGCTCTATCCACTGAGCCAAACCGGTCTCGGCTCTTTTTTTTTTTTTTAATACCAAGAGTGGAGAAGCCATATAGCCATATAAGTGTGTTGATGCTGATGTTAATTTAAGAGTGGAATTAATGCTACTCGAGTTCAGGCATATTTTTACTCATTTAACAATTTTCCCAGTGGAAACTGTTCAGGAAGATGTGGTGAATAGAAAGAGTTTGCAGTTTGCACAGATAACTGAGAGACAACCCATACCCTTATAAAAACACCAATATGAAAAAATGTAAACCATGGCACAAATAGAGAAAAGAAAAGAAAAATATTCTTCAGAGAATATAATCAAGAAAGAATTGGCTTGTCTAGAAAAGAACTACCATGTGACCAATTTTGCTTATTCTACTTAGATGAATTTCTTAAATCTTTGAAAACAAACATTCTAAGTTAACAAATATGACCAATTAGAGGTGTCACTTTGTAGTTCCCTATATCCTAGAGCAGTGGTCAGCAAACTGAGGCTCACAAGCCACATGTGGCGCGCAAACTACAGTTTGCCGCTCTGTTGACTGAGTTTGCTGATCACTGGACTAGACTAAATGTTAGCGTGTAGTTGAAAGCTGTGAAGATTAGACAATTGTGGCATATTGTGTGCAAAGAGGTAAAGGGTAGTGTATGACCTAGTGGTCAGCATACTCACTAGTCAACAGAGTGGCAAACCGCAGCGACTGAACTGCAGGGACCTGAGGCTACATGGCACCTGGCCAGGGCGAGGGACCTCAGGCCGCACCCCCTGCCCCACGGGGCTTGATGGGGACTTCAGGCTGCACCCCTTGCCAGGTAGGGTTTGACTGGGGACCTCAGGACACGCTCCCTGCCCCTGCTCTGGGCCAGGAGACCTCATGCCTCGCTCCCTTCCTCCCCCCCGCCCTGCACCAGCACCAGGTTGGGGGACCTCAGGCTGTCCCCCCCCACCTGTGGGGCTTGACATGGACCTCAGGCCAACCCCCCTACCCCAGCACCAGGGCAGGGACCTTAGGCCACACCTCTGCCCAGTGGGACTTGACAGGGCAGAGGTGTGGCCCCACCCCAATGCTGGGCGGGCAGAGGACCTGAGGCTGCACTCCCTGCCCAGAGGGCCTTGATGGGGGTGGGACCAGCCAGATCTGGGTCTCATCCAGTGGGGGTGGAGTTGGCAGGTGGTGGGCGGAGACTTGACCCCAGGTCCTGTGGTGCACCCCAGACTCTGATAGGAGGAAGATTTTCATATACATTTTACTAATTTTCTTTAATCTCTGACACTTCTATCATAGAGAAAGGGAAAATAGCCATAATAGCAATATTAAAATATTTCATCTAATTAATTCCCTTTTAATGTGCATTAATTTCATGCACCGGGCCACTAGTATATATGTGTGTGTGTGTGTGTGTGTGTGTGTGTGTGTGTGTGTGCGCGCTGCACATTCTTATTTGAGAATAACTAAAGGCTATTAGTTTATAAAATACCTCATGGCCACAGGAGGCCACTGTGAATACAATAATTAATTCTTAATATCAACTCACTTTGCAAAAATAGCATAAATTACTTTAATTGACTTCTATATTGCTCCTCTTCTGTACTCTTACAACACTTGTTTATATCACTTGTGTAATATTTATCACGTTGTATTATGAAATATTCATCTACATATATATCACACCTTTTGTATTGTAAATCCCTCATGCCTATTTATTCCTGCATTATCAGCAAGGATATAATGGTGCTCAGATAGTAGTAAGTGGAATGAATGAATGAGTGAATGGATAACTGAGTAGGGGAAACATTTTTCCTTCTCTCCTAGGTTCTTTGGCTGCTTTCATAATTGAACTGATGTAAGAAAATGAATAGGATTAAAACAAATTTAATTTCATATGTAGGGCAGCCCCATAAAAATATGAGACTGAAAGGCAGTGGATAATTGAGGCTTACAGTGCATATCATTCTGAGCTAAAGAGAAGGGGATGGGTCCTGGGACTTCAAGAGGGAGGAAGACAATTTACAGAAAGATGAGAAGAACTATTATTTGATGAGCAAAATTTTGCCCTGCCATGCAGATTAGTCTTTCTGATATAAAGTTATCTCTGGTACTAGCTCTTCCTGGGACAGGCCTCCTACCTAAAGTCTCCTAGACAGTGACAGGAAATGCTAAAGCTTTTCTTGTATCTGCTGGGTGTTGACTGCCTTCAGCTCAAAACAACCCACCTGCCAAAGTGACACATTGTGGGTGGTGTATTCTGTTTCCCCTCATCCAGCAGAAGGCAAGTTTTAAATATCAGCTTCAATTAGATTGTAATTTTAATGAATATTGAGATCTTCTTTAATTTATCTGAATATATCCCATAGATTTTTTCACTTCATAAAGAATAAGTGATATTTAATTGAATTAAATTATATCATTGGCCATGATAGCAGATTAATATAAAATGGGTTGAAAAGGCAATGAGTACTATCAAATCATTGTTGACATATTTGTATAATTGGTGGCATCCCAGCATAATTTGCTTTTCACAAAATCACTGCATACTATACTATACTTATTAAAAATGCCTATTTATTCAGAAATGTATTAGACAAGTTGATAGTTTTAAAAATCATAAAATATACTTTATTTATGTCTAAAATGTTATGCATATAGTTCCTTTTATCACTGTATTTCAAATTATTAAATTGTTTACTGATTTTTAAGAATTAATTTCTTAATGTTTTCAATTCATGGTATTTAAAAGAGAAATTTTAAAATACAATAAAAGAAAATATTCTCAAAACAAATTTTATTCAAATACATTGTTCAAATCTGGCCTGTAGTCACTTTTCATACAAACCAATTACTTACTAGGGGCCTTGGTTTTTTTCATCTATTAATTGAATAGTAGTTTCTAAATGAGTACTCTCTTAAGATGATAGAATAGGAAAGAAGCAAGTAGCCTAAACTGGCGATAAATCCAATTTTAATTTAGAAAGTAGTGTTTAAATATTATCAAAATTACTGATCAGATGATGACATTCTCACCTAAACTCATATGTATATATTTGTAAGCTGCAAATTAAAACTGCATCCTTAGTACATTGTGTGATGTAATGCCTACATTTCCACAAGTTGAACTGTCTTTCCTGAATGAATTCAAAACAAATCTGTAGTTTTATTGTCAGTGTGATTTTGAAGAGGTTTGATGTAGACAGGAGTGTCAGGCTTTACGAAGGATTTGTTCTGACAAATTATGTCTGCAGATTCAAATTCCATGATTTCTCACTCAGCATTGCATAAATAAGCAAGTTGGGACATGTCATTGTGACTTCCACTTCCAAATTTCTTTAGTAACATTGATGTGGATTGATGGAGAGATGTATATCCTATGACCTGACACATGTTTTTCTAAGCACATAATTTCAGGAAGTGCTTTCCCTATTTGGAGTAGATTTTAAAATGAATAATTACAGTAGCTCAGATTGAGGAAAGTAGGAAAACACACCATATATATATATGTGTGTGTGTGTGTGTGTGTGTGTGTGTGTGTTAGTCTTTTCTATTTAATTACTATATAACCTGGTTTCAATGTTGCAATTTGCAAACTCAATAACATTGAATGAGGATCATATAATTTGAACTAACACTCGGGATCAAAACAAAATAATTTCCATTCAGGTGGTCTTTTCATCCCCCTCCCCACAAAGCTCAAATACCATAAAGAGCACCTAAACTGATCTATTCCCATAAGTAGGCAGATATGGATTAGTGGAACTTTCCAGTTGCTAGGAAACAGAAATGCCCATTTTAAAAAATGAGCAGGCTTTTCTCTAAAGACGTTTGCAAGCATCTAACCTCCTAGTTAGTATGTTTGAGTTAGAGGTCCTTCACAGGAAAGCCTCTTTTTCTGATTTCTGTGTAGAGAGGAACAGTATCTATTATTAGGTAACAATTTTTTTTAGCTACTATAAAAATTTTAGTCTTAAGGCAGAAACAATTTCATAACTGCTGTTAGTTTTTGTGTGCCTGAAAATTCAATGAGGACTATTTTCACACAGCGTGCTTTAATGGCTTTATTAATTTCAGAATATGAATGGGTACATTATGTGTTTGAGTAAAGGAATTTTCATGTGTGGCTGTTTGTATTCTTTGGGTCCATGAGAAGGAAAACAGCAAAATAATTCAACAGACATTAAAAAGATCACAGAGGAAAATAGAATTATTTTCTGTGAAAAAACATCAGACAAGAATGAAGATACAGTACTCTGTTATAATCAGACCTGCCAACATTGAGAGTCATTGGGTCAGTCAATTAAATGCCTTTGGTCTCAATTTCCACATCTTAATATCAGAAGTCCAGGTCTGTGCATGTGTGTGCATGTTGGAGCAGCAGGTGTTCACCATTCTGTCACCTTCTACAATCATTCGTTTACTTTAATGAATTTACTTTAATTACAACTGCAGTGGGGAAATTCAGGTTTACAAAAAAAAAATTGACTTCAGAAAGTTCACAGTGCAATGGAAGAAGCAGATAATTAAAACCTTGGGAGGTGGTTATAAGGTTAGAACCAAGGGCAGGAAGAATCACAATTACTTCCGTGGTTTATTTTGCCCTGAGTAATATGTGACCCACTGAACCACTTTCTCCTTCTTTGCATTCCCTGTGCCTCTTTCTGATCCCACGTGATGCCTTATCCTGTGTCCTGGAAAGTGATGGCCATGCTGAAATGCAGTCTTTTAAGTGATTCACAATTGTATCTGGTAAAAAACAAAACGAAACAAAACAAAACAAAAACTTAGTGTATGAGGCTATGGTAATGGAGCTCATATATTTTCAGTTTGGAATTAATCAGACCCTTCCAATATATCAAAAATTCTATCATGGAAGATTTGGTTTTCCCCTTTCAAAAATCAGCAACTTGTCTGTCTATTTTACACTTCCAGTTTTATATTTTTAGGTGAGGGGTAGGCAGTTTGGGTCAAATGGATTGCAAGTACAGTATCTCTAGAATCAAATGTCAAACATTGTGTTGGGAATATTTGGAAGTATTTAAAGTCGTTATTAATAATATTAAGGATGATGATGTATCTAGCCAACAATTACTTTTTTCACATCTTCTTTCCATTTAGTTCTTTTTATACTGTGTCCTCAACAGCCTGTTACATAATCCTAAAGGGAGTGAAGTTACAGGAGAAATACCGACTCAACACTTCCAGATGGTGAGAGACTCAACACTGAATCTGCAAACAAAGATAATTTTGTTTGTTTCACTTTAAAAGAATTAGAACCTAACAAAGTCAGTAGCAACCACAGATTCACAACTCAAGTTAAATGCCTTTCTTCCCACCTCACTTAGCATCTCTGAAAACTTTCTAGAAAACCAAGTCATCTATATTTCTTTTTCCAACACCTAGTGATCAACCATCCCCTGTGTATTCCCTTTGCTCATCTTCTATTTTTACCCTCTTCCCTGCTTTTTTTTTTTTTACCTATTCCTTACCCTAACATAGGACATCAGCAAAATTCTAATACTGTCTAATTTTTGGTGTTTTAATTTCTGGTACATGCTTTTGAATTTTTGATGGTGTGTATGTGTTTAATGTTGTCTCTGATTTTAGAAAGCAAACCAAAATGGAAGAATTATCTTGCACTTAAATTTGTGCTAATCTGTTTGCATAATTAAAAACACTTAAGGGCTTATTGATGTGTTTTGTTATTAATCAGCAATGAGGAATTTATCTTGTTATATTAAAATAGGTAGCCAATGGATTGTTTCGAAATTTGGGTTTTATGAACTATACTTGTAAATGTACAAAGCGGTTGAATGGTGCTCACTAGTCTGCTTGTAGCCAGAGCAGCCTAGTTTAGTAAGGCAAATGGGCTCATTTTCTTGGTCTAAGAGGTACATTAATTAGGTAAAGGTCATGGGTTCAATTTCACTTCTATTTGCCTTGATGGATGGAGCTATAAAAACTCATTACAAGGAACAAAAATTAGGAGATTGTGATTGGGAAAAGCTTGACAGTGAACACACTAGATGTTTTCTGGTTCCAAGCTGGTGTCTGAGGCTGCCACAAATGTGTCTCAGGAGATCAAGGGTCTGTTCACAAACATAGAGGACTGCAGGACAAGGCTGTGTGCTGCCCATGTCCCCATCAAAGATGGGTCTGAATGCTGTGAATGCTGTTGACACAGATCTTTGGCTCTCCACAAATATTGTATCAGTGCAGAGAGCAACCACATCCACACCTCACCCCTCCAGGGGGCAGCCCAGTTCCAAGAACTGATTATTAAAAGGGAAAGAGAGATAAGGGCATGGCCATTTTGGTTAAACTCTGAACCTTTCTGAAGGGTCATTCCAGTTCTTGAACTCCCTGTGGGGTCACTAGGACTATGAGTGGTTCTGGATGACTTCCCAATTTCTCATTCTGTCCAATGTTGTTCCTTCCCCTTGCTCCCACAGGTACAATTCCAAGAGAATTTCATAATGCACATGGAATCTGTACACCAGCTTCTAACAAGTATGGTCTGATAATGGGAAGACAACTAAAATGTCAGCACACCCCAAGTCTGCTCTGCAAAGGGGTTAAGTCAATGTTTGCTTGTCCCCATCTAGTCTACAGGGAGGGAAAATGAGGGCCAGGGGTATATCAGGTGTGGCAATGTAGAACTTCTGCTATGAAATTGACCCATGAATATTAAAGAAACAGTGCTATTTTGCAGGTCCTCTTAGTTGCATGTAAAGACTATAAGAGGCTTTCTGAATCAGCTTGCTCCTGCCAAGGACCACAGACTGGGGGCTTAAACAATAGAAATGTATTGTATCAAGTCCTGGATAATTAAATCTGGATAATTAGTAAGGCAAATGGGGTCAAAGTCCAAGATCAAGGTGTCAGTAGGCTTGATTTCCTCTAAGTCCTCTCCTCTTGGCTTGTAGTTGGGCACTTCCTTCCCGTGTTCTCACATGGTCTTTCTTGTATGTGTGTGTCTTCCTTCCTAATCTCTTCTTACAAAGACATCAGTCAAATAAGATTAGTGCCCACCATAAGACCTCATTTTTACCTTAATTACCTCTTTAAAAACACTATTTTCAAATAAGGCACCATCTGGAGTACTGGGGCTGGGGGAGGGTTAGGACTTTAACACATGAATTTGGGGAGCACAATTCAGCGCATAACATTTTCTATTTATGAAAATGCATCAGTGTTGTACCACTTAGCACTTCCCTCTGGGCCTGTGCTCAGCCACAGAACCTTCTATCCCTCTCTCCTGATCCTCCTGGTGCCCTCCCCCCCCTGCTGTGTCCCTGACATGTGTAACCAAAGCCTCATCACAGCATCCACTGTGCACAGGGCTCTTACCCAGGAACATGGGGGACAAGGACCACATCCTTGCACCAGATGCATAGGCTCATTGGTCTGACTTTCAGCCTCAGTATATGAATCAGGAATCTGGAGAAATGGGAGACCCACAAGCTCAGCCCATGTAAGAGTAGGTCCCTGCAGGTCTGGTTGCAGCCTGGTGCCTGCTGAACATAAGCCCAGGGGACAAGAGGGCAGCTAACAGGTGAGGGCTTCAGAGAGGACCTCCGTGCATAGGAGCCCCAAAGGGAGGGCAGAAAGAGAGAAGGGGGAAATATGAAAGGGCAATAAACAAGGTAGGTTCAGTCATTCTCCTCCATTCAGCTCATGAGGTTGTGGTCTGGGAGTAATGAGAGGTTAAAGTGGAGATGTAGTTGTTGTTTCAAAAGCTACCAAGGAAAAGAAAGGATTCACAAGCAGGGCTTCTCTTTCCCAAATTTTGTGTACAAGGAATGAAGCAGCTGCCCGATGAAAGGTATTATGGGAATGTTATTATATACTAACCAAGAAGAATTCTAAGATATGTGTACAGTCCTATTAGCCTTTGAGAGGAGAGAAACTGCAGATCTGTGGATGGCTCATTTTGGCGAAAATTCTTAGGTAAGAGGCTCCCAGTCTATTGAAAGCATTCAGAGAATATGCCTCCACATGTGCTCATGCTAAATATTATTCTCTTTGGAAATAAAAAAGCTGCCAGAAAGGTATTGATCAAACTACTGCTCCACATGGCTAGAAAAAAGCTAGTAATATGTTTAATGCTCCCAATAAAAGTCACAGTATGGTTAGGAAATGGGAGGCTGATAGGGGAATGGATAAAAATGACAGAATCAAAACCTGAATCAAAAGGAAAAGACCCATCACCTACTCAGACTTTTAATTTAGAGTGGAGAAGGGAATCCATGTGGCTCGTGTAGATGGAATCCATTGGCCTGGCTAATATTTTGCTTTGGAGACTCTCCTGCTTAATGTCATAGAATAAAGAGTAGAGGGTGGCATGTTAGAAAGGAGGTTGTGGAATCTAAGTTTGGGGGTATGCAGGAGTAAAAGGAATGAGCCTTTAGACTCTGTTTTGTAGGGGCTTGAAGGAGGCAGGCACAGCCCATCTCCAGGAGAAGGAGGACACTGGCTACTCTTTCTCCTCCGAAGGATGCTCACTACCTGCTGAATAAAAAATGAAAACGTGGACATTTTCCAGAAAGAGAGATGTCTTGCCAAGGCTGCAAAGCCAGGACATGTCCACAGGGTTGTGTCAATTTGCTGGGGCTGCCATAACAGAGGTTCAAGGCCTGGGCAGCTTAAGCCACAGAAATTCTCACCATCTGGACCCCGAATCTAAAATCATGGTGTTGGCAGGGTTGGTTCTTCCTGAGAGCCATGCAGGAGAAATCAGTTTCAGGTTCACCCTTTAGTTCATCGATGATCATCTTCATGTCCACATGGCATTCTCCCAGTACATGTGCCTGTGTCCTTCTTGATAAGGACACCAGCCTTATTGGATGTGGGCCTATGGATGACTGATCTCGTTTTAACTTGGTTATCTCTGTGAAGACTAGTTCCCAGTAGGGTTACATTCTAAAGCCCTAGGGGTCAGGATTTCAATATGTGAATTAGGGTGGGAAAAGGATTCCACCCATAGCAGGGAGACATGCGTGTGCATTAAAGACATATCCATTTCCTCATCTGTGGAATCTATTCACTTTTGCCTCAACACTGCTACTCCCTGTGTAATGGCTGATGCCACATGTTCTTCCAGGCAGCACTGCTGGGGCCACAGTGCCCTGCCCAACCCCACTGAGGCCTGGACAGCAGTCCCAACATGTCCGCCTGAGCCTTGTCTTCTCAGGCCACAGGTGGTCTGCTGTGGTCTCTTTCTCAGGTTGCTAAATTCCTTCTATGCTTAAATAGTAAGTCACTCATATCCATTGAGAAATAGATGAAAAGCCCACTGCCTTTGATCCTAATTTTTCCAAGAGATTTTAGATTTCAGATTCAGATATGGGTCCAAAGGAGCTCAGAATCACCACTTTCAATGTATTCCACATGTACCCCAGACATGCCCAAATCTATCTGTGTCTTAGGACACCCATAGGTGTGTATACAGATGACTGTCATGTCCCCCAAAGAAAAATACAAGAAATGAATAGATAAGAAAAGTATATCTTCCTATAGATTAACTAAAGACATGGTGCACGAATTTGTGCACCAGTGGGGTCTCTTGGCCTGGCTTGCAGGATTGGGCCAAAACTTGCTATCTGACATCCCTAAGGGGTTCCAGATTGTGAGAGAGTGCAGGCTAGGCCAAGGGACCCCACTGGTACATGATTGGGGCCAGGGAGGGACACAGGAGGTTGAGAGGGACCGTGGGATGGCTCCAAGGGATATCTGGCCTGTCTTGCTCAGTTCTGATCAATGAGACTCCAACAACAAGCTGACTTATAGGTCAGAGCATCTGCCCCTGGGTGGTCAGTCAGTGCATGTCATAGCAAACAGTTGAGTGGCCTTAATATAATATTAGCATATTACAACTTGATTGGTTGAATGGCTGACCAGTCAACTGGACATTTAACATATTAGGCTTTTATTATATAGGATATTGTGGCTAATCTGCATTAATTAATAAGGAAATTCATAGAATTGATAACAGTGGCTCCTGCAGACTTTTATACTAAAATGATACAATGGTTATGAAAACTAAAAAATGGCCAATTAATAGTATTAGAATTGTATTGGATGAGTGTGTGCTGGGTCAGCAGGGCCAATGGTGAACCTGAGTGGGGGCGGTTGAAAGGCTTAGAAAAGACAGACAAGAGAATGAAAGCTGGGTCTTGGTGGGACGCTGCTTCTCTCAGAGACAGCAACAGCACCCAAAGACATGTCTTTATTATATAGCTAGATTCCATGAGGCAAAGTAAAGGCATGGTCTTAGGCACATGGAGCCACGTGTTCGGACTGTAGGTTCAAACTTCCAACTATAGCTGTTGGCTATAATTGTGCTGGGAGGGCTCTGCCCTCCAAGCTGGGACTTGCACGTGGCAATGAGAGGACTATGTCCTCTCATTAGTCCAAGGTTTGAACATGTCCAAACACTGTAGCCACTCTCCACAAAGGGGCTTTAAAACTTTTCCACAGAAAATGGTAGAAGAAAAGATCCTTTTCTTGTCTAAAAGTATCCTGAGAACATGCATAGCTTTCACCTGTAGAAGAGTCTCAAGGACACAGAGGAAAAGTGACCAGCAGCTTCATTCCAGAAGGACCAGTTAGTTAAGTCCACACAGCCACCTGCATCCACTCTGGGATGATGGACTGCTTGAAGCTTAATCTGAAGAGAATGAGGCTTGGATATCCTTTAAATATAACCACCCTGCAGTCACAAAGTTGTGTCATTGAAGTGTCTCATTGTACAACCAACTAGTCTGTGTGCACTGATGTGTAGACAAGGTAGAGATAAAAGTAACCCTGAAAAGCAGAGTAAGAAGGAAAACCAGACTGTGAGGCATCTCTTTAAAGGGCCCTTGCTTTATGGTTTTCTTGGTAGTGATTCTAGTAAGTTAGAAAACTCAATGGATGCATAAGCTCTTGTCACACCCACACATGACATGAATTTGAAGTAGCCCCAGGTATATATGTATCATCCATGTCTTTAGGGACCCTAGAAAACATCCCCTAAATTATTATTGTATTTAGCTTTTTACTGTCACTGAGCAGTAACCATAGAAGAGGGTGAGTATGAAATGGCATCATTAGCACATAGTAAAAAACATTTTTATAAAAGTTAAAACAATCTATTAATAAAAATATATTATCTTTTGAGCTATTTGTTGTATTATTTCTGTGCATTTTATTTTTCATAAGAAGTGAAAAAGAAAAACTGGTAGAAGCCAGTTGGGTGCAGTTTTTGAACCCACTTGGCGTTGCTAGCTTGTGGAGGGCATAATTCACTTCTGCAGGGGATTGATCAGAAATCTGAAGTGTCTACTAAGAGGGGAAAAGGCGAAAGTGAAGAGTGTAGATTCATAAATTAAATAGACAACTGCATTTCTATACCACATTGGAATGTTTCCAGAACGAGGAATGATGTTCACAGGAGGATATGGGTGAAACAATTATATTTTCCTTGACTATGTATTAATTTCAATTAGAAAGATCTTTTGAGGAAGGAAGAAGGAAACATTGTTAATTCATTGTGAAAGGTAGAGTCAAGTATTTAAATGCAACAAGGACCTAATGAAATACAAAATGGGGTGGCATTCTCCTAGAAATTTTCTCCCAAATATTCCAAATTCCTTTCTTCTATGGCAGGCATAGGCTTAAAAAATATATATATCATTTTAGCCATGCATTTGCCCTGCTTCTCATTGTAGCTAGACAACAAAGACTTCTAAGGACAAAATAGGTCTGATTGATTCTTTGTCCCCGAAAATGCATTTCCACCTTACAAAGCTAGCTACCCAGCTAGGTCCACAAACAGAAAAAAGAGTTTGGATTGTGCAAGGTAAATATAATAAAACAGTGATCTATTAGGATAGTATTTACATTTTTTGAAGAATGTAGCCTCACTGGTCCTCATTGTGATATTTTAAAAAATAAAAATAAAACGAATCCTGTTCCCTTTGGGGGCCTTTTTTTTCTAGGAGGGGAACAGAAAGGTGTGTGTACCAGTCAGTGTTCAACCAGAGAAAGAAACAACAAGAGACATATATTAAGAGATTTATTGCAAGGAATGGGTTGATGTGATGGAGAGGCTGTATAGGCAAGTCCGAAATCCACAGGGCAGTCTGCCAGGAAAGGCAGTCTGGGAACTCCCTGCAGGAGGTGAAGCTGAGACCGCAGACAGAATCTCTTCTGGGAGAGCCAAGCTTTCCCATTAAGATGTTTCAGCTGATTGAAGGAGGCCCTCCTAGATTATCCAGGATCACCTCTCTCACCTGAAGTCAGCTGATTACAGGCTTTAGTTATAGCCACAAAATGCTTCACAGCTGCACCTAGATTACTGTTTGACTGATTGACTTGGGGTCTGTAGCCAAGGTAAGTTGAGGCATAAAATTAACCATCATGATATGTTTGAATATGGAGACGTGAGTGGGGAGGAGCTCACAGGTAAAAAGGATTCTCAGTAAAAATTTAAAATAAAGGCAGAAAAAGAGATAAAAGAATATTGAAAAAAATAGAAACAATTGGGGGAAAAGTGAAAATGTTATTTGAGTTGGATACACAAGGCATAGAGAAAGTAGGGGGGATGCTAGGAAGAAAACTTCCTCCCTTCTGACTCAGAAAGTGGCCACTTGGGCAATGAGCCTGATCATCTGAATCCTTATTTTGTCAGTGACCTGATCCATCCTGGGATGCATTTGAAGGTAAAAGTTATCTGAACAATGAAATGAATAATATTTGCATGAGATCTGAACTAAAATCTTTAAGTTGACTAACTCCTTTTCGGAAGGGTGTGATGGTTAATTTAATGGGTAAATTTGACTGGCATAAAGGATGCAAGATAACTGCTGAATGATATTTCTGTATGTGTCTGAAAGAGTGTTTCCAGATGAGGTAATATTTGAATTAGTGGAATCAGCAAAGCAAGATGGCCTTCCCTAAAGTGGGTGGACATCATACCATCTCTTGGGGACCTGAATGGAACATTCACGAAAGGCATACTCTCTCTCTCTCTCTCTCCTGAGCTGGAATGTCCATTGTCTCCTCCTCTAGGACATCAGAGCTTCTGGATCTCAGACCTTTAAGACCTGGGCTGAATTAACCAGCTTCCTAGTTCCTAGCTTTCAGATGGGAGATTGTGTCCTATATAAGCTTCCAGGGTTGTGTGAGCCAATTCCTACCATAAATCACTTCATCTATCTATAGCTATATCTATTCATATTATCTGTAATTATAGCTATACTATATTATCTATATCTGTATCTCCTATTGATTCTGGTTTTATGGAGACCCCTAGTTAACATTGGGGATGGGACTCCTGAAAAAGATGTCAAATGCTCTTTCTCTTACAAAGAAATTAAACAAATCCATTGCAGTCAGCAAGTGTTATGTCTTCCAAAGAATAAATACCTGGGAAGTTATAGGTTACCTGTTTGCAGGGCCCTTAATGATTTCTGGAACATAGAGTGAGTGCATCCTGGGCATGGAAGCTTCTGACAAGCTTTAAATGGAATACTCACATAGGAGAGAAGCAGGAGGAAGAGTCAGAGTGTTGGCTGGGCACAGGGCTTCCCATCTTAACTGCTCTCACCTGGGAAACCTTCCCCTCTGCATCACCCTTACTCTTACCCTAAGAGGTATCCATGTTCTTCCCAAAATGCTCCCTATTCATTGACCCGCCTGTATTGTTCTCTCATTCAACCTTCCCACTCACCTGGGAGAAGCCTGCCTTCTGGAGGAGGATGTCTATCCAGACTGTTCATAGCCCAGAGTGCTGATGTCACTGTGAAGTCCCGCCCACATGGGTGGTCTGTGCAAACTCTCACCTTCAGGCTCTCTGCCCTCCTTAACCAAGCATTCTTGTCTTCACAATCTCTCACCATCAAGCCCTGGACTTAATCTGCATGTGGAAACCTTTTATTTTTGTAACCTTAACCTCTAATAACCTACTCTTAGTCTATCACCTGGTCTTGCCATTCTCTTACATCCAAATCCCTTCGGTATCTACTGTATGTCTCCCAGAATTTCCACACCTACCGCTCCACTTCCTTCAAACTCCCCACCATTTGGATCCCACATTGAGCAATGGAATTCTATCCTCCCCCATCCTAAATCCCGTTCCCTCCTAGACCCTCATCTCACATCCCACATTCAGGATACACTTTATAACCTCCTTTCTTCCTGTCTTTGATCTTTTGGTGGCTAAAATTTATAATTCTAAATTATCTATGTATTCATGCATTAAAATAAATACTCAGGTTACCAAGTGACTAATTCATTGCAACGAGAATTCTGGGCTTTTGTGCGATGCTGGAGAAGAGGGTAGCCATGAGCATTCAGGCAGGGCAATTGGACTGCACTGGCCTTGCCTGGTTTCCACACAGCTCAGATCCCTCAGGAGCAGCCACAGCTATACCCTTCCCTATTTCTAACTTCCATCCAGGGAAGCTCCCTGAGCCTCTGCCCTGCAGGCCACCTGACCTCTACAAAAATGAGGGCTGAGGAAGGAGCCCTCTACCCTCAGACCACAGCCCAGTCTCTCTCAGAGCAGTTCCTGTCACTCCTGGGAAGCCATGTGTCTCTGTAAGGATTGAAAGCCAAACCCTCATGCCCTCAATCCTTTCTTCTCAGATAGTTTCAGGGACCTTGATTAACCATTAGTCTTTTCCTGGCTCTCTATCTTTCTACATTCAGCTGCTTTATTTTCTGCTGACTCTTTCTGGCAGCCTTATTCAAATGGGCAATCAAGTGGATGCCCACATGAACCACAATAATTTGATTTGTTTTTGTTGTTGATTTTTTTCATATGTGAGTATCTGATTTGATTAATGAGCAAATAATATACTTCTAGAAAAAAAATACAAGTCTTTGTAGAAATAGAAGTGAAAAGTTCATATGTAAATTAAAATTAGGTATATCAAAGATGATATCCTTTATATAACACACATTTAAGATTTTTAAGTTAAAAACAGAGTTCTTTCTGTCATGATCTGTATTAGTAAAAATCATAGATAAATATCATGATGGACACCCTTTTAATCAGCCCCATGAATTTTTCAGTTGGGTCATTCTTATACCATTCTTGTCCAATAATTCCTTTTACATGTTCTACAAATAAATTTAACCTTAGAGAAAGAGCAATTTTGCTATCATACAATTACAAAAATCTTAAGAAATTCATAAAAGTAAACATATTTCATTAAAAAATTAGGAATTAATAATAACTCAATAATATCACCACAGCGTATTCCCAGATAGCTTTGAATTTCAAAAAGAAAGTAATGCAAAGCAGTAATCTATCCATATAAAAGGCTGATATGCTAAGTATCCAACCGTCGGACAAGTCACTATGATGCACACTGATGCATTCCAAAACCTGAGAGAAGGGAGCCTGATTCCCTGTGAGGATGCATGATTTCGCCTTTGGCCATGGGTTATGTTTTTGCTGGGGTACTGTCGACCTCAAATCTGGTTTACTGCACACTTGCATTTGTGTTCCACACCCTGTATGATAGCAACTTTGCAGAGTGCCCTGTCGCACTCTGGGACCTCTCCCAGGATGTAAGAGAGCTGATTTTGTCCTATCCCCCCCCTGCTAAGGGACCCCACCTGCCAGCAGAACCCTATTCACCCCACAGACACTGAGGAGGGACCGCAGGAGGTTGGCTCCAAGGCATGCCTGGCCCATCTTGCCCAGTCCTGGCCCTCTGGCCACCTTCTAATTAATTTCCTTTCAATGTGCATGAATTCATGCACCAGATCATAGTATAATCATAATAATCCTGATAGGTTTTGGATATTTATTTTTTACCCTTTGTCCTTTCTACAATATAATATTTATCATTTTGAATTAATCAAATTAGAGTAAGAGATGTAAAGTAGTTACCCTCTGTACTTAATGTTTTAAAACTCATGTTTAGCTAGGTAATTAGAGTGTAAATTACATGATGAAATTTATTTTACTCCCCCTTTTTCTACAAACTCTGCTTAAGATCAAAGACCTATGTAACTGACTCTTGGCATGTTGATGATTCAATTCAGAACACGCATCCTTCCAGCTAAAAACTGGCCAAATTTATCAAAAAGCTATCCACCACAGCACAGCTCTTTGTCTTTGGCAAGCAACAACGACAGAGTGATAAATGATAAAGTCATATTCTCTAGAAAAATAATTTTAATTATACAGCATAAATATGACAAACTGATCTATTGGAGTATTGTTTACATGCTTGTTTTTATATTTTGTTTTATTTTATTTTGTCTTCACAATTTGCTTTTGCGACTGCTTAGCCAATTAGAAATGAGAAAGGACTTTAAATTATTGCTCAACTGTAGGAATCACTGATTTATTATTATACTACAGGTGACTTGACTGGGTAATAAATGTGTGGGAATATTTATGGAATTTCAGTTACTTCATGATCATGGACTTCCTGTCATAAGTCAAAATCCATGCTCCAATGCCCTCTTTCTAAAGCCAGGAGATTTTATCATTGTCATGGTTATTTGTTTTAGTTTTTTGTATTTTTAAAAATCTAGTCAATATTATAGTCAATTCCATTCAAATACAATTTAATATATTTGTTGATGGCATAGTATGCATTTTTCTATTCATTTGCCATGACAAATACTACTGAAATGTTCAAAGAGTAAGTGTCCAAATAGGAATGGCTTTCTATATTTCACAGTGGCTTTTTATTTGTCTTCTTCCTATCTCAGTCATGGTTTCCAAGATCACTGGGTTATATCTTGCCTTTACCTCTTTACCTAAAATTCATGTCTCCACTATTTGCCACTGAATTCTTCACTTTACAATGGTTAATTTTATGTTCTGTGAATTTCACTTTAATAAAAAAGGAAAATATACATTTTTATAACTGCATTTGAAACATATAAATTCAATAAGTGAACTAAACGTTAATTTAGAAAGACATTGAAACATTTTAGAGGTTAGAATCAACTGACTCAATGTAGGGACTGTGACAGAAAACCTATAACCTCCTCACTCAGACTGTGATAATAGACTCCCTTGTAAATCTTAGCTCTGAATAATAATAAGATGGGAGATTTCCTATGCGAATTTGTGTGGGTAAGGGAATGTAGGGAATGACTAAGGCATATATTTTCTTAAACTTAAATTACAATTTATAAATTCTTAAGTCCTATTCAAATACAATGTAATCTTTATAATGATGATTATAGGAATATTTGGTAAGGACAAACATTGTCTTGACTAATAGTCATGAATTCTGTGTATTATGTTAGATGACATATATACCTCATGCAAAACATAATTCATTAATTTAATTACATTATTTCAGAGGCAGCTTAGTATAGTGGTGAGAACAAAGGAGTTGAAGCCTAAAGACTTAGCTGTGAATCTCTGCATTCATTTAAACCTAGGACTATAACCATATGGCACAGCCCACTGAGCTTTAGTTTCTTCATAGAGTTATTAGGTTTCATAAGCCAATTTATAAAATCTGAAGCACTAGTCACATGCAAATAATCATTGTCACAAAAGACAAAGTTATAGTTGCCTGTATTTTCAACAATTATAAAAAAATCTTGTGATTTGTAAAATATAAACAACAGAAATTGGAAACAAAAGAGAAAAAACTTGCATAAATAATTTCATACTCTTTTAACCAGCTATATTAGAGTTAGATATCCTTAATTCACTGTTATTGGCTACAGAATAAATGTATTTGTGCACCCACATAAATAGAATCAAATGTAACTGCCATAATTCTCCTGTCTTCATTTTCTTTTACATTTTTTTTATTGTGGTAAGAAAATTAATTCACATTTTTTTAAAAATATTTTTTTTTACTGATTTCAGAGAAGAAGGGAGAGGGAGAGAAAAATAGAAACATCAATGATATGAGAGAATCATTGCTTGGCTGCCTCCTGCACACCCCCCACCAGGGATCAAGCCCACTACCCGGGCATATGCCCTTGTCTGGAATCAAACCTAGGATCCTTCAGTCCACAGGTCAATGCTCTATCCACGGAGCTAAACCAGCTAGGGCTAATTCACTTTTTACATGAATAAAAGGAAGATGTGATTTATAACTCAAGTTACATAGTAAGTAAATACAAAGTAAATTAATATAAGTATGTTAACTTCCATATGGAATTTACAGTTAGGTTTTATTTTTCTTTCATATTTTTTATTTACCTTGAAAATATCTCCACTTCACATCAAACTGATTTAAGGAATTAAAAAAAAGACACAGAAATAAAATAAAATAAAGCTTTGAGTATTTTTGAGTCCACACTTTATTAAATTTTCATTATATATGTGCCATGAGTGCTTAAATGATGATGGGTTGCTATTGCCATTTTCATATAAAAAATGCTTATATTTAATTTTGTATATTTACACACATTGTAACTGGACAGCATGTTCATATAAATATTTTGCAGCTACAGTTTGGACATTTAAAAATGTTAACCTCTCATTTAGCATTCTCTTTTCCTCTGGTGGTGCAAATAAAATAGTGTTGAAATACCATTTCAACGTAAAATCTCAGAAATAACACCCCAAAGTCCTGCTTCACTTACTTTATGTTAGAGAATTCTCTTAGATAGTTAATGTCTATTTGTATGGTAATTGCTCCAATATAGGTCTATTTTTTCTCCTTTCTGCTCCATTCCACTTTTACTTGATAAAAGCAGTCATTAACATCCTGTGCAGGTACAAATGATCTTCATGAATAGTGCTGGGCAGATCAATAAAATGTTCAAGTTTGACTTAAGCTGAATGTTTAACAGTTCATGATTTAAAATGAGATGAGAGACTACTGGTGAATACCAGGTCGGCACTTTCATCTTATTTCAGTGCCTCTTTGGGAAGACTGGCCTCATATTAGGCAGGAGACTTCTACTGCTTTGGCCTCTGTCAGTGCCATCTGAGATGTTATGGAAATAGCAATGTTGGTAAAGAAACCTATGGCAGCATTGCTCACTGTAGTTATTGAACTCTAATGATCCAACTACATCATATATTAAATGACAGAATAAAGGAAAAAGCCAGCCACAATCTATACTGCTAATAGAGTAATATGTAAATTGTCTAAGACACTCACAGTAACAGTAACAACCAAACTGCAGGCTGCATGGGGCAACAAGGCAAGCAGCGGGTTGTTAGTGAGGGACAACCAAACAACTGAACAGCAGGCTACATGGAGTGACCAGGCCAGCAGGGAAGGGCAGTTGGGAGTGACAGGCCAGCAGGGGGAACCACCAGGCCAGCAGGAGGGGGCAGTCAGAGGCGACCAGGTTGATAGGGGGGCAATTAGGGGCAACCAGGTCTGTAGGGGGGCAGTAGGGGATGACCAGGCCTGCAGAGGGGGCAATAAGGGACAATCAGGCCAGCAGGGGGAGCAGTTAGGGGCAACCAGGCTTGCAGGGAGGCAATAGGGGGCAACTAGGCCAGCAGGGGGGCAGTTAGGGACAACCAGGCTGGCAGAGTAGGGTAGTTGGGCATGACCAGGCTGGCAGGGGAGGCAGTTGGGGGTGACCAGGCCGGCGGAGGGGGGCAGTTAGGAGCAAGAAGGCCAGAAGGCAGAAGAAATTAGGGGTAATCAGACTATCGGGGGGGGCAATTAGGGGTTATCAGGTAAGCAGGCAGGTGAGCAGTTAGGAGCCAGCAGTCCTGATTATGAGAGGGATGTTGAACTGCCGGTTTAGGCTCAGTCCCCAGGGATCAAGCTTAAACCGGCAGTTGGACATCCCCTAACAGGTTCCAGATTGGAGAGGGTGCAGGATGGTGTGAGGGGACCCCCCTAACACATGCATGAACTTCATGCATTAGACCTCTACTCTATATTATAAAAAGTCATGGCCATAATGCCATAATGACCAAAGACTGATGCAGGTGGATAAGTCTGTGAGCTCACTGCACAGGTGGACAGGGTCATGCGATTTCGTGTGGTGGGCTTCTAGTTATAACATAAAGAAATAATGAGACAATGAAAATGGAGACAAAAAAAAAAACAGAATAAGACTTATTATATCCCTATCAGTCTTTTCTTTCTTTTTTCTTTTTTCTTTTTTTTCCTACTGAAGATAAAGCAACAAATAAGACAGATAGTGTTAGTCCTCTCATTAATCACTGAGGGCCAGATTATTATGATCTCTGAATGCATAATAATCTGGCTACTCAGTGTATATAGCCTATATAATACCAGGTTAATATGAAAATTGTCCCCTCGACCAGAAGTTTGACCAGCAGGCAGGCCAGCCAACTTCCCATGTCCTCTCTCCCTGGCCAGGCTGGCCAGACCCCACCCATGCAAGAATTCATGCACCGGGCTCAATTATATATACTAAGTGGCCATATTATTATGTGTTCAGAGATCATAATAGTCTGGCCACTCAGTGTAAAGGGGTATAGAAGCAGTATACACTTATGTAAATAAACAAGATGACTTACAAGGTGGATACTGTAAAGCAAAAGGGACTCTGATGAAGAGAGATTGGAGAAGGAGGACTAGTTAGGGGTCAGAAAGTTCTACATGAAGAGGTGGTGTTTGAGCCAAGACCTGAATAAGAATATAGCAGCCACCGTGTGTGTGTGTGTGTGTGTGTGTGTGTGTGTGTGTGTGTGTGCGCGCGCGCGCACGGGCGCACACATGCAGGTGCAAGAAAGTGGCACAGGAAACATGGACCCAAGTTCTTACATTAGAACTGGTGTTTGAAGGAACAGAAGCCAGAGTTTCTGGAGAACTGGTGGGACAAACAGAAGGTGAGTGAGCTTGGCAGGTCAAGGTGACAAGACTATGAGGAGTTCCTTAAACCAACAAGAAAATCCATTCCTTTTCCCAGGGCTTAGCAGAGCACCCCACACAGAGCAGGAGCTTAGTAAACATGAGGCCAGTGGTTTCAGCTCTGACTGTTCAATGAAGTCTCCCAGAACTTTGAAAGGGCCTGTTCTCACTGCAAAGTTACAACAGACTGCTGAAAGATGAGTTGGAACAGGATTCAGACATGCAGCCACATTGAGAAATATTTTGTTAGATTTTATTATGACTAATTTTTTTTTCTTTATTGTTTAAAGTTTTATAGATGTTCCCTTTGTTTGTTTATTTGTCTTTTCCCATTGACACCCTCCACCTAGCTCCCACCCCTCCCAAGACTTCACCACTCTATTATTTGTGTCCATTTTTGCATATAAGTTCCCCTGTTAATCACTCCCCACCTATCGTCCCCCCTTCCCTCTTAGATTTGTCAATCTGTTCCATGCTTCTATGTCTCTAGATCTATTTTGTTCATCAGTTTACTTTTTTTTTCATTAGATTCCACATATAAGTGAAATAATAGCTGGCTTATTTCACTTAGGATAATAATCTCCAAGTCCATCTATGCTGTTACAAATGGTAAGAGTTTCTTGATTTTCTATTTTGAAAAGAATAACAATAGTGGATATTAATCCAACATCATATGTTTTTGAAGTTATTTCATTCTTACACTTATTTCTTTTCTTTTTTTTTTTAAACCTTAAGACCCATCTGTATAGTGTCAATAATCAAATAAAACAACAACAACAAAACCTTTGGAGATTTTTTTAAAAAGTCAAGACACAAAAACAATTTAGAGATTTTTTTTTAAGTCAAGACACAGATATACACATCAAGCAAAATAGGAATAATTTAAAAGATTCTGAAATGCTGTACCTGTTTAACTACATTGACCAACTTGAGATTTAGGCAAATATATTAACAAAAGGATTTCTGAAAGCCTGGGGAAATATAGAATATTCATACAGATGCTCAAAAGCATAACACAGAGATGAGTAAGATGTGAGATATACAATAAAGAGGGGCAAGTGGAGGATTTGATTTGAGGGCAGAAGTCATTTAGTGTCTCTCAGTTGACCTTCGAGGAGGCAGTGGCACATGGACAGATAGCATGGAACCTGTGGGGGGACAGCAGCATTCAGGAAAACTTGCTCTAGCACCAAAGCTGCCCAAAGGCTAAGACTCAATCAGTTGTCAGAGAAGCAAAGGCCAAAGGACCCCATGGCATTTACAAACATGAAGCCTTAGCCATCATATTAAACAAGGTGTCTTTAGACAGAAACACACATAAAACAAGGCTATGTATTGATCAGTTAACCATTATATGATGGCCAGAGGCTCATAGGAACCTAGGAACAATCTTCCTTATTTTCTAGTTCAGTGTCTGTGATGACTTTTTAGAACATAACTGCTGGCAGTAATGAAAATCAAGTATATGCACAAATGTGTCTAGCAAAAGATGTCAGAAAAAATTTTTAAAAAATATTAAGGAATTTAAAATAGGCTTAGCAATTTGAGATATATATCATGCTCATACATTATAGGAGTCAATGCTGCAAAAATGTAAGATCATCACAAATGTCTATATCCTATCTAATAAGAGTAATATTCAAATTGACTGTCATTCCAATACACAAGATGGCCGCCACCATGTGGAAACAAGATGACTGCCACAAGATAGCCAGCAGGGGAGGACAGTTGGGTGGGACCAGGCCTGTAAGGGAGGGAAGTTGTGGGGAGTAGACAAGCAAAGGAGAGCAGTTAGGGGCGATGAGGCTGTCAGGGGAGAGCCATAGGAATGACCGGGTAGGCAAGGGAGGGCAGTTGGGAGAGACCAGGCCTGCAGGGGAAAGCAGTTGGGGATGACCAGGCCAGCAGGGGAGGGCAGTTAGAAGTGACCAGGCTTTCAGGGGAGGGCAGTTAGGGGCAATCGGGCTTGCAAAGGAGCAGTTAGGCATCAATCAGGCTTGCAGGGGAGGGGTTAAGGGGTGCTCAGGCTGGCATGCAGAAGTGGTTAGGGGCAGTCAGGCAGGCAGGCAGGTGAGAAGTTGGGAGCCAGCAGTCCTGGATTGTGAGAAGGATATCCGACTGCCCATTTAGGCCCAATCTTAGTAGAATCGGGCCTAAACGGGCAGTCAGACATCCCTCGAGGGGTTCCAGATTGGAGCAGGTGCAGGCTGGGCTGAGAGACATGCCCCCTCACCCTCACCCCATGCATGAATTTTGTGCACCGGGCCTCTAGTAGTTAATAAGACTGCCATCAAAATAACATTTTAAGTGGACCTTGAGAAGATGTTTCTAAAATTTACATGGAAATGCAAAGATTCAAAAATAGCCAAAGCACTCTTGAAGGAAAAGATTGTGGGAGGACTTGAACTGCTATATATAAAGCCAACTTCTTAAGCATATGGTACTAATGCAAGAATAGATACAGACAGAAAAAAAGTAGCCTTCAAATAGCCCCATGTATAGGAACATTTGACTTAGTACAGAAATGGCACATGAGCGCAGTAGAGGAAATGGTATAGGACATTTCCTCAAAAACACAAAAAATAAAAAAAATTGAGCCCTACTGCATATCATTCACTAAAAGTACTTCCACAGGGATTGTACTATAGTTATAACATACACACACATGCACATGTGCTAAGTAACCAATTAAATAAGCAAATAAACTTAATTCAATTAATGGAATACCTTTATGATTTCAAAAAAGAACAATATTTAAACAGAAAAAAATATTTACCATACAGAAAATTAACCTAAATGGCACTAAATGTAAGATTTTTTTATTCACCAAAATTCAGCATTAAAAGAGTGCAAAAGATATTATTTGCAACACAAATAATTACAAAGTGCTATTTTGAGAATACACAGATAAATACTACATTTCATTAGGAAGACAAACTCATGAGAAAATGGGCTAAAGTGATGAGCAAGCATAAGCATACATAAACAACATAAAGAGAGCCATACAAATGTTGCAAATGGTTGGCACACATGTGGCAAGGTGCTTAATCTCATGAATGACTAGAGGAATATCAATGAAACAATAATAACATTCACTATCTCTACATGTGAATGACTAACACTCAAGCAACCAGGAGATGGCACAAATGGGGGCCACAGAAATTCTTGTATATTGATGGTAGAAGTATAAATTATTATATCCATTCCAGAAAATAATATATATATTAAGTTAGAGATGCTGATGCCTTATGACCGAAGCAATTCATTCTTCAGAGCATACTGTGGAACAAGTGCTAAGCTTTAAGGAAGACTTTATTTATACCTATTGCAACCAGGAAAAAAGAGCAGACTCAACTACCAGTACACTCTTTAGACAGCTGGGGATTAATAACCAACTTGCAGAGTGAGGGGATCAGTGACCAAGAGGAGAAATCAAGGGTAAGAGGACTCTTGCTTACCTGATTTTATAGGATTCTTGCTAAAACCATGCCAAAGACTCACACATCAAAGGAGGGAGTTGAGGAACTTTATTAGATACTAGAGGCCCAGTGCACAAAATCCATCCTTAGCCTGGCCTGCTCACTCTCGCAATCTGGGACCCCTAGGGGCATGTCTGACTGCAGCTTTAGGATTGGGCCTAAACCAGCAGTCTGACATCCCTCTGCAATCCAGGGGCGCTAGCTCCTTCCTGCTCACCTGCGTGCCTGCCTGATCACCCCTAACCACTTTGCCTGCCTGTCTATCACCCCTAACTGCCTCTGCCTCAGCCCCCACTGCCACAGCTTTGTCTGGGAGGATGTCCAGAATGATGTCTGGAAGGTCGTTTGGCTATCTGATCTAATTAGCATATTATTAGATTAAGGGTTATTGGATTATGAAAGGAAGTGGATGCTTGCTAACTGATTAGTAGGATCTTGCTAAGACTGGTTTAGGCAGGCTTAGGACAGGAGGGGGTTGAGCTCAGAATCTAGAGGAGCAGAGGGCTCAGAGGAGCTGGTCATGTGGGAATGTTTGTCATACTCAACAAAAACCTGTGTGTATGTGTGCCAGAAGAGAGAGACATGCTTCATAGCATCATTATTTAAAATTTCCAAATTCCAAAACAACCAAAATGTCTATCACATTTTAAACACTTAAGATCATACTACGCCAGGTGTGTCTCTGTAACAATAAATAAATTGTGATATATTCACATAATAGAATACTTTATATTTTGAAATGAATGACCTGTAGTTACACAAGAAAAAAACATATGAATCTTAAAAGCAAAGCAGTTAAGTGAGCAAATTGTGGCAGGTAAGAATGAATACATATGTATGATTCCATTTATATAAAATTAAAAAGCAGGCAAAGCTATTCTTTAGTATTTAGGGATATAAACAGGTAGTAAAAAGCAATGCAGTGACTTGATAGCATAATATTCATTTAAGTACATGCTTTTAGGACATGAGAAGGAGGTTGTGATTGAAACAAACCTGTGGTACATGCTGGTTTCCTGGTAATATTCTAGTCTTTTCTCCAGATGATGGTAATATATGTGCTTGCTATGTAATAGCTTAGCAAGCCGAATGCTTTTCCTCCTGGCACTTCTCTGCATTTTATATTGCATAATGAAAAGAGTTTAAAAATCTATCTAGATGTATTTTAAGCATTTTTAATAAGTATAATTTTTAAAATTGAGTTTTCTGATACCTTTAAAAGACATTTTATCTATTATTTTTTTCTGTTTCCTATGTATATATTTCACTACAATTTTTAAATAATAATTTCTGTATGAGAGAGAATGGAAATCTATGGATTGAACCTTCTACATGACAGCATATTAAATACCACAAACCCCAGTAGCTTAATATTAAGGCTTTTAAAAATTAAAAAAATCACAATTGCTTATATAGAAAACATCAAGAAAGGAGAGTAAACTGTAAAGTTTCTCAAAAACAAACATTACCAGCATGGTTAGCAGAAGAAGGAGGAGACAGAAGTATCACCAGCAAGAGGAAGCATAGTCTTCAACACAGTAGAAAGTTGTTCTCACACTTCTCTGTGCCTCACAAAATGATCTCAGCCATGTTCCTCATAGGTGCTCAGTGGAGTCCTCATAACCTTAATATAAAGAGAGAATATGTTGAATAAAATTTCAGGGTCTTTAAATACCTAGTGGTAATTCCTTTGCAAATATCTGTGAAGAGCAAATGAAACCCTGGGGTTATATGCATTTTTAACATAGTAACAAATATGATAACTTTGATATTCACATTTTACACCCTTTAAGACCACACTACACCAGGTGTGTCCCTGTAACAATACTGTAAGTATTGAAGTCTCATTTTACATATGAGTAAATTAAAACTCCAAGAGGTTACCCACCTTGCTAAGCCACCCAACAAGGGAGACACAGAGCAGACCCAGCACTCAGACTGTCTGAAGGCAAAGCCCAGAGGCTATCTACGGAACTGCAGTGACACAATTTTTGTTAATCAGTTTAACAGTAACTCACAACGGTCGGACCAACTTGTGACACAATTTTTGAAGCACAACACATTATTATTAATCAATGACCAGAACTGGATTTGAAAATGCTCTTACTTGGCTTTGTTCACTTTATTGTGTCACAATAGTGATTCGCACTGGATTATTCTCAGCACAAATCTGTTAAAAGTATCCATTGTACTCAGAGAATGACATTGTGTCTTAATGTTTTTTAAATGTGAACTTTTGAGATGGAAATGGAATCCATTGTGATGAATTTGTCTGTGTCATTACAGCAAGGCACCTCAGAAATAAGATGAAAACCTAAGGAACCAGCCACAGGCTGCCTGGGACATTTCATACCCAAAGTTCCCCACCATTCCATCGGTCAATATGTTTGAGAAATTCCAAAGAGCTAACTTAATAAAATATGACAGAGTCTCTTAGATATTAGATATAAATGCAATGGTTTTTCCCTGTTACTGAAGCTGATACTCAAATAGGAGTTTACGTGATGGTAAAAAAAAAGATCAGTGTGGACTGATTAATGATTGAGACTATGATTTTTCTCAGCTAGCACAGTTTCTTCTGCTTAAGTCATAAGAATGATACCCAATGCAACAAAATGATATACTGGTAAGAAAGCTTCTCTCCTTACCTTTAGACCTTTAAAAATATAGGGTTTTATGATTATAAAACTAAATTATGACAATTGTAGAATATCTTTTGTAAAAGAGAAAGCATATGTAAAAAATCAAGATGCTCTAAAAATAATTACTAATATATTAGTACATTTGTTTTTATTCTTCCACATATATTTCCATAAGTTTATATGATATTGAAACTTAAGGCTTTCAGTCAGTATTTTATAATAAACATTTTCATTGTCATTAATACTTTTTAATGTAATTTTTAATGACTATAATGTTATAGATTTACCATAATATGCCAAAGCAATTTCTTTCTGTTATTCCCATTTATACATTTTTATATATTATTCTAGGGTGAAAATAATTGTATGCCTATATAATACTCATTTTAATAACACCCTAGTAGTTTTATTAGATATAACTAGAGGCCTAGTGCACAAAATTCATGCATGGGGGGGGGAATGTCCCTCAGCCCATCCTGCACCCTCTGCAATCTGGGACCCCTTGAGGGATGTCCGACTGTCCATTTAGGCCTAATCCTACCAAGATCAGGCCTAAACGGGCAGTCGAACATCCCTCTCACAATGCAGGACTTCTGGCTCCCAAATGCTCACCTGCCTGCCTTTCTGGTTGCCCCTAACTGCTTCTGCCTGCCAGTCTGATCACTCTCTAACCACTCCCCTGCCAGCCTGATTGATTCCTAACTGTTCCCCTGCAAGCCCAAAGCCCCTAACTGCCCTCCCCTGCCCACCTGGTCACCCCTAACTGCCCTCCCCCACTAGGCTTATCATCTCTAACTGCTCTCCCCTGCTGGTCTGGTCCTCCCCACAACTTCCCTCCCCTGCTGGACTGGGTCCCCCCAATTGCCCTCCCCTGCAGGCCTAGTTCCCCTTAACTGCCCTTCTCTGCTGGCCTGATTGCCCACAACTGCCCTCCCCTGCAGGCCTGATCCCCCCCAACTGCCCTTCTCTGCTGGCCTGATCACCCCTAACTGCCCTCCACTGCAGGCTTGATCATCCCCAATTGCCCCTCCCTTGTAAGCCTAGTTCCCCCACAACTACTCTCCTCTGAAGGTCTGGGTGCCCCCCAACTGCCCTTCCCTGCAGGTTGGTCACCTCCAACTTCCCTCCTCTGCCAGCCTGGTCACCCCTAAATGCCCTCCCCTGCAGGCTTGATTGTCCCCAACTGCCCTCTCTTGTGTGTGGGCCTGGTCCCTCCCAACTGCTCTCCCCTTTTGGCCTGATCACCCACAACTTCCCTCCCTTAAAGGCCTGGTCCCTCCCAACTGCCCTCTCCTGCTGGCCATCTTGTGGTGGCCATCTTGTGTCCACATGGGGGCAGCTATCTTAAAGTGTGTTGGAGTGATGGTCAATTTGCATATTACTCTTTTATTTGATAGGAATAGAGGCCTGGTGCATGGGTGGGGGTGAGTTGGTTTGCCCTAAAGTGTGTCCAAGATCAGGATGAGGGTTCCCTTGGGGCATGAGGCAGCCTTGGAGAGGGGCCTGTGGTGATTTGTAGGCTGGCCATGCCCCCCTGGCAACCTAAGTGGAGGCCAAGGCTGGCTGGAAGTATCTGGGATTTTATTTAATTTTTATAATTAAAACTTTGTAGCCTTGAGCAGAGGCCAAGGCAGGCCAGAAGGGTGGGAAGCTTGGCTTCCTCTATCACCAGGGGCAACTCAAGCCTTCAGCTTGCTCCAGCTCTGTGGCCACTGCCATATTTGTTGGGATTTGTTTATCTTCTATAATTGAAACTTTGTAGTCTTGGGCAGAGGCCAGGGCCAGCGAGGGTGGGGAAACAAAGTTATTGAGTTTGCAGAAAAAAAATTATCTTAAAAACTCTTGAAATATATTTTTGAGTAATTTTTCCAAAATCCCGAAAACTCCCTCAGGGGGGAAAATATATATATATATATAT